>JAUTXW010004048.1:0-684009 GCA_030620095.1 Kuschelorhynchus macadamiae | reverse complement strand
GCCTTTTATGTCAGAATATACTTTTAAAATTGTTAACTTGTTTCGATATTATATTGTTGTTTGATCTTTTCACATTTTTATAAGCTTTGTTATATTAATTATTGTAATCGTGAAAAAATTACCGTCCGAGTTTCTTGCAAATCTGTTCGTTTCTGTTTTTGGGACCCTGAATCCCGAAAAATCTCTCATTTCCGTCAGTTTGTCTATATATCTGTACGCGGCATAGCGCAAAAGCTACTTATCCGATTGATGTCAAATGTTGTGAAATACAGTGTGATATAGAGATAAACTGGTGAATTTTTTGTGTAAATCCAATATGGCGGAACAAAATAGCGGCCTAATAAATAAAAAACCTAGTACGAAAAAACTAATTATTCAATAGAAATTTTGAACAAAAATCAAAAGTTAAACAGAAAGAGACTGGAAAATTTTTAGTGCGAATCCTATATGGCAAAACAAAATGGCCGCATATTCGGTAAATGTCCTGGAATAACACCATTTTTATGAAGGAAAATAATAAAGGACATAATTTGTTTTTTGTTGACTACGTAAATAATGATAATAATATTTAATAAAATTTAATACTAAATTATTAGTTATTATCAAATGTATGGCGGAACAAAATAGCGGCCTAATAAATAAAAAACATAGTACGAAAAAACTAATTATTCAATAGAAATTTTGAACAAAAATCAAAAGTTAAACAGGAAGAGACTTGAAAATTTTTAGTGCGAATCCTATATGGCAAAACAAAATGGCCGCATATTCGGTAAATGTCCTGGAATAACACCACTTTTATGAAGGAAAATAATAAAGGACATAATTTATTTTTTGTTGACTACGTAAATAATGATAATAATATTTAACAAAATTTAATACTAAACTATTAGTTATTACCAAATGTATATAGTCTGTACGAGTTAATTAATTAACCGATTTTTATATTTGCATATATGTTTGGTAATTGGAAGATTGTTTTGTGCCTTCTTTGTAGGCGTATTTCAATCTATACAATGTATGCAAGAATATATTTACTAAAATGAATGATGAATAAAAAATTTAAAAAAGTGTGATTTTTATTTTGTTAATTCAGGATACTTTGAAGCTCTACCGTTATTATTATATGTTTCTCCTACAGCCCTGTTTCATCGTATGCCTCTTTGGGAGGAAAAAGACACTGAGCCCCACGCGGATTTTTGAATACCGGCGCCTATGGTTCCTTGCAAAATATTTCCGAGCTATCTTTCTTATTAACAATGCACCATTATGTAACAATTATTAACGAATATCCCTAATTCCAAAAAACATATTTTCTCAATTCCGGCGATCTATCTGTCTGTCGGTCTGTTCGCGGCATAGCTAAAAAACTACTTACCCGATTGACTTCAAATTTTGGTCAAAAATCAAGGATCATATGGGGATGAAATGGTAACTTATTTTTTGCAAAAATCCGGTATAGTGAAACAGAATGGCAGCCCAGTGAAATGTTAAAAAAATGATTACTAAAAAACTACTTACCCAAGTTGCCTGACATTTTGCACAAAAATCAAGGTTACGTAAGAACCAACTGGCAAGATTTTGGTACAAATCCAAGAGGGCGAAACAAAATCGAGGTTCAATAAATTATTTAAAAAATCAGCCTGAAAAAACTACTTTTTAGATTGATTTTAGATTTTGTGTAAGAATTAAGTTTGAAATAGAGATAAAATGGTAAAATTGAGGCAATAATTCAAAATATCGAGACAAAATGGCGGACAAATAAAATGTTTGTAGCCGTGAAAAAGTCACTCTCTCAGATTTTACGTACCTTCGAGTTTTAGCCTATCATACATACCAAGAAACATGTTTTCTCAATTCCGTCGGTTTGTCTGTCAGTTTGCGGCATGCATAGCTACCACTACTAACACGACTGACCTCAAATTTTGGTCAAAAATAAAGGTTATATAGATATAGAGATGGCCTGTTAGAACATAAACAAATATTACTAAAAAAACTAATTATCTACTTTGCCCCAAATGGGATGGGATCCAAGATGGCGTCTTAATAGAATATTTTCAAAAACATCCTGAAAAACTATTTATCAATTTCATTTCAAATTTTGTGCAAGCACTAAGTGTGATATAGAGATAAACTAGTAAACAAATAAAATGTTTAATAAATAACGTAAATAAATCTTCTTATCCAATCGACTACAATTTGTACAAAAAACTAAATGTGATATAGAGATAAACTGGTATGGATTCAACATGATGGATCAAAATGGCGGTTTAAAAAAATCAGTGTAAAAACTAATTATTCATTTTATTTTAAAATATGTCTAAAAACCAAGTGTGACATAGGTAGAAACTGGTAAAAAAATGTTTGAAAAGACAGTATACATATACAAGGTGGTCCAACAGCGCGTTCAAGTCCAATAGCTCGGTTATTACGAATTAGAAAAAAAATATATGAAAGTTGTAGGGACTACTGAGAGCTACAACCTAAAATTATTTTCGATTATACAGGGTTGAGGGTAAGTTTGCCACAAATCAAACTTACATTTTTTTAAATGTAACATCTTGTATATTAATTTCAGATTCCTCCCTTTTTGGCGATTCACCCAGTATAGGATGTGCAGAGGCTATACAGAGTCATTCCAGATTTATAGCCACTTTTCGAAAATATCAGAGGTACATTTGACGCCCTGTATTTTTTTTCATGCGTTAGCATAAATGATTTTAGCATGGTAAAAGCTAAACTAGACTTCTAAATGTGGTCTTCTTTCAACTGCGGTATTTTTCTTTAGTAGTATTTAATAACGGTATACACGGTAAATAAAAATCCTGGACAAATTTTCTCGATTAATTTAAATGGAACGCCCTGTATATTATTATATTTTCAGATTCCTCTTTTTTTGACCATTCACCCAATTTGTTGGTGGGTGTATGCAGAGTCGTTCAGGATTTATGGCTAGTTTTTGGAAAATATTAGAGGTGGACATCTCAATTTATTACGGCAAAATATTGCAAAGTGTTCTTCTTTCAACATCTATTTTTTTTTAATTTATTCATACCAGCATGAATCGATACCAGTCGGAGGTGTTTGATAGACTAAATGTTTAACAAAGCCTCAAAAAAAAAGTTCCATTTTTGTCAAGTCAATGGATCTAGGCGGCCACGCAATCGGTCCTCCTCCTCTTCCAGCGTTCTTGAAATTGTTCATTAAGAAATGCATGAATGTCAGCCGTATGGTGAACAGATTTTTAAAAATCTTAAAACTTTTGTGTTTGACATTTCTTGCTAGCTGAGCAAGCTTTCTTACTTTAGGAAACAATCTGCCAATACTATACGCGACCATGCATATCATTACATAAAGGTTATAAAAAAAGTCTTATTTGTTTTTGCCCCACTCCTAAACAAAACCCTGCGGGCATCTATGCTTTTACATGCAAAAAATAAATCGTCCTGTTTTACCGTTCTTTATTTTCCTCCGTGAAAAAATCACCCTCCCAGGTTTTTACAGATCTTCACGTTTTAAGGTCTCTAGATGTCAAAAAAATGTTTTTTTCAATTCCATCGGACTTTCTGTACGCGGCATCGCTTAAAAAACTATTTATCCGGTTGCCTTAATATTTTGGTCAAAAATCAAAGATGAGGGAATGAAGCGGTTACATTTTGGTAAAAATCCAATACGGCGGAACAAAATGGCGACCTAGTGAAATGTTCAAAAAAATTACTACAAACGGATTACCCAATGTATCTGAAATTTTACACAAAAATCAAGTATTATGTAGAAATCAACTGGTAAAATTTTGGTACGAATTCAAGATGGCGAAACAAAATGGCGGTTTAACAAAATATTTAAAAAATCAGCCCGAAGAAACTATTTATTAGATTGATAACAAAATATGTGCAACACTTAAGTGTGATATAGAGATGAGCTGGAAAAATTGTGGATGAATTCAAATGTTTGTAATCGTGAAAAAATCCCTCTCCACATTTTTTACATAGCTTCTAGTTTTTGCGTTTCTAGATGCCAAAAAACATGTTTTTTTTTATTATGTGTGTCGGTCTGCCTGTCTATTCGCGGCATAGCTATAAAACTACTTGCCCGATTGACTTTAAATTTTGGTCGAAAATTAGAGATAGATCATATGGTGAGGTCGGTGATGACCTGGTAACATTTTGGTAAAAATGGAGGAACAAAATGGAACGAATTGTTAAAAAAATTATTACTAAAAACTAGTTATCCAATTTACCTCAAATTCTGCACAAAAATCCAGTTTTAAATGGAAATGAACTGGTAGTAGTTTGGTACGAATGAAAAATGACAAAACAAAATGGCGGAGTAATGAAATATTAAAAAAAAACAGCGTGAAAACTACTTTTTTTAATTAATTTAAAATTTTATGCAAGAATTAAGTGTGATATAGAAATAAAATGTTTAAAAAATCAACGTAAAAAACCTTGTTATTCAGTTGGCTTTAAATTTTGCACAAAAAATAACTGTGATATATATGCAAAATTTTATTACGGATTCAACATGACGAAATAAAATGTCGGTATAATGAATTTTTAAAACAAAACCCGTGTAAAAATGTGCCTATTCAATTTATTTTAAATTATGCCCAAAAATCAAGCATGGCATAGGTAGAAACTGGTAAAATATTGGTACGAATCCGATTAAGTGGATCAAAATGGCGCCCAATAAAAATGTTTGAAGAAAAGACAGTATATATATTCTACTAAATGACTATGTGTGGAATTAAATTGGGTCACACTTCACTTTACATTTACATAAATCATCTCTCTGCAATGTTTTGGTAGATATTCGCAAAAATGGGTTCTAGCAATGTAAACTTTGGCTAGTTTAAAGAAGTTCTTAAAAAGCCAATTTAATAAAAATGACCTGCTTTCTAATTTCCCCAAGGTTCGAGTTCGAACTCCTAAACAGCAATAATTGGAATTTTATTTTCCTGGCTAGGTGCCTTACGTAAAAAATTAAGTAGCCTTTGTTAAGTGAATTTATTTCAATTAGTTGTGCCATTGTAGATAGCTTAATTAATCAAAAATAATGAAAAACATAACTAACAATTCTAAGTAATACCAGAGAATAAAATATACAGGGTTGTTCAAGAGAAACGCACAAAATTCATATCTTCAATTTGAGTAATTTTTCACAAAAATGCTGAAACACGTGAAGTGGTTTAAATCGTTGTTCGTTTTTTTGTTATGTTTTCAGGTCCTTTCCTGCGATCCCTTAATTTGTAAGTGCCCTAACTTTTTTTTTTCAAATGGCAATTTAGGTCATGTGGGGGCTCTATAAGATCTTCTAAAACTAAATCCGATATTGGCAACAAATGGTCTGCTCATTTCGGTACAGTAAAACGAGTCCACATAAGTTTTTTATTAAAATTAATATTCGAGGGGGATCCTTAGCACTCACCTGATTCGGCTAATGTAACAAATGCTGAAAGTGATCTCCACATTCTTCTTGACATGCATCGAGTCTGTGGTTTTGGCTGGTAAATTAGTAACCTCCATCCTTATTCTATCTTCTAGGTCCTCAACTCTGTTTGGTCTATTTTTAAACACTTTCTTCTTAAATACCTCCATAGAAAGAAAGGTGTAAGGTCCGGAGACCTTGGAAAAATTTCGTCCAAGTACCTTCGAACATTTATACCAAAATGCAGTGGTGCGCCATCCTGTTGACACCATATTCTTTCATAGGGAATATCTGGATCACCATCGTTAGGAAACATTACTGCTAATGCAGGTATTAAATCGAATGAGAGCTCAGCATACATATTGACTTTTTGGGGATGTTGGGTGTGTCCCTCACGTACCCACTTTAGATTTTGATCAGACCAGAATCGACAATTATGTCTATTGACCATTTCATTCCAGAAGTTCCTGTACAACATGCACTTTATACGGTTGATACTTCTGGCTCTTTAATAATCGCTGTACAGAAGCTCTTCTGCCATCGTTATTTAGCTCTAAGGTATAAGTTGAAGAATGTGGACTTTCTTGTACTGATAGGAGTATTCAACTTTTTTGTCTTCAGTTATAGCGGGTAGTCGGCCCGTTTTACGAAAATCCCAAACTATCCCATGCTCTTCAAATTTGTGAATAATCCTACTCACACTTAACCGCGTAATTGTATTTTCGCGATACTTTTCATTAAACAATACACAAACTTCATTTTGACTCCGTGCTTTGTCTCCACAATCCAACAATATCAAAATTTCAGTACGCTGCCTTTCTGAAAGCCCCATCATTCAAAAATAACAAAGTTGCAAAATACTAACAATTGCTTACAATTCAGTGATCAAACTGAAAGATTAACTGAATTATTATTTTGCGTGTGTAAGTATTTGCCTATGCAAGAAATCATATACATCTTGATATAAGGTTTCAAGGCACTTACTGACCATCGCCAACGCCCGAATATGGGTACGGCACTTGAAGAAGAAGAAGAAGGTATTTGCCAAATACATAACCAAACGTGGGAAAAACTGTCCTAGAATTTCAAGAGTTTGGGGTACCTTTTTACCTACATTTTGCAATGTAAAAATTTGTGATATTAGGAAGTTGGTTCTTAACGTATGAGGCAATAATAAATAATAAATAATAAATACAGCATACAGATCTACTTTGATAGTTAATTTTTATTAAAAACTTCTGTGGACTCGTTTTACTGTAACGAAATGAGTAGACCCCTAAATTGTTGTTAGTATCGGATTCAGTTTTAGAAGACCCCCTCAAAGAGCCCCCACATTTGAAAAAAAACTTGGGGTGGTTACAAATTAAGGGGTTGCAGCTGCACGGAGGGTATTAAAAATATTACAAAAAGACGAACAACCATTTGAACCACTTCACGTGTTTCAGCGTTTTTGTGAAAAATGACTCATACAGAAGATTTTAATGTTTTGGGTTTCTTTTGAACATCCCTGTATATAGTTAAGGAAACGAAATTAGGAAAATGCTGTACTGGAAAATATGATAATGGTATTGAGATATTCTTATTTAATCAATCTGTAGTACATTGACAGTTATATTTAATTTAAACGTATTTCTAAATATTTGAAAGATGATAGCACATACCTGTTAAAAAGACTGGAATTGAAATGAAAAAGCCTCCTACCGCACAAACTCTGCTAACCGATGATTTTTGAAGATATTTGTTTGTCCTGAAAAACAAATCTATATTAATTACAGACGTTAAGGGGGGGAAGTGCATTTACAACCAAAAACCCTGCACATAAATCTTTTTAACAACTTGTAACATTTCAAATTTTTGACGCATTTTGGATAAAATACTGGCGATTTATAAAGCCTTTTTACTTCTCAAAGAAGCAAAACTTTTTATGAATAGTAAATATCTTTTTGTGCTAAACCGAAATATAATAAAAAATCCCTTATAAAATTGAAGAGACGCTGTATATATAGCAAATAGCGTTAATTTGATTAACAATCACTATAAATTACAGGACTTTTACAAGTTGGTATAATGAAGTGGATTTTAATACTAAAACCTTTCAGCATAAGAATGCAGCTTGCTTCCAGCGCTCATGGTACTTTTGAACTATTAAAATAACGTTTCTCGAGATAATAAGTAGTACTCAAGTCGTGGGAGTGCTGCATTCTCTCTTATCAAGAATTCAATTACTGGTATTTAAGGATGGTTATTTAATTGATGGTATATTTTAAATTCAATCAAATACTCAGTAATATTCATTTTAAATTGCCGTATATCAGCTCTTGTATTATGGAATTTTATATGAGAGCATGTGTTTGCGAAAATGTTCGAGACATTTAGTTTTTACTAGTTCCCTCGTAAAAGTGAAGTATTGTAATCGTGAAAAAAATCACACTTCGAGATTTTTTGTTTTCACATTTCAGTCGGTCTATCTGTCTGTCTGTCCGCTGTAGCTAAAAAACTACTTATCCGATTGACTTCAAATTGTGGTCAATAATTAAGGGTCATATGGTGATGACCTGGTAACGTTTTGGTAAAAATCCAATATGGAGAACCAAATGGCGGCCTAGTGAAAGCAAGTATTATGTTGGAGTTACCTGGTAACATTTTAGTATGAATCCAAGATGGCAGAACAAAATGGCGGCTTAATAAAATATTTAAAAATTTAGCGTGAAAAAACTGCTTAATGGTTGGATATCAAATTGTGTGCCATAACTAATTGTGTTATAGGGATCAACTAGTAAAATTATCATACTAATTCCGGATCGCCGAACAAAATGGCGACCAAATAAAATGGTTGTAATCGTGAAAAAATCACCCTTTCAGGTTTTACAAATCTTTACGTTTTAGTGCCAAAAAATATGTTTAATCAGTTCCGTCGGTCCGTCTGTCGATCTGTCTGTCAGTTCGCCGCATAGCTTAAAAACTACTTACCCGATTGCCTTCAAATTTTTATCAAAAATGAAGGATCACGTGGGGATCACTTAATAATATTTTGGTCAAAATCCAAAATGGCGGCCTAGTAAAATGTTAAAAAAATTTTATTAAAAGACTGCTTATCCAATTTATCTCAAATTTTGCCCAAACATCAAAGTATTATGTTGGAATCAACAGGTAAAATTTTGATACGAATTCAAGATGGCGGAACAAAATGGCGGCTTAATAAAATATTTAAAAATTCAGCCTGAAAAAGTACTTAATGGATTGATTTCAAATTATGTGCCATACCTAATTGTGGTATAGGGTTCAACTAGTAAAATTGTGGTACTAATTCAAGATGGCCGAACAAAATAGTGGCCAAATAAAATTTTTATAATTGCGAAAACATCACTCTTTCAGGCTTTACATATCTTCACGTTTTAGAGTTCCTAGATGCCTGTCGGTCTGTCTGTCTGTCTGTCAGTTCGCGTCACAGCTTAAAAACTAACACGATTGACCAAAAATTAAGAGTTATATGGGGATGATCTGGTAATATTTTGGTAAAAATCTAGTATGGCAAACCAAAATGGCGGCCTAGTGAAACGTTAAAAAAATTATTATGAAAAACTACTTATCCAATTTATTTCAAATTTTGTATAAACAAGTATTATGTTGGAATCAACTCGTAAAATTTTGGTACGAATCCAAGATAGCGGAATAATAAAATACTTAAAAAATCAGCTTGAAAAACTACTTAATGGATTGGTATCAATTCCGTCGGGCCGTCTGTCTGTCTGTCACTTCGCGACATAGCTTAAATAATACTTACCCGATTAACTTCAAATTTTGACCAGTAATAATTAAGGATCATATGAGGATAACCTGGTAATATTTTTAATCCAATATGGCGGAACAACGTTAAAAAAAAATTGTTAGAGTGGTGTATTATTTGGGGTTGAGATCCAGTAAAAAAACAAGTCTTTTTTTAAATTGTCGACGTTTCGCGACTTTATTGTTGCATCCTCAGGACACATATATAGATCCTATATCCTCCATGAAACCCATATTATTAGTCTTCACCTAGTCCGTTGGTCCGCATATATTTCCCAGATATTAAGATTCTAAATGGTTTTCGGTAACGATCCTCTTGTTGTTATGTTAGAGTGGTGTATTATTTGGGGTTAGGATCCAGTAAAAAAACAAAAGTCTTTTTTTAAATTGTCAGCGTTTCGCAACTTTATTGTTGCATCCTCAGGACACACATAGATTTTATATCCTGCATGAAACCCATACTATCAGTCTAGGTAAAGACTCCGTTGGTTCGCAGATATTTCTCAGATATTAAGTTTCTAAATGGTTTTCGTTAACGATCATCTTGTTATGTTGGAGTGGTATATTATTTGGGGTTAGGGTCCAGTAAAAAACAAGACTTTTCTAAATTGTCGACGTTTCGCTGCTTTATTGTTGCATCCTCAGGACACATATAGATTCTATATCCCGCATGAAACTCATATTATCAGTCTTTACCTACGTTGGTCTGCAGATATTTCCCAGATATTAAGTTTCTAAATGGTTTTTGTTAACGATCCTCTTGTTTTTATGTTACAGTGACGTATTATTTGAGGTTAGGATCTAGTAAAAAAAACAAAAGTCTTTTATTAAATTGTCGACGTTTTGCAACTTTATGCAACATCTTTAAGACACATATAGAGATTTTATATCCTGTATGAAACCCATATTATCAGTCTTTATCTACTCTGTTGGTTCGTAGATTTTCTCAGATATTAAGGTAAATACTGATAATATGGGTTTCAAGTTAAGATGGCAAAACAAAATGGCGGCTAAATAAAATTAAAAAAAAATCAATGTAAAAAAACTTGTTCATTTGACATTAATTTTTGCATAAAAATTAAATGTAAAATGGAATAAACTGGTACGAATTCAACATGGCAGTATGTATCAATGTAAAAACTACTTATTGAATTTATTTTAAATTATGCCCAAACAAGATGTCTTTAAGCTATGCCGCGAACTGACAGACAGAAAGACAGACCGACAGACGGGCCGACGGAATTGATGAAACATACTTTTTGGCATCTAGGGACGAGATGTGAAGATATGTAAAACCTGACAGGGTGATTTTTTCACGATTACAAACATTTTATTTGGCCACCATTTTGTTACGCCATCTTGAATTACACAATTTTACTGTTTTACTTCTATACCACCATTAGCTATAGCACACAATTTGAAATCAATCCATTAAGTAGTGTTTCAGGCTGAATTTTTAAATTAAGCCGCCATTTTGTTCCGCAATCCTGGATTCGTAACAAAATGCTACCAATTGATCCAACATAATACTTGATTTTTTTTTGCAAAATTTCAGATAAATTGGATAAGTAGTTTTTTAATAATAATTTTTAATAACATTTCACTAGGCCGACATTTTTTTTCTCCATACTGGATTTTTACCAAAATCTTACCAAGCCATGCCCATATAACCCTTTATTTTTGACAAAAATTTGTAGTCAATCAGGTAAGTAGTCTTTAAGCTATGCCACGAACTGACAGACAGACAGACAAAAAAGACCGACAGAGGGACTGACGGAGTTGATAAAACATATTTTTTGACATCTAACGACGCTATAACGTAAAGATGTGTATAAGTCGGAGGGTGACTTTTTCACGGTTACAAAAATTTTATTTGGCCGCCAATTTGTACTACCATTATTTTACTAGTTGATTCCTATACCACAATTAGTTATGGTACACAATTTGAAATCAAACCATTAAGCAGTTTGTTCAGGCTGAATTTTTAAATATTTTATTAAGCCGCCATTTTGTTCCGCCATCTTGGATTCGTACCAAAATGTTACCCCTTGATTTCAACATAAGACTTGATGTTCTTGCAAAATTTGAGATAAATTGGATGAGTAGTTTTTGAATAATATTTTTTTTAACATTTCACTAAGCCACCATTTTGTTTCGCCATACTGGATTTTTACCAAAATGTTACCAGGTCATCCCCATATGACCCTTAATTTTTGTCCAAAGTTTGAAGTCAATCGGGTAAGTAGTTTTTTAGCTACGTCGCGAACAAACAGACAGACCGACGGAATTGAGAAAACATGTTTTTCGTCATCTAGGGACCCTGAAACGCGAAGATCTGAAAAAATCTCGAAGAGTGATTTTTTTCACGATTAGGTATAATACTTCCCTTTTAAGAGTGAAGTAAAAACATAACGAGAGAAGTTCCGAGTAAAGGAAATTTACCGATATTTTAAATTTTAATTTGTTTGAAATGCGATTAAATAATTTTGGGAAATTATAAAATACAGACAATCAAAACGCAACAATTTAAAAACTGGCCCGATATTATTATTATACAGAGATCGGCTTCGGAGTTTTCCTCAAATCTCTGTATGTCGACGATACATTTGGATGATAATAATCATGAATGAGTTCCTTTTCCCTTTTCCAACCCTTTTCTCACCCCCTCGGTTCTTAGCCGCCGAAAGTTGCAATACCGTAAAATCTCCTAACATTAAATTGAAAAAGTTGAATTGTCGTAGTTGGTGGTCAGAGCGTTTGCCCAGAATGAGAGACATCCTGGGTTCGCGTCCCAGCGAAGAAAAGTTAATTTTTTTAATTTCATTTTGTCTAAAATGCGATTTAATCTTCAAGGTTTCTACTATCCCAGCATACCGCATACGCTTTGATACAGATACTTGTTTCCAGTAATTTGAAAACTCAGACAGTATGTCACTTTTAAGTACATTAAGAATTTATTTGTTCCAATCCAAGCCAAGGAGACATCATAATTTTCATTTTGGGCTGCTACAATTAACTTCTTTTTGGATAACATCAACTCGCCATTATAGATATTTTCTTTTCAATTTCGTAATTGGCCCCTTCTTTTATGGCTACCATTTCTACGGACCTGACGCAGAGCTCATCCAGGAGTCTGTATGAAAATCTATAATTAATTTTGGGAATATGAAAGTCAGAGTCAACCCTGTTATTTTAGATACGCCTGTGTAAGCAAAACTTTGAGAATCCTTAACCGTATAAGATTAGTGTCATTTTTGTTAAAATTAAGATTCAGAATTTTTGAAGGGTTAATCTAAGTTACAATTTCAAAAATATAACACGGTAGGTTAGTATTTTTGTATATTTTTCTATTATAAGGGTAAAAGCATCCAACGACTTATACTAGGCATCCGAGGCAAATCCTGATACACTGATAATAAATTCAGTTAGATTATTATAAATTTTTTGTTTAGTAGGTCTAATAATAAAAGACAAGACATAAGCAGGACTTGTGGATCTGACCTTCACCGTACACGACCGAAGCTTTTTAGGATATTCAATCTTAGTTGCTTTGTTGCACCCGCGGTTCATATATTGGCCTCATTTTAAATGATTCTTGCGAGTAACCTCTACATATTTGACCTTATTTGTATAGGGGATGTTATTAATGCTAACCTTGGTAATGGGGGGGGAGACTCTCTACGAGGTCTTTTTGTAAATCATCTTGCTTCGCACTTCTCTAAATATATAAGTTGGAGGATCATGGTTATCGGGTTCAGCCCCTGCGATAGGGATGTTGAAAAAATATCGATATATCAAATGAATGATGCCTTTCGTCCGTTATATAGATATTAAATTAACATTATACGATATTGCGATTACTATTTTGCTCTACATTACAAAATGTCTCTTTGAGCTGCCCTAGAAGCATTAAGGATTGGTTCAAATTGGTAACTCGCAGTAAACACCTCCTAGTTAGCTTGTTTGCTTGTTTCTTGGCTCTGCCCTTATAGGCATTGCTAGGTATCGGCTGATAGTTAAACGTTAAGGCATTTGATCGTTGACGTAAACAAACGTTTGGCGTAAATTCCACTGGACGACTTTCTAATTTTATCCAAATCTTCATCGGTTTTTTCTTCCCTCGTAAAAGAGAAGTATTGTAAAAAAATCACCCTCCCGAGATTTTTTCAGATCTATACGTTTCAGAGTCCCTAGACTTCGAAAAACATGTTTTCTCAATTCCATCGGTCTGTCTGTTTGCGGCATAGCTAAAAAACTACTTACCCGATCGACTTCAAATGTTGGTCAACAATTAAGGGTCATAAGAAGACGACCTGGTAACATTTTAGTAAAAATCTAATATTGCAAAACAAAATGGGGGCCTAGAGTAATGTCAAAAAAAAATGATTACTAAAAAATTATTCATCCAATGTATCTCAAATTTTGCACAAAAATCAAGTATTATGTAGGAATCAACTGATAAAATTTTGGTACGAATCCAAGATGGCCGAATAAAATGGTGGCTTAGTAAAATATTTAAAAATTCAGCCAGAAAAACTAGTTAAGGACCTGATTTCAAATTGTGTGCCATAAATAATTGTGGTATACAGATGAACTTGTAAAACCGTGGTATTTAATTCAACATGGCGGGACAAAATGGCGGCTTAGTAAGAAATTTTGGCATTCAGGCTAAAAAACTGCTTTCAAATTGTGTCATATATAATTGTTGTATACAGATCAACTAGTAAAACTGTGGTACTAATTCAAGAAGACGGAACAAAATGGCGGCTAAATATAATATTTGTAATCGTGAAAAAAACATCTCAGGTTTTACATATCTATACATTTTAGAGTCCCTAGATGCCAAAAAATAGATTTTATCATTTTTGTCAACCCGTTTGTCGGTTTGTCTGTCTGTCAGTTCGCGGCATAGCTTAAGAATTACTTACACGAGTGACTTCAAATTTTGGTCAAAAATTTAATGAAACGTTAAAAAAATTATTACTGAAAAAAATTATTTTCCAAGTTACCTCAAATTTTGTACAAAAATCAAGTTTTATATAGGAATGAACTAGTAATATTTTGGTATGAATATATTAGAGAGCAAAACAAAATTGTGGCCTTTTAAAATATTTAAAAAAATCAGCCTGAGAACACTACTTACTAGATTAATTTCAAATTTTGTGCAAGCATTGAGTGTGATATAGAGATAAACTGGTAAAAATGTGACAAAACGGCGGCCAAATAGAATGTTTAAAAAATCAACTTAGAAGAACTCTTATTCAATTGACTTTAAATTTTGCAGTAAAATTAAATGTGATATAGGGATAAACTTGACTTAACAAAATGACGGAGTGTGTTAATATAAAAATTACTTCAAATTTATTTTAAATTGTGCCCAAAAATAAAGTTTAGCATAAGAACAAACTGACAAAATATTGGTAGGAATCCAATATGATTTAACAAAATAGCGATGAATAAAAATGTTTTAAAAGATAGTATATATGTGTTACTAAATGACTATGTACTGAACTCAATTGGGTCACACGTCACTATTCCTAATAAAAGGAAAGTACCTGTAAATACACATAAAGTCTATTCAATAACTTACACTTCCGGTCCTCGTTGTACTCACCTTTGATGTTTTTAGTTCTTGCACCAGAGGCTCAATGTAATTTAAATAATGTTTTCAACGTAAAAGGTATTTTTATTGTCAGCTCTGATCAACGTCAAAGTGGTAATTTAAAGTTAAAAAATCAATAAAACCAAAGACCGATTATATTCCGCATACAATCTGTCTGATACACAATAAATTTACCAGTTTTAACCGTCCGTGACCCCGTTTAACCGAAGAATTAGCTCGCGTGCAACAATATTAATCGCGGAGTTGCCAAGAGCGCGGGTTAGGTCTATAGGGAATACAATTTTTACTCCTCCTTCGGAACAAATGTAAATGATGCAGTTCTTACGACGTTATCGATACCCCTCTCTTTAAAAAATACGTCTGTTCTTTATGTGTGGAATGCATTTGGAGGCAAAAGTACAAACAGTTCTTGAACCTTACAAAAAGTGTAAATTATTGAATAGACCTATACTTAGACAAGAAGGGAGCGAAATTCGATGCCATCGATGGTTTTACTAAAATTTGGCCATTGTGTACTGTTCCAGGCTTTAAGCAGGCGCGTGCTGGGTCGCCAGGCTACTGGGCAATGCCCGGTATGCCTTTAAAAATTTGCACCAATTATGCCCTTTTACCTTCTCTAAAGAAATAATAAAACCAGAATTGAAATACATTATTTTTTTGTACAGTACACTCCGAGAATTTATTTAAATTAATAAATATTAGATATTAAAATTTGTTAGAGGCCTATTTGCTCTTTCATCCCTTAATGCTCTAATAGATTCTATGATCGCGCCACCAGCGTCTGTCACGTCGCCCGTTTGAAGTGTTTCTTGTGTGTTCTCTGCGCTCATGGGCACCCTTAGAAACCTTTCCAGGGGGGCAACAATGCTTAGATACAGAAGCGTGGTAAGTTCAGAGTTTAGAGTACATTTTTCAAAATACAGAGTGGGCACATCCCCCTTTTCCCCTTTCTGGGTGCCTATGGCTGCGCTTTTCACTAGTGGAAAGTGATATTTAAATTTTCTCAGTTGCAATGCAATGCCTCGGTCGGCGTTTGAAATGCCATGCACGTAGCCAGAAATTTAGTTCGGGGAGGGGGTCCAAACCAGAAATTCATTTCAGTGGGGGAGGTCAAACCTCAGAAAAATTAGTAAGAAGCATGTCTATACCATAATATTTTCAAAATTTTAGGTGGGCCCAAACCCCCAGGACCCCGCCCTGGCTACGTGCCTGACATTAACAACAAACAGTAAAACCAAATCTAATAAAGTAAATTTGGTATCAGAACAATCAGGTAACAATATTTTTACTTCCCTCGTAAAAGGGAGTAGTACTTACGCGATTAACTTCAAATTTTGATCAAAAATTATACTCCATATGGGATGACCTGGTAATATTTTGGTATCCAATACGGAAGAACAAGATGACGGCCTAGCGAAACATTAAAAAGTTATTATTGAAAAAATTAATTATCCAATTTACCTGTGTCCCACAGGAAAGAACTGGTAATATTTGGTATGCATCCAACATATAAAATATTTCAAAAATTAATCTAAAAAACTACTAATTAGATTAATTTCAAATTTTGTGCAAGCATTAAGTGTGATATAGAGATAAACTAGTAAACTTGTAAGAATTCAAGGTGGCGAAACGAAATGCGATATAGGGGATAAAATGGTACAAATTCAACACGACGGAGCAAAAGGGCGGTTTGTGTCAATGTAAAAACTATGTATTCAATTTATTTTAATTTATGTCCAAAAATCAAGTGCGGCATAGGTAGAAACTGGTAAAATATTGGTAGAAATCCAATATGGAACAAGATGACGCCCAATAAAAATTTTTTACTATTCCTAATAAACGGAAATATTCATAACGAGGGAAGTTCCGAGTAATGGAAATTTACCGATTTTTTATATTTGAAAAAGCTTGGCAATACCCTCATTATGTTAATTTGAAAGTAAATCGAAAATTAAAAAATATAATCTGCAATAATATCAAAGAGCGAGGAACTCAAAATAAGAAATCTGAAATAAATGCAATACCCTGAAATGAAGTATAATAAATGAAAACTTTCAGTGAAGCCAAGAAAACATATTTTTCTATTTCTTACAATTTTTTTTTAGATAAGAAAATAGGGCTGGGGTGTCTATTCTAAGCAATTAAACTAAGGTAAATAAGAAAAAAACCTGCAATATGCATATTATTGTATTTATTTAAGCCTTATTTAGTATCTAGTAACTTTTCATACTCCTCCAAAAACGTATGGTTTATTAATTAATCCCTTTGAATTTTAAGTAAAGCTTTCGGAAATAGTATCACATTTTAAAGAAGGGTGTAGAGCTAGATCCCCCATTTTGTTATTAACTTTTGCTGATCTGTATGACATTCCCATTCTATTTTATTTTGAATCTTTAAAGATATAAATCCAATTGTTTGTAGTTTGAAGATAAGAAAATTGATTTTATTATACTTTAAAAATAACAAAAAGCGATGCTAGAATTATTACGAAAATGATAACCTAACCAATATTAGCAATCCTGCAATAGATGTGCAAAATTCATACTAGCGGTTCACCCCTCATTTTTTATCAAGTGATACAGCAAATTCGATTCGTGTTGGAGAGGCTTTAGCATCTTTAGCCCCGCCCCCCTTGTTACGCCACTGTCCATTTCAAATAGATCAAAATCAAGTTCCTGTAATAAAACTAAATTGGATAAATCTGTTTGTTTATAAGCTTTAAAATCTTCCAAAAAGCAAAACAGATTAAGCGCAAATATTTATCTGAAACGTATTTTACCAGAAGGCTATTTCTGTAAATCAACAAACAAACAATAATGAAAAGATGAAATTAGAAGTCCTCCTATATTCTTTTGCTTGCTTTAACACATTTACTTAGCAGTTTTGGTTTATGTTGACACTGACGCCTTTATTTTACATATTCCCACGATATATTGGGATTATTTGTTTATCCGACCCATATCTTTTGTATATAGAAGTAACGAGTTCATAATTAATTGCTTGTACTGAAAAAATATATATATGGCCAACACTGTACTGTCGTAAAACAAATACGATTTTAAACCATTATTTACCAACTTAGGAAGACTCCTACAGAAATTTTAAACCTCCTTGAGAAACATAACTTTCGGGTACTGGTTTTACCGTACAAGGAGTATCAAAAAATAAACTTTTTAGAGAACACATTACGCAAATTGTTCATTATACTACGCGTCCCACTTGTATAGAGGGTATTAGCCTCTGGAAACATCTCAGGGTCGTTTAACTTTAATGTTTCAATACAGTGGGGCGACTTGTGACTTGTAGAAGAGATAGTACAGTCTGAAAAAATCTCCATTGTATCTATCTTTAAAGGATCGCCAAAATGTCATTTTTACCGCGCACCCTATGTGATGAGCTAGGAAATGGGTTTAAATGCCCTCATGTTACTTTTGTTGTTTTTCGGAAGTCTTAACAACATTAAGAAGCTATCAGAAACCTATTTTCGTCGCGCACCCGGATCTTTCAATTCCAGGGGGAGGGTAGAGTTCCGGATTACTATTTCCAACCCGGAAGCAACCCTGTTAGGAGAATCGTCAAAGAGGAAAAGGGCTTGAATTCAACCATATTTAGTTTGCTTTCCGACATGTCAGTCTTTAACGTAGTGTCTAAATTTAGTTTTCATTGAGCACCCGCATCATTATCTTCCGGGATAGTCTGCATAACATGATAGGGGCGCCTATCCCTTAATGCAATACCAATGGAGGTATACCTTCCTGTACTCGGGACTTCCCTCGTTATGAATGTTTCCTTTTATTAGGAATAGTGAAGTGTGCCCCAATTTAGTTCAGTACATATCAATTAGTAATACATATATACTGTCTTTTCAACCATTTTTAATAAGTAGTTTTTACATTAACACACACCGCCATTTTGTTATGTTAGGCTGAATTCGTACCAGTTTATCCCTGTATCACATTTAATTTGTCTGCAAAATTTAAAGTCAGTTGAATAAGAACTGATTTTTTAAAAATTTTATTTGTCCGCCATTTTGTTCCGCTATCTTGAATTCGTACCACAACTTTACCAGTTTATCTCTATATCACACTTAATGCTTGAGCAAAATTTGAAATGAATCTAATAAGTAGTGCTTTCAGGCTGATTATTTAAATATTTTAATAGGCCGCCATTTTGTTTTGCTATTTTATATTTATACCAAACTATTACCAGTTCATTTCACTTTGGATAATTAGTTTTTTCAGGAATAATTTTTTTTAATATTGGATTTTTACCAAAATATTACCAGGTTATCACTATGCGGTGAACTGATAGACAAACCGACGGAATTGATAAAACATATTTTTTGCCATCTAGGGACATTAAAACATGAAGATATGTAAAACCTGAGAGGGTGATTTTTTCACGATTATAAATAATATATTTAGCTGCTATTTCGTTCCGCTATCTTGAATTAGTACCACAGTTTTACTAGTTCATCTGTATAGCACATTTATTCTCAGTGTGGCTTTCGACCTGAAAGAGAAACCACGCACCATATTTTCACACTGAGACAACTCCAAGAAAAAGTCAAAGAGCAACATACACAAATGTATATAGCATTCATCGACCTCACTAAAGCCTTTGACTCCTTGAACAGAGAGGCTTTGTGGACAATAATGCAACGTCTGGGGGTACCTAGGAAGTTTTTGTAGCTTACACCAGAACAGCTTCGCAAGTGTACTACATAATAGCGTATCAACAGAACCTTTCCTGACAAAAACCGGTGTCCGCCAGGCGTGCGTGCTGGCGCCAATCTTCTTCAATATCTTTGTTACAGCTTTGTCCATGATGGTGGATAACAGACTGCGCACTAGAGGCCTGGAACTGAGATACAGATTTCATGGGGGTCTGTTTAATCTAAAAAGGTTAAGAGCAAAAACCAGAACTAGGTTTGTTACGGACCTTCAGTACGCTGACGACCGTAATTTGATCTCGGAGTCTGCAAAGAGCTTCCAAGAAATCCTGGAAACATATTCTTGGGCATATAAAGCACTTGGGCTGAAAATCAATATCAATAAAACGAAAATTATGTGCACTCCTGCAAATACTCTCGAGTCAGTCATTACAATAGATGGCAATAATCTGGAATATGTTGAGCACTTCAACTACTTAGGTAGCGTAGTAAACAGAAATTGCAACATCGACGACGAAGTACAAAATAGGATAAACGCAGCATCTACATCTTTTTGGAGCTTGCGAGAGAGGGTTTTTGATAATCACAACCTATTTATCGAAACCAAGACGGCGGTATATCACGCCATAGTTGTTCCAACTATGTTATATGGATGTGAAACTTGGACGCCATACAGAAAGCACTTGAGAGCCTTAAACCAATTACAGCAAAGACAACTACGGCAAATCATGAGAATAAAATGGTTTCATAAAATGTCTAATGACACCGTGGTTGAAAGAGCCCAGTGCAGCAGTATTGAGACGTTAGTAGCACACACACGTCTTAGACGGATAGGGCACATCTACCTCATGGAAGAATATCGATTGCCGAAGTGCGTTTTGAATGGGGAGCTAGCACACGGCCAAAGAAAGCAGAGAGGGCCGCTGAAGAGGTTTAAGGAAGTACTTCATGACACACTTAAGAAGGTGCGCGTGCAGAATACTTGGGAGACTTAAGCGACGAAAAGAGCGGAGTGGAGGCGAGTTGTGATATATGAACACTAACAAGAGAAGAAATATATATATATATATATATATATATATATATATATATATAAATCTGTTTTGTGCAAAATTTTCGTATAACAGCAATATATATATACATATATATATATATATATATATATATATATATATATATATATATATATATATATATATATATATATATATATATATATATATATATATATATATATATATATATATAAACCAGTAACGGTAAGGATTACTCCTTCACCATTTTGTCGAGAATCGACCAAAACATGATGCTATGTTTGTTTCCAGGGCCAAGTTGCCATCGGCTACCGTGGTATCTGCCCCGGCAAGGCTCATCAGGCAGTTTCCTTGGGGGGTATCGGTATTAAAACCGAAATACCCCTTTTATATATATATATATATATATATATATATATATATATATATATATATATATATATATATAGTTGATGATTGATGCGTTGATGATTATATTATTGTGTCATTGTGCCTGCGGCTTTGAACAAATTTAAAAGTCATGTTGAAGGAATTATCCAATATAAAAACGCTACTTAGCACTGATCTGCCAGACACACTGAGATAGAGAATCAAGCAACGCAGAACTACTTATTCTGAAATGTCTGCTATCTCACAAATCCAATAAACTCGGAATAAGATGATTCATTTAAAGCATCACGTAAATTATCTTACTAAATCTGTATAAGCCTCCTGCTTTTCAAAATACTCCAGGGAGGGAGGAGGGTAACCAAAGCCCTAATCAGTCTAGACAACGAAAATGAATCAACGAATCGATATGAAACATAGGTCAGCGACGTAGTTGATATTCCCCGTTCAGAAATTCTGGAAGTGGCAAATGAACCTTTAAGCGTTAAATTGAAAAAAAAAACGCATTACAATAAAGTTCGGAACATCGACTAATACAAAAGCAGGCGAAAAAAAAATCACGGTTGGCCAACATCATTAGGCAAGAAATTGATCTATTCGCAAATAGTGGTAGTCGAGGCCGTATTCTTCAAAAATCCTTTGAATTTTTATTTACTATTCAGTACACAAGCGTAGAACCAGAAATGTATTTTTCTTCCGCAAGGTTTCTAAGTAAGAAAGTACGTTCGAGATTTGGAAACGAAATTTTAACTAATTTTTTTGCCGTATTTTTTTTTATTTGCAAACTTACACATTTTCTTTGTATTTACATTTTGGTTAATTTTTGCGTTTTTACTTAATACAATAAAAGTTATTAAATATCAATAGTTTCTTTTTTTTTGCGATGTCTAATCCAGGGATTTAATCCTACGCTCCCGGGATTATGTAAGCAATCTTGAAAATCTCGGGATTAGAATATCCCTTCGCGATTGACATTCATAGGGATACCTCATCCCCTAAATTGTAATATATTTTATTTTTAATGATATTTTAGGTAATGCAAAAAAAATAAACATGTTGATCTAAAACTTTTTGACTGAACAGAAAAAATACGCAATAAAACAGTACAAAAAATAGTGTTGAAAGGTCTCTGTAACCAGAAGATCATTAAAAAAAATATGTAAATTGGTGCAGTACAATTCTCTCACGAACTTGCTAAAAAATCTGGCTTACTGTTTTAGATATAGATATTTACCCCGCTTGTCTAAAAATAAGAAAATTAAACGATTGCAGTCCCTTAAAATCTCATTAGCCTTTGGCTTTGCAAAATACTCCAGGGAGGGAGGAGGGTATCTAAAGCCCTTACAAGAATCTAATGTTTTTTAAACGTGAAAATCAAAATGGTAAACATTTATGTAATTTGTTTATTTAAATGGATTTATGCATGTTCTCTTCCAGACCGGAAACAATCGTAAAGTATCTGTCAGACATTTCTATTATTGGGGATTTTCCAAAATAATGTTTGAATGATAATATCACAGACCTTAGCAACTTTGAAACCACCAGTAAGAAAATTGCCTCTAAATTTACAATTTGCAACCAATAATGGATGGTAACTTGATGGAAAATTAGTAACTTTTATAAGTGCGGCTTCCTATGGGTCCTAGACAAAATGTCGGACCTTGTAAAGTGTTTTCTAAAGAATAACTATATTCAAAGATGTAAATGTGCCCTCAGAGTATACCCTGCACTGATCAGGCGAGGCGGTCTGAACCCCCCCGACACTCTAAAAATATTTTGATACAGGCATGCTTCTTCCTAATTTTCCTGAGATTTAACTGTCTGGGCCCCCCTCGAAATGGATTTCTGGTTTGAACTCCCTTCCTCCAGAACTGAATTTCTGGCTACGTGCCTGCCTGTACAGATATTTGGGAATATAGGAAAAAAAAACTGTTCGAATATAAACGTTTCAGAGAAAAAATTCATTCAACAACGAATCTGACCGGAAATCAATGCGTTAATGATATCTTTATTTACTTAGTACTGTAGAAAATCATTTATGTACTGAATAATAATTTTTCTAAATACATATTTTCAGAGAAAAGTTTTACAGTTTTAATCTTCTCTTTAGTATTTTTGTAGTTGCATGTTAGGCTATCTCTTCGCAAAAAGACGGTCATCCAGTGCTTTAAATACCTCAGTCACATTTGAAAGATGGTATTAAACATGTATATAGGGTGGAACATTTAGCTGGAATAAATTCAATAATTTGCAAACTGTTCATAATTTCGAAATACTGTTTTAGGTACCAGTCAAACTGATTTATTTGTCTCCAAATTTTTTCATAATAATGATTTGATTGTGGTGTCATCTGTGTATGAGTTATGACGCATACACATAAATGCAACACCCTGTATATTGTTACTCGAAAACAGTTGATTTTAGATATATGTTATGTAACATAAAATATGTTTGGAATGTTCCAGTGATTTTCGAAAAGAAACAATATAGGGGGTGTTGCACTGCATCGAATTTTTAATTATTATTCAGCACACAAGCGTGAAACCTGAAATATGTTTTTCTTCCGCAGGGTTTTTAAGTAACAAAATACATTCGAGGTTTGGAAACGAAATTTTAACTAATATTTTTGCCGTTTTTTTTTATTTGTAAACTTACACATTTTCTTTGTATTTACATTTATACACGTTTTAATTTGTTAAAAAGTGTTTTTGGTTAATTTTTGTGTTTTAACTTAATATAATAAAAGTTCTTAAATATCAATATTGTTTTATTTTTTGCGATCTCTAATCCATGGATTTAATCCTAGGATCCCGGGATTATGCAAGCAATCTTGAAAATCCCGGGATTAGAATATCCCTTCGGGAATGACATTCACAGGGAGAACTTTAGGGGATAATTGCAACATGTTTTATTTTTAATGATATTGTAGGTAATGCGAAAAAAGTTAAACATGTTGATCTAAAACTTTTTGATTGGAGGGTTAGAGCCGATACTTAGAAGATAACAAGAGTTTAAAAAAATACTAGACCTTGCTTTTAGAGATGGGACATGTAACTCATTTTAATGATGCGCTTCACTGACTCTGGCTCACTTTACTGAGTCAGCTCACTGAGTCGGCTCAATTGAGCTGCGAAACGAAGCAGCGAAATACACTCCTAACGTCTATTGACAAGGCTCCTAACTCATGAATTGAGTCCCGGACCACGGTTCTGTCACCCTAGCGGCTCGTAGTTGTAAAGGAACAGAGGATGGGATAACGTGCTCGGCTAGTACGGCGAGAATCACGGCGACGAATTGGTCAAGTTTAGTGTTTTAATTTTTAACGTTATATGGTCTGACTATGCAGAATTTCTGTTGGAGATTTATCAAATAAATTAGGCTCTTATTTATTTCGTTTAAGATAGGTATTAAAACTTATAGATATTTATATAATTAATATTAAAAATGATTTCACGATATTGAAGACAAAAAGTCAACATATGTTCTTTCCCATAATGTTACAATAAATAATATTTAAGTTTATTGCATTTTTTAACCTACTTTATTTTCTTAAATAGTAAATTGCCTTATTTTGTATGCGTATTTACAAATAGGGAGTTCAAACCATATCTTATATCTATATTTGTATTTATTTTACATCTAAAGAGCCGAAATAAAAAGATAAAACCTGAAGAGTTAAGACCGCTAAGTCGCGCCGCTCGAGAATGTAACAAACAGTACATATGGCAATACAATTCGACTCTCCGGCTCTTCATCGTCGCGAGTCGTTCCCGCTCCGTTCCGCTGTAAGTGAGAGGCGAGTCAGAATCGAAAAAGATCTGTACCGCCGAGCTGCTTCAGTAACTCACTTAACTGAGCTGATTCTTTGCGCCAGCTCACTCCTGAGTTACACCTCTCTACTTGCTTTGCCTTAGATAGCGCGATGAGTTTCCAGTTGAATTATAAGAATATGAGGCGCATTCACCACATCGTCCAGAATTGTTAGTGAAGAAAAACATATATACGCAATAAAACAATACAAAAAATAGTGTTGAAAGGTCTCGGTAACCAGAATATCATTAAAAAAAAACGTAAATTGGTGCAGTACAATTCTCTCACGAACTTGCTGAAAAATCTGGCTTAATGTTTTAAATATATAGATGTCTACTCTGCTTGTCTAAAAATAAGGAAATTAAACTTCATAAAATCTTCATAAGCCTTTTGCTTTGCAAAATACCCCAGGGAGGGAGGAGGATATCCAAAGCCAAAAGAGCTTTGGATATTTTTAGACGTCTAAATCAAAATAGTAAATTTTTATGTAATTTGTTTTATTCAAATAGATTTATGTATGAACTTTAACAGTCGTGCAGCAACATCAAGGTCAGGTGCAAATTATGTGCTATTTTTTCTTCAGATACAGACTGGCACATAGGTGGATACTTCTATTACAGACTAATATTATCTTTATTTGCATTTGTTCCGGACTAGAAACAATCGTAAAATACGTGTTAGACATTCCTGTATAGGTAGTCTTTAAAACTCCATTTTGTAGCACAGGCAGGTATTACTACAGCATTCAAAGAGTAATCGAAAAGTTTTTTAAAACTTATCTGTCTACCATCTAGTTATTAACTTACTTGAGTAGAAACGAAGCAATAGATGATTTAGTTTTTTGGGAAATATTGAATCTTCGTATCTTCTATTTGCTCTGTATAATTTCCCTTCAAGAAAAACAATAGTAGATCTAAGGTTGTGGATCCTCAAAACTAATGTTTTAATGATAATATAACACACGTTAGTAACTTTGAAACCAGCAGTAGGAAAACTCCATCTAAATTTACCATTTACAACCAATCATAGATGGCAACTTGATTGAAAATTAGCAACCATTATGAGTGTAACTTCCTATGGGCCCTAGACAAAATGTCGGACATTTTAAAGTGTTCTTTCAAAATAATAACCAAACTGCTGACCAGACGACCTTACCCAAGTAAATTTTTAGGCAAAATTTAAAGTTAAATAATTTCTGTCAGAGTTGACGTATTGAGTTGCGGTGTTCGACATTTGGTCGCTAGGAATTGAATCAATGTTCTCGGAAATAGACAGCTTTAGAGCTACATCCCAACTGTCCTATACAAGGTGTTACGTTATACCGTATCATTTTTCGAAAATTTTATAACAGAACTTTTTTAAAAAGGAAAATTTTAATTATTGTTTCTAAATGGGTTAATATACACCTAAATACCAAAAAAGAATTTCTGGCGATTTTTAATTTTTTTCTCCGTTCTTGACATACGAGGTTTTTCAAAAATGTGTCAATTTTAATATTTTCCTTTTATTTGCGTCTTCTGCGTTTTTCAAACAATTGATTAATAAAATCATTACGTACAGAGGCGTTTCCAAAGCTGGGCACCCCCATTTAAATTCAAATATTCTGTTTTTGATTTTTTAAAATTTTTAACCAACTAACAAGTTACACTAATTCCAAGAACATTAGAGTCCACAACTTTTAGTACCAATTTTAGCAATAATAAACCTTGTGCCGGGACGGTTTTAACCATTTGAAAATTACTTCATTTTTAAGCGTTGAAATGAGCTCTTATTTTTACTTTGTTTAACATATGAGTAGAGTATTCAATAATGAGTACCCATTTACTTCTTGCCCACAAAAAAGATAAAAACTTTAAACAAAAACTGACTGTCTTTACGCACTAAGACGATTAAGAACTTTTATCCGGCGCGGCGGTGACTTGCGTCCGGTCCGATGTCGGACGATATTTGAAATTAAGCATCGCTGCGCGTGGCTAGTTCTTGGATGGGTAACCACCAGGGGATACTATTATTTTAAAAACAGTTGAATATAAGGCGTGTTAAATCAGATATTCTTGAAATTGTATTGTAGAATCCAAAAATCCAATAAATACATATTTGAAGAGATCTTAAGGGCGTCATTAAAAAAATAGACACATTGTCAACCAAACAACTTCTTTTTTTTGTTTTAACGTGTTTTCCTCGAGAAAAATCGCTGTCTGAACTTGAATGCACCCTGTATAACGATGATAAAAAAATGAAATTTTTAGTTTCACGGTAAGATTATTAATTACATTTTAATTTTAGAGGATTTATACTTTTTATATCTTAACTAAATTTTCCCGTTTGAGTAAATGATGAGGATAAAGATGTTCTAAGATACTGTTTGTCAAATGCAAAAAAGTCTTTTAAGCATTCCCCTTGTATAATTGCAAATCTTTTAAGAAGTAAATGATTATCCATTATTGAATACTCTATTCTTAGGTTAAACAGACTAAAAAAAGAGCTCATTTGAGCGCTTAAAAATGAAGCAATTTTCAAATGATTAAAACCGTCCCAACACAAAGGTCTATTGTTGCTAAAATTGGTACTAAAAGTTGTAAACTCTATAATATTAGTGTAACTTGTTATTTGGTTAAAAAAGTTTAAAAAATCAAAAACAGAATATTTGAATTTAAATGATAGTGCCCAGCTTTTGAGCCGCCTCTATACATAATGATTATATTAACATTTTTGGAGGTATTACCCTTGATCATAAATCAGGTCAGAACCAATTGTTTGAAAAATACAGAAGGATCAGATAAAAGAAAAATATTAAAATATACACATATTTGAAAAAAACTCTTATATCAAGAACGGGGAAAAAATTAAAAATCGCTAGATATAGTTTTTGGGTATTTAGGTGTAAATTAACCCGGTTAGAAAAAATAATTAAAATTACCCTTTTAAAAAAATTCTGTTGATATAAAGGTTTGCAAAAATGACACGGTATAACGTAATACCTGGTATAGGACAGTTGTGTAGCTCTGAAGCTGTGTATTTCCGAAAACAATGCTTCAATTCCGAGCGATCAATTGTCGAAAACCGTAACTCAATACCTCAACTCTATCAGAAATTATTTAACTATGATTTTGCCTAAAAATTTGCTTAAGTTCGTCTAGACAGCAGTTTATATTAAAATATGTAAATGTGCCCTCAAAATATACTCTGCACTGACCAGGCACATATCCAGGGGGGAGACACTCTAAAAATATAATACAGGCATGCTTCGTCCTAATTTTCCTGAGATTTGACTGTCTGGACCCCTTGAACTAAATTTCTCCCCCACTCCCCCGAACTGAATTTCTGGATAGGTGCTGCCTACCTGCATAGAAATTAGGGAATATAGGAAAACAACTGTTCGAATATAAATATATCAGAAAAAAATGCCTAGAATTCGGACAATTCCTCACCAAAGTATCTGACCTAAAATCAGTGACAGTGACATCTTTATTTATTTAGTAGGGTAGTAAGCCATTTACGTAATGAATGAAACCTGCATAATATTTATTCTAAATACATATTTTCAGAGATAAGTTTTACACTTTTAATATTCTTTTTAATATTTATGTAGTTGATAATACCCGTGGCGTATGTACACCCAGCCAGCCCCCGCGGTGCGGGGGGCCCACGTGGTCAGGTGGCCCGGCAATAATTTCAAATAAGCTCAAGGGGATTATGAGAGTATGGATGACCTTTTTTATAGTAATCATATATTTTCCGGCTATATTTTGGGGGCTACGTTTATTGACAAGTAAAGGACTTTTATTTTGTCATCAGTTATTTTTCTGTTTTGAGAGGGGAGCCTTTACCGAAAACCGAGGGGTGGTCCAAAATATGTAGCTGCGCCACGTATGTAGTGAAACATTCAACTGGAATAAATTCAATAACTTGGAAACTGTTCATAAATTCGAAAAACTGTTTTAGGTACCAGTCAAACTGATTTATTTGTGTCCGGATCTTTTGATAATAACGATTTGATTGTGGCGTCATCTGTGTATGCATTGTGACGCATGTACATATTTTAAAATGCAACACCCTGTATATTGTTATTCGAAAACTGTTGATTTTAGGTATATGTTATGTAATATAAAATATGTTTGGAATGTTCCAGTGATTTTAGAAAAGAAACAATATATGGGGGTGTTACATAAAAAAAAATGTATGACGTCATAACACACAGATGACGTCACAATCAAATCGCTATTACCAAGAGATCCGGAGACCGATAAATCAATTTGACGTGTAATACAGTTTTTCGATATCATTGAGAGTTTTCAAGTTATTGAATTTATTCCAGTTAAATGTTTCACTCTATATAAAAAATATCCTATCTATAAAGTAACTAATTTGATCAAAAAATTGCATAAATAATGGGAGAATCAAGCAACTTTCTTCTTGCTTTGGAAGTTGTTAACAGAATCTTAAAGGGATTTATTGTTTTTTTAAATGAATTTATTGCAAATTATTTTTTAATAATAACCCTTATTAAAAATCTTTAATTAAGGTAACGATTCCCGCTTGTTCTTTATTGCTCTCTTTGAAACTGCTCCATACTAATTTCCTGTTCTTGTAGACCGTAATAGCTGTTTTTATTCAGCATGGGAAAAATGCATTTCTTAGATCTAAATCTAAAAACCTTTTAATGAGCCGTGAATATAGATACGTTTTACAAGAAGTTGCTTCTCGTTCGGGTTCGATTTATTTTTTTAATTAATGCTATTACAAAGGTAACCTTTTAACTCTAATTGGGTATTAATGCTTGAACACCCGTTGTGTTCGGTCCAGTTTGTTATTGCTGGTTAAAACATGCATTTTAGGAGGAGAATCGGTATACCATAAAAATAATTTTCATTCAAGCTTTCAATTGCCGTACAAATTATTATGATTTCATCTCTCGTCCGGAACAAAAAAAAATCGGTAAATTTCCATTCCCTCGGTACGGATCTTTCCTCTTATTATGAATAGTGATGTAATATGACCCGATTTAGTTAAAACTGTGTTTTATTTCACTTTTGTAGACAAAAGAAAGGATTCAGGAGGGAATTTCCCAATAAGTTCCTTTACAGATTGATTTTACTGAATTACCCTAAAGTTTCCTCATAAAAAATCGTTTCTTTTGTCTAGAAACATGAAAGAAAACACAGTTTATATATGTAACTATTAAACGACTCTATAATAATCTAAACAGAATCATGCTATACCATCTCTAATAAAAGGGAGGATTAAAAATGAAGCAAATTCCGGAAAAGGGAAATTTACCGAACTTGAACTTGAAATTGAACATATTAGATTTGTACCAACATTTTATCACTTTATCTCTATATTAAATCTAATTTTTGTGCTAAATTTAAACTCAACTGAATAATATATATAATAATGACAGTTGCTATATAAACGTATGTCCGCAAATGATTCGTTTTTCGAGATACGGGGTGTTAAAGTTTTTGTTAAAATCTGGCGATTTATTTATTGCTCTAAAATCGGTCGAGATATGCCAATGAAATTTGGTGAGTTTTAAGAGGTAGTTATTGCGCATTTTTTGACAAGCAATTAAGAATATTTTATTCATCATTGGCGCGCATACGGGCAATGATCTCAATTTTTTTGAAGAAAAAAAAATGGTACGCCACTGAGACATTTCAAATTAAAAATCATTTTTGAATTCCACATTCCATTTGTGACAAAAAATTTCTTTTGCCTTTTTTCGTATGGGGCGAGGTTTTTATGCAAAAAAAAACATCTTAACACGTATTTTACATTTCTTTAATACATTATCAAGAACTATCTAACACAATAATATTAAACGAGAACAATAACAGAAGTACAATTTTAAATGGGCGTAAAGCTAGAAAAAAATGCTCAAAATGACCTCCCTCAGACGTGACACAAGACTGAACTCTTCGCATCATTGATTGTCGTAATCGCGCAAATATTCCTGGTATACAGCCGGCTGTGTTTCGATTCTTCAGGTCATCAACATTTTCGACGGGAGTTTAATAAACTAATGACTTAAAAAAACCCCAAATAGAAAAATCTAGGGGATTTAAATCCGGCGATCGAGCAGGCAAATTTTTCGTACCTCCCCACCCTATACAACGATTTGGATATACTGTATCTAAGTGATTACGTACATTAATGCTAAAATAGACTGGTGCACCATCATGCATAAACCATAAGTGTTGTCTCAGCTGTAGAGGAATTTCTTCAAGAAGAAGATTTAACTCTTCATGTAGGAAATTAAGGTAACATTCCTCTGTTAGTCGTTGTTGGAGGAAATATGGACCAATTAACTGATCATCAATTACCCCAAGTCATACATTTATTGACAACTGATGCTGAAAATGAGCTTCAAAGATTCCATGTGAATTTTCCTTAGCCCATAAGTGATAGTTATGGAAGTTTCGTAAACACTGTCGTCAAAAAGTAGCCTCGCCAGTAAAAAAAACGCCATTTAAAAAATTTGGAATTTGAGCGATTTGATGAAGAATCCATTGGCAAAAAAATAGGGGCGGAAAAAAGTCTCTAGGTAGTAGAGCTTGCACACGTTGAATATGAAACGGATTCAGTTGCTGTTCTTTAAGAATTTGAAATACAATGAAGTCGAGGGCGCTCGCAGTCAGCCGTTTGTTTCTTAAATATACAATTTTCGAGCAAAAGTTAGGGAAGACGAGCAAATATTGTGTGATGGGATACCCTTCGTTCTGGGTACAACTCAGCATACAATCGTCGAGCTTGCCGACTTCCATTACTTCGACCATAAACAAAATGCACATCTGACAATTCCGCATTTGTAAAATTTTCCAATTTTTAAATTTTTTCGATAAAAGAAAAATGTATTACTTATTAACAATAATGTTATTGCAAACTAGAAAGCTTAAAAATAAAGAAACGCTAATTTGACATTTCGTTAAAATAATCGTATTTAACAGATACATGTTGACAGTAGCCTACTAGATAATGTATTAAAGAATTGAAAAATACGCGTTAAGATGTTTTTTTTTGCAAAAAAACCGCGCCCCATACGAAAAAAAGGCAGGCAGGAGAGATTTTTTGTCACTAATTGAATGACTATAACTATATATATATATATATATATATATATATATATATATATATATATATATATATATATATATATATATATATATATATATATATATATATATATATATATATATATATATATATATATATATATATATATATATATATAAATATAAATATAATATATATATATATATATATATATATATATATATATATATTACATACATGTTGACAGTAGCCTACTAGATAATGTATTAAAGAATTGAAAAATACGCGTTAAGATTAATTATTAAAATGTTTAAAAATTGAGTACTAAGAAACTACTTATCCAATTGACTTTAAATTTTGTACAAACATCATGTGTTAATCAGAGATAGAATGGTAAATGTTTAGTGCGAATCCTGTATGGTAAAATAAAATAGTGGCTTTAATAAAATGTTTAAATAGTCGGTAAAATTCCAAATAAACTGGTAACATATTGATATGAATATAAGATAGCAAAACAAAATGGCGGTCTAATAAAATACTTAAAAAATCAGCCTGAAGAAACTGCTCATAAGATTAATTTCAAAATGTATGCAAGCATTAGGTGTGATATAGAGATACAGAACAGAAAAAGTTGTGGTGCGAATTCAAGATGGCGAAACAAAATGGCGTCCAAATAATTTTTTTAAGAATCAACGCAAAAAATCTTATTCAAATGACTGTGATGTAAGGATAAACTGGTACGAATTCAATATGACGTAACAAAATGGCGGTGTGTGTCAATGTCAAAAATACATTGAATTTGTTTTAAATTATGCCCAAAAACCCAGTATGGCATATATAGAAACTGGTAAAATATTGGTAGGAATCCTGTATGATGAAACAAAATGGCACCCAATAAAAATGTTTGAAGAGATAGTAAATCTGTGTCATTAAATGACTTTGTACTAAACTAAATTGGGTCATATTTCGCTATTTCTAATAAAAGTAAAGATTCATATTGAGGGAAGTTCCGGGTAAAGCAAATTTACCGATTTTTTTGGTAAAAATCCAACATGTGAAATAGAGATGAACTGATAAAATGTTGTCAATTCTATATGGCAAAACAAAATGGCGGTCTAATTAAATGTTTAAAAAGGCCGTAAAATTCCATTTCCTAAAATAAGGGTCTCCTTTTTATGGATAAAAATAACAAATGTCATTTTTTTTATAGGTTATGTAAATAAACAAATAAATATATAAAATAAAAAATAATATAAATATTAAAGTAAAATTAAATTATTAGCAAATAAACACAAAATTTAAAAAACGGTACTAAACTATCGAAGCAGTGGTATTATTTAAATAGGTATGGTAAGTGAATAATGTTTGTATGTACGTATGTATTTATGTTAGATATGGACAATAAAAGTTGAGGAGATGAAAAACATACATCAACATCCCTCGTAGCTTATTCCACCACACACAGATAACACAGTTTATAAAGACATATATTTACTTGGCAATAACTAAATAGATATTATATCAATGGTAAAAATACGAGAGTTTATAGAAGGTATATAAAAATAGGTAAAGCTCTTTTAAGAGAACTTTACTCCTAAAGAAATTTTTACTTTGTCAAGAAATGTGACACATATTAATAATTATGTGTGTATAAAGTTACTATGAAATAACTATATATAGAGGGTGATTCATGAGGAAATGTCAATACTTCAGGTACATATTCAGGACCAAAATATTAACATAAAAGTCTATAAATAAGTGTCCGCAAGGCCTTAGTTCTCGAGATACACGGCGTTAAAGTTTTTATTTAATTTTCCTATTTTTTAAATAAAATCTATGATAATGTAAATAATGGAGTGAAAATTGATATACGGGGGTTTTTTGGTATGACAAATTCGAATCTAATATTAGTATTGCTCTTTCTTGTAGGGGGTGCCACCAACATGTCTTTCTACTCCTTCGAATAATCACAACTTTTTGGTACAGTCTTGTATTACATTTTTGAGTAAAACGAATTATTCCCTTGCCATTTCTACGTCAAAAAGGTATACCTGTTAAAAGTAGATACGAGCAACCGTTTTCGAGATATTTGGATTTGTATCTCGAGAACTATGGTCCCGCGGACACTTATTTATATAAACTCTTATGTTAATTTTTTGGTTCTGAATATGTACCTGAAGTATTGACATTTCCTCATGAATCACCCTGTATATATATATATATATATATATATATATATATATATATATATATATATATATATATTTTTGATAGTAACTTTATACACACATAATTATTAATATGTGTCACATTTCTTGATAAAGTGAAAATTTCATTAGGAGTAAAGTTCTCTTAAAAGGGCTTTACCTATTTTTATATACCTTTTAATAATAATACTCTCGTATTCTTACCATTGATATAATATCTATTTAGTTATTGCCAAGTAAATATATGTCTTTATAAACTGTGTTATCTGTGTGTGGTGGAATAAGCTACGAGGGATGTTGATGTATGTTTTTCATCTCCTCAACTTTTATTGCCCATATTTAACATAAATACATACGTACATACAAACATTATTCACTTACCATACGTATTTAAATAAAACCACTGCTTCGATAGTTTAGTACCGTTTTTTTTTAATTTTGTGTTTATTTGCTATTAATTTAATTTTAATTTAATATTTATATTATTTTTTATTTTATTTATTTATTTATTTACATAACCTATAAAAAAAATTACATTTGTTATTTAAAAAATGGAAAATTTTACATATGCGAAATTGTCAGATATGCATTTTGTTTATTGTCGAAGTAATGGAAGTCGGCAAGCTCGACGATTGTATGCTGAGTTGTATCCAGAACGAAGGGTATCCCATCACACAATATTTGCTCGTCTTCACTAACTTTTGCTCGAAAATTGTACATTTAAGAAACAAACGGCTGACTGCGAGCTCCCTCGAGAACTACAAACTGTACCACTAGAAGTTAAGTTCTTGAGTTAATTGCGGAGTCACCTGAAGCAAATACTCGAAAAATTGCCAACAAATTGAATGTAAGCAACTTCATTGTATTTCAAATTCTTAAAGAACAGCAATTAAATCCGTTTCATATTCAACGTGTGCAAGCTCTACTACCTAGAGACTTTTTTCCCCGCCTATTTTTTTGCCAATGGATTCTTCATCAAATCGCTCAAATTCCAAATTTTTTAAATGACGTTTTTTTTACTGTCGAGGCTGCTTTTGGACGACAGTGTATACGAAACTTCCATAATAATCACTTATGGGCTAAGGAAAATGCACATGGAATCTTTGAAGCTCATTTTCAGCATCAGTTGTCAATAAATGTATGGCTTGGGGTAATTGATGATCAGTTAATTGGTCCATATTTCCTCCCACAACGACTAACAGGAGAATGTTACCTTAATTTCCTACATGAAGAGTTAAATCTTCTTCTTGAAGAAATTTCTCTACAACTGAGACAACACTTATGGTTTATGCATGATGGTGCACCAGTCCATTTTAGCATTAATGTACGTAATCCCTTAGATACAGTATATCCAAATTTTGTACCACTTTGTACTGAACTAAATTGGGTCACATTTCGCTATTTCTAATAAAAGTAAAGATTCATATCGAGGGAAGTTCCGGGTAAAGCAAATTTACTGATTTTTTTGGTAAATATCCATATATATATATATTTATATATATATATATATATATATATATATATATATATATATATATATATATATATGCCATACTGGGCTTTTGGGCATAATTTAAAACAAATTCAATGTATTTTTGACATTGACACACACCGCCATTTTGTTACGTCATATTGAATTCGTACCAGTTTATCCTTACATCACACTCAGTTGAATAAGATTTTTTTGCGTTGATTCTTAAAAAAATTATTTGGACGCCATTTTGTTTCGCCATCTTGAATTCGTACCACAACTTTTCTGTTCTGTATCCCTATATCACACCTAATGCTTGCATACATTTTGAAATTAGTCTAATGAGTAGTTTCTTCAGGCTGATTTTTTAAGTATTTTATTAGACCGCCATTTTGTTTTGCTATCTTATATTCATATCAATATGTTACCAGTTTATTTGGAATTTTACCGACTATTTAAACATTTTATTAAAGCCGCCATTTTATTTTACCATACAGGATTCGCACTAAACATTTACCAATCTATCTCTGATTAACACATGAAGTTTGTACAAAATTTCAAGTCAATTGGATAAGTAGTTTCTTAGTACTGAATTTTTTAACATTTTAATAAGCTCCCATTATATTCTGTTGTAATGGGTTTACACAAAAATTTTACCAGTTTATTCCTATACCACACTTTATTTTTGTGCAAATTTTGTTTATTCGATAATTAGTTTCCTAATAATGACTTTTACACATTTTGCGAGGCTGCCATTTTGTTCCGCCATGTTGCATTTTTACCAAATCATCATTGCCATTTTATCCCTATATGACTCTTGATAATAATAACCAAAATTTGAAGTCAATCAGAAAACAGTCTTTGAACTACGCCGCGTACAGACAAAACGACGGACTGACTGAACTGGGAGAACATGTTTTTCAGAGTCCAGAAACCCGAAAACGAAAAGATCTGCAAAAATCTCGGACGAGGAAAGTAAAAAGCGTTGAGTAGTTGAGTTTTAGTTCTCAGCAAAATTTTGACCATTATGCCAAATCAAACTTTCTTACATTTAAGCACCTCTTTAGTAGACCCGTAATTAATAACGGAGAAAATTGAGTCACAGTAGTTATTATCATTAGCTTTTACTTCCCACGTAAAAGGAAAGTATTGTAATCGGGAACAATCAACCTCCCAGGTTTTTACAGATCTTCACATTTTAGGGTCCCTAGATGCCAAAAAACATGCTTTCTCAATTCCGTCGGTGTGTCGGTCGATCGACTTTAAATTTTGGTCAAAAACCAAGAGTCGTAAGGGGATGAAATAGTTACGTTTTGGTAAAAATTCAATATGGCGGACTAGTTGAATGTTAAAAAAAATATTACTAATAACTACTTATCCAATTTACCAGAAATTTGACACAAAAATCAAGTATTGCGTAGAAATCAACTGGTAAAATTTTGGTGCGAATCTAAGATGGTGAAACAAAATAGCGGCTTAGTAAAATATTAAAAGATTCAGCCTGAAAAAACTACTTATTAGATTTCAGATATTGTGCAAGAATTAAGTGTGATATAGAGATGAACTGGTAAAATTATGGTACGAATTTAAATCTTAATCGTGCAAAAAAAACCCAAAGGTTTTACGTAGCTTCAAGTTTTAGTGTTTCTAGATGCCCAAAAACATCTTTTCTCAATTCCGTCGGTCTGTATCTCTGTCAATTTGGGACTATCCGAATGACTTCAAATATCAAAAATTGAAGGTCTTAATCTTATAGGTCATCCCTCTGCGAACATTTCGGTAACTATCAAAACATCCAGTATTGCGGAAGAAAATGGCGACTTGCAAAATGTTACAAAATTATTACCTCAAATTTGGCACAAAAATCAAGTGTTACATCAAAATGAACTGGTAACATTTGACATGAATCCAAGACGGTGGCCTATAAAAATAGTTAAAAAAATCAGCCCGGAAAAACTACTTATTAGATTAATTTCAAATTATATATATATATATATATATATATATATATATATATATATATATATATATATATATATATATATATATATATATATATATATATATATATATATATATATATATATATATATATATATATACACTTCGTTCCAAAATTATGGGCTATTAAAAAACATAGGTTAAGTTCAAGCTTCGATATTTTTCTTATTAATAGATCGATTAAAATTTTTTTTCGCTGTTTGAAAGGTCATTCCTTGGTTAGTAATAGGCGCCCTTGGAGAATAAAAACATTATTAGTATACTGGGACAGTCAGTAAGTACGGAGTAATGTCAAACTGACTACTTTTAACGGAATGTGTGGAAAAGGAGAGAAGTTGAAATCTGGTTTCTCTCTCTTAGTTACTGCATAACCTATTAATAAGTTTCGGTAAACATTCATTCAGGGTAAAAAGTAAAAAATGCGAAGCAACAACATTAATCTAAATTTAATTTAGGTCTGGGCTTCGAGCTGGCCAGTCCATCACTGAGATCTTCACCTCTTCTAAGAATTGTAACACGACTTTTGCAACGTGTGGCCTTGCATTGTCATGCATGATTAAAAAGTCATGGTCTATGAATGGTACAAACGGTTGGAAACATTTGGTTGGAGGATATCAGTCATATATTGATCAGCTGTCAACCGTTTTAGTTCCGTTATTGCCTCTAAATTAATTCCGCCTCACATCATCATGGATCCACCACCGCGACTGACAGACGTCTTAAAATTACATTACAGCGCATCGCTCAAGGTCAAATCTTTAAGACGTCTGTCATTACTATAGAGACCAGTGGCGGCTCGCGGGTGAAAAAATAAGTGAAGTGCAAATGAAGCAAGAAAATATCACAATAATTTTTTTTCCAGAATTTTTTTTATATGTAGAATATTTTTTACGACTTACCTAAATTTTGTATACTAAATCAATTCTCCTATCTTTCATAGTAGCAAATTTATTTATAACATCGTCATAAAATGGATGAGTTACCCTAATCTCCTCCAGACATTCCTTTTCAATTGAAATATTGCCTAGAGAAGTAAGTCTTTTTTGAGATATTGTATTTCTTAAATATGTTTTTACACGTTTGAGGCAAGAAAAACTTCTTTCCACTGAAGTACTTGTCGACGGTATTGTCAAAATAAGGGAAAACACTTTATATGCTTTGGTTGAAATATCTTTATTTTCATTAATTCTTTCACTTGCTCTTGCAGCGATATATTCCAATTACTGGCATTGGCAAAAATAAGACCAAGCTCATTTTTAAGTCGTTGACTTTTTGAAAATATTTCCCCATTTAACTGTAACAAATTTTCAAACGAGCCAGTGGGAAAATTTAAACTATATTCGGAAAATTTAGCAGAATCTGCCAAACATAAAAATGTAAGTTTTTCAGAGTCTTGAAAGCTTAGTGTCATTTCCATTAAAATATGGTCCAATATTTCATAAAAAAGGGTTCTGTACTTAGCCCTCATTTCTTCAGGTGAAAGCTTAGCAAGCTCACGTTTGTAATGATTTATTTCTGTAATAGAATTTGCTTTATCAAACATGGTATTAAAAAAAAATGTTCATTTCTTTTTTACAGAGCGCCTCACGACAGCGTTTTATATTTGATATGCAAAAATGAATGTTAAACGATTTTTTCTGAAGAACGCAACTTGAACAATCAAGTTTACTAACTTCGAATTCGAAGACAAACGAGTTTCTGTAATTGTTGGTATACCCCTCGTAGATGCAGATGTAAGAGCATACGTTCGTTTGTTCGTGATGAAAAAATGAGGGAATACCACTAAGGCTTGCAAAAAAATTCGACATTTAGAAATATTTTTAAACTTTGCTGCGGCGCTTTTTCTTTTTTTTTTGAAGGCCATTTAGATGGCCAGACATCACACTTCCGCCATCGTAACATTGCCCTATTAATTTATGTTTATAGTCAAATTGGTTCAAAATTGATTCAATAGAAAATCTAAATTCTCCGACATTCTATCGGAGCTGACATTATAAAATCCTAAGAATCTTAAAATTATGGAGCACTAGGAGGTTTGCGTAATATCAGTAGTGTCTTCCACTTGCGCAGAAGAAAACTGAGTGTTCATTATTTCATTTTTACATGATCATTTAAATAATCAGAAATGCATTCAATTAATAATTAATTATTTCGTTTTGAATAGTTTTCGTCACCAGTAAAAACATTTTTATTTTTTTTGTAAATATCTTTTAGTTCTTGGGAACTTCTCGATATTAATAAACCTAAAAGCTTTTTAAAATTCCAACTATTTATTGCTCTCATCATGGCCGCGAAAGATTAACTCTTGCCTCGCAAGGTACAAAACTGCGTCAATTACTAAGCACATAAATAGTCTATTTAATCGGACGTTTTCGTTAAAATGTATTTTATATAGTTTAGCATTTTCTTTTAAAGTGTCAGCTATAGTGCTGTTTGTGTGTGTAGTGATTTTTTACAAATATTTTTAGCATTAATTCGTATTTTAAATCCGCCGAGTCTTCATGTTGATGTAAAGACCTTCATATATTTAAGATACCTGCAAATCCTTCCTTATTCAACACTGAATATTTATTGGAAACTAGTCAACAAGGCCAGTAAAACAATTTTTGTAATATTTGACTACTAGATAAACATCTGTACGCCGCAAACCAGGATGACGATTAAAACTCTGATCTTGTTCCTTCCATCGATTAAATAGAGTTTCCAACAAAATGCAAACCACATCCGTGATCGGATTCATCAATAATGTAAATTAATAAACCCGACACCAAATAAAGTTGTAACAACACCATAAATAAATATAACACAAAACAGTCAAGTAAACTGCAAAGAAACTAACCGGTTGCAGCGAAATCTGCGAAAATAAAAGTAAACAACCACCCCAAACTGAACGACACGTGGGTGTAGTGTACTGCGTTAGCAATTCACGTAGAGCGTTGTATGGCACTGGTTAACATTAATCTTCCATGCGGTCGTCGTCATCGCGTACGCGTTGTCATGGCAACGTAGTAGGAAAATCGTAAACTAAACATAGCACCTCCAGCAAAGTCGAAACGGTTTGCGCCACTGTCATAGTTGTTATAATAAAGTCCGATTGAAAGTTTTAAAAAGACATGCCGAAGGTCAAGTAAAATATTTATTCGAGATGTACAGTTTATTTTTTGCCAATTAGGTGAATAAATGAACGTAAAACCTTAAATTTTAAGAGATATATAATAAATATAGTTATAATGAAGTAGCACTTCACCTACTTCACCTGAATAGCCGCCACTGAGAGAGACAAAACGAGATGCATCGCTAAACAAAACTTTACCCCATTGACTTGAACCCCATGGCAAATGCTCTCTAGCAAACTGTAGCCTTGGACGTCTATGTTGCGGTAGAAGTTTGGGACCGATAGCGGCTTCATATGGCTTCTTCTAAGCTCTTTAATAATGTTTGTTTACTTAAACGAATCTCGTGAACAGCAGCAAATTCCGACTGAAGTTTGACATTGAACGTAAATCTACTTCTTCTACTCTTAAAAATCTGTACTGTGCCGGAGTAGTATTCCTTTTTCTCTCTTGTCCCGCTCTTCTCCTATTCGTTCCAGTTTCCCTGTATCTGGCCAGAATTTTTGAAATAGCGCTTTGACTTTTTCCCAAAAGTGTGGCAATATCGGTCTAGGTTCTTCCTTGCTCATGCAAGCCCCTAGCATAAGCACAGTCCTCAGGAGTAATAAATCTATTTATTTAACTTTATCAAACTTTGGAGTTTTCTTATGAACCTGATAAAAATACTTGTCAAAAGTAAGAAACTTACCTGTAATGAATCAAAGGTGTTAACGCGCTTTTTACGCGGCTGGTAATTTAAATGACAGTAAGTTAATCCAAAAAAATGTGGAAGCTTTTATGCGCTAATAGGGGGTTAATAAAAACCAAGTTTTTCCTAGCAATACAACTCTTGGCAAAAATCGAATTTTTTCCTAACATGCAGAGTTGTACCAAAATGATTATATTTATTAATAGGATAGTAACTAAAACAGAGAGAAAAACCAGATTCAACTTCTCTCCTTTTCCACAGATTCGGTTAAAAAGTAGACAGCTTTATTTTTTTTTCTTTCCAGTGTCGCCAATTATTAATCAAGGAATGATCTTTCAAAGAGCGAAAAAAAAATTTAAATCGATCTATCAGTAAGAAAAATATCGAAGCTTGAACTTGACCTATGTTTTTTAATATTCCATAATTTTGGAATTATATATATATATATATATATATATATATATATATATATATATATATATATATATATATATATATATATATATATATATATATATATATATATATATATATATATATATATATATATATATATATATATATATATATATATATATATATATATATATATATATATATATATATATATATATATATATATATATATATATATATATATATATAACACAGCTTTTCTCTTAGAACAAAAAAGAGAAATTTAAAATGCCTAAAAAGTATGAGGTATTATGGTACAGGAAGGATAGTTAACTCTGTGCTGCAACAGTTTTATACTAAGGCAATTATTTCCTGGGCTGAAAGTTAATTATTTCCCATATGCAGCAAACGAAAATTTAATTTTGAGGTAGGCTTCACAGACATGGGCATTTTTTCTATTCCAGAAATAATTCATTTTTAGTTACGCCACTGCATAACTTTAATATGTATAGGTCTCCAAAGCCTCAGCACTACTTATTTTACCAATAGAATCATATTACAGGACATTTTAAGGGCATTGCCACAAGCTTTTCGTGTTTATTACTTAAAGTTCAGAATATTCTATAGACCTGCAGATTTTTCCCATACATTTATGTTTAACCTTCGATTATTAAGACCTCTAGTGTGGTAATAATCTTATAAATTACATTAATTTGTCAAATAACGTTCGGAATTACAAAATGAGAGCGCTTTACATTTATGGTACTAGTTATTATAGCATTTGATAAGAGGTCGAACGTATATATATATATATATATATATATATATATATATATATATATATATATATATATATATATATATATATATATATATATATAAACAAAGCTACAATAACACAGTTTCAAAAATGTTAGCACTGAAATTCAGAAAAAAAAATTATATACAATATATCAAAATGGATACTGTTTAAATAATTAGATTTCAATCTGTAACTCCTCCATATATATATATATATATATATATATATATATATATATATATATATATATATATATATATAAAAATGTTAGCACTAAATTCAGAAAAAAAAATTATATACAATATATCAAAATGGATACTGTTCAAATAATGAGATTTCAATCTGTAACTCCTCCAATGTTTTATATATTTTCCTATTTTAAGGGATATATTTTCCACTAGCGTGTAGTATGACTCCTTAATATTATGTGTTAAAACATTTAGATACATTAATGTTTGTTCTCAATTTATTAATAAAAATAATAATATCAATCTGTTTTTTTAATTATTATTATTAAATTAAGAATAAACTTAATGTAGTACCTAAACTTTCTTAAGCCATAACATTGCAGGACTCATTGGTATTGATATTTTTAGTGGCATACATTTCTAAAAATTGGTAAATTTCCTTTACCCGGAACTTCTCTTGATATGAATCTTTCCTTTTATTGAAATAGCGAAGTGTGACCCAATTTAGTTCTGCCCAGAGTCATTTAGTAATACTGTCTTTTCAAACTTTCTTATTGGGCGCCATGTTGCTCCACCATATTGGATTCGTACCAATATTTTACCAGTGTCTATCTATGCCATATTTGATTTTATGGCATAATTTAAAATAAATGGAATAAGTAATATTTTATACTGATTTGTTAAAAAATTCATTAGACCGCCATTTTATTTCACCAATTCGTACCAAAATCTTACATTATACCAGATCTAATTTTTGTGCAAAATTTGAAATCAATTGAATAAGAAGTTTTTTTTACGTTTTTCAAATATTTTATTAGTACCACAATTTTATCAGTTTATCTCTAGATAGCTCTTAATAGCTGCCCAAAATTTGTAATTAATCTATAAGTAGTTCTTCAGGCTGATTTTTAAATATGTTATTAGGCCACCATTTTGTTTTGCCATCTTGCATTAATTCGTACCAAAATGTTGTAACACTTGATTTTTCTGCAAAATTTGAGGTAAATTGGATAATTTGGTTTTTTTAGTAATATTTTTTTAACATTTCAGTACGCCGTCATATTGCATTTTTACCAAAATGTTATCAGATCACATCCTCTTATACCCCTAATTTTTCAACAAAATTTGAAGATATTCAGGTAAGTACTTTTTGCTATGCCACTAAGGCGCGAATAGACAGTACAGACAAAGGGACAGACTGACGGAATTGAGAAAACATGTTTTTTTGGCATCTACATACCATAAAACGTGAAGATCTGTAAAAACCTGGGAGGTGATTTTTTTACGATTAGAATACAAAAATCATGTTTTGAGAAAATGTTTACGGATTGAATAACATTGCCTATTTAAATATCTAAATATCAAAGCTGGATACTTTTAGACAATGTTCTTTTTTTCCCCTACACACCTTTATTGACTCAAAACGTTTTTTTGTGCCAAGAATAAAGTTATTTAATATTTCCACGAACCATTAATATTTATAATAATCTAGATAGCCTTAACAAGAAATTAGATCCCTAGGTCCTGGGAGATTTACCTCAAGATGCCCCCAAATTACTTTTTTGATTGATTATCCTTCACACAATATCGCGAACACTTTCTTGCACAAAAATGTTATGGGACCACCCCGGCACCACCCTAAATACTTCCTAAAAATTCGGTAAATTTCCTTTACCCGAAACTTCCCTCGTTATCATAGTCCTTCCTTTTATTAGAAATAGTGAAGTGTGACCCAATATAGTTCAGTACATAGTACATTTATTAACACATATACTATATTTTTAAATATTTTTATTCGGAGCCATTTTGTTCCATCATGTTGGATTCCTATCAATATTTCACCAATTTCTACCTATACCCCACTTGATTTTTGGGCATAATTTAAAACAAATTAAGTAAGTATTTTTTACATTGACACACACCGCCATTTTCTTATGTCATGTTCAATTCGTACCAGTTTATCCATATATCACATTCAATTGAATAAGTTTTTGTTTTGTGTTGATTAAAAAAAATTATTCGTCCGCCATTTTGTTCCGCCATCTTAAATTCGTACAGCAACTTTAATTTGAGCTTGCATACATTTTGAAATTAATCTAATGAGTAGTTTCCTCACGCCGATTTTTTAAATATTTTATTAGGCCGTCATTTTTTCTTCCTATCTTATAATCGTACCAATATGTTACCAGTTTATTCCTACGTAACACTTGTTTTTGTGCAAAATTTGAAGAAATTGGATAATACATTTTTTAGTAATAATTTTTTTAACGATTCTCTAGGCCGCCATCTTGTTCCGGCATATTCGATTTTACCAATATATTACCAAGTCACCCCATATGACCCTTCATTTATGACTAAAATTTGAAGTTGCTCTGATGAGTAGTTTTTAAGCTATGAAGCGAACTGACAAACAGAAAGACGGGCGGGCAGAATGTATAAAAACCTTTTTCGCATCTAGGGACGCTAAAATCTGAAAATATGTAAAACCATAGAGGGTGATTTTTTTCACGATTATATATATTTTATTTGGCCGACATTTTGTTTCGATATCTCGAATTAGTTTCACAGTTTTACTAGTTCTTCTCTATACCACAATTAGTTATGGCACATAATTTGAAATTAGTCCATTAAGTAGTTTTTTCATGCCGAATTTTTAAATATTTTATTAAGCCGCCTTTTTGGATTCGTACCAAAATTTTACCAGTTAATTTCTACATAACGATTTTTATGCAAAATTTGAGATAAAACTGATGTAGATGGAGTAATTTTTTAGTTATAATTTTTTTAACATTTCACTAACTAAATAACCCTTAATTTTTGACTAAAATTTGAAGTCAATCTGATAGGTAGTTTTTAAGCTATGCCGTGAACTGACAGACAGACCGGCAGACGGACCGACAAAATTGATAAAACATACTTTTTGGCATCTAGAGACGCTAAAACCTAAAAATATGTAAAACCTGAAAGGGTGATTTTTTCACGATTATAAATATTTTATTTGCCCATTTTGTTCCGCCATCTTGAATTAGTACCACAATGCTACTAGTTCTTCTCTATACCACAATTAGTTATGGCACACAATTTGAAATCAGTCAATTAAGTCAATTAGCATTTTCAGGCTGAATTTTTAAATATTTTATTAAGCCGCCATTTTGTTCCGCCATTTGGGACTCATAACAAAATGTTACCAGTTGATTCCTATCTAACCCTTGATTTTTGTGCAACATTTTAGATAAATTGGATAAGTAGTTTTTTAGTAATAATTTTTTTTTATTTCACTAGGCCGCCATTTTATTTTGCCATATTAGATTTTTACCAAAATGATACCATGTCATTACCCTTAATTTTTGACCAAAATATGTAGTCATTCGGTTAAGTAGTTTTTTAGTTATGCGGCGAACAGACAGACCGACAGACAGACAGACAGACAAATGACGGGGGGAGGGGGTTGGGTTCTAGACTCCCGGAAAAACGAAAAATCTAAAAGAATATCATGTGTCCGTGTTAATTATGCCTTTCCTTAACATACCAGGCGCTCACGTGGGGGGTCCAGACACCTGGACCTCCCTTCCCCCTAAATACCCCCATGACCATTGATAATTATCGATATTTCCTAATTTACTTATTGTTATTCGATATATGGATAACTATAACTATAACACCGAGTTTATCAAAAAATTGAGTGTGCCATGACGGTCATTTAAAAGCGACTCCGGCGCCGTCATTGATATAACTGTCAAAGTTTAAAATTGAACATTGGTATTTTGGTACTGTTATCGAGTTTTATGCTCTTTAAAAGAATTGTTGTGCAAAAATTAATGTAATTAACAATTAAAGTGCTGATGAAGAAGCAGTGAAAACTCTCGAGATCGGACTTCTATCCGCAAAATACAGAAACAAGAAATGGAATACAAAAGTTTGGAAAAGGAATGGCGCACCAAGAAAAGTAAGTATTAGTTTTTTTTTCTTCTGTTTTGGAGAATTAGCAGAGAAATGTAGAGCATCTTTATTGTGGACACATTATTCATTGTTTAAAAGTAGGTACTTTTGCCTTTAAGGTAGGGTATACGTAAAGTGCAAATGCAGGTTTCGATATTTGGACAAACATAATAAAATTAGTATTGCCTTGGTTCGTATCATTATTACACTTCCTTCTTTTTTCGTTTAATAATTTTGTATGCCTGCTTCAAAAGTATTTGTTCAGTATGATCGACACTCATAATTACTTATCAATACAAATGTATTTCCCTCGGGTTTTCTATAGGCCATTTTTCAAAGACATAACATCACTAATACAATTTTCATCAACATGCAGTAACTTTTTACGAAGTGATCCAGGCCACCATTTTTAGACAAATATTACATATTTTTGAAGAGAAAGATAATATTTTAAATTTTTTTAAAAAAGATATAGGACGTTCCTATATGAAATAAAAAAAATGCTCTACGCCCGGAAATCGGCCATTCTGTTTGCGATATAATTCAAAAATAATAGTGCTGAAAACTTAGAAACCGTATCTTCATAGTATTATTTTTTTTGTACTTTTCATTTCTTGCACATTTTCAGGACACCCCTTAGTAACACTAAATCACGTATTATTTTGAGTCTTACACATGCATCTATATATTTAAAGCACTATGCCAGATTTTTCAGCAAGTTCGTGAGAGAGTTGTACTGCACCAATTTACATAATTTTTTTTTGGAATAATCCTTTGGTTACCGAGACATTTTAATACTATTTTTCGTATTGTTTTATTGAGTATTTTTTCTATAAAACCAATATGTTTTTCTTCAATAACATTTCTGGACGATGTGGTGAATGCGCCCCACTTTCTTATAATTCAACTGGAAACTCATCGTACTGTCTAACGGAAAAGGCAGAACAAGGTCTGCCGGGCCAGCTAGTTATTCATAAGTTTCCTAACTTTATTTCAGTATATAGAAGAAAATATAATAAAACTTTAATCTGGCCACTTCTATTACTGACCGTGGCGGTACTACCGCGTTCCCATGTTTCGGTATTTAGAGATAACATAAAAAATATAATTGCCCTGGTTTTTATCATTATTACCCTTCCTTCTTTTTCTGTTTATTAATTTTGCATATCTGCTTCAAAAGTATTTGTTCACACTGATAATTACTTATCATTATAAATGTATTTCCCTCAGGTTTTCTATAGACAATTTTTCAAAGAAATAACATTACAAATTCAATTTTGCAGTAACGTTTTATGAAGTGATCCAGTCCACCATTTTTTGACAAATATTACATATTTTTGTAGGCAAAGATTAGATTTTAAATTTTATTAAAAATATATGGTGCCTCCATATAAAATACCAAGTTGCTCTAGGCCCGAAAATCAGGCATTCTGTTTACGATATATCTGAAAAATAATAGTGCTGAAAAATTTTTATATGGAATTTTCATTCCTTGCAGATTGCACATATTTTCAAGACACTCTGTATACAATATTAGTAACATTGATTCACGTATAATTTCGTACTTAAACATACATTATTCGTAAGATTCCTATTTTTATTTCAGTATTTTAGAAGAAAATCTAATAAAACTTTAATCTGGCCACCTCTATGCCTTCTATATTTTTTACAGAGTGGCCCCACCAATATATAGTTCGAAATGTAATATAAACTGTTAAGCAATTAACGACTAAATAAATAAACAGAAATATTCCCGAAAATAGTGCAAAGATTATATCTAAATAGTTTCGGACACATAATTTGGTATTAACTGGAACTGGTAACTACAGTGCGATCCATTTAAAAACGGACAACCCCTGTATATCAGCAATTAGTTAGTTTCAAATTTTGGTGAAATATGTAGATTTAAAATGTAATTATTTTAACAGAGTTAACTTTGACATCGCTCATTGGCGTGTGAACCTACGATGGAAAAAGTTATTTTTATTTAAGAAATTTCAATCCCAGATTCTTCCTCAGAATTCCTCTATAACAAATTTGAACAAATTATTTCTCTGGCTTCCTGATATAAGAGCTTTCAAAAAATTGCATTTTTTACATTTCAAAGGCAAAATTCTCGTAAATATTGTAATCGTGAAAAAATCACCCTCCTAGATTATTCCAGATCTTCACGTTTCAGGACCCTAGATGCCGAAAAACATGTTTTCTCAATTCCGTTGGACTGTCTCTCTCTCAGCCGGTCTGTCTGCCTGTCGGTCTGTCTGTCTGTTCGCTGCATAGCTAAAAAACTACTTACCCGATTGACTTTTTCGGTCAAAAATTAAATGGCGGCCAAAATTTAAAAGTAATCTGCTAACTAATTCCAGAGATACAGGGATGTATCGCTTTTAAATGGTTCACACTGTATATCAGGATCTCGCTTCTCACCAGTCTCGGAATTATTAAGTAGGTTATTTCCTTTTTACCTATGCGACACTTGACTTTTGGGCATAATTTAAAATTAATTCAACAAGTATCCCATTTTCACATTTAATTTTTCTGCAAAATTTAAAGTCAATTGAATACTTCCCATTTTCGTTGATTTTTTAAAAATTTATTTGGCCTCCATTTTGTTTCGCCAACTTAAATTGAAACCTCTATTATCAGTCTTTACCGTTGGTCCTCAGATATTACAAATTTCTTTTCTAAATGGTTTTTACTAACGATCCTCTTGTTGTTATGTTAGAGTTGTGTATTATTGGGGGTATAAGTAAAAAAAACAAAAGCCCTATTTTAAATTGTCGACGTTTCGCCAATTTATTGTTGCATCCTCAGGACACATAGATTTTATATCCTGCATGAAACCGAAATTAGTCTTTACCTACTCCATTGGTTCGCAGATATTTCCTAACCCCAAATAATACACCACTCTAACATAACAATAAGAAGATTATTAACAAAAACTATTTAGAAACTTAATATCTGGGAAATATCTGCGAACGAAAGGAGTAGGTAAAGACTGATAATATGGGTATCATGCAGGATATAAAATTTATATGTCTCCTGAGGATGCAACAATAAAATTGCGAAATGTCCACAATTTAAAAAAAGACTTTTTTTTACTGGATCCTAACTCCAAATAATACACCACTCTAACATAAAAACCAGAGGATCGTTAACGAAAACCACTTAGAAACTTAATATCTGGGAAATATCTGCGGAACAACCTAGCAGGTAAAGACTGATAATATGGGTTTCATGCAGGATATACAATCTATATATACATATACATATATATATATATATATATATATATATATGTGTGTGTCCTGAGGATGCAACAATTAAGTCGAAACGTCGACAATTTAAAAAAAATATTTGTTTTTTTTACTGGATCTTAATCCCAAATAATACACCACTCTAACAATTTTTTTAACATTGTTCTGCCATATTGGATTTTTACCAAAAATTACCAGGTCATCCCCACATGACCGTTAATTTTTGGTCAAAATTTGAAGTCAATCGGGTAAGTAGTTTTTAAGCTATGCCGCGAACTACCAAACCTACAGACGGAATTGATAAAACATGTTTTTGGCACCTAGGTACGCTAATGATATGATATGTGAATCCTGAGAGGGATATTTTTTTTCACGATTACGCACATTTTATTTGGTAGCAATTTTGTTCCGCCATCTTGAATTAGTAACACAGTTTTACTACTTGAGCCTTATACCACGATTAATTATGGCACACAATTTGAAACCAATCCATCAAGTAGTTTTTTTCATACTGAATTTTAAAATATTTTATTATTACGCCATTTTGTTCCGGCATCTTCTATTCGTACCAAAAAAGATGATTCCATTATAATACTTGATGTTTATGCAAAATTTGAAACAAATTGGATAAGCAATTTTTTCATAACAATTTTTTTAACATTTCACTAGGCCGCCGTCTTGGATTTGTACCAAAATGTTACCAGTTGATTTCAATAAAATACTTGATGTTTGCTGCAAAATTTTAGATAAATTGGATGAGTAGTTTTTTAATAATAATTTTTTAAAGATTTCACTAGGGCGCCATTTTGTTTCGCCATATTGGATTTTTACCAAAATGTTACCAGGTCATATACGGGACCCTTAATTTTTGACCACAATTTGAAGTAAATCGGGTAAGTAGTCTTTAAGCTATGCTGCGAACTGACAGACAGATAGAGACAGACAGTCCGACAGACCGACAGACGCACCGACCGAATTGATAAAACATATTTTTTGGCATATAGCGACGCTAAAACATAAAGATGTGTAAAACCTGAGGGGGTGATTTTTTCACGATTAAAAACATTTTATCTGGCTAATATATTTTGTTCGGCCATCTTGAATTAGTACCACTATTTTACCAGTTGATCCCTATACCACAATTAGCTAATGCACACAATTTGAACTCAAACCATTAGGCAGTTTTTTCAGGTTGAATATATAAATATTTTATTATGCCGCCATTTTGCTCCGCGATCTTGGATTCGTACCAAAATGTTACCACTAGATTCCAACATAATACTTGATGGTTTTGCAACATTTGAGATAAATTGGGCGTCCTCATATGAACCTTAATTTTTGACCAAAATTTGAAGTCAATCGGATAAGTTCTTTTTTAGCTACGCCGTGAACAGACAGACAGACAGATCGAAGGAATTGAGGAAACATGTTTTTCGTCATCCAGGGACCCTAAAACGTGAAGTTAGAATTTATAATTTATAATAATTTATTTAATAGAGTTATAATAAACCGAACATTAAAGAATCTATGGAAATCATCAAGCACCTATAAAATTTCATCGCGGGGCTACGTGCTTCATCATGAGTGGAAATGAATTATTACAATGAATCACGCGTCGGTAAATGCAGGTCGTGTATAAATACCTGAACTTTGCTCACAGGAGCTCATTCAGTTTTTGATCTTAGATCCCTGAAGATGCAATCGTAACATTACACCCCCGGAAAAACGAAAAATCCAAAAGGATTTCATCATATGTCCGTGTTAATTATGCCTTTCCTTAATATATAAGCAGCCCACCAGACCCCTGGACCCCCTCGTAAATACGCACATGATTATTGATAATTATCGATATTTCCTAATTTACCTGTTGTTAATCGATATATCAATAACTATCGATATATCAAAAACATTTCTCGTCCGGACCCCCAGACATCGACTTCATCAAAAATATTGAGTGTGCCATGACAGTCATTTTAAAGTTTAAAATTGAACATTGGGAGTTTGATATTGTTATCGATTTGTATCCTCTTTAAAAGATTTTTTTGTGCAAAAATTAATTTAATCAACAATTAAAGTGATGATGAAGAAGCAGCGAAAACTCCCCAGAACGGACTGTCCGCAAAATACAGAAACAAGAAATGGAATACAAAAGTTCCAAGGAATGGAGCACCAAGAAAAGTAAGGTTTAGTTCTTTTTCTATTCTATTTTAGAGAATTAACAGAGAAATATAAAAATATCTTCATTGTGGACACATTATTCAATGTTTAAAAGTAGGTACTTTTGACTTTAATGTAGTAGTTGTTGTAGGTAGAGGTACCGTGAACTGCAAATACATTTTTCGATATTTGGACAAACATAAAAAATTAGTATTGCCTTGGTTCGTATCATTATTACACTTCCTTCTTTTTTCATTTAATAATTTTTTATGTCTGTTTTAAAAGTATTTGTTCAGCATGATCGACATTGATAATTACTTATCATTATAAATGTATTTCCCTCGGGTTTTTCCATAGGCCATTTTTCAAAGAAATAACATCACTAATACAATTTTTAACAATATGCAGTAACGTATTACGAAGTGATCCAATCCACTATTTTTAGAGAAATGTTACATATTTTTGAAGGGAAAGAATATATTTTAAGATTTTTAAAAAATATATAGGGTGCTCCCATATAAAATAACAAATTGCTTTACGTCCGAAAATCAGCCATTCTGTTTGCGATATAACCGAAAAATAGTGCTGAAAAACTTAAAAACCGCATTTTCATAGTATTATTTTTGTATGTACTTTTCATTTCTTGCAGATTGCCCACATTTTCAAGACACCCGGTATACAATATTTATAACATTAAATTACGTATAATTTTTGTCTTAGTCATACATTATTTGTAAGTATTGTTTTTTCAGTATATAGAAAATATAATAAAACATTGATCTGGCCACTTCTATGCCTTTTATAATTTTTACAGAGTGGCCCCACCAATATATAGTTCGAAATGTAATATAGCTAGTTAAGAAATTAACCAGTAAATAAATAAACAGAAATGTATCCGAAAATGCTGCAAACATTATATTTAAAAAGTTCCGGACAGATAATTTGTTATCATCTGGAACTGGAGTACATACAGTGTGGCCCATTTAAAAGCGGAACACCCCTGCACTTCAGAAATTAGTTATCAGCTTAGTTTAAAATTTTGGTGCAACGTATAGATCTAAAATATGATTATTTTAACAGAGTTAACTTTGACATCGTTCATTGGCGTGCGAGCCTACAGAGGGAAAATGGTACCGTTTTCAAAGAAAAAATATAAGTGATATTTTTTAAAGAAATTTCAATCCTAGATTTTTACTCAGCAACATCAAGAATTCCTCTATACCAAATTTGAACAAACTATTTCTCTGGCTTTCGGAAATACGAGCTTTCAAAAAATGCATTTTTTACATTTCAAAGGCAAAATTCTCGTAAACCATTGTCTTTATCAAAAAACACTATTTTGCATTTTTTGTTTATTTTAACCATCTTTATTGAATTTAGGTTAAAAAATTGCCCTAAGAAATAAGCGATAATTTTAACGATAAGCTATAATTAACAAACACAATAGCAGAAATTTGAAGAACTCGAACGTAGTTTAGAGTACGACTTGTCTTGGAGCAATGCTCTTTTCTAAATTGAATAAAGATGGTAAAATGAAACAAAAAAAATGAAAGATATTGTTTAAAATGAAAGTATTGTAATCGTGAAAAAATCAGCCTCCTATATTCTTGCAGATCTTCACGTTTCATCAAGGTCCCTAGATGCCAAAAAGCATGTTTTCTCAATTCCGTCGGTCTGTCTGTCTGCCTGTTAGCGGCACAGCTAAAAAACTACTTACCCGATTGACTTAAAATTTTGGTCAAAAATTAAAGGTCATATGGGGATAACCTGGTAACATTTTGATAGAAATTCAGTATGGCGGAACAAAATGGCGGCCTAATGAATTGTTAAAAAAATATTACTAAAAAACTAATTACCCAATTCACTTCATATTTTGCACAAAAATCTAATATTACCTAGAAATCAACAGGTACAATTTTGGTACGAATACAAGATGGCGAAACAAAATGGCGGTCTAATAAAATATTTAAAATATCAGCCTGAAAAAACTACTTATTAGATTGATTTCAAATTTTGTGCAAGAATTAAATATGATATTATAGAGATGAACTGGTAAAATTGTGGTGCGAAGTCAAGATGGCAGAACAAAACGGCAGCAAAATAAGATATTGGGAGTTGTGAAAAGAAATCACCTTCCCAGGTTTTACATATCTTCACATTTTAGCGATCCTAGATGCCAAAAACATGTTTTCTCAATGTCGTCTGTCTGTCGGTATGTTTGTCGACCTGTGAATTCGCGGCATAGCTAAAAAACTACTTAGCCGATTGACTTCAAATTTTGGTAAAGAATTAAGCGTTTACTTAAAATCTTGCACAACGTTAAGTGCTACATGGAATTGAACTGGTAACATTTTGGTACGAATCCAAAAGAACAAAAGAAAATGGCGATCTAATAAAATAAAGACAGTATTTAAGTGTTAATAAATGATTATACGCGGAACTAAATTGGGCCACACTTCACACATCCTAATAAAAGGAAAGATTGATAACGAGGCAAGTTTCAGGTAAAGGAAATTTACCGATTTTTTTTATTCCTGAGATACAGGGATGTGTCGCTTTTAAATGGGTCACACTGTAAATAACGATTTCGCTTCTCACTAGTCTTGGAATTATTGAGTAGGTTATTTATAAATTTAAATTTGGTGTGAGTTTCCTGATTGCTAAGTTTATTTCTAATGAAATAACAATGTTAACGCTGACAAAAAAATTAGACAATGTTTAATTTAACGCTGACAAAAAAAAAAGACGACGTTTAATTTAACGATAATTCAAAGTTATGATAAACCGAAAATGAATGTATTGACTACGTGCTTCATAATGTGTGAAAATAAATTATTACAGTGAGGCAGGCGTCGGTGAAAACAGATCATGTATAAATACCTGAACTCTACTCACCGGAGCCCATTTAATGTTTTGATCTCATGTAGTGAAAATCCCGGAAGATGCAATCGTAATATTAACACGGTTTAAACCCAAGAACCAATATTTTTTAATTGACTCCAGTCAGCTTGAATACGAAATGAATGTCAGTTGTAATCTTTGTAAGCGCGTTCCACGAAACGCTAGGTCACTAATACATTTGTGAAATAGTTATAAAAAACGTGACAATTGCTTAGAACAATCACATCATTACATTACATGCCATACTCTGTCACTGGCAAGTTTTTTATGAAATATTCTTCCTACTAATTTTTTTTTCCATTACGAAAAACTGGTTTTAATTTTTAAACTCACATAAATCTTGATGCCGGCCTAAATAAAATGTGGTATGCAGGAAAATGATGGCTTAAGTACACCTTCTTAAAATTTGGCAACATGGTCTGCTAATTTTTCTTCTTTTAATTTGATGGTCGAAGCCGAAGAATAAATAAAAACAAAGACATTTTAATACTTTTAATAGACGATCCATCCCATGTTCAATAAATTAACCCCTAAATGGATCCCAACTTTATATTTTAGTCTGTATAGTTGGGATCCATCGCGAAATTTCCGCGTAGAACAATACACAGGACCAATGCCATTGGGCTCACACAATGCCCAGAGTTGCCAGTCCGTGGCGTAATCTATCCGAACTGCCGAACGGCAGGTTAAATTGGTTGTATAATATTTGTACTGTATTTCTAAATAAGTAGACGTTTCTGGCACACATATTGCTGTGTGCGTTCTAATTAAACACAGTTATTGTGGTTAATTTATTTGTATCTGGTGGACTGGCTATTCGAATTATGATCTTGCTAAAAAGTGCAGTTCTGAAATATTTTTTTTTAAATAAATGACACAAATTCTAATCTGTAAACTTTTTTACTTAATAACTTATTAACTAAATGTTTGAAATAAAAATTAAACATATATCTTATTTAAAAAACAACCATTTGCGACTGAACTAAATATTTTTGCTTAGGACAGCTGGACATATTCACTATTGATATGAGTAAGAATAATAAAAAGCAAAATAGTTTATTTTTCTATGTAATTTGAACTTGGGTGTTCTAAGTAACGATAAATAAATAAAACACTTTCGAAGTAAGTAATTATGTTTGTCATAATTCTAAAGGTTTGCAAACCCAGGCTAATTTCGCTAACTATATAAACATGGGAGAGCGTACCCCCCTTGGCTTTTCAATAATAAGTGTACTTCTTTATCTTGTTTGGTCGTTATTTTGAGAATCTCTACATCTAGAGGAAGAATCAAAATCGAAGCAGGCAGATAAAAATTAGCCTACAATAATTATAAAACTGATGCTAGAAATGACTTTTCTAATAACGCATTTCTAAAATTTTAAGAAAAAACTTGGGTTTTTTTCTAGGAAATTTAATGTTTGGTAGGTATCATTGTTAAAATTGTATATTCACATTTTTTTTTGTTTTTTAAGCAAAAACTCCGGCAAAAGTAAAATTTTATTTAATTCTCTAAATAAAAAAACTTTCATTTGATGACAACATTTTGCGGGTATACGGAGAAAAACAAAATCAGAATTTAACAAGCCCAACTTAATTGAAAAGGAACTTTATATTAAGGAATAGACACAGATTTATAACCTTACTTTTTCGCATTTAATTGTTTACGACAATTTATACTACAACTGCTAATACTAGTACTACTAAACCACTCCATAGACGAACTTGTACAGGGTGGCCCCATAATAGAGTTATCGGTTATTTTACATACGAATTGAGTGTTTCTTTCGAGATTTATTAGAACAGATTAGATTAAATTTCATGATGTATTTAATCCCGTGTCCGGTACTCTATTTTTCTTTATTTTTCCGTTATTATTATTATCTAAATAATATTAATATCCACGTATACTTATAGGTTTGTTTATTACTTGGTTATGCTACATACGATTTAAGTAATTCTTTTGATACTGAGTAGAAATAATTATTTTAAATTAAATTACACATTTAGCTAGTACTTTAACACGTAAAGAAACAACGTACTCCCTTGGCTTCGACTTTTCAATAATTGTAATTCTTTGTCTTATTTGGTAGTTATTTTGAGAATCTCTACAACTGGAGGAAAAATAATAATCGAAGCAGGCAGATAAAAATTAGCCTACAATAATTATAAAACTGACGATAGAAAGGTATTTTCTAGTAATGTATTTCAAAAATTAAAAAAAAAATTCACATTTGGGTTTTTCAAGGTAATGTACTTTTTGGTGGGTATCATTGCGCTGCAATTGTAACTTTTTTTACTATTTTTTGAGCAAAAACTCCTGCAAAAGTAAAATTTTATTTAATGCTCTAAATAAAACAACTTCCATTTGATGGCAACATTTTGCGGGCCCTGTATACGGAGAAACACAAAATCAGAATTTAAATAACCTAACTGAATTTAAAAGGAACATTATATTAGGAATACACACAGATTTATAACCTTACCTTTCATCATTTAATCGTTTACGACAATCTATACTATAACTACTAACCAGCCACTTCATAGACGAACTTGTACAGGGTGGTCCAATAATAGAGGACGTCGGCTGCAGTTCGGGATGCGTTAATGACAGAATTTAAAGAAAAACATATTTATAGGTAAATCGGCCAAGACAAATCGCTGTAAATTATATTCAAGTTCGAAACTTGGGGTCTTAACAGCAACACAAAAGTATAAATGCCAATTTTCTCTTAAATTTTCTTAATTGAGGTATCTTGAAAATATAGGAATTATATTCTTAAACCAATTACGCATTTTTTTGCTTGAGGACATTTTTGTCTATTTTCAAAGATAAAGTAGTGGGGGGAAGGTCAAAATTTTTAATTTCAAATGTTGATATCTCTGTTTTGATGAACCGATTTTATTCACCTTGGTGTCGAAAAAAGTGCTTTTTTTGCTCTACTGGTGGAGCCATAAACTATACCGTAATGACTTTGTTAGTGGTAACTAGATGGCCTTGTTTCGGAATTCTCATATATTAGATGTCTGCTTTTTCGTCCTATTATTGACTGTGTTTTTAAATAAAATTTCACTTTACTTTTTAATGACCTTTATATTTTGAAAACAATTGAACTAACTGATTTTCTACAGAAAATATGTTTAGAACTTGAGAAGAGTAAAAATTTTATACAAAAATAGTGCATTTGGTTTAAAAAAATTGAAACTTGTTGTGAAATATCTCTAGAAATTATGAAAAATATTCGGTAAATTGCTTTTACCCAGAACTTCCCTCGTGAACATCTCCTTTTGTCAGAGAAAGTGAAGCATATAGTTATTTAGTAATATGTACGGTACAGATACAAATATGTTATCTTTCACTCCCTTATTCCACGGAAAGATTTATAAGGGGGAAATTTCGGGAAATTAGCTTAATCCAATCTGTAAAGTACACGTTTCATAAAAGGAAGAATTCATAACGGGCGGAAGCTCTGGTTAAAGCCAATTTACCGATTTGTTTTAACTAAAAACGAAGAAAACTAATGATAAGTTCCCCTTACCTTGTTTTTGAATAACATTGGTTTGTTTCAGTAGCAGTTTTTCTAATCCTTAGCTGGTTTGTAACCAAGTTACTCATTTTTATTTTTTTCGTTCGGGGTTTATTAACTAAAGATAATATGAACGTTTGTACTTTATTATGAATTTATACTTTTCTGAGTTATTTTACATACGAATTGAGTGTTTCTTTCGGGATATTTAATCCCGTGCCCGGTACTCTCATTTTTCTTTATATTCCAGGATTATTATCTAAATAAGATTAATATCCACGCATACTTATAGGTTTGTTTATTTCTTGGTTATTTTACATACGATTTAAGTAATTCTTTCTATACTGAGTAAAAACAATTAACTTAAATTAAATTGCATATTTTATTCCGTTTCCAGTAGTCCATATTTAGCTAGTAATTTAACAAGAAATAATAGCAGTGCGTGGTCCTCGCTTTTATACATATCTCACCGCTAACGCCGTCGACCGCAGGGGTGGGAGCGCGTGCCTCGATCATACGTTCTCCGATGGCTATTTAAGCAGCTCGGCAACCCATTTGTCTTCAGAACCATATATAAATAAAATATATAAGAAACTTCAAATGGAACCCTTGAAAAGGTTTTGTGTATGCAACCAGTTTATCGTATTTTTGTTAGTTCTGCAACGATCCACAGTCGCCGGTAGTTGCGCTGTTGTGCGAGTTGTCGTTTGACGCCAAACGGCCAGTTTTGATCGTAAACGTAAACTGTGCGAACAGTTTTTTTTTATTTAGATTGGGTGTATGTGATTGTTATTTTGTTGACACAAATTTTGGTAATGTGAAGGAAATCTATAAATCTCACAGGGTATGTGATCTACATTTTTCTGAATATAATCTTATGCCAGGAATGAAAAGAGGTTTAAGAACAACCTGTTTTCCAACAGAAAGTTTACTTCATTTATTTCGTACTGGTAAGTTCATTCGTTTATATAAAATATCTATCCATTTATATAAAGCAGAAATGCCTAAATACTAATACAATCTGATTAAACGCGGTATTAAAACAAAAATTTATTTTGAAATCAAAGAAGCCAAGAACAGAATTTTCATGGTTCAAGTCTTGTTTTTCATACAGAAGAAAGAAAGTTTTCAAGAATTAGTTTTGCCACTTATATAAGATATCAAAACTTAATACTTTTATTGAATTATACTGATTTAGAGGGTTTGAAGTTTTCAATATGAACTCATGTTCATAGGCTTGCCGTAGGGAACATATCAAATCAAACAATAACAATACATGTAAATGATTTTTAGACACTGATGTACCTAGTCCAACAAGCAACAAACCCAGTAGAAATGGGAAGAACCACAACTAGAATGTAGTGTTAGCCGAGGAAGGAAGAGTTGTTGTAAGAGGTATGTATTACCTAATAGTTAATAAGAAAAAACAGGTACATCTGATGTGCATAAAACTGTTTACAAGTAAATAATTTTACCAACACTGGCCTTTAATATTCATTTAGATACACCAGCTAGCCCAAAACTGAGAACTTCTAGAGACCCTCAAAGAATGTAAGAAGCTTTTTTTTCTAATAGTCATTATTTTTAAATATAGTGTTTATTTGCGTCAGTTCAATTCAATGCATGCATTATATTTAGGGTACATCGCACATAATACATGGTATCGTTAAGTCTGCTAGAGCTATAATAAAATTTTTTTTTGGGATTATTGGACATCACAAAAGAAAGTAAATTTATTTTTATATACTACGAAGGTTTTTTAAAATGGAATATAAAGGGTGAGCCAAAAACTCATGAGAATGATAAATTCACTTTCTTCTTCCCTTAACAATTTGTTTAATAGGAAAATTACATATATCTTGCGGATGCTGAAAAATGTAACTTAAGAATTTTTTGACTGTGTGTTGAGTTGGTTCGGCTAACAATTAGTCTGTCCTGGTCTTTTCTAGATCAAAATACTATATTTAATGCAACAGAATTTCTTTTAAACAATCCTCTTTTGGGTATGTCAGATACATTTATGTGAAAAAGTTGCATTTCCTGAAAATTTTAAAAATAATGTGTTAGCATATATATCTTATTATTTGTTTATGTATTGTATGTTTTCAGATTTGTCCGAGATATATATTATGAACAGCAGTAGTCCCAAAACAGAGCTTTGGGGTACTCTACTCAATACATCATAGCTCTCCGACAGACATCTATTGATTTGGACTTGGAAGCCCCTTCACTGTAGAAAATCTAAAATCCATCCTGTAGGGTGTATTATTATAAATATTGTTATATTTTCTCGTTTATTTAAAATTACATCTGTAATTATATCGTGTATGATAGTATATATGGGAATTTACTCTAAGAGTGCTCATAACCATAAGAGATTTAGCAAGGATTAATTCAGAGAAAGGTTACCCAATTTTGTTCTTAATTACTTTACATTTCTCAAAATTAACCATTATGTATTTGCGCATTATAATTAATTTTCGAGTTAAAACAAAACAAAGCTGAGATATTGTAATGTCATTTATTTATAACATTTGTTTCTTTTGTTCTTTTTTTGTGCTTATATTGGATTTTATAGTTTGTATCTTGTACCATTTGAAGTTCACTTGTTTATTCTGTAAGTACCTATTTGCAAATAAATAAATTTTAGTTTTGTTCAACAGTTTTATCTATCTGTAATGAAAATTTTACAAGATCTAGGTGTAGAAATAATATGTTAATATACAATGGTAAATAAAACACAAACACAACATGGTATTTTTTTATAATGTAGTGACGTATATTTAAAGTTAAAATTTGATAATCCCTAGAGCATTTATAGTATCAGATAACATTTTTATTAATGAAGTACATGATCACTACTTATATATATTTTAAAAGACTTCTAATTTTTTATTGTGAGATCAAATTATAATTTTGAAATAAAACAGTCAAGATTTCAAGGACAATGAGTATTTATTTTCTTATGGAGTAGGTGATTTTTTTATTTGCAGTGAGACATTTGGTGGACCTAAACGAAAAACAGCCGTCATTTACGTATCACCCTGTATCTTTGTAGTGTATTATCTTGTTACCAAATGATAATTAATACAGGGTCAGTAAAAAGGACGAAACTTAGGAAAGATATAAATATATTTCTTTTAATCCCAATGTTTTCTGTTTATAAATGCGCGCATTTTAAAATAAAAACAAATTTTGAAAATTATGCCATTTTTTTGTTTATATAGTTTAAACGTAAATTAGTTTTTTGAATTTAGTGATAAGTCAGGATACAGCATCAAGTTGAGTTGAAAATAATGTATATGACTATTTCTTTTTCCCTAGGAATTTTGTGCCTTATCTCGAAAATTAAAAAACCGGTGTTTGAACCATATTTTGAAAGAATTATCCCATTTTTAAAAAAGAGATTTCATTTTATAGGTCACATTTGTAAACAGAAAACTTTCAATTTAAAAAAAAATATCTATATATATTTCCCAGGTTTGGTTCTTTTTATTTGCCATGTATTTTTAAAAAAGTGCTAATAAATTAATACACTACAAAGTAAAAGAGTGATACATAAATGAAGGCCGTTTTTTCTTTAGGTCCATCAAATCTAAAAATGATTTGAATTGGGCGCGCGCATTTCGTTTTAAAAACTCGCGATAGATGGCACCATCGCTGCCTTCGGTTTTTTCGGAAAAAAAAGTTAGGCATCTCGTAACTTTTGCAACGACCCGAGGTATGGCGCTGCAAACTTTACAACAACTCGAAGCACGGCAGTTTCCATTATCTTGTAAGTGTTATGTGTTCAGAACTTGTAATTAACGTCCTTGTAAAGCAACCTGACTAACGCCGCCGGACAAGAGAAAGAATAGCTAAACTGATCTAAATATTACATTACGCCTCTTGGATTGGTAAGATAAGGTTAGAGGATATATTTAGTGTTGTTGTCTTCTTTTAACTCAGGGACCGTTGGATGTGAGTCGTACCTGTTAGTATTCTGTCCTTTACTAGACTGTGTGGCCCCTCCTGACTAGTATTTCGTTTCAATCTGCCTTCCTCAATCTCGGCAAAACTGGTATATGCAACATTTCCGACCAGTACCTCGTCTAGAGGTTCTTACTAGCTTGCGTGGCTCTTCCCAGCTAGTAGTTTGTTTCGATCTGCCGACCCTCCTCAATTTCGGCAACACTGGTATGTACGGATTCTAATCTGCTTCCTCCGAACTGGCAGAAGTTTCACTATATGTGCCTTTTGCCCGACCAGTGTGCGATATTTTTAGGGAGCATAATTTAATTGTCTTAACCCATATTCAAGGAGCTGATTTGGCCGTCTGTGCTAGGTATTTTGCTGGATGCCGCCTGATCTTTAACTACCGATCGCTGTATTGTATCTACCGGCCGACTGATAAGCCCGTTTCTCTTTCAGGTTAGGTGCTACCGTTTTATGATAGTCCATTGTCCGGGATTACGCGATAGCGCCGTAATACCGGGAGAGAATATCTGTTCTTAAATTAAGGGATTTATCTGAGTTGGGTCTTGTCTTTCCTTATCTTATATTTGATTAGTTTTAAGATTAATTTATTTTAAATATTTTGATAAAAACGACCATATTTATTTTACCGTTCTTACTCAAATTAGTTGTCTTTCTCTACTGTAGAAAAGCTACTCTGTAGGCATAGTGGGCCCCACTGAAAATAACAAAGGGTGGAGCCCGAGAACGATAATCTCAAACCGAAGCGTCAACAACGCTAGTTTCCCGATATCCCGAGAAGAAAAGCTTTGCAGGTTAATAATTACCGAGAATATATTTTGTTACTTACCAATTAAAATATATTTTTTAAATTATCTATTTTTCGGGATTTTTTGCGGGGCTTTAAAAACGGTAAGAATACTAATTGAGCTTAAGAAATATATACTTATTTTAAAAAGAACTTGCAGTAAGCCATGTTTTCTTTATAAATTCTAAAATTTTTAATTATTATTAATATTCAAATTTATAAAATATATTTACACTAAAAAACGATATTTATTCAACAGGCAATAAATTCAAGACGATCTATTCAAAACTGCCTAAAATTATTTTTAAATACAAAAGGTTAAGATTTATGAGACGCAAAACGCCACTTTAGCTGCCTACTCACTTAGCGAACGAATATGGTCGCAGGGTGTGGAACGCATCCGTTGGCTTAGTATGGATGTAAGGTATATGAATGACATGGAAAAGTTTGCTCTCTTGTCGGTACAAGAAGAAAATTCGTTATACCCTGTTATTTTTGTATGTATTAATACACACCCTACGCATACGTTAGCTAAATGTAGACATCAAAGTAATTATTGAACAAACATACGTATATTTAGCCGTATTCGTTCGTATTCGCCAAGTGAGTATGCAGTTTTTGTCCTATATGTTATATGTATCTTATGTAAACCTATCTTTAATTAGTTGAGTTAGTTATTAAGATGGTGATATGGGCAAGAATGACAGAGCGCCCTTTTAGCAAGTAGTTGATGATTGTTTTCTATGAGCTTGAAAGTAAGGTCTTATGAGTTTATATAATAATTAGAAATTACACAGAAACACAAAACTTAAAATAACTTTGTATTATTGTGATAAATATAGCAGTGGCGTTTATTATCTGTTCCATCGGTATTAAAAACTAAAATATCACATCTTACCTGTCATTACCTCCATGAGGGCTTTTGACAAGTTTGACAGCAAACAGGAACTGTATGGCACACACCAAAAGACAACACAAATTTAATGACAACGTTAAAGCACACAAAGCTAGAGTAACTTCGTAAACTACCACGTATTCTTCCGCCGTAATAACTGTAAGTTGTTCTGCACGTAACAGTTCTCGTATATCGTTAGCCGTTACCGGCGATATTTTCAGTAGAAATATCAACGATAATAATGCTAGAAGAAGACTAACTAGGCAAAGCAGTCCCAAACTAACTAGCATTTCTTTAACTCCTACTTCTTTTGATTTAGCTATGAATTTATTGACGGTGCTTTGGTTTCTTATCCTTGAGATATTGAGGCCTCCATTTAATACTTTGTTCCCCGGGGGCAGTACCGCAGTGTTGCTGTAAATTGAGTGTTTGGAGTTGTCCAAGTTTGATGCGCAGTTGTGAAGTTGTGAGAGTTGAGAGGCATTCATTTGGTACTGCTGTGTCGATATTCTGGAACTGTTTGCATTGGGAGAACGGAACCTGTGGGGCTGGGACTCCCTAGGTTCCATTATTATAGAACTATCTGGACGGGAGCCTCGGTTTGCGATACCTGTAATGAAAAGTAACTAAATGAGTTGTTTTTTTCATAAACTATTATTAGTAAGCTAACATACTGGATCCGTTTAGTGTGGCTTTAATGTTGCCTGGGATCTGAAAAGAAACATGGTGAACCTATTTAACCCCTGTTCTGTTCTTAAGAGGATGCCGGAGTGACTCTAAAACGCGTCGACTTTTCAACGTCTTATTAATCGACGAATAAAAAATTTTCCTGAGTGAAAGTATGTTATTTTTTGTTAAGATTATCGTAAAATTAATATTTTCAGAAGATACCTAAACCTAATAAGGCCAGGGGTCCCTATAAGGCTCAAGTCTAAAATGGACAACCCTGTACAATGCTTCCCGAAAGTCTGTATGCTATTACTTAGACCAATCAATGCCTAGAATAACTCAAGGTTGAATTATTTGCTTTTGCGGATTACAACACAACTCGTCAGTTTAACAAAAGCTTTCAAGGCGTGCGTTACTTTGTCTCCTTATTAAAATATAAGTTTACTTGTTTATTAGCTGCTTTTTCTGGTATGTTTTTGAATATCGATTTTATTTTCTGTGTATACTTTACAGTTTAAGCTTTAAATTGGTATATACCTTTAATTATACACATTTTTTGTAAAATATCTTTTTATAACATCGATAATATGATAAGTTAAAGGGTTCCTATTAAGGCCCGATCATGTGACCCGAACAAGGCTCGGGCTTATTGTTGGGCCTTATTTGAAAACCCCAAAAGAAGTTGACGAGAGAGGCAATTTACGAGAGAACTTCAGAAACAACTGCAAGTAGTGATGGGTTTATACCCGGGTATTTAGTTTTGGGGTAAATACCCAGGGTATTTACCCCGGGTATCTACCCAAATTGGGTATTTCCTGGGGTATTTTCAGATTTTGTGTATTATATATGATATTTTGTTAGAAGAAAAAAAATAAACAAAATGATTTATAAAATAGCATACATAATTTTGTTTTCTCACAGAATAACATATTTAATGTCATAGAAAAACATTTAATACAAAAACAAAACAAAAAACAAACGTGAAACAGCTTTTTAAAAACTTTCAGAAAATTCTTCTGAGTAAACTGATTCATCTGAGTCATCTGAAGTTGCCTCAGAAGCAGAATATTCATCGTTATTTCCTCCTGTGGATGCTGAGGGAATAGAGGGATCGAGATCGATAACATGACTTTTTGACTCGAGATTCGATTTAACGGTTGCTTTGTTTTTCAGCTTCCAATTGTGTGCAAGGTAAGCTAATTTAGCTGCGCTTAATGTGGTTAATCTGCTTCTTTTTGAAGTATGAATACCACTAAATGCCTTAAATGATCGTTCAGTGGCTGCTGAAGTTACAGGCACAGATAAAATTTTGATAGATAGGTCAGCTAGTAAACTTGCGCCCCGCAAACTTCGCCAAGATGTCAAAGGAATGACATACCCTGCTACAGAAAAGGTTTTGCCCAGAGTCCTTGTTTGTCTCTGTAATTGGAAAGTTCAGCATGCAGACATCCTATGTCATAATTCATTTTTGCCACATATGAATTTCATGGCATCAATCATTTTATCCGGTTTCAAATTGAATCCTTGAGAAGATGGATTTAACAAATCAGCAGCCAGGTGAATTTTTCCAAGGCCAAACTGTTTTCTCTCTTCTATTTTCTCTAATATTCTCTTCTCCTGGAGTGGAGTTTCTAGCAAAAGTTCCTCCAATTTTCTTTGTAGATTATTTATTTCGTGGTAAACAATATGTATAAGAGGGTCATTTAACTCTACTTTTGTTATTAGATCTACTATCTGTTTCAGAATATTTATCATTTACTGAACCCTAATCTAAAAGATCATCTAATAGCCTACTCTTTAGTTGCGGGGATATTTGTGCCTTATTGGAAACAGCAAATGTTTGCAACACCACTTTGTTTTTAAAAATATTTTGTAGATTGAATAAATGACTTCCCCAACGAGTTTTTCTGGCCAATTTTAAAGATATATTTGTGTTTTGCTCTTTTCCAATTTTTAAGAGTATGGCTTGGAGATGATGGCTGCTCTTTATTGTTTTTACCTCATAACATGCGGAAAAGTATGGTTTAATTCTCTAAATACTGTCCTTATGTCGCAGCATTGACTCCAATCACAACAAGATACTTTTCAGGAGGGCCAAATTTTTCAATCACATTTCTCATCTGTGCTGCCAAATACTGAGCATCAAGTCACTTTTCTTCTGTCAATAGGAATTCTACGAATCGGGGATCAGGAGTAGTAATGACGAAATTTATTATAGATTCGTTTTACAATGTGGAGGCAGAATTAGTCGTTTGATAAACTGCGGATATTTTGCACATCTTAACAAATGTCTTTCTATTTTGTTAACATTTGGAAAGTTATATTTTATACTGCAATATTTACATCTGTACTTTCCCATCCTGTTATATCGACTTTTGACTGTAAAAGTAAGGATGAGATATTTATATCGATTTTTTTGACTTTAGGTTTTGTTTTAGAGAAAAAAGCAAAAATACCCAGTATTGGGTAGGTAAATATGATTGGGGAAACAGCCAATTTTTATTTACCTTCCCGGTGGGTGTTTACCCACCGCCCATCACTAACTGCAAGTGTTAGATATGGGATCCCAGGAGAACCCTTCGAAACCACATTATTTCTGGCGTTATGCGAAAAAGAATGAGTCGTGCACCTATCATCAATATTCATATTCATCAAGAAAATTATATCTGTTAAATATATCATTAGATGGTCAGATGTAGGCATGTCTTTAACATCCAAGCTTTTAAAAAGACCCCTATTTTTATATTATGAAATGCTTGGAATTTCTCTATAGCATCATCCAGAGGTGCCTATCTGAAAAGTACCACATATGAATGCCTAATAGATTCATTGTAAATGATCGTTTTGAAAAACTTTGGCTTAAAGTTAACAACAATTTTTTTAAACCTATTTTTACAACATTGTTAAATAAATCAAACTGTTTTGCAATATAAGTAATTGCAAAATAAGGTTCTTCAAATGCCTATATTATTGTAGAGAATAAACCGAAAATATTATGAATGTAACGTGCTACAACGCAATAGAAATGTTATTCGTGTTTTAAAAAGGAATAAGTTTAGTTACCTCCTGGGTCAACAGAAAAAAGCAGTATGACAACGCAAAATTTGTAAAGCGTTTGGAGCACTTTAAGCCAAAAGAAAAAGTGTTGCAAAATCAGGACAAAATTAAAAACTTATCTTGTATGATCATGGATTTTTCTTTACAACCAGCAAAGAAGAAGGTTGACAGTATTGCGATTCATTTGTGAGTTGCTGATATGAGACAATTTTTGTATTATATTTCTGTTTTGTTAAATAAATAAAACTTTTGATCATTTTCTTTAAAATTAACTTTTAGTTAACAACAATTTTTTTATTATTTTTCAGTTTTGTTAAATAAATCAAACTGCTTTTGCAATATAAGTAACTGTGGCGCCTGGCGCATAAACGAAAATTCCGGACAATTTAGGTATTACTTTCAAAAAGAAATGTACGTGTTTTAAAGAATAAGTTTACTAAAATGATAGGGAACCATAATTTATCTGTCCCACTTGCACAAATTAGACCGTTTATCTTTTGATCATATTTTTCTTTAGAATTGACATTTAGTTTAAGACAATTTTTGTATTATATTTCTGTTTTGTTAAATAAATAAAACTGCGTTTGCAATATAAGTTCTGTTTTACTATTTTTATCATGCGCTTTAGTAGGAACTGTGGCGCTTGGCTCTTAAACGGAAATTCCGAACAATTTAAGTGTTACTTTCAAAAAGAAATGTACGTTTTTTAAAGAATAAGTTTAAATATTAATTATAATTAAATAAGCGGCAAGGCTTCGCATTTCTTGGCATCTTCTTGGTCGAGGATCCCGGAGATGGTCTTTATAATGCCTCCTAGTCTATTCAAAAGTCCTCTTTTGAATAGACTGCACATTATTTTTAGCATTAGTGGTTTTCTTAGGTTGATGTTTATATTTCTCTTATGTACAGTCCTGTCGTGATAGTTATTTTGTTGTCGGTTTTCCCTATTCTCGGGGACAATCTTGAAAGAAGTTTGTTTCCTTTGATAGTTTTGCTTGTGTAAGTTTTTGTGCTAGGTGTGTGTGTGTGTGTGTGTGTGTGTAACATGAATTTGTCTTTTACTGTTTCTTTTTTTAATGCATTTTTCTTTGGAATCTTGATGTTTCTTATTTAACTCTTTGTACATTTCTTTGGTCTTCTCTCGGTGTTGTTGAGTATAGTTGTTTTTCAGGGTTTTCCGTATGTCTACATTGAAAGGGCCTTGCCCATCTAAGTGACGTGACCATTTAAAATATCCATCGGTCGTTGATTGATCATTGAGTGGATGGAGTGGTTATACCCTAATATGGCATATGAAATTTGATCTGTGATGTTGAAATATTTATTTTCTTGTAGAATACGGAAATGTTCAATTATTGTTAAATTGTTCAATCATCCCATTTGATCTGCGGTGGTAAAATAAATCGATACTTCGTGGGTGTCCCCAAACTCTTGCATCAAGCCATTTTTGAATTCAGTTCCGCTGTCGGCGACTATTATATGCAGCAAAGCAGGATGAGTAAGGAAAGTAAGAATTTGGTTGGAGTCAGCATGAATTTTGGTTTTGTTGGATTTCTATCATATTTTTTAGCTTGACAAATGTCACAGATGCTAATGTAGTCTTTTATATCTTTCTTAAGATTTAGCCAGAAATATCTTTTGAGGATTTGATCCTTAGTGATAGTTAATTATTATTTCTTTTTGCCGTTCTTCCGAGTTGACATCCTCTAGTAAGTTGTTGCATTTTGCTAAATCATACGCCGAATTTTTGAACGTTTCTCGGATAGTATTACTGACGAAAATATAAAGCTTGTCATGTTTGAAGAAATTTATAACATAATTGTTTACATTGTTCTTCCCTTGTTGAACGTTTATTTGGAAACGCTTGCTCTGTTAATGGTCTTGCAGGATGGCAATTAACTGTCTTGAGGATGACTTAATTAGTATACAAGTTCAAAGGTTTTTTGCTTATAGGAATCCCTAAGATTGGATTTTCCTCTGCTGTGTGTCTGGTTTCAGTTGTGCCTGGTTCCATCTGTTGGACTTTCTTTTCATCTTCTAGTAATTCGCTTATTATTTGGAGTTCCTGTTCTGTTGTTGTAGCTGCAGGGTCTTGTCTAGGTTGGAGTGGTGGATGGTGTGATGACGTGTCCTAGGTAACTGACTTTTTTCTTTAGCAATTTGCACATGTCAACTTGAATTTTAAAGTTGGTTTCTCGAAGACGTTGGAATATTTTTGGTAGGTTTACTAGATGTTCTTCTAATGACGTGCTGCGGACGATTATGTCGTCCATGTAGACTAAATTTCTCCTTGTAGTCCTTTTAGAACATTATCCATCACAGTCTAGAAGGAACCCAGTAGATTCTCCAATCCAAAAAACATTCTTACGTACTCGTAATGACCATTTTCCATTATTTGGAATGCGATACCTATAGTCTATAGTCTTCGCGTTGACCTTTCTGTATTCTACAACAATGCGCCATTTGATTTTTTCAGAATCGTCAGGTTTTTTTGGAACCACCTATAGGTAAAGACAATGGTGACTGACTAAGTCGTATGATTCCTTGATCAAGCATTGAAGAAATCTGCTATTTAAGCTCTTCTTTATGGACATGTGGATAGGACTTGGTGAAAACTGGAACTTTGTCTGTGGCATTTATGTAGTGTTTTACTTGATTGGTAAAGATCGGTGGTGTGTCTGGCTGATAAAAGATGTCTGAATATTTCTTACACAATCTTCTGATATTTCTTTCTTTTTCTTCATTGAGATGATCCGTCGGAATTAGTGATTCTATGTTGGTTTTCGGTGCGGACTCGGGAATTATGTCAGCTGTGTGTAATATTGTTTTTGTAATATTTTTGAACGACATCTCGGTTTAGAAAGGTTTTTATGTCACCAGTGTCAATAAGAAGTTTGAGAGGAGGCAATTGAAATGTAGCTTTCTTCGTCTGTTTTTCCGCCCTCTTGAAAATTTTCATCGTATTGGTATTCGTAGCCATCTTGTTAGTATGGGGAATATACCTCTGGGTTGTAGTTGGTCAATGCTTCTTCTTCCGCATATGGCTTAGGGTCATTTTTATGGGCTTCGTCTTGCTGTTCTATGTTAAGTAGTTCTTCACTTGGGCGTGGCTTGAGGCTGCATCCTGAAATTAGGTCTGTTGAGGATTGTTGCTCTCGAGATGGTACTCATGGGTGTGGACTGAGAAGGTTGGGAATGGCCTGGTCTACTTGTCCATACATTCTATTGGAATGGTTTACTGGGTTGACTGGGTTGAACCCTTGACGGTTGAATTACCGTCGATTTATGAAAACGAAAGGTTTGTTGAGTCTGTAGTCTGAAAGGTGGCGGCTGCTGGAATATTGGGAGTCTATACATCGCTGGATGCCATTAGGGCAACATTGGCTATCTTGGGAGTTGTTACCAAGGAGATGAAACGAGAGATGGTGTGGCTGGCGTTGTACACTGAAAGGCTATATATCTTTGCTCCTGTTGATTCCCCTTCTTAAGGTATCCTATGTTATTTTCTTCATGAATATATTGCATTTCTGAGGGACGATTCGGTGAGACTAGCATTGCTCGTATAGAGGATCCCAAAAGTTCTTTCAATCTAGCAAGGAAGGTGGTCAGGGTCTGTTGTTGGAAGAAATTCTTCTTGCTTCTTTTTTCATCTTCGTTGTCGTTGTGAAGCTCGATATAATTTCGCATTCTATCCCCATAACCCAGTATAATTAAAATTTCAATTCGTTAGGTTTCAGTTGAATAACCAATTTTTGTAAATCAACAAATCTGACAGCGTCAAACATATCAGGTAACCTTCTGTGCGCAGGTATTTTAATAAAAGTTAATTTATTAAATTATGGATATTAGACCCTTATTTTCGCAAAATCTGTTAACTTTCATAAAAAGTGCTCTTAATAAAAAGTATTAAGAATTTTACGCCGATTTTAAAAAAGGGATGTAATATGGGTTGTTCCGTTAAAAAAAATAATTTTCCTTTTATAACAGAAAAACGGTAAACTTGGCAGGAACTCGCCATTGGATCTGGTATAATTTCATACCTTAGTGTACATATTTTCATTAGATGCAGGTAAGCGGTACCTAAGATCTTTCGCCGTTTCCTTACTTTTTTTACACGCTGTGTACACATCTCCTTAAGACGATAACAGGACCCCCAGTATATCACAAACCGCGACCACTCGCTACAGACAGCCTCAAGGAGGTCAAGCCTGAATTCGACCTGATGATCGAAAAAGGTATTATTCGCCCCTCAAAAAGCCTCTGGGCGTCACCACTGCATGCCGTGCCAAAGAAGGACGGAAGTTCTCGATCTTGCAGAGACTAACGGGCATTGAACGCCCGCACAATTCCTGACAGATATTCTCCATCGCATATAGAAGATTTTGCTCAGCGGATGCAAGGTAAGAGAGTATTTTGAGAGGGTAAATTGGTTTAATACGAGCATACCATAAGATTCCCGTCGCGGCCAAAGACATCGAAAAAACATCAATTACAACCCCGTTTGGTCTTTTCGAAGCTGTAAACACAATTTTCGGATTACGTAACATAGCTCCAACATGTCAAAGATTTGTTGATGGAAACATACGCGGTTTAGATTTTGTATATGCATTTATTGATGATTTTTAAATATCTGAACATACTGGTGTTCGCGAAATTACGTTTATAGGTTATACGGTTAATGCTCACGGAATAAAACCTTTAGCTGAATGCGTGAAAGCGGTCGAAATTTTTTTAAAACCTGAAAATATAAAACAGCTTCGAAGATTTTTAGACATGTTTAATTTCTAGAAAATTCGTTCCGGGAGCAGCAAAAATTTTACAGCCCCTTATGCGAGTTATTAAAAAAGAGTAGCGCGCCAATTGCGTGATCCGATGCAGCCGAAAAATCATTTGCTGACATAAAGCGCCCTCTCGCAAACACTACCATGTTAGCTCATCCAGTACCGGCCGTTCCGATTAATATTGTCGTCGACACCGATCATAAACCTACTACCATTCGCATTCGATCAAAATCCTGACAAATATTCCCACGACATTCTCGGTATCTTGATTTTGTAGGGCAATTTACTACCGATATGATATATTAAAGGATCCGATAATATGGTAGCACGTTGATCATCAAAATTTGACAACCGCGCAAAAGAACGACGTTGAATTACGATAATTCTCGAATTAGAAAGAAGTGCATTTCTCAGATTTTGAGAAAGGCATTTATTGCGATGTTTCGGGCAATATTGTTAGGCCATTTGTGCCAAAACCTCTAAGTCGCCGAATTTTCAATTCATTGCACGATCTTTCGCACCCTGGTATACGAGCAACGCAATAATTAGTTGCGGGACGTTTCGTATAGCCCTCAACCAACAAGGATTGTAGAATTCGGCCTCGCCAATATTTACCGGGATAACGGCGCAAACTACCGAGGCATGTTTCCATACCGATTGATGAGTTCAAGGTCTTAGCTGGCCGTTTCCAGACCATCGATATAATTACAATGCAATACTGCCAAGGATTTAGATGTTGTCTCACAGGTATTGATCTTTCTCTCCATGGCCTATTGCTGATATGGAGGCTTCAATTGTAGCACAATTTGTTGTTTCCAACCGGATCGCTCACTTTGGAGTACCATTGAGAATTACAACCGATAAAGGACAGCAATTCGAATCGCAAATTTTTAAGGAATTAAGTCGTGTTTTAGGTACGGACATATTCGCACAACCGCGTACCACCCGCAAGAGAATGAGATCATAGAAAGGTTCCATCGACAACTGAAAACAGCAATCAAGTGTCAGAAAACCGATAATTGGATCGAAATTGTTTCAAGGAAGTTAAGTCACGGCCAGTAGACTGACATGAGACGAAACCAACATTTGTTTTCAAAGATCTCGACTCATCATCTTTTGTATTTCTTCATCTTGACGCTGCAAGAGGACCAGGGCAGCCCCCATATGATAGACCTTTCGAAGTAATACAAAGGGGCGACAAGGATTTTATTAACACGAATATTTTTAGGCTTTTTCGCAAACGAATAAAAATATTTAACTTTAAATTGATTGAAGCAAATATTTAATAGAATTACATATTTCAACATGTCTACGGATATTTCCATACATAATATAAACAATATTAAACAAACTTACGAAATTATATCATTTACTTTAAAGTTTTTATAGACACATAGTTGTTGTACAAATACTTTCATCCTGTGGAGACTCATCAGTGCGCCGATCGTAAGAGAGAAATATTAAATAACAGAAAATAATTAATTTCGAAATTTTAAAAATTTTCAATTTGTTTGACTTGTAACCTATAAACTAAAAAAAAGATAGTTTGCAGCCACCTACCTGCCTTTTAATTAATCAACAGTAAAACTTACAAACTTGATGATGTTAAACTAAATTTTAAAACATAAATAGGATAATTTATAAAATTAAAAAATAAATAACAGTAATACTAGTGTAATAAATAAATAGCTAAGTAGAAAACATATAACCATTACAAAGAGAACAGACTTTATCTACTTTTTGCCAAACTAGCCATAATGAAACTTTTCTCTAATTAAGAAAAGTAACCAAATGATTATATATAGGTTGGAACACTCAATTGGAACTAAATTTTTTTTTTATTTAGTGCAACATTCTTTCGTGAAAACGATTAAACTTAGAACGAAATAACTTGTATTTTTCTGTCTTAACTTTTCATAATCTATTGGATGGCAATAACTGAATGTCATTATTCGACATTTCCGTTCAAACCGGACATGGACACCAGCGTCGAATTTCCAACTAAAAAGAATTAAAAAAAGTTAAAGATGGGGAAGTACAAGTCATTTTGTTTTAAGTTTAACCGTTTGCCCGATATAGGGCTCTAAGTTGTCCAAAATGACAATTTAGTCAGTTCAATTCAGGTATAAGATAAATCTGTAGCGAAGCAAAGTTGTGTTTTTTCTTATGGGACACCCTGTATATTTTTGCATATTTAGATTCTGCTCGTGATTCTACACATTTTTTGTATAACATGTCCTATGTCTAAATCTGATAGTTTTCTAATATCCGCCATTTTGTAAAAAATTATGAATTGCAGTGCCTTTTTTCAAACGACGTGGGCCGTTGGCTTTTTGATATAGGATTATGATTTTTGGCAGGAACATTAACAAAAGTATGGGTTGACTTTCAACGTGAACAAAATTTGTCGGCGTTGTACAGGGGGTCCTAGATAAGTAGGAGAAATTAAAAAAATTAAAAACATCATATCTTCCTTTTTTTAATGGAATGTATAGTATTTTAATATTTTAGACTATTCGTGACCCAAAACGGGGAAAATGTTGTCATGGCGAAATGTCAATGTATAGTATTTTAATATTTTAGACTATTCGTGACCCAAAACCCTATCTTTCGTTATAAATATGTCCTATACCTATTTGTCATAGTTTCCGAGATTTTGACATTTTTGTATTTATTATTTGGTTTTCAATGGCAATCGTCTTAGAATTTGCTTTATTATCGAATTTATAGAATTTTCCGAGGAATCCAAAAATGTAATAATATACAGGGTGTTCCATTTAAAATAACAAAGTTGATATCCGAGGGACACATTTGTATTTCAACTTTTTCTCTTTTATTAAAAATAAAGGAATTAAGGGGGGTGGCAAAAATTAAAAATTCAGTCTACTATTTTTCTTTACGTAAAAAGGCAAATAAATATTTTAATTAAAGAGACAACAGAAAAAGAAGTCCTACAATCACTTGATTAAATATTCAATATGGCCACCATTTCTTTCAACACACACTTGTACCGATTCACAAAGGAATTGTTAACTCATAATTCGCGTCTAAAAATTGCCTCACCTGCCTGCTAAAATGTGCCGGAGCGCCATCTAGTTGGAACCACATCCGCCTCACTAGATTCAGAGGTAATTCGTCAATCCACTCCTGCAAACTGTTTTGCAGTAAATTTAAGAAAACGTCTCCATTGATTCTATTTTAGAAAAAATAAGGTTCAATGATACGGTTACCGATTATACCAGCCCATACATTAAGAGACCATTTATGCTGGTGGTCCAAGGGGATAATGAATCTGGGGTTTTCAGAACTATAATAGTGGAAATTATGTCGGTTGATGTATCCATTTTTATGACATGTCGCTTCGTCAGTAAACAAAATGTTATTGAAAAAATCATGTTGTTCTCTATTTTTTGCTAATGCCCAAGTACAAAATTCAAGTCTTCGATTGAAATCGTCTTGATCCAGCTCTTGTACCAGTTGAATATGGTATGGGTGAAATTTATGTTTTCTAATTATTCTATTTGCCGTAGATTTAGAAACACTTCTCTTCTTTTCTAACTGCCTACATGAAATATGAGGATTTTCAATTAAAGTTTGCATAACAAGATATTCAGTTTCTTTATTTGCGGCTCTTTTCTGCCTTTCCAATTCTTGTTCGTAATCGACACATCCAGTTCTTTCCAATCGTTCTTTGAGTCTGACAAATGATACCTCATGAGGATGACGTTCGGCATTGCTAAACCGTTGCACATAAACTCTACTTGCTAAAAAACAATTTTGATCACTTGCGCCCAAAATATAAATCATGTTAATCAATTCTTCTCTAGAAAAATTCATTTTGAATCAATTTAAACATCGTTACTACACAAATACAAGAGTTTGACATTTCCCCATGACAACATTTTCCCCGTTTTGGGTCACGAATAGTCTAAAATATTAAAATACTATACATTCCATTTAAAAAAAGGAAGATATGATGTTTTTAATTTCTCTTACTTATCTAGGAACCCCTGTACAACGCCGACAAATTTGGTTCACGTTAAAAGTCAACCCATACTTTTGTTAATGTTCCTGCCAAAAATCATAATCCTATATCAAAAAGCCAACGGCCCATGTCGTTTGAAAAAAGGCACTGCAATTCATAATTTTTTACAAAATGGCGGATATTAGAAAAACTATCAGATTTAGACATAGGACATGTTATACAAAAAATGTGTAGAATCACGAGCAGAATCTAAATATGCAAAAATATACAGGGTGTCCCATAAGAAAAAACACAACTTTGCTTCGCTACATATTTTTGAGACACCCTGTATAAATGAAAATAATTTTAGGTTATGCAGCCCGTATTGTTCTACAACTTTTGTATTTGAACTTTTTTTATATCGCTATCCGTTATCAAGATATCAACCGAGAACGCACTATTGGGACACCCTGTATATATATATATATATATATATATATATATATATATATATATATATATATATATATATATATATATATATATATATATATATATATATATATATATATATATATATATATATAAATATTCATATATATATATATATATATATATATATATATATATATATATATATAAAAATATTATTTTTTTTAATAACTGTGATACTACTGTAGATATCTTTATGAAATTTGGTACACGTGTTCTATGCATCAAGATGCATTTTCTAATGTACAAGCAATTTTATTCTTTTTACCAGTGGCGTCCGTACGCGTTTTGCTTAGAATATTTTTGGAGAAAAAAATGGTACGCCACTGCTTTATCTTAAAATAAAAATTATTTTTGGAATTCTCATTCATTTCTGAGCAAATTCGATCTTTTGATTTTCTTTCGTCCGACGCATAGTTTTCGCTTAAAAAAATAAAAATCGTTTTACTTCAGGGTCAAATCGTTAAAAATCTGATAGGGTGACTGTTGTGTGGAAATCGCTTATTTATCGGGTGAAAGAAAATTATGACATCGAATGTGTTCATAAACGAAAAAGTTTTCTCGTCTGATGGTCCGTTCTTGATTAAATAATTGAGTTAAAATTGCTTCATAATATCTCAATACCAACTAATAATAATTTTTAAACCCATAAATCTAGTAGTCCTGGAATAAATTACGTTTTTACAAACGTCGATGTCAAATGACTTAAAGTAAGCTGTTGGTGTTCAAAACCATCTCAGTGTGTCATCTCTTTGGTTTTTAGTGTTTCATTGAAGTTATTGAAGTTATTTTCGCCGTTTTTTCGAATAATATCATTAAATATGGTAAATTATACGAATGCGGAAATGGCGGCAATGCATTACGCATATGGCCTCGCAGATGGTAATGCAACAGAAGCCAGACGCATTTATCAGGAAAGATATCCTAATCGTGCCTTGCCAGATAGCCGAACCTTTTCGAATATTCATCGCCGACTTAGCGAAACAGGTAGTTTCAATAAAGGTCTTCGGAAGGCAGACCTCGAACTGTCAGAACACCTGAAGTTGAGGAAGCGGTGCTGCAAGAAATCGACGAACATCCTGAGACGAGTACGAGGAAGATCGCTAGAGCTTTGAATATTATGTCACCAAATTGTTTGGCGTATTTTAGTTGACTTTTTGTTATATCCATATCATATTCTAAGAGTACAGGCATTACTCCCCAGGGATTTCCCACAGCGTGTGAACTTCTCTCAGTGGTATCTTCAGAGTATTACACTAAATCCGCAGTTTGAGTCACAAATTTTGTTCGCAGACGAAGCAACTTTTTCTAGGAATGCTATTCAAAATTTCCATAACAATCATGTGTGGGCGGAAGAAAACCCGCATGCCATAACCGAAACCCATTTTCAAGAACAATTTTCGCTTAATGTTTAGGCAGGAATTATTAGTAATCATCTCATAGGCCCATTTTTCCTACCAGGACGTCTTGATGGACGGTCTTATTTGCATTTTCTCGAAGAACTACCTGGGTTGCTTGAAGATGTACCAGTTGCGTTAAGGCATCGCATATGGTACATGCACGATGGAGCACCGGCTCATTTCAGCGTAATTGTCCGAAATCATTTAGATACAGTTTATCCTGATCGTTGGATAGGTCGCGGAGGACCTCAGCAATGGCCACCAAGATCCCCCGATCTCAATAGTTTGGATTTCTTGGGGGCACCTTAAAACTCTAGTGTACAAAACTCCCGTTAACACTGTAGAAGATTTAAGAGAGCGAATAGTTGCCTCGTGTGAAACTATACGGAATACGCCGGGAATATTTGAACGAGTGCGCAATTCCATGCGTAGACGGGCGGAAGCATGCATATTAAGTGAAGGTGGCCACTTCCAACAATTTTTATAATTAATGTTAGTATTGTTAATAATTAATAAAATTAAGCCGTTTCTGTAAACTTTGTTTTCTGCAAGCTGAAATCCCCGCTGTAATTTATTGGCACATGAGTTTTTTAAAAATTGTTTCCTAAAGTAATCAATCCTAAAGTAAAGTAAATCAATTACTTATTTCTAAATTAATTAATATTTATTATTAAATGAACTGAATAGCACGAAAAAAGAAAAAAAACGCTTTCCACACAACAGTCACCACATCAGATTTTTAACGATTTGACCCTGAAGTAAAACGATTTTTATTTTTTTAAGCGAAAACTATGCGTCGGCCGAAAGAAAATCAAGAGATCGACTTTGCTCAGAAATGAATGAGAATTCCAAAAATAATTTTTATTTTAAGATAAAGCAGTGGCGTACCATTTTTTTCTCCAAAAATATTCTAAGCAAAACGCGTACGGACGCCACTGGTAAAAATAATAAAGTTGCTTGTACATTAGAAAATGCATCTTGATGCATAGAACACGTGTACCAAATTTCATAAAGATATCTACAGTAGTATCACAGTTATTAAAAAAAATAATTTTTTTTCTGAAAATTTTAGCACCCTGTATCTCAAAAGTTAAGACGTTTAGGACATAAGTTCATATGAAGATTTTTTCTTAAAATGGGTCCAAGAATCACCCCCTTAAATATTAGCATGTCATTAAGGAACACCCTGTATATATATATATATATATATATATATATATATATATATATATATATATATATATATATATATATATATATATATATATATATATATATATATATATATATATATATATATATATATATATATATATATATATATATATATATATATATATATATATATATATATATATATATATATATATATATATATATATATACAATTGATGGATATTCAGACAAGGATAAGATACTTATGAATCAGCGGTCTCGAACAAAAATAAATGAAATATACAAACCGAAATATTAGACCTCCTGTATCAAAGTGTAAAAGTCCATATTATTAATAAAATAAAAGAAGCTAAATATTATTCCACAATTTTAGATTGCACTCCTGACATTAGTAAGGTAGAGCAAATGACTCTTGTAATCAGATATGTTCCAATCAATAGATCTGATTCCAACGAGGTTGAAATAAAAATTAATGAAAGCTTTCCTGGCTTTGTAGCAAAATATAAAGCTTCTGACCTGCCCAATCATTTGTGTGCTAACAGGTACGATACGCCGGCATGAAGCCTCAAAACCCAACCAAAATGCTTTCTCTCTTACGAGGGAAGTAAAAAATTCGTCCAGACATTTCAAAAATTTCTAAAAATCTAACACCCAACTTATTTATCCGCCTGTTACTAGAATTGTATCACAATTTAAGGAATTATTGTGAAAAACCAGGTGAATCTGACGTAACAGTAATCGCATAAGCTGCATTTACTGATAATATTCGTTCGATAATTAAAATGTGTCAATTTTACTGGTTACTTAAATATCCCAGCTACAAACTGACTAGATGTAGATTTCCAGATAATGCTATTCACTAAGAAACTTTTTTGATTCCCATTTAATGTTGATAAACGTATCAAAATTCATTAGTGTTTTATGTGCAGTGGAATATGAGACAAAAATCACCTCATTCTGGAATACAGATACACCCTGTACAAGTTTGTTTTCACTAATACATAGATAGCTTCTAATTCTAAATTTACGCATTTAGTATTTAAAAGAAAAAAGTATATTTGTATAAAATATGGAAAATGCAAAATTCCAACTTCGTCATCATGTATGTTAAACACTAGCCGCTGGATTAAGTTGAGGCCTGAGAGCTTTTGATCAGGAAATCGAGATCTGCAAAATATTAAATTTGCAGAAAAATTGACTGAAAGTCATTTGCCGTAAAAAATGTGCGGAGGGTAATTCGAAGAGGTCACGAAGATGGGAATAAACGAAATAAATAATAGCTGGGATGAATAAAATAGTACATTATATAACTAGGGACTAAAGCGATTCATTTAATCCCGCGAATGGAGTTTATTTTTTACAACCATTCAAGGGATTAAGGCATTTTAGTCCCGCGATATATACATTATATTTTGAACTTTCGGGAACAATATTACTAAATAATGTAATGTATAGGTGCAAATTTAAAACACCTCATTATGTGACAAATTATTGCAGGTAACAGATACAAATTTGATTCGTGTGCTTTGAAATAATGAAGTCCCTCAGTTACAATATAAAAAATCGGACCAACGGAGTATGTAAAAACTGATAATATGGATTTCATGATGGATATAGAGTCTACATATGTGTCCTGAAAATGCAACAATAAAGTTGCGAAACGTCGGTTACTTAAAAATTTACTTTTGTTTTCTCTACTGGATCTTAACCCCAAATAATACACAACTTTAACATAACAACAAGAGGATTGTTAACGAAAACCATTTAGAAACTTAATATCTGAGAAATATATGCGGACCATCGGAATAGGTAAAGGCTGATAAAATGGGTTTCATGCAGGATATAGGATCTATATATGTGTCCTGAGGATGAAACATTTAAGTTGCGAAACGTCTACTGAAAGACTTGTTTTTTTAACTGAATCTTAACCCCAAATAATACACCACTCTAACAAAAGTGTTTTTAACACTCCGCCATATTGGATTTTTACCAAAACATTACCAGGTCATCCCCATATGATCGTTAGTTTTTGGTCAAAATTTGAAGTCAATCGGGTAAGTAGTATTTAAGCTATGTCGCGAACTGACAGACAGACCTACAGACGGACCAACGGAATTGATAAAACATGTTTTTTTGGCATCTAGGAACACTAAAAAGTGAAGATATGAGAGTCCTGAGAGGGTGATTTTTTCGAGATTACAAACATTTGATTTGGCCGCCATTTTGCTCGGCCATCTTGAATTAGTACCATTATTTTACGAGTTGATCCTTATACCACAATTAGTTATGGCACACAATTTGAAATCAAACCATTAAGTAGTTTTTCAGGCTGAATTTTTAAACATTTTATTAAGCCGCCATTTTGTTCCGCTATCTTGGATTCGTCCCAAAATGTTACCAGTTTATTCCAACATAATACTTGATGTTCTTGCACAATTTGAGATAAACTGGATGAGTAATTTTTTTAACATTCCACTAGACCGCCATTTTGTTTCGCCACATTGGATTTTTATCAAAATCTTACCAGGTGATTCCAATATAATACTTGATGTTTTTTGCAAAATTTTAGCTACGCCGCGAACAGACAGACAGGCTGACAGACAGATCGACGGAATTCAAAAAAACATGTTTTTCGTCATCTACGGATCCTGAAACAGGAAGATCTGAAAGCATTTCGGAGAGTGATTTTTCCACCATTATAATACTTTCCTTTTACCAGGCAAGTAATAAACAAGTTGTCAGGGTCATTAATTTAGTGATTATAGATCGAAATGGAAACTTTTGCTTTGAAAAAAGCAGCTGAAGAGGCGCTAGATATTTTGCCGTCCAAATCATGGAAAATATATAAAGCGCAATATCAGACACTTTAATGGTGCTGTGAGCCAAACGGACAAATCCCACGAAAAGTAGTAACAAGCATGCCCATACCAACATATTTTCAAAGTTTCTGGGGGGAGTCCAGACCCCCCTCTGGCTACGTGCCTGGACAATAGCAAATTTCACAATCTAATTGCCCTGCTGAAAAGAAGAAACGAAGGATATAAGTCAAAAAAAGCCAAGATCCTGACTGGTGACCAGGTTGATGAATTTTTAATGGATGCTCCAGACAATCAGTTTTTAATGATGAAGGTAGCCCTTATTTTTGATTTAGCAGGTGCCTGTAAAAGTAAGGAGTTAGTTGAGTTGACGGTGGATGATGTAACTGATTTGGATCATGCAACCCCTGTTCTGGTTTATAACCGCAGGGTGCAAGATTGCTACGCTCTTATTTTTTTTTAAATAATAAAATAGGAAATATTTTATTAATTTACTGAAATAAAAAAAAAACTCGCAAAGGTAATTACAAAAAAGGCAAAAGTATCTAGAGCTAAGCTCGTTTATCCCGGAGAGTGGGCTTGGGAAAAAAATTAGAAGTAAAAAAGGTGAGCACCACCAATTTATTACGGCCCAAATTAGAAAGCCCCTGGATGTGTTCGGCACTCACTTGTTCCTGATACTTTCATAAAAAGAAAATTGTAATTTAAAATAAAGAAAGTTATTTAATAAAAAAAAAATATCCTGAAAAAGGAAAGAAAATGTGAGCTAAATAAAACACACTCTAAAACAATAAAATCTATTTAATCCGAAAAAAAAACCTGTAATTACTTGTTCCCGAGGTTAGGTCAAGAAAAACTAGTTATAGGGCGGAACGTTTCTCGTTCACGATGAGTTATTTTTAAGACCCAGTTTAGTTCGCCCCGGACAGGAAGACTTCTTCAGAACGTGGCAGCGGCGACCTGGTCCGAAGACCTTCTCTCAGATGTTCGATGACCAGAAAAGTGAAGTGAAAAAGTAGTTCCTTCCTGGAACCAGCTCCGTTGTACCTTCTAGAATTTACTCAACTCGGATGCCGAACTATCATAGTATTCAGTAACTCAATTATGATTAATATTAAAAATACCAAAAAAAAATTGTAGAAATTTCATTGTTAAAATTTCATGTAGAATACTGTTAACTTTACTGAAATCTGCCGCAAGTATATGGCTTTAAGAAAAGCTGAGACTCCTCATTTGCGATTTTTCTGTACTACGCAGCCAGTTGGTAAAAATACGTTTGGAAAACTACCGCGGAAAGTAGCAGCATTCTTGAATCTACCAAATCCGTCATTATATACTGAACATTGTTTTCGACGAACATCTGCCTCTTTATTAGCTGAGGCTGGTGCATCTGTGGATGTTTTAAAAAGGTATGGAGGATGGAAATCGGCAGCCGTCGCCGAGGAGTACGTCGAAAACTCTATAAATAATAAGAAAAACTATAGCCGAAAATTTTTTTGGACATGGTAATGATAACACATTCCAAACTGAGCTTCAGGAAACCCTTCCAGACAAGGTTCTAACGAAGTACCTAGAACTGTCGCATGTACTTCTACAAGTAGCGTTATTGAACATACTGTCGACGAACCAAATCGATTATTTAATATTGTAAATTATACTAATGTAAATATTCATCTAAATATAAATAAATTAATTTGTTCAATTTAACCCTTTTTTAATAATATGTTGCTAAAGATACATTTTAGTTTCTTGGGACTACTTTAGTAACCGAAAGTACAAAAAAATCTATTATACTACTCGTTTTCTAAAAACACACAATTTCATGTACGTGCATTTCGTGTTAAATTAATTTTATATTCTGAAATAAAGCTAAATATTTTACAACTTAAATGGTTTTGTTCGTATTGACCATTTATCCGTAAATATTGCGAAATAATGCCCATAAGATATATCTTTTTAAATGTCACCTGCACTCGATGGTAAATTTTAGAAGGACGTCTATTATTAAAATCGTATAAAGTATTTAGAATAAATTTATATACAATGGGTGAACACGGAAGTTTTATTATTACGTTATTTTTAAGGAATTATATTAGAATATATATTTAATTTTCATTGAAGGTCGACACCATTCGAATAAGCAGAGAAAAAACTTGCCTGGTAATATTTAGGCGCCAAATTATATGTATAATCACGAGTATATAGTTTTAAAATTAGGTACACCTAAAAATTATAATATAAAAAAAATATCCCGGTGCGGATATTACAAATCTCTTTGCGAAGTTTGAACCTATTTTTTAGTACCATTATATTAGGATATATTTCAGCTTTTTAAGCTTTAAATATTACCAAACCTTAATAATAATCACATCGATAAAACGAACTCTTCTTTACAACAGAATTTTACATCGCCTTAAGGTTCACGAACCCTTTTAAAGCAAAATTATATATACATAATTATTCAATTTGTTTCTTAAACCTGATATATATATATATATATATATATATATATATATATATATATATATATATATATATATATATATATATATATATATATATATATATATATATATATATATATATATATATATATATATATATATATATATATATATATATATATATAATTGGCTTTTTTCTTATTATATATAAATATTACCAATCCTTAATAATAATCACATCGATAAAACTCAAATTCAAAACTAATGAAATAAAAACAATGATCAAACGAACTCTTCTTTACAAGCAGAATTTTACATCGCCTTAATATATATATATATATATATATATATATATATATATATTATATATATATAATTATTCAATTTGTTTCTTAAACCTGATATATATATATATATATATATATATATATATATATATATATATATATATATATATATATATATATATATATATATATATATATATATATATATACATGTATATATATATATATATATATATATATATATATATATATTTTCTTATTATATATAAATATTACCAATCCTTAATAATAATCACATCGATAAAACTAAAATTCAAAACTAATGAAATAAAAACAATGATCAAACGAACTCTTCTTTACAAGAGAATTTTACATCGCGTTAAGGTTCACGAACCCGTTTAAAGCAAAATTAATAAAAACGATTTAAACCATATCCAATATATATATATATATATATATATATATATATATATATATATATATATATATATATATATATATATATATATATATATATATATATATATATATATATATATATATATATATATATATATATATATATATATATATATATTAATTGGGCTTTTTTCTTGGGTATAGGTTTATTTGCAAATCAAACTTAACCCCTTCGCAACCAGCTATACCTGAGCTAAACAGGTTCCCTGTACCAGATCTGAGAAATTGAGATTTTTCCAAAATAATGTTACTAGTCATCATTCATCACATTACAAAAGGGTCATACATTTTTGAAAAATCTTTTTGTATATTTTTTTAAAAAATATTTTAATTTTATATATGTATACCATAATATCAACTTCTGGATATATGTGATATACCATAATATCCACATCTGGATACATATAATATGTCTTCAAACGTTTAATTAAAGAAATATATTCTAAGCCCTCTAGCCAAAAAAACCAACAAAATAACAAAAAAAAACAGAGGTATTGCAAAACATAAACAACAAAGTTCTATAAAAAACAACATTGGAAAGTCTCAAAGTATAAAATCAACTATCTAGTCTTTCGCATAATATTGCACAAAATGTTCGGCACAACACAAGCCTGGTTTGTTTTCCCATCCAAAACAAGTTTTACGGGTCAACTTTCTAATGCCATTTCGTTTGCAAATCACACAAACTTTCTAAGTGCTCTTTGGCCAGCTGCTTTTGAAAATTCGGTCATTGCATGAAAATCATTTTCTGGATTCTGGACTAAAGATTGGAGTTTTCTATATCCCTTATTGTGTTTCATTAAAACTTCATGGCAGCATATCTTCATATAGTCGTACAATGAAATTTTCTTGCCATGCGCATTGGTATAGATAACTTTTGAGTTGAGCAGCCTTTGTTGTAAAAGTTGGAATCCGACTTATTAGACCAAGTATAACTTTTACGTAGGCAATTGTAAGGTTCTAAATCTTGGTCGATGGCGTATACAGCTCCCATATTCTGGTTGTAAAATTCAATATGTTGGGGCTTGAAAAACATTACTTGTTTTCCCCCACCCATATATCTTGACATTCCTGCCGTATGTTTGGTGGTAAGGACATAAACGTCCTTCTTATCCTTGAATCTAACTAGCAGCATCATACCTTTTCTAGCAAAACAAGACTGATATCTGTCCAGACTTACTTCAGTGAGCTGTTTCGGAACACCTCGATTCGTCTTTATCGTTCCCGTTAAATATGTTTTTTGTGTACGTAAAAACTCCGCCAAACGCGTAGACACGTACCATTTATCAAGAATTATTTCTCGGCCCTCATTGAGCAGGTAGCTTGCCAAATGCAACGATTCGCTCAGAGACAGTAAGGCTCTCTGTGCCAGGTATACGAGACACATCAAAAAGATCATTGCCAATATATACACAAAAACTCTACGTATAACCCCTCAATGCCGGTGCACTAGGACATAGGGTGAATATTTGTATGCCAAATTCCTTTTAGTTTTTATATATTGCCTGAAATGTAGCCGGCCTTTGTACAACATCAGTTGTTCATCAATTGTGAATGTTTTGCCAGGGTCAACTAGTGTTTGACAGTTGTCATTCAGCATGCTTACAAATATTCCGAATCTTGTAAGTGGTGCTCCCTTTTTAACTGAGGAAGGAGAAGAAAATCTAATAAATTTTAAAATTGATATAAATCGATTCCGGCTCATAACATTTTTGTCAAATAGTTTAGGACCTGAACACAGCAAATTGCTGCTCCAGTAATCTGCGACTCTAGAGCACTTAGTAAAACCAGTAAGGAAATGCAGGGTAATATAGTTCGGCTCTCTCATTTGTCCATTCGCGTAGTTTTGCGGCGAAATAAACGCTTCAAAGCACGTTACAGCACTTTTACACCTTTCCATGCATAATGCCGGATGGATATCGTATTCAGAAGAAAAACTGGCTATTTGTTCGGGAAGTTTATCAGCAAATGGGTCCGAAATAAAATCCCACCCATCAAATATAACAGGCTCTATCTCGCCCTCGTCGTCCCTCGTGGAATAGTTGGAATCACTCTCACTAATATTAGACTCATTTTCGAATGTACAAGAATAGTCACTTTCACTTTCCGATAATTCGTCGTGTACCTCCACTTTGTACAAAATACACTTGCGAACTATTTATCGATGTTCTCGCGAAAGCGTCTGTAAACAAACTGAACCACATGAACTTTGGTGCACATAGCCTAACTTTTTCTTCTTCTATAAAGGTTGATATACCAAAGTATCCACGTATGGATATATTTTTCAATACAGGTTCATATACCATCTATCCACTCAGTGATATATACGTTTTACCAAGATTTTGACTGCATTACCATATCAAATAAATAAATTATATCGCAGCTATATACACAAATATCCACCCATGAATATCGTGGTACATGGACCTATACTTAAAAATATCCATATGTGGATAATCTGGTTGCGAAGGGTTTAATGGAAGCCCATCATAGCAGGCTTTTTCAAAAATTGCTCATTTCTTTATTTTTCATTGAAGGCCGACACCATTCGAATAAGCAGAGAAAAAACTTGACTGGTAATATTTAGGCGCCCAATTATATGTATAATCACGAGTATATAGTTTTAAAATTAGGTACACCTAAAAATTATAAGATAAAAATAATATCCCGGTGCGGATATCTGAGAAATTGAGATTTTTCCAAAATAACGTTATTAGTCATCATTACATTACAAAAGAGTCATACATTTTTGAAAAATCTTTTTGTATATTTTTTAAAAAAATATTTTAATTTTATATATGTATACCATAATATTAACATCTGGATATATGTGATATACCATAATATCCACATCTGGATACATATAATATATCTGCGCTATTCACATAAAATATAAAATAAAACCAGAAGAATGTCTTCAAACGTTTAATTAAAGAAATATATTCTAAGCCCTCTAGCCAAAAAAACAACAAAATAACAAAAAAAAAATAGACATATTGCAAAACATAAACGACAAAGTTCTATAAAAAATAACATTGGAAAATCTTAAAGCATAATATCAACTATCTAGTCTTTCCCATGATATCGCACAAAATGTTCGGCACAACACAAGCCTGGTTTGTTTTCACATCCAAAACAAGTTTTACGGGTCAACTTTCTAACGCCATTTCGTTTGCAAATGACACAAACTTTCTAAGTGCTCTTTGGCCAGCTGCTTTTGAAAATTCAGTCATTGCATGAAAATCATTTTCTGGATTCTGGACTGAAGATTGGAGTTTTGTATATCCCTTGCGCATTGGTATAGATAACTTTTGAGTTGAGCAGCCTTTGTTGTAAAAGTTGGAATCCGACTTTATTAGACCAAGTATAACTTTTACGTAGGCAATTGTAAGGTTCTAAATCTTGGTTGATGGCGTATACAGCTCCCATATTCTGGTTGTAAGATTCAATATGTTGGGGCCTACACATATATCTCGACATTCCTGCCATATGTTCGGTGGTAACGACATAAACGTCCTTCTTATCCTTGAATCTAACTAGCAACATCATACCTTTTCTAGCAAAACAAGACTGATATCTGTCCAGACTTACTTCAGTGAGCTGTTTCAGAACACCTCGATTAGTCTTTATCGTTCCCGTTAAATAGGTTTTTTGTGTACGTAAAAACTCCGCCAAACGCGTAGACACGTACCAATTATCAAGAATTATTTCTCGGTCCTCATTGAGCAGGTAGCTTGCCAAATGAACAACGATTCGCTCAGAGACAGTAAGGCTCTCTGTGCCAGGTATATGAGACACATCAAAAAGATCATTGCCAATATATACACAAAAACTCTACGTATAACCCCTCAATGCCGGTGCACTAGGACATAGGGTGAATATTTGTATGCCAAATCGATTCCTTTTAGTTTTTATATATTGCCCGAAATGTAGCCGGCTTTTGTACAACATCAGTTGTTCATCAATTGTGAATGTTTCGCCAGGGTCAACTAGTGTTTGACAGTTGTCATTCAGCATGCTTACAAATATTCCGAATCTTGTAAGTGGTGCTCCCTTTTTAACTGAGGAAGGAGGAGAAAATCTAATAAATTTTAAAATTGATATAAATCGATTCCGGCTCAAAACATTTTTGTCAAATAGTTTATGACCTGAACATAGCAAATTGCTGATCCAGTAATCCGCGACTCTAGGGCACTTAGTAAAACCAGTAAGGAAATGCAGGGTAAGGAATGTATACATATCTGAAACAACCACAGGCTTCCAAAGCAATCCACAGATCCGCTTTTCGCCATTTTTCTTCGAGAAATATAGTTCGGTTCTCTCATTTGTCCAATCGCGTAGTTTTGCGGCGAAATAAATGCTTCAAAGCACGTTACAGCACTTTTACACTCTTCCATGCATAATGCCGGATGGATATCGTATTCAGAAGAAAAAGTGGCTATTTGTTCGGGAAGTTTATCAGCAAATGGGTTCGTCGTCCGTCGTGGAATAGTTGGAATCACTCTCACTAATATTAGACTCATTTTCCGCATAACCATATCAAATAAATTATATCGCACACTATATACACAAATATCCACCCGTGAATATCGTGGTATATGGACCTATACTTAAAAATATCCATATGTGGATAATCGGGTTGCGAAGGGGTTAATGGAAGCCTATTATAGCAGGCTTTTTCAAAAATTGCTCATTTCTTTATTTTTTTTTGCATATGTAAAGCTTGCCTTTCCTATCTACAAATAATTTAAAAAACATGTAGTAGTTAAATTACAAAAAGGCATCTACAATTTTTTGAAACTAATTTAAAATTCTATACTATATAAAAAATTATTACAAGATTAATAAAATAAGGTGACACCACGAAAAATGCAAAATGCATGTATTTATATTTGATTGGTAGGTAGCAAGTTAGTGGTTTGCCAGGCAACTCATGACACAGTTTTAGATAAAAAAGTGTTCTTATTGTAGTTCGTTTTGTGAGGAATTTAAAGATATTTTTTTGCTTTATTTTTTAATTTAAACCTAAGTAGAATCAGACATTCACAATGATATACATTTAAAAAATAACGACTTAGACGAAGTTAAAACTATACTAAAATATCAAATTGTGGTATATTTCATTTCAATTTTGTATGTGTTTTTTGTCATTTGCTGCATTTATTTTTTTTATATGAATTACCTCTCTGATAATTAATTTCTGATACAGGTTATCTTCATCAATGATTTTGGTTTCAGAAAAATTAAATTCGTGTTTTGTGCTTTTTTCATGTTTGTCTAATGCAGTAAGATAAAGTACACCACACACATCTAAAACATCGACGAAAGCAGACAGTTTCCATGGATATACAGAGTTGTAGCCATCCGCGAATGATCATTGCACCGTTTCCATAGTTACGCACATTCTTTTCATAGACTTAGATTCGTGTGCCAAACTTTGTTTTAATTTTTCAGATAATTGCTATGTATTTTTTCGCATATTATCTTGTCTTACGTTTTCGTTTCCGGCAAATTATTATCAATCAAGGTCTCTTGATTTTAACTTAACTCTTAACTTTATTAAGGTCTTCAGGGCGGTATTCTTGTGACGTTAAAGATATGGCACAGTCAGCTAGACCAATCACAACACTTCTTTTTTATTTGTATGGATGGTGAGAATTGAAATTAAGATATGGTCCAGTCCAAGTTTCTTTTCTAAACCATTTAGTTTTTAAATTATTTGCTTCTTGTCTAATTAGTAAAGTCCAGAAAATTTATTTTGTTTTCCGTTTCAACTTCAAGAGTGAACTGAAGTTTCGGGTGGAAATTATTGAATGCGAAAAGTAGTTCTTGTATTTTATTTTCTGGAACTGTTGCTAAACAATCATCCACACATTAAAAAAAGTAATATAAAATATCAAAATTAAAATTTTTGAGAACTTCCTCCTCTAGGTATTCCATAACTATTTGTGCGAATGTAGAGGAAATAGGTGAGCCCATAGCACATCTATCAAGTTGTTGATAAAATTGGTTTTTGTATTATTATGATATTATAAGATTTAAGGTTTCTAAGAATTCAAGCAGAGTTAAAAGTTGTAACATTTTTTAAAATATTCCATTTGCCTATTATAGCACTAACTATGAGTTCATTTGGTATATTAGTATATAAAGGAATTACATCTAGTGATATTAATTTTAAATTTGATGGCATTGTAAATTAACAAGGTATTGAAAATGTTTAAATATAATCAATATATAAATATATATATATATATATATATATATATATATATATATATATATATATATATATATATATATATATTCGATAGTAATTTATTTCTTATCATTCGTTGTTTGGATCGTTTTTATTAATTTTGCTTCTGAGGGGTCGGTCGTGAATCTTGACGCGATGTAAAATTATCTTGTAAATAAGGGATTATCAGTTTTTATTTCATTAGTTTTAGCTACATTTTTATATTGTGTTTGTCTAGCCGAAAGTCACTGTTCTCTTGAATCGTTAATTATATTGCACATGCATAAATAAGAATTTATTTTATTTATATATCTAATAATAGCTTGAACCAAATATACATTTTTATGGCAACTTTTTTGCCAAGACATACACATACATACATATACGTACGTTTATACAAACATTCATTCACTTACCATACATACTTAAGCAATACCACTGCTTCGATACTCCAGTATACCGTTTTTAAAATTTTGTTTTTATTTTTCGTAAATTTAATTACATAATCTGTAAAAAAAATCAATTATCACATTTATTATTTATCATCATAAAAAGAAGTATTTTTTTTCTAGAAAATGGAATTTCATCGACTTTTTAAACATTTATTTAAGTCGTTATTTTGTTTTGATATATAGGATAACAGGATTGACAAAATTTCACCAGTTCATCCCTATTTCACACTTGATTTTTGTGCAAAATTTCAACTTAATTGGACTAGTAGTTTTTTGGATACTGATATTTTAAACATTTAATTAGGCCGCCATTTTGTTTTTCCATAATGACTCCCCACCTATTTTTTTCAATTTAGCCCTATATCACATTTGCTTTTTGTGCAAAATTTGAGGTAAACTGAATTAGCAGTTTTTAGTAATAACTTTTTTAACATTTCATTAGGCCACCATTTTGTTTCGCCATATTGGATTTTTACTAAATTTTATACAAAGTCAATTGGCTATCTCGCGAAGAGACAGACAGGCCGATAGACAAACGGACAGACAGGCCGGCGGAATTGAGACAACATTCGTCAAATAGTCATTTAATCAAAAATCATTGATATGAAAGTTGCAGTATAACAATTTATAAAAAAATCAAATAATAAAAATAAGAAAATAAAGTTCCAAGTCAAAATGAAAATTAGAAAAACTCTTGCCCACCGGTGGAATGCATCTCGTTGTTACAAAAATTGTAACCATTTGTACGGTCAGTGCAAAGTCTTGTTCGGCGTACCCATGAAGCACTACAGGCTTCAAAAATAAAACCCGGTGTCCAAGAATAACATCAGAAGCTTTTTCGATGCGTTCCTATAATTTTTGTACAGTATCTATTTCTCCATTTTGAAACTGTTTTAAATAGCCTTAGAGGAAAAAATCACAAGGCGATAAATCCGGGGAGCGTGCAGGCCAAGAAATGGGTCCATTGGGCCCTATCCATTTATTAGAAAACTCATTATTTAAATGTTCTTGAACTTCTCGTCTAAAATGGGGGGGAGGTCCATCATGTAGAAACCACATATTCCGTCTCACATCTAAAGAAAGATCTTATAATAAATTAGGCAGATCATTTTGGAAAATGTCACCTGTCAGGCGATCTGGAAAACGCAGGGCCCATTCACTACGCCAGCCCAAACATTTACTGAAAATCTGTGCTGAAAATAGGTTCTCTTCACAGCATGCGGATTTTCTATGGCTCAAAAATCAGTAGCCAAAATAAGTTTGGTAAAATTTGTATTGAAGTTGTGTTGATGTAAAAGCCACTGACAAAATTCAACTCTTCTAGGATGATCTTCACGTTGTAACGCTTGGACCCGTCGATAATGGTAGGGGCAAAGTTGTTCGTGTCGTATAGTCTGCCATACTTTACCATGAGCAAGTCCAACTTATGCTGCAATAAACCTAGTGCTCGTTGTCGGGTCGTTTTCGACAGTATCTAAGACATCTACCATCTAGCGTGGAGGTCTTCCAGCGTGACATTCTCGTTTTGGCTTTAAGTACCCTGTGTCACAAAGCCTTATAACTAAATTTATAAACATCCGCGGGGCTAGGTGGGTTCTTAAGGGACACGCTGCAGTTGTATTTTGTTGACATTCCCCGTAAGTTAGGATAATGTTCACTAGTTCATTGTTGTCATAAACGTGTGACATTTTATTCGTGCAAACCCACAATCTAAAAGTACCACGCACTATTTAAAGAAATCTGGCTGAACTGAAGATCGAATACAATAAAAAAATTACCTAATATCAGTAATAAACAAAAACTTGTACCTCATCTCTTATCTGTTCACATTGCAGTGGTCGCGAATATCAAAAGTCAGGTCTGTGATAAGGTTTTCAATATTTGAAATGTTAATAATTTCTTAATTTGCAACACACAACGCAGTGGTCAAGAGTATCAAAAATCAGCCCTGTGATACATTTTTAAGTAACTTTTTTATTTTGTGATTATGATTTATAGGTGATTTTTTATATAATATATATAATATATATATATATATATATATATATATATATATATATATATATATATATAATAATATATATTTTCAAATAGAGGATTTTCTTGGGTTTCGGTCCATTTAAAAAAAGTAAAAAATACTACTGAATTTCATGCAGCCTCTGCTCGCCTTAGTCCCCTACTTTACTTTATTTTACCGTCGTCCTTTGATGTTTTTTGTTGTTTTCCTTCTTTTTAATAAATTTTAATGACATGACGTTCGACAAGCTTCTCCTAGCAATCGATTAATGTTTTAGCATTATCACTATATATTCAGGGTGAGTAATTATGTTAGGTTTTCATGTATTTTTAAGATAAAACTCCCAAACAATTTTTCTTGCATACAATAGCTGTTCTGTTTCTTATCTTTTCAGTATTTTTTGAAAAAGGCTTGGGTTAACCATCCGAAACGTCAATAAAATCATGAAACTTAGCTATATATATATATATATATATATATATATATATATATATATTTATATATGTATATATATATATATATATATATATATATATTATATATGTATATATATATATATATATATATATATATATATATATATATATATGGCATAATAAAATATTTAAAAAATCGACGTAAAAAAAAATCTTGTTCAATTAACTTTTAAATTACTTAAAAACTCGTACGAATTCAACATGACGTAACAAAATGGTGGTACGTGTCAATGTAAAAACTAGTTATTGAATTTATTTTAAGTTATGCCCAAAAGTTAAATATGGCATAGTTAAAAAGAAAGTGGTAAAATATGTATATATATGTAACACATATATATATATATATATATATATATATATATATATTTATATATACTGTAACTATGTACTGAACTAACTTGGGTCACGCTTCACTTTTCGTAACAAATGAAAAAAAAACATAACGAGGGAAGTTCCGGGTAAGGGATATTTACGGATTTTTTTTATTTGCCAGTAACTTTCCAGATATTGTAGTAATATGAGAGTTTCATTATAAAGTAAGTTGTGGTTATTTGAGTAAACAAAAATCTGTAAAGCCATTTAACAGAACTTTCCTCATAATAAAATTTGCACTTTTTCAAGAAAATTGACTCACGTATTTTTATATAATATGTATAAAGTTACTAAATTACTCTAGTAAGTAGAGCCAATCAGGAGTTTCGATGGGGGTCCAGGCCCCATCCCCCATGGCTACGTGCCTCCAACTGGTATATAGAGTATTCTATACTCGATGGATTATTAGTCGTACTTGTAGAACAAAATCAGATAATCTTTCCGAATTTTTAACTACTGCCGTGGAGGATGGTAATATTTTTAAAACTGCCCTGTTGACAGATCTATCCTAATTCGATATACCTTTATAATTCTAAATGGAATTTTCTATAAATTATATCATTTTTGTATTCCTAGATTCTCAACATATATTCTACCTACCTTTTTTGACAATATTCGACTTTAACAGGTTGTAATATTTAAATGGTTTGACTTATGGTAAAACGTATTGCACATTCTTACCTTAAGTCTTAAGATCTCTTTTTTGCTGTCTGTTTAACCCGATTTTTAAGTTTTTCCTGAAATTTTTGAAATTAAAATGTTAAAAAAAGACTTGGTATCATACTTAACTAAACTAACAAAGCTAACTAAAATTGATTGTAGCAAAGGATAATAAAAATTCATATTATGAGTGTGATAATATAAATCTAAAAAATTTAAACTGAGTACAGGGTTTTCATTTATATATTGACACTTTATCTATAGCTGTAATTATAGGGAATACAAAGAAAAAACTTTAAATACGAAAGCTGTAGGATTTTTCTTATATTATCTTTTAAGAGTAGAGTGATAAGATTCAGTGAATTCCTATTGATTCCACAATTTTATGTTTTAGAAGTTAAAATGTTTTCTTCTCTTTTCTAAAAATTATTATCTTTTTAAGTGATATTTTTTAATATTTTACAATCTCTACTAGCTAGGTATATAAAAAATATTGTAAATTGAAAGTACTGAAACATAATGTAAATAAACATTATGATTTTCTCAGTTGAACTGCTTTTTTTAAAGCCGTTTTTTTGGGTTTTTTTCCTGAAATAAAAAAAAACGTTATAGATTTTACACTACAGTCTCTTACATTCGTATTCACTAAAGAGGTTTAAATTTAGACCAGGTCTAACATAACGGTTATAGGTTTAAGATGATATTTTTAACAATTGATCAAATACATTTTCTAAATGTCACAATTACAAAATGACAGTGACATAAGGGAAACATAACTGGCGAACTAAGAGTTTTAAGTTCCATGGCAACTAGACCTGGTCTAACTCTTAAACCTTTTTAGTGAATACGGGGGGCAATGTTTAAAATAGTCAATTTTTAAATGTCAGTATATCGAAAAGAATTGAAGCTGGGTATATGTATAGATTTTCGAGAAAAATCTGAAAATGAAATAACGTTCAGAATTTTAATAAATCTGGGAATAGTGCACTTTTAAAAATATTTTCCCAAGACAAATTCAGAAAGTTTTCTGTTTTTGTCTTACAAATACGACTTACACCATCTAGTATGGAATACCCTGTATATGGTATATGACAAAGACAAGCTAAGTTTTTCAATTAGAAACTAACATTTGGATACTGGGGTAGTTAAAATTTAAAGCAAATTGCAAAATACATTATTTTTGCTTTAAAATATAGTAATCTGTTTAATATTAATTTAAACAATTTAATAAACACCCATCTTTACCTCCGTTTGTAATATGCTTCAACATTTTGTCTTCTACGTTTGTCTCTCATTTGTCCGTTACAATTTTGCGATATGGATGCAAGGCAGTGATAAAGATCACTCATATGTATTTTCCACATATTCTCTCTTCATTGTCGAGTTGACTATTCGGGAAGACGAAATTTAGGCGATTCCATTGTAATGATACTTCCTGATTTGAAACTAAGTGAAGTAATGCCATTTCACAAAGCAGCATTTAGCAGCTATTTTTCTGATTGGGATTAGATTTTAGTTTCGACATGGCAGCAAATCTGAAAAAAAAAGTTATTATATTACTTTTACCCTTGAGATGTTTTGCGAAATTTTTAACTACGTAAAAAGGTTCGACAAGAAGGGATTTTTCAAAATTCAAATTCCGAGGGGGTGAAGCGCGGTGAAGGGCGGAAAAGCGCTAGAACATGTTTTTTAATTTATTTTTTTACATATTTTAGGATTTTTAAAAAACGTATACTAGGTATTCAAAGAGGTGAAACCACCACTTAAATAGTACAATATTTTTTTATTTAAAAACCGGTTACTTTAAAAAAAAACGCTCGAACACGTGTTTTTTAATTTATTTCTTTTACATATTTTAGTATTTTTAAAAATTCTTACAATGTGTCCAAAGGGGTAAAACCATCACTTAAATATTATATTATATTTTATTTAAAAAACCGTTAGTTACTCGGAAAACGCTTGAACATAATATGCTTTATATTTTATTTATTACATATTTTTAAATTTTTTAAAAACTCAAACAGAGTGTCCAAGGGGCTGAAACCACCCTTTTAATATTTTATTTTTTATTTAAGAAACGGTTAGTTATTCGGAAAAACACGTACTTTTTAATTTATTTTATTACATATTTTAAGATTTTTTATAAATTCATCCAGAGTTTTTGAAAAAATCGGATCACAGATTAATTTTTGCGATATTTCTCAAACCGTTTGCCGTAGACAGCTGAGCTTGTGCAAACAGCTTGATTTTAGAGTGCAGAGGTTTGATAAGAAAAGATTCTTCGAAACTCAGTTTCCAAGGGGGTGAAACTACCCCTTAAATGTTTATAGTTGACTCGAAAGTTGTTAAAATAAAACCGCTTCTTAGTTTAAAGAACGAGCTATATTAACTTCAAAAAATAGCACAACCGATGAAATAAATCTAGCTTTATTGAAAAAAATTACTGCTCCACAATTAACACACTATTCAATACATGTAGTTATAAACCAAGAAAATGCAGTTAATTATCCTATCGAGTTCCTACACTCTCTAAACCCTTTAGGAATCCCTCCTCATGAGCTAACTTTAAAAGTGGGGGCACCAGTGATGCTTATTCGAAATTTAAAACCACCAAAATTGTGTAATGGAACTCGACTACAGGTTAAAACATTACAAAACAATGTAATAGAGTCTACTATTATTTTTGGCCCTGGCCTGGGAGAATGAGTTTTAATACCACGTATCTCATAAATTCCGTCAGACTATCCTTTTCAGTTTAAACGTGTACAGTTTCCTTTAAAGCTTTGTTTCGCCATGACAATTAACAAAGCTCAAGGGCAATCCGCTATCCTTAAGTAGAGCTGGATTGTTTTTCCCATGGTCAACTCTATGTCGCATGCTCTAGAGTAAGTTCGCGTAGTAGCTTGGCTATTTTACAGCCAGAGAATGCAATTTATAAAGAAGTACTCTTTACATCCCTTTCATTATTGTCATATATGCGAACGAAGTCGCGGGTACCCGCTAGTTATTTATAAATTACGTGATCACATTCCAAGGTATGGGTTATATCTGTTGTTCAAATGTAATACATCATTTTCGATGAATATAAGAACGATACTGTTTTTCGAGGGTCCCTCACTACGGAAATAGTGAGCAAATTATCGGGAATGTTAGCGAATATCTCGAGAATACAAAATAACTAGGAATGCAAGGGAATTTATGGGAATTCCACAGGAGTGCGAGGGAATTTAAGAAATTTAGGGGAATTTTTGGGAATTCAAAATAACTTTGCCGTAATCTTTCGGGTATATCCGTTAATTTTCATATGATTTAAAAAACCTGTAGTTACTCCATTTTGTACGTATTTAGTGTGTTTTACTAAGACAGTTAGGTTAGGTTAGGTTTTAGCGTCCATAGATGCCAAAAACATGTTTTCCCAATTGCATCGGCCTGTCTGTCTGGCTATTTGCAATATAGCTAAAAAACTACTTACCCTATTGACTTCAAATTTTGGTCAAAAATTAAGGGTTATATGGGGATGACCTGGTACAGTTTATTATGAAACCAATATGGCGGCCAAATACAATTTTTAAAAAATCAACGTAAAAAAATCTTTTTATTTAGTTGAGTTCGAAATTTGAACAAAAATTAAATGTGTTATAGGGATATACTGGTACAAATTCAACTTGACGGAACAAAATGGCGATGTTAAAATAATTATGTAAAAACTAATTATTCAATTTATTTCAAATTATGCCCAAAAATCAAGTGTGGCATAGGAACTGGTAAAACACTGGTACGAATCCAATATAGCGGAACAAAATGGCGCCTAATAAACATAAATATAAATATATATATATATATATATATATATATATATATATATATATATATATATATATATATAATAAAGAGACGTGTATTGGCAAATAATGGAAACTAATTTTGTATCCTGTAAAATATCATTCTTTCAGATTTTATAATCAACAATTTTTTTGAGAGACCGATTCAAGGACAATTTGGATAGTTACCGACATATTGATAGCGATAAAAATGACCTCTCAGATCTTCACGTTTAAGGGTTCCTAGATGCCAAAAAACATCTTTTCTCAATTCCATCGGACTGTTTTTCTGTCTGTCTGTTCACGGCATTGCTAAAAACCACTAACCGGATTGACATCAAATTTTGTGTAAAAATTAAGGGTCATATAAAGATAACACGGGAACTTTTTGGTTAAAAATCCAATTTAGTAACAAAATGGCGGCTTAGTGAAATGTTAAACAATTATTACTAAAAAATAGATAATTTTTCTTTACTCGGAACTTCGTTATGAATCTTGCCTTTTATTAGGAATAGTGCGAAGCGAAGCTGAGAGTTGATGTACGTTTTACCAAACAAAGCCAAAGAAATACTACTGAAAAGTTCAACACAGAATATCTTTCCGATGAAACAACAAAATACTTATATCAGCAAAGACTTACACAAAAAATTAACAACAATAAAATTCGAGAAGTGGAAGACATTGAAGTCTCGTGGGAAAAATCCAATGCAATATCATGGAAGCCGCTGAAGAAGCTGTGGGAGAAGCTGAAGAAAAGTTGCGGTGGAGAGCGAAATAAGCCCAGTTTTTGTGAAGAGGTTAAAATTTTTGCGGAAGAAAAAAGGCAGTCGATTCTGCAATATAGGAGCAATGCTATTAACTATGATGAGTATAAGCTTATCCGAAAAAAGACCAATTAATGAATGCGTTCAGCTCACCACAATAAAACCTGAGAAATGGGAAGAACACATTAAGAACCTATACGAAATCACAGATGAAGAGAATAATGAAGATTCGCGGAACATTGACGACGCACCCAGTAACCCACATATTTTTAGTATCAGCAAAGAAACAATCCAGCGAAATGCTCGAAAGTTGAAAAACCGAAAATTACTAGGACCAGACGGCATAGCAAATGAGATAATCAAATATGAGGGAGATACACTGATGGAAAAATTAACCAGCTTTTACAACAAAATGCATACTTTAGAAAAAATTCCAGAACAATGGAAAACAAGCATTACAATTTCTATATTCAAAAGAGGAATTAAGGCTGATCCCAAGAATTACCGAGGAATTACTCTTCTTAGCACAGTCTTGAAGCTTTTGACTAAAATCCTGGCTACGGAAATCATCCAGACTGGAATAAATGCAGGACAATAGGGTTTCAGACAAAACAGATCAACCATCGATGCAATATTCATACTTCGCCAAATAGCAGAAAAAGCAATCGAATATAACAAACCGGCATTTATGTGTTTTGTAGACCTTACGCAAGCGTTTGACAGAGTGAGGCTTAAAGATGTATTAAAGCTTTTGAAAAATAGAAAAGTCAATTCTAACATTATATCAGTTGTTAAGGAGCTTAATACAAACAACAAAACAACAATAAAAGTAGGAAACGAAACAACAAAAGAAATACCTATGGCAAGCGGAATAAGAGAAGGAGATAGCCTCAGCCCGATTTTCTTCAACCTTATCATGCATGAATTGATTAACGAAATCAAGACAGCTGGAAGAGGACACAGAATGGGAAAGCCATGAAAATAGTTTGCTATGCCGATGAAGGAGTTATCATATCAGAGGATGAAGACGATCTCCAAAGAATGCTGTACAAGTTTGAGAATATTGCCAAAAACTTCAACATGATTATCTCTGTCCAGAGGTTCGAATCGCTTACGATATCCAGAGAACCAAGAAAGTGCAAGCTGGCTGTATATAATAGGACAGTAAATCAAGTCATGAAAGTCAAATATCTGGGAATAAATATTACTAGTGATAAGAATATTAAAGAAGAGGTAAAAGATCAAACAACCAAAGTCACCATGATCTCTGGATTTTTAAGGGACATCATATGGAGAAACAAATACTCGAAAACACAGAACAAAGTCAAAATATACGAAACCTGTATCAGACCCATAATGAGAGGACACGGCAACTACCAAGAGAATCCTAAGAACAACCGAAATGAGGATACTACGGTCAATCACAGGGCATACCTTACTTGACAGAATGACAAACGAGTAAATAAGACAAACATGCGAAATTCAAAATGTAGTGAGCAAAAAGGCGAACATTGTTGAAAATAACAGGATCTAGTCCTAATTAGAGAAGAAGAGTGAAGTGTGACCCAGTTTAGTCATTTAGTAACACATATACATATACTGTCTTTTCAAACACTTTTATTGAGGGTCATCTGAATAAATGGTCTTTACATTGATGTTTTTTTAGACCGTCGTTTTGTTTCGTAAGATCCGAATTCGTACTAGTTTATCCTTATGTCACATTTAATTTTTGTGCCACTTGAATTATTGAAATTTACATTGATTTTTTAAACATCTTATTCGGCCGTCATTTTGTTCCGCCATATTTCGTACCACAATATTTCTAGTTTATCTCTATATCATACTTAATGTTTGTACAAAATTGAAATTAATCTTATAATTAGTTTTTCCAGACTGATTTGTAAATATTTCATTAGGCTGCTATTTTCTTTTGCTATCTTGGATTCGCACCAAAATGCTACCAAATCATTTCTCGGTAACATTTGATTTAGGTGCACAATTTGAGGTAAATTGGATATTAATTTTTTAATAATGTTTTTTTGAACAAGCCATGTCTGAAAAATGTTAATCGATATTGGATCTAATGGAAAATGAAAATACATATTGGATTTGTACCAAAATATTACCAGGTCATCCCTATATAACTTTATTTGTGACCAAATTTTGAAGTCAATGGAGTAAGTTGTTTTTAGCTATCAACTGACAGAGACAGAGACCCATGTTTTTTGGCTTCGGACATTAGTTGAAATAAACAATAAAATTTAAAACAAACAAATATGTACCTCAATTTTGTATATAGACTGACTGAGTGGTTTAACTTAAAATAATATTTGTTTAAACTTAAACAAATAAGTTAGATATTTGAAACAAAAAAGCACTTGCTTGGCAATAATCAAAGTAATATTTGTTTGGACAAACTATATATTTTTTTGAATTAAATGACTTTTTTTCAGTGTACGTATCTGGATTTTTTATTTCATATTTAAGAAACCCTTGACCTCCACACCAGTCCTAGAAGGAATAGAGGAGATTGTCAATTGCTTAAGGATTGAGGCTTTAGGACTCACCCATGGTGGGATCAGCATTGGTTCAGGAATGTGGTGAGAGGCTAGAGCAGTTGGCACGGAGTAAGGTTTGGGTGCCGGGACATTATGGGATTGAGGGTAACGAGAAGGCAGATGAGCTTGCTAGACTCGGAGCCGCCAGCACATATGTGGGACCAGAACCGGCTTTAGGTCTAACTAGGCAGCAGATAAGGACTGCACTCGACGAACGGCGCATCAAGAACTGAGACGTGAGTGGGATCACTTTGAAGGTGGTAGGCAAGCTAAAGATTTCATAGTGAAGCACGATAAAAGCCGAAAAGAGTGGCTGTTAACGTGGGACAGGAAGTCCCTGAACCATCGTAAGATTAGTAACGGGGCACTGTCGATTAAAGAGGCACCTCTCTATTTTAGGTATTGAGGAGGACTCTAACCGCACGGAGGGTCAGGAGAAGAAGGAAACTCCACTCCACTTCCTGTGCAGGTGTGAAGCACGAGCAAGACTACACCAGGTTATTTTTGGCACTTCGGTCTTGCATAGGGATGCAGGAACTATCCTGGAAAGATATCCAGACCTATATAGGCAGGACAGGTAGATTTAAGGATGGAAACCTGGTGGTTAAGGGAGGGTCTGGGGTAGACCCAAAGGGTTTTATAGGTTTACCAGTCAGGTCTCTAGAGCTCCCCCCCAACTAATACTACTAACCCTTGATCTCTCAAAGCGAATGATGTAATTAAAAATAAATTGAATGAGTAGTTTTTATAAAAATTCACTAGATTACCATTTTGTTCCGTCATGTTGAATTCGTACCAAAATGTATATTAGGATATAGGGATAAACTCTATGTCACATCCAGTTTGTGTGTAAAATTTTAAATCAATTGAATAAGAAAGCTTTTTAATTTTTATTTAAGAACAATTTACTTGTCCGCCATTTTGTGCCGTCATCTCGAATTCGTACCGCAGGTTTTCTGGTTTATTTCTATATATCATTTAACTCTGGAACAAAATTTCAAAAACTTTTTCAGGCTGATTTTTAACTATTTTATTAGGTCACCATTTTGTTTGCCATCTTGTACTCTTACCAAAATTTTACCGGTTCATTTTTATATAACATTTGATTTTTGTGCAAAATTTGAGGTAAATTGAATAAACAGTCTTTTAGTAATCATTTTTTTAACAATTCAGTCAAAAGTCATCCCCACATCACCTTAAATGTTTGATTAAAATTTGAAGTAAAATGGATAAGACCGACGGAATTGAGAAACTTACGAGAGAAGTTAAAACCCAAAGGCCGAATAAATGCCACCGTTCCAGCATACGATGATTTCCACTGTTTGGTGCCTTTCTGACTTTGTTGACCATTGAAAGTAATATTTCTAACTTTTATGCTGAATTATTAGTTTCTTATACAAAGATAAATGCTATGTTTAACCCTGATGAAAAAAAATGAGTCTTGACAAGGGAAGTTCTGAATAAAAACACGGTAGAAACCCTGTAGTTACGCCTCTGATTCACAAATAAAAATGTTATTGTTCATTAAGAAACCTATAATTGTAAAGAACAATGCACTCTCGGATAAACGCTATATAAAAGCTCTATACCTACTCTGTCTACTGATTTTTATTTGCTGTTAATATAAACTACAATAGAATTTTCATTACTCTCTAACTGCCAACTTCCTATTGCCCGTAGAAAAACAATAGTCAAGATTCAACGAATGGAACAAAATAAGTTGGTATATCTTAACAAGGTGGAGATATTTATTAAGTTATTTATTTTCTTAATAACTTGCTAAAAAATTAGTACGTTATGAAATTATTAATAGAATAATTAATTTGTCGTACTGAAATAATTATTACTCTCCATCTTAACCAAACACAGTTAGAAAGCTCTCAAACAAACAAGACCAATTTAACAAAATAATGTAAAAGTAATCTGTATTTGAAATAAAACATAACAGTATTAATTTCCAGGGCAGTAGATGTAAAAACGCAGGTAAACAGGAAAGAGAAATATCAGATACTTAGATTCACTCTAATAATTCTAAATGTGTGTAATAAGAGAGTTTACATGACATTTTGTTTTGTTAAATAATAATATGCGTGTTTGTTTTGCTAACGAATACTCTTTCAGTCCACAATTAGCCCAGTTTATTTTATTCTAAACCTTAATTAATTAAAGGAGGGAATGGTTAATTTATTTTACATTATTACGGTAGTCTAATCATGTAATAATTTAGAGTTCTAGTACAGGATGGCGCAAAATAACCTGATCATTTTAAAAACATTATAACACTATTCAAATCATAAAAAATCGGTAATTTTCCTTTACCCGGAACTTCCCTCGTTATGAATATTTCGTTCCATTAGGAATTGTAAATTGTAATCCAATTTAGTTCCGCACATAGTTACTTAGTAAACTGTCTTTTCAAACATATTGTTCGCCATTTTGTTCCACTATATGGGAATCGTACCAATATTTTATCAGTTTCTACCTATGCCTCTTCAATTGAATTAAAAGCAGGTATTGCTAACATTAAGAGCAACCTAACTTGTGTAACTGACTTGGTAAAGGAGTTATACTCCAAATATGAAAACCAACATAAGTGTAAGCATATCAAAAATACATACCCTACCACCATATCCTTGCCTACACCAACTATGGAAACTACCTGCTCCACCGCCTCTACACAAACTGAGGTAACACCTACGGATATTCCCAGTTCTACTGAAGGCTCCAGCAAGCTGGCTTGTAATAATACACAACGATGGCACTATGTAGTCTAAGAAACTTGGTCCATCATCAATAACCTCAGAAACAAATCAAACCCTGTGACTCAGATCTTGCCAGGGGCTAATGATCTAAATGATTATTTTATTAATGTAAGCAAAAATGTTACCTCTAGTATCTCGCCAAGTTAGGACCCTCTTTCATTTCTCCCTCCTTCAAAAAATTTAGCTGATAGCTTTTTCTTAAGTCCCGTTACCAACACTGAACTATTGAAGGTAATAAATAATATCAAAAGTAAATCTTCGTGTAGCACTGATGGCCTATCAATTAGAATATTCCTGAACTTGCCACTCCCAGTCATAGAGGCCCTTACAACATTAATAAATGAGTCCTTTATAAAAGGTGTATTCCCTGATTGCCTTAAAACAGCTATAATTATTCCACTTCATAAAGGCGGCGAAAAAACTAACTCTTGCAATTATCGCCCAATTGCACTACTACCAGTGCTATCAAAAATCATCGAAAGGCTACTGAAGAATCGTCTTATGCCATTTCTCCTGAAACATCAGGTAATATCCCCGGAGCAGTTCGGATTTCTACCCAACAAGTGCACAAGCGACGCCATGTTCACATTGCTTAGAGGCGTCTACTTATCTCTCAATAAAAACCACCCAACTGCCTCAGTTTTTTGTGACTATGCGAAAGCCTTTGATTGTGTTAGTCATGAAATTCTGATAAACAAACTAAATTTTTATGGAATTCGTGGTACTTCTTTAAATTGGTTCAAATCTTATCTTGGGAAAAGGCAACAACTTGTAAGGGCTAATGGTTCCGATTCTGATTGTAAGTTGATTACAAGTGGAGTCCCTCAAGGTTCAGTTTTGGGACCTATTCTTTTTTTGTTATACATTAATGATATCACGAACCTTAAAATTAATGGAAGAATTTCCCTTTTTGCTGACGACACAAGCATAACTTGGAGTGATTTTGATACAACGTCTTTACACTCTAGTATCTCCAAAGACTTGGTTATAATTAAGGCTTGGTCCGATTCCAATATGCTTTGTTTTAATGTCGATAAAACGGTGGCGTTATCTTATAAGGGAACTTTACAACCACTTCAGGTACATAACAGCAATATTGAATACGTAGAGTCGGTTAAATTCCTGGGTTTAAATATAAATAACAACCTAAAATGGTCTAATCATATTGACACCTTAACTAAAAATCTTTCTACCGCCTGCTTCGCCATTCGATCGGTTTCAAAAGAACTAGACGTTCCTTCTGCCAGACTTACTTATTTCTCTTTATTTGAATCCCACCTCCGCTATGGCCTCCCTTTTGGGGCTGCTGTACCACCGAGCAATTTCGTAGTATTTTTATGCTTCAAAAGAGAGCCATTCGTTATTTGTTTGGTCTAAATAATAGAGCTCACTGCCAATACTATTTCAAAAAACATGAAATATTAACACTTCCTGCATTATTTATTTTGGAAACGGTATGTTTGCTGAGAAAACATATAAACACCCTCCCAGAAAGGCCACAACATATATACCCTACCAGAAACTCTAGGCATGATATATATCTTCCCATTCCTTCCTCAGAATTAATAAAAAAATCAATTATTTACAACGCCATAAAACAATCTGCCAGTACATTTAAAATCTACCCCTATGCTTGCACAATTTCGAAAAAACACCAAAGCATACCTCATTGAGAGACCATTTTACAGCATTAATGATTTTTACAGCGAGTATGTCTCTTTAAATTGTCACTAAATTCGCTTGTTTACTTAAATCTTTTGTGAGTCATGTCCTAACTCGTAGCATAGAATTTTGAAAATCATCATATAGAGAAAAGAACTGTCGAACATTCACTTAAAACTTAATTATTTTTGTTAGGTATTGGATTAAAAACAAAATTTAATTCTTTTTTGTATACTACATTCTACACTAGTTCATTATACCTTCTGTTTAACATCACAATTATTTGTATAACTATAATAACATAGAGTTTAAGGTCGCATAGTTGCAATTTTGATTTCAATGTCATCGAAATTATTCACCTCGTACATGTGTGTTTGTTTATTTTTATAAGGTTATTAGGATTCATTAACTGTTTTGCGGCAATGTTATGTTATATTCTAACGTGTGTTTTACGATTTGGTAAATTGATAATTTACATTTTTAAAAAGTATTGACGTATCGAAATTCTTTTCGATTAATGTTTTGATATGTCTTATTTTAGGTATATTTTGCTTTGTCCATAAAATTGTAAAATTTTTCTGCGGCAATAAAGCATACTTTTGTTTGTTTTGTTTGTTGTTTGCCACACTTATTTTTTGGTCATAATAATTGACAAAAATAAATTGATTTTTTTACACAAATTTTTTTAAGATCGCCATTTTGAATTCGTACCAGTTAACCCTCCATAATGTTCAATTTTGCTGCAAGATATTAAGTCAACTAAACAAAGAGATTTTTGTACACATTTCGAGTTCGGTTACAAAAAAAGTCAGAACCTAAATAATCAGAAATTTGCCCCTAATAATAAATAATGTAATATCGTTGCATAACCACAACAACCTATTTTCTTCAATAGTTGTTGATTTAGATTAAATCTAGAATAGTAAATCTATAGATATTTTAGTAGCATAATTGTACACAAATTAAATAATGAGTATCACAAGTAAAAATAGGTACCTATGTACTTTTAAATAAGATTATGCATTTGTATTTTAATTGGGGTTTTATATTTTTTTTATTATTTTTTAGACATTTTATTTGGCGGCCATTTTGTTTTTCCGTCTTGAATTCGTACCACAATTTTACCATTTAATCTCTATATCACACTTAATAGATGTTCAAAATTTATCTAATAAGTAGTTTTTAGACCGTTTTTTTAAATAATTAATTAGGCTTCCATTTTGTTTTGCTTGACTCCTTGGTTTTTCTGCAAAATTTGAAATAAATTTTATAATTTGTTCTTCAGTAATAATTTTTTTAAGATTTCACTTGGCCATTTTTAGTGTTTTACCAGACAAGATTTAACTTGTCTTGTTTAGCCTATTCTTGTGCTGTCTTGACTTGCCAAGCAAGACAAGAAATCAAATTCAGTCTTGTTTTGCCCGACTCTTGCTGAGGAAAATCTTGTATTGCAAGCAAGATTTCTCGCAATTTTTTGTTCTTGCTTTTTCCTATTTGGAGACGTCATCGCAAGAGTCTTGCTAAAAAGAGACTTGCTCTTGCACAAACTCTCGTTAGCAAGACTCTTGTATTATCGTTATCTGCATACCTTGTCTAAACACGTTAGCGTAGGGCAAAGCAGAGTGTCCAGTATGACCCATTTGGCAACCTTAGAAATTCATATGACGAGTTTCATTATTTGAAACTGGATTTTTTCTTTTTTTTATATTAAATATCTACTAAAAATTGCCTTGCCCATACGAGGAGATTATAGAAATAATTTTATATTTATTTAAATCAAATTCAATAGGTACTTTAGAAAGTGCAACAAAGTTAATTTGTTACTATTCTTCAAGTAAAAAGGATTATTGTCATAGGGTTGTATTTTTGTTATTGTTTGTATTTTTTATATTTATTTATCCTAAAATATATTTTTTATCAGTTTATAATTTTCAATTCCAAATACCTAAATCTAAAACCTGTCTTTCTCGCTATTCTGATGCTGGTAGATTTCAATACGTATGGACAACAATCGCAAAACTTATCATCCGAAAACCACTCGACGCAGGTACACTAAACAACACCCTCTCGAAACAAAACAGGGTTGTAAAGAAACCAAAATTTGCAAGACTCTTGTAAAATAATTTTTTTCCTTGTGTTGCAAAGCAAGACAAGAAATTTAAAAGACTTGCAGCAACAGCAAGGCAAGAACAAGAAATTTGCAAGAGTCTTGTGAAACACTAGCCATTTTGTTCCGTCATATTGCATTTTTACCAAAATAATACCAGGTCATCCCCACATGAGCCTTAATTTCTGATCAACATTTGAAGTCAATCGGGTAAATAGTTTTTAACCTACTCCGCGAACTGACAGAGAGACAAACCGACAGACAAATGAAATTGAAAAAAACATATTTTTTTTACATCTAGGGACGCTAAAACATAAATATATTTAAAACCTGCAATTTGTTTTACCATTACAAACATTTTATTTTGTTTTGGCATTTTGTTCCACCACCATCTTGAATTCGTACCACAATTTTACCAGTTCATCTCTATACCACAGTTAATTCTTGCACAAAACTCTAAATCAATCAATTAAGTAGTTCTTTTCAGGCTGAATTTTTTAATATTTTATTAAGCCGCCATTTTATTTCGCCATATTGGATTCGTACTAAAATTTTACTATTTAATTACTAACTAGCACCTGTAATCATAACATTTGGCTAGGCCGCCATTTTGTTTCGCCATATTGGAATTTTATCAAAATGTGACCAGGTAATTCCCATATAACTTTTAATTTTTGATCAAAATTTGAAGTCAATTGGGTAGGTAGTTTTTTAGCTATGCCGCGACTGAAAGACCGACGGAATTGAGAAAACATGTTTTCCGACATCTAGAGACCCCGAAATGTACAGATCTGAAAAAATCTCGGAGGGTGATTTTTTATCCCTATATCACATTTAATTTTTTTGGAAAATTTAAAGTCAATTGAATAAGATTTAAAAAAAAATGTTGGCCATCATTATGTTGCGCCATCTCGAATTGGTACCACAACTTTCCTAGTTTATCTCCACACTTAACGCTTGTACAAAATTTGAAATTAATCTACTAAGTAGGTTTCTCAGGCTCATTTTTTAAATATTTTATAAGGGTGCCATTTTGTTTTGCGATCTTATACTCATACCAAAATGCTACCAGTTCATTCGTATGTAACACTTGATTTTTGTGCAAAATTTGAGGTAAGTTTTATAATTAGTTTTTTTTTAGTAATAATTTTTTACAAATCAATAGGTTGCCATCTTGCTTCGGCAAATATTGGATTTTTACCAAAATATTTTCCAGGTCATCCCTATATGACCCTTAATTTTTGATTGATAAAATTTGAAGTCAATATGATAAGTAGTTTTTAAGCTATGTCGCAAATTGACAGACAGACAGGCAAACCGACGACGGCATTGATAAAACTTATTTTTAGAACCTAGGGACGCTAAAACGTGAAGATACGAAAATCCTGAGATGGTGATTTTTTCACCATTACAAACTCTCTACTTAGCCGCCACTGTGTTCCGCCATCTTGAGTTAGTACCACAGTTTTACTAGTTTGTCTCTATACTACAGTTAGCAATAGCATACAATTTAAAATCAATCCATTAACTACTTTTTTCAGGCTGAATTTGTAAGTAATTTATTAAACCGCAATTTTGTTCCGTCACCTTGGATTCGTAACAAAATTTTACCAGTTGATGCCTACAAAATACTTGGTTTTTGTGCAACATACATTGGATAAGTAGTTTTTTAGTAATATCTTTTTAACATTTCACTAAGCCGCCATTTTGTTTTGCCACACGGAATTTTAACAAAAAGTAACCAGGTTATATGACCCTTAAATTTTGACTAAAATTTGAAGTCAATCTGATAGGTAGTTTTTAAGCTATGCCGCAAACTGACAGACAGACAAACCGACAGACAGACCGACAGAATTGATAAAACATATTTTTTGTCACCTAGGGACATTAAAGCATGAAGATACGTGAAACTTGAGAGGGTGATTTTTTTACGACTAAAAAAATTCTATTTAGCCGCCATTTTGTTCCGCTATCTTGAATTAGAACCACAATTTTACTAATTCATGTTTATACCACAGTTAGTTATAGCAAAGAATTTGAAATCAGTACATTAAGTAGTTTTTCAGGCTGAATTTTTAAATATTTCATTAAGCCGCCACTTTGTTCCGCCATCATGGATTTGTACCAAAATGTTACCAGTTGATTCCTACAACTTACTACTACTACTTAAAACTCGAGATAAATTGAATAAGGAGTTTTTTAGTAATAATTTTTTTAACATTTCAATAGGGCGCCATTTTGTTTAGCCATATTGGAATTTTACCAAAATATTACCAGGTTATCCCTATATGACCCTTAATTTTTGACCAAAATTTGAAGTCAATCGGGTAGTAGTTTTTTAGATATGCCGCGAACAGACCGACCGACAGACTGACAGTCCGACGGAATTGAGAAAACATGCTTTTGGGTATCTAGAGACCGTAAAATGTAAAGATCTAAAAAAATCTCGGACGGTAATTTTTTCACGATTACAATACTTTCCTTTTACGAGGGAAGTAAAAAAATACCCTTTCAGGTTTTCATAAATCTATACGTTTAAGGGATATTAGCCCATATCAAGATTGTTAGATACCCTGTATAATTAACGTTAAGAAAAAATCAATTTTTAATAGAGCTCACCGAAAGATTGAATTTTGAAGAACCTTAAAGTTGAAATGTATTTTATAGTGCATTATTCAAAGTGCGAATCTGAAATTTTTTAGTTCATTATTCGAAAGTTTAGGAATAGTGTTGTTAGTTACAACATTGTATTATGCAAACCCTATTTTAAATTAGTATTGACTCACCAGGAAATAGTTTAAAACACGCCACCCTTTCCTTGGCAACCCTATGCGGCGTCAGGTGTTTTACCTTCACCAATTAAGTAAAGAAGGGCAGGTGAATGAGAATTATTACCGGAAGCAAAAGATCGTTAAAAAGAGTCGTTTGTTGGGTTTCTTCTTTAGATCCTATGTTTTATCAAACCGGATCCCTTTTAGCTTTAAAATAATTCGTTTCTAACTTGGCAGTGGACTAATAAATATAGAGCTATAATGCGTTTGAAAAACAAAGTGTATTTCTAATAGGATTAACTTTTTGTTTAAGCGTCTTATTTCAGGATATTGATTAAATTTATTTTCAAAGGAAGCATATTAGTCAGTGGTTAGTTCGCCAGGAGGGAGCGGGGCGGTCCGACCCGGACGAGCAAATCAAGAATGCCTAATTTGAAATAAATAAAATAAAATTCTAGACATTTGGTAAATATGTTTGAGATATTGTGTCATTAGAATTGATTAGCTCAACAAAAACGCTTTTATTTTTGATTCCGGGAAAAACTTGTGCTGACAAAGCAAATTATATTTTAACGGAGGCGTAATGATTAGACATTAAGTTTTGTAATCATTAAGTATACGAAAATGTTGTCCTAATGTCAGGAATAAACTGTGTGGTTCAGAAAAAATCCGGGATATTGTGCAAGTCAATTCCTAAACCTTTGTAGAATCCGTTCTTCGCATGAGTTCCTTCTAGGGTTATGTGTTTTGTCACAATAAAAAATGTGTATATGGTAAATTTCCTTTACCCGGAACTTCTCTCGTTATGAATATTTCCTTTTATTATGAATAGTGAAGTGTGACCAATTTAGCTCAGCACATAGTCATTTAATAACACATATACTATCTTTTCAAACATTTTTATTAAGCGCAATTTTGTCCCATCATATTGGATTCCTACTAATATTTTAGCAGTTTCTACCTATGCCACACTTGATTTTTGAGCGTTAGACATTGACACACACCGCCATTTTATTACGTCATGTTGAATTCATACCAGTTTTTCCCTATATCACATTCAATTGATTAAGATTTTTTCATTTACAAAAAGCAGTTATTCCATTTGTTCCCTTAATTGGGGATCAATTTATATTAATGCAGGACAATGCCAGGCCACAGACTGTATATATTGTAAGCGAATATTTTGTGGAAGTTGGAATTAGAACATTAAAATGGTGTGCATGTAGCCCGGATCTAAACCACATTGAACATTTCTGTGATCATCTAAAAAGAGCTGTTCTTCGTCGACCTGTTCAACCAAGATGTTTAAAAGAGCTTAAGTTGGCACTGAGCGAGTAATATAAGGTATTCCTTAAGAAAGACTAATTAATCTCATTCACTCGATGCCGAGAAGAGTACACAATGGAATTGCAGCTGGAGGTGAACACACACGCTACTAAAACTCGCTAAAATCATCAATTTTTGTTAATTTTTAAATAAAAAATGTTTAAAAACTTTTAAATAATACTTTATTTAAAAGTCTGTAGTTCTTCCAAAAAATGGAATAATAGACAATGAAAGAAACAAAATTTTAGGAATACATGACAGTTTGTAATAAAACATTTATCAGCCAAATTAAGAAGTCACCATTTTCAGCAGGGTGTTTTGAATTTACGACAAAAAACAATATATTGCTTCACCCCGGTATAACGTTATTTAAATACAGAATTATTATGGTTAAAGAAAAATAGTATAATGTGAATATATTTGTCCACAAACTGGTACAAAAATCATAAAAATCGAATTAAAAATAAAAGAGTTATAAAGGATCAAACTAGGCCAAAAATTTGGGGTGGCGATTTTTTCCGCCGGGGAGTTCTGTTTTAAATATATAGAAGTTAGGCGCTGAGACACTTCACCGTTCCAATTATTTTGAGAACCCTCGTATATTTTGCTACATAATTAACAGGTGGAAAAAGATCACATTGATCGTTGAATTGTATGCTAAAAAAGAAATGCAAAAAATAAAATTTCAATCTTAATAGGCTCTCGTTTTCATCAGTGTTTATTGATTGATTGATAAAGATTATAAGTAATAAACGCTTTGAATAAAATTTAATAATATCTGTCAGCGTCAACCTTTATTGAAGGTTTCCGACCAGTTTTTCTTAGGGGACAGTTATTTAAGAGAGCATGATTGATGTTACTATGAACTACAAAAAGTTGTATAATTGCACTCACGGGGAGAAGAACGGTGTCAAGTGAAATATTTAAAATATGAGACGTGTTGCAATTTGAGTAGATGGTGTTTGGGTGATATTTTTTAATTTGGAATAAAAAACGTGTTACAGAAAAAGTATTTAATTTTTCATCTGTCACTACTTATTAGTAACATTCAATAAATATAATTATTTTATCAGTTTATTTTTAAACTGTAAAATATTTTTTTACAAATGTGTAATCAACAGCAAAAGTTATGGTACCAGCGGGAATCGAACCATAACTTTTGCTGTTGATTACACATTTGTAAAAAAACATTCAACGAGTGAACCTCCGTCGTCTTAAATAGTTAAGACAAAGGAAGTCTAGTTATTGAGTGTAACTAACTGTCAAACATTGTCGACTACCAAAAAAAAATTCTTAAATATCCTTTACCCGGCGCTTCCCTTGTTATAAATCTTTTCTTTCACTAGCAATAGTGAAGTGTGATCCAATTTAATTCCGCATATAGTCATATATATATATATATATATATATATATATATATATATATATATATATATATATATATATATATATATATATATATATATATATATATATATATATATATATATATATATATATATATATATATATATATATATATATATATATATATATATATATATATATATATATATATATATATATATATATATATATATATATATATATATATATATATATATATATATATATATATATATATATATATATATATATATATATATATATATATATATATATATATATATATATATATATATATATATATATATATATATATATATATATATATATATATATATATATATATATATATATATATATATATATATATATATATATATATATATATATATATATATATATATATATATATATATATATATATATATATTAATATATATATATATATATACCAAAAATAAAAACAAAAATACATTCACGAAACTTTTATCTCATATACCTCAAAATAAAATAAAAATAAATACTTAATCAATGGCTAGACAACATTTCTGACACTGAAATACCAAATAATGTGGCTGAAATCCTTCCTCTAGGTCCCAATTTCTCTATGCCAATAATAAATGAAAAACAGATACCTCTTACTGATTATATCGCCGGTGTTGAATCATTGATGAGAAACCAAGTGAAATTAAGGTCGCAATCCGCACAAAAGTAGTAAATGTTGTCACAAATCACCAAATTAAAATTCGTCACAAAAATATTAAAGAAACAAAATTTCAAACTAAAATCCAAAAACAAATTACAAAAGCAAAACACTTTGCTAAAGATAACCCCCAAATTAAAATACTCAAACCAGATAAATCTAATAAAACAGTCGTAATGAATTCAAATGATTATGAAAATAAAATGATTGAGCTACTCAGTGATACAAACAAGTATAAAAAAATTAAAAACTGTGTTTTAACTGTATTTCAAAGCAAAAACAATACATTAATAAAAAAGATTTTAAGCAAAAAATAATTACAAGCTTGTATCGCTTGATGTAGTTTCGTTATATACCAAAATTCCAAACGAATTAGTTCCTCAAATAATCACAAAGAAATGGGACCCGTTAAAAGAATATACAACACTCGAGTTAAAAGATTTTATAGAGGCTGTAAATATCACATTAAATAACAATTATTTTCAATACGAAGAAAGCTTCTATCAACAGATAAATTTAATGGTTGCGCAATGGGGTCTCCAATTTCTTCTATAATAATAATTTCTTCTTGTAATGGAGTATCATGAAGAAAGTGTTACGGAGAAACTGGATTTTAATATGATTTTTTTAAATGGTTCGTTGATGATTGTTTAACTGCTATTTCAGAAGATAAAATAAATAAATTGCTAAATGGTTTCAATAATTTCCACTCTAAATTACAATTCACAATGGAAATGGAAGAAAATAATGAACTTACTTTTTTAAAATTAACCTTAATTAGAAATTTAGCACATAAAAATTTAAAAACCAAATGGTATACCAAAAAGACTTGGTCGGGTAGATATCTAAATTTTAATTCCAATCATTCAAATTACCAAAAAAATAGTGTGATAATAGGATTAACTGATCGCGCAATCGCACTAACCTCTCCAGAATACCGAGCAGAAACTCTGGAAAAAGTTAAGCAAACGTTAGTAGAAAACCATTATCCAGAAAAAAATATTCTAAGAATTATTAAACTAAGAACTTATCTATATTATAATAAAATGAAAGAACGATATAAAAACGAAAATCCTTAGTACCTGGGACTACCTTACACAAATAACTTATAAGAAAAATTGAAGTCCATTCTTTCAAAGGATAATATAATTTTTTGTCATAAACCCCATAATTTACTAAAATCTCTTTACACCCCATTAAAAAGTAGATTACCACAAAAAAAGAAATCAAACTTAGTTTATTCAATTCCGTGTTTGAATTGCTCTAAAAAATATATCGGAATGATAACACAATGCCTTGAAAACAGAATTAAAGGCCATAAATACACTAAAAATGCCTCTACTATCCTTCACAAGCATAGGAATAATCGAAAATTGACATTTAAAGAGATGATAGAAATTAAAAAGGAAAGTGAAGCAGTTAATGATAAAAATGATATTTGTGGTTTAAGTCAAATATATTTTAACCTAATTAAATAATCAGAGAACATTTCGAATTTCAAAAGTCTTATTTTCTATGTCTAAATTTTAAATAGAAAATAAACCTGCCTCTGTATAAACATATTAGAAATATTATTTAGTTTTGACTGGTGGCTAAGCCTCTAATAAATTCTACAGTTTTTATTATCATAAAAAAACTGCTAACCGAAATTCTCCAAACCCAATTCATCTAATATTATTTACTGTACAAACTCACAATTATGTAAATCGCTATTTCAAGGTGCGTACCCTAAAAATGTATATATATTGTATATATGCGTTTTAAGTGTCTTTAAATATATGTGTTTTATAATGTAATGGAACAAAATGTTTTATTTCCCAAACGTACCATACGTGATATTAATAAATTATCACTAAGGTGTGCTTCTATAAAAAAAATTAAAAATAAAGAAAAAAATATGTTTTAAATTTAATATTAATAATATGAAAATGTTATAGTTTTTAAACCTCTTAATGTCTCTGGTATAAATATATGGTTAAAGAAAAATCCCTAGTTTATATATAAACTGCTGGCCATTTGCTTTCCATATCTCAAAATTTTTACCCAAATTTAAAGCGGAATTTTTCAAAAACTAAAAAAGTTACAAGGATGCAGTTTTGGATCTTTAAAGGCTTTATCTATCTAGAAGTGGTCAACGCTGCCTCGGTTCATCAAAACGGTCCTTCGCATAATATATAGGGTGTTCGTAAGTCCCGAGTTTCTGCAATTTTTAGTTTTGTTTAATTTTGAGCATGTTATGATATTCTACGAACCATTATCTAAAACCAATTTGCCGGGTTTTTAGTTAATTTATTTGTTTTTAATAATTTTTTGTGTAATCTACTGCACTCGACAAACACGAACATACAGAAAAACATGAATTCGATTTTAAAGAAACCAAAATTTTAGAGCAAGAAACTAATTGTCGAAAACTCACAATAAAAGAAATGATACAAATTAAAAAAGAGAAAGATGCCGTCAACGATAAAAAAGAAATAACTTAAGCCAAATTTGTTATAATCTGATATCTAAGTAAATTAATCTAAATAAATAAACTACTCCATACATAAAACCCTGTACATTTCAGTAAGATTATAAACCCAAACTCGGTACAGCAATAAAAATCTAAGTAAATATAAAAAAAAAGAAAACATTTGTCTCGTTTTTATCTACCAGAATTCCAGACGTGTCGAAATTATGGCAATCGCAAAACATTCGTAAAACTGACATGTTTCCAAGGTACGTACTCTGTTTAATATTAATGTTGTTTTAAATGTATTTTTGTTTTCATAGTTTGTTTTAAATGTAATGTTTTTTTGAGTGATGTTTTTTCAATAATGTTTTAACCAATTTAAAAATTGAAATACTAACTATACATGTTTTTATTGTAGAAAATAAATATCTTGAGAAAGCTCAATATAATGAGCGAAACGACGATTAAATTATAGTTTTACTTCTCAATGAGTTAACCTATGCCCAAGAAAATAATTAACAAAATATTTATATATGGTTAAAGAAAAAAAAACGAAAAAAAAAAATATATATATATATATATATATATATATATATATATATATATATATATATATATAGAGTATTATTTGGTTCTGAACCCTTGTTACTTTCCTCGTAAAGGGAAGTATTGTAATCGTAAAAAAATCACCTTCCGAGATTTTTTCAGATCTTTACGTTTCAGATGCCGAAAAAGATGTTTTCTCAATTCCGTAGGTCTGTCTCTGTTTGTTTGTTCGCGGCATAGCTAAAAAAACTAATTACTCGATTGACTTCAAATTTTGGTCAAAAATTAAGAGTCGTATGGGGATGACTTGGTAATATTTTAGGAAAAACCCAATAAGCCGGAACAAGATGGCGATCTAGTGAAACGTTAAAAAAATTATTACTAAAAAAACTAATTATCCAATTTGCCTCAAATTTTGCATAAAAATTGAGTGTTATATAGGAATGAACTGGGAACATTTTAGTACGAATCCAAGGTAGGGAAACTAAATGGCGGCCTAATAAAAAATTGAAAAAGAAAGCCTGAAAAAAACTATTTATTAGTTCCATTTCAAATTTTGTGCAAACATTAAGTGTAATATAGTGAAAAAACTGAAAAAGTTGTGGTACAAATTCAAGATGGATAAATAAAATGACGGCCAAATGAAATTTAAAAAAATCAAGATAAAAAGTATTTTATTCAGTTGACTTTAAATTATGCAGAAATAATAATTGTGCTATAGGAATAAACTGGTACAAATTCAAGGTGACGTAACAAAATGGCGGTCTGTGTCAATGTAAAAACTACTAATAATTTATTTTAAATTATACCCAAAAATCAAGTGTTGTATAGGTAGGAACTGGTAAAATATCGGTAGGAATCCAATATGATGGAATAACATGGCACCCACAAATAAAAAAGTTTAAAAAGACAGTATATATGTGTCACCAAATGACTATGTACTGAACTAAATTGGTTAATAACAGATAAAGGGAGTAAGCACAACAAAAAAGACGCGAACAACTTAGTGGGTTCAGAGAATTTCTTGGACTCTAGTTCTACATTATCAAAATACAAAGCAAGCAAGTCACTAATATTACACTTCCCCTCTAACATGTCTATTTCTAAGAAAATACTTTGTATATTGACAGAATACAAAGTTGTTTCTAAGAAGTCTTTTGAACAAAAACCCTGCGGTTCTAAAAAAAATATTTTTGACGAAACACGTGAAAGAGAAATTAAAAATGTATGTTAATAACAGATAAAGGGAGTAAACACAACTTTTACCAAAAAGGGGAGGGGAAGTAATTTTTAGAGTTCAGAGAATTTCTTAAGCTCCAGTTCTTTCAGATATTTTAGGAATTCGTTTTCCCACCAAGGCTGGAGGATGTATTACAAAACACTATCACAATGAAGATCACAATACAAAGCAAGCAAGTCGCGAATATTGCAGTTCCCCTCTGACATGTCTATATCCCCAGTGCATTTCGGAAGACCTTACTTACAGAATATCGTTTTTCCTATTGATCGACCTAGTACACTTATTAAAGTCACGTTAAATTAGAATTTTGCACCGGGTTCTTAGAGATTTAAACACGTTAAGTCATTAATATTCCTATACTGGCGCTACTTTCCTTTAATATATTCATATTGTTATTGGTAAATACAAACAGGAAACCTTTTTTTTAATAAAGCTTGGCACATTAAATGCTATTTATTCATAAAAAATATCTAGGCAGCTAGGTATTTAAAAGCAATCTAGATATCCTAATTTATTGCTTTATAGTTTGATTTATTAATATACAGGATGACTCACCGAAAACTTTGTATCCATGTTCAATAGCGCCTTCTAGCAAATCGAGATAGATCTCTCCATTTAAATGACAAGGTAGACAAAATAATCGGAAAATTTCCTTTACCTTCCCTCGTTATGAATCTTTCTTTTTATTAGGAATAGTGAAGTCTGATCCAATTGAGACCAGTACATAGTTATTTAGGAACACATATATACTATCTTTTCAAACATTTTTATTCGACGCCATTTTGTTCCAACATATTGGATTCCTACCAATATTTTACCAGTTTCTACCTATGCCACACTTAATTTTTGTCATATTAAATTTTTCTCCAAAATTTAGAGCCATTTGGATAAGAACATTTTTTACGTTGATTTTTTAAACATTTTATTTAGCCGCCATTTTGTTCCGTTATCTTGAATTAGTAACACAACTTTACCAGGTTATCTTTACATCACACTTAATGCTTGCACAAAATCTGAACTTAATCTAATAAATAGTTTTTTCAGGCTGGTTTTTTAAATATTTTATTAGCCCGCCATTTTGTTTTGCTACCTTATATTTATACCAAAATGTTACCAGTTCTCTTTATGGAAGACTTGATTTTTGTGCAAAATTTGAGGTAAAATGGATATTTAATTTTTTTTAGTAATATTTCTTTTTAACGTTTCACTAGGCCGCCATCTTGTTTCCGCATATCGGATTTTTACCAAAATATTATCAGGTCATTTCCACATGACCCTCAATTTTTAACTAAAATCTGAAGTCAATTTGATGTTTTACTAGTTTATCTCTATACCACAAAATTTGAAAATTGTTAATTAAGTAGTGTTTCAGACCGAATTTTTAAATAATTTATTAAGCCGCCATTTTGTTCCGCCCTCTTGAATTCGTACCAAGATTTTGCCAGTTGATTACTACATAATACTTAATTTTTGTGCAAAATTTGAGATAAACTAGATAATTAGTTTTTTAGTAATACGTTTTTAACTAAAATATTACCAGGTCATCCCCATATCAGCCTTAATTTTTGACTAGAATTTGAAGTCAATTTGATGCGTAGTTTTTAGGCTATGTGACAGACAGGCAGACAAACCGACAAACGAACCGACGCAATTGATAAAACATATTTTTTGGCATCCAGCAATGCCAAAACGCGAAAATATGTAAAATCTGAAAGGGTGATTTGTTCACATTACAAACATTTTATTTGGCCGCCATTTTGTTCCGCCATATTGAATTATTACCACAGTTTTACTAGTTCATCTCTATACTACACTTAGTTATGACACACAATTTGAAATCATTTCATCAAGTAGTTTTTTCAGGCTGAATTTTTAAATATTTTTTAAACCGCCATTTTGTTCCGCCATCTTGGATTCTCACCAAAATTTTACCAGTTAATTCCTATATAATACTTGATTTGTGTCCAAAATTTGAGATAAATTGGATAAGCACTTTTTTTTAGGCCGCCATTTTGTTTCCCATATTGCACTTTTACTAAAATGTTACCAGGTCATCCCCATATGACCGTTCATTTTTGACCAAAATTTGAAGTCAATCGGATAAGTAGTTTTTAGCTATGCTGCGAACAGACAGACAGAAAGACCGACGGAATCGAGAAAACATTTTTTCGTCATCTAGGGACCCTGAAACGTAAAGATCTGAGAAAATCTCGGAGGGTGATTTTTCCACGATTACAATACTTAATGTAAGTAAAATGGATGATGATGTGATTCCCAAAAATTCCCGCCTACACAGTTAATTTTGCAAGGTTTTGGGTATGTAGCTCTCAAATTGGGTTAGGGCCAGGCCGATGCTTATTTTTTTCTGGTTCAGAGTTGAATAGGGCATTTAAAAAATTATATACCTACAAACTTTGATTTAATTCTGATCAGGGCCCATCCTATGCCGGTCTGGGCAAAAGGGAGGTCTGCCGCCCTTTTCTTAACGGATTCAACTTTTCAAGAATACGTAAAAGCTCCGATTTTCATTTTTAAATGCCCAATTACGTTTTGTTGATTATCAAAAAAGTATCGTACATATAAAAATATATATTGAAAAGGTAAAAAAATCTACTTTGTATTACTTCCCTGATAAATGGGAAGTATTATAATCGTGAAAAAATCACCCTTTGATATTTTTTCAAATCTCTACGTTTCAGGGTCCCTACATACCGAAAAATACGTTTTCTCAATTCTATCGGTCTGTCTGTTCCCTGATTGACTTCAAATTTTGGTCAAACATTAAGGATCATATGGGGATGACCTGGCACCATTTTGGTAAAAATCCAATATGGCAAAAAAAATGGGGCTCTATTGAAAATTAAAAAAGTTATTAGCAATAATTATTAGATAGCAAAACAAAATTGCGGTCTAATGAAACATTTTAAAAATCGGTCTGAAAAAACTACTTTAGATGGATTAGATAAATCTCAAATTTTCTGCAAGCATTAAGTGTGTTATAGAGATAAACTGGTAAAGTTATGGTTCGAATTCAAGACGGCGGAACAAATTGGCGGCCAAATAATTTTTACTTCTCTCGTAAAAGGGAAGTATTCTAATCGTGAAAAAATCACCATCCGAGATTTTCTCAAATCTTTACGTTTCAGAGTCCCCGGATGCCGAAAAACATGTTTTCTCAATTCCGTCAGTCTGTCTGTTCGAGGCATAGCTAAAAAACTACTTACCCGATTGACTTCAAATTCTGATCAAAAATTACGGGTCATAAGGGGATGATTTGGTAACATTTTAGTAAAAATCCAATTTGGCAAAACAAAATGGCGCCCTAGTGAAATTAAAAAAAAATTATTAAAAAACTGCTTATCCAATTTATTTCAAATTTTGCACAAAATCAAGTATGATGTAGGGGTCAACTGATAAAATTTTGATACGAATCCGAGATGGCGTAATAAAATGGAGGCTTAATAAAATATTTAAAAATTTAGATTGAAAAAATAACTTAATGAACTGATTTCAAATTGTGAGCCCTAACTAATTGTGGTATAGAGATGAACTAGTAAAATTGTAGTACTAACTCAAGAAGGCAGAACAAAGTGGCGGCCAAATAAAATATTTGTAATTGTGAAAAAAAATTACCCTCTCAGATTTTACATATTGTCAGGTCATAGCGTCCCTAGATAAGTATTCAAAAACTATTTTTATCAATTCCGGCGGTCCATCTGTCTGTCTGCAGTTCGCTACGCAGCTACTCTCCGCCCCCCCCCACTAGAGCGGGTCCTGATTCTGACTTATCGTTTACGTGTAATTAATAAAATTAGTTCTTCTTTTCGAAAACTATACCGAGCCATAACTTGGAGGAAGGGCTGCAGCTTAGGACATTTGTTCGTAGGACAAAAAAATCTTATTTTAACACCAGAGTTACTTCAAATTTTAGGCAAAAATTAAGGGTCATATGGGGATGACCTGGTAATGGCGGTAAAAATCCAGTATGTCGTAACAAGATGGTGGCTTAGTGAAACGTTAAAAAAATTATTACTAAAAATAACTAATTATCCAATTTCCTCAAAGTTTGCACAAACATCAAGAGTTACATAGGAACGAACTGGTAACATTTTAGTATAGATATAATATAGCAAAATAAAATAATAAAATAATTAAAAAATCGGCCTGAAAAACTGCTTATTAGAATGATTTCAAATTTTGTGTTTTTCAATTAAGTGTGATATAGAGATAATCAGGTAAAGTTGTGGTACGAATTCAAGATGGAGGATATAAAATGGCAGTCCGTGTCAATGTAAAAACTACTTATTGAATTTATTTTAAATTATGCCGTAAAAACAAGTGTAGCATAGGTAAATTATTGATAAGAATGCAATTTGATGGAATAAAATGGCACCCAATAAAAATGTTTGAAAAAGTAGTATATATGTGTTACTAAATGACTATATACACTAAATTAAGTCACACTTCACTATTCCTAATAAAAGGAAAGATTCATAACGAGGGAAGTTCCGGGTAAAGCAAATTTACCGATTTTTTTGTCTAGTGTTTTTAACAGCCCATCTTTACTTTTAAAGGAAAAAGTATCTAACTCTGTGTTATGGTAACAGTTCAATTTCATTAGTAGATTTCTCTATATCAACAATAATTTGTTTAAATAAGTCTCAGGATCTAAAGATAATATTTTAGAAATTCGGGAGTTAAGAAGAGATCATAGTCTTTTGATTGCATACATTTTTTAATACTATACTATAATAATTATCAATATTTGAATTTCCGTACATATAGAGCAAAGCATTTTTTTTTATAAGTTTCTACAACTCGTTTCATTAAAATATTTTGGTAGTACCTTATAAAATGATATGTACTTGTTACAACAGAATATTATTTGGAACGATAATTTTTGTACTTGTTTTCATGGACTTGAAAAATTATCAAGTAATTGATCCTACATACTCAGTATTGTATATGATTTTAACCTTAGAGTTAAAACCGTGACAAAAAACTAATCGGTCTTTTTCTTCTACGTTATTATGTAATTGATTATAAAATAAAAGAATAGATACAAATAACTTGAACACAGCAACTTTGAGGTACAAAATCAGACACACTGTCTTTGTTCTAGGTTTGATTGATATTACTATAAACTAAAGGCCTTATAAATTAGGACTTTTCTAGCCTTAAAAAATATAGATAATGTGCAGGGTAGCCACGCATATTGCTCACTTTTTCATTCAAAACACATACAATTTTAAAATGTTGAAATATAGTTTGTCGTTTTTGCACACATATAAAAAACCGTTCTATCTTTGTTGGTATACTGGGGGTCAAAAGGTTTCATTTTTTAATGGCATGTCCTGTATATCATATTTTCATATGTTTCTTTTGCATTTGGAATGATTTATTTGTATTTCAAAATCAATTCTTCATTTAACTTTTTCTCTCTGTCGTGGTAATCTTAAGAATCCAAAAGAGTACACAGCTCAGCAGCTTAATGCGAATCAGTATACACGTTAAATCAATTTCAGGAAAAAGGGTAGTTTAGTAGATACCCGTACCAGAGTGTCCAAGGGACCAAGGGTTAACATCCTGGCAGAGGGCCGCTTTCTTTGGGATATCGGTCCAGTTCATGTACGGGGCGATTTTGTAAGAACGACGGAGCCTCTTTAGTTAATTCCACGTCAAACAGTTGTTAGATATTAACTACAGGGCACAACGGAGAAAGGCTTCAGTTAGACCTAGATGGAAGGTGAATGGGCCAGAACTTTATTTTTTGATGAATCTAAGTTTGCTGAGTTCTCTAATGATGAATGTATATTAGAATTCAGCCTTGAAAGAGATTGATATAATCAAAGCAATCTACTTTTCAAAGTGAAGACCAGTACGGACTTGGGTTTTATTCTAGAATAAGTCGCTAATTGCTAAACATATTCTAAGTTAGTTTTGAGACCTCACACCATGTCCATTTTATTTTCTGTTTATGCAGGAAAATTTGCGACTTCATTCTATTGCAGATAATCGGAATTATTTGAAAGAAGTGGGAATTGAAACTGCCAGGACCACAAAGGTATTTGGGATACTACGGAAAAGTTCTAAAGTGCCTGGATATCTTTTAGATGATCTGGAGTTCATCAGGACTGGCCTATATAAAAATTACATTAATTTATATCTTTATACTTTAATTTGTATTACTAGGTTTTGCCACCGTTTTGTCTCCTTTCTATTTTCTCCATTCTCTCATATTTTAATTGTAATTTTAAATCTATATCTATATCTCCGCCTCCCCCCCCCTGATTCTGACTTATCGTTAACGTGTAATTAATAAAATTAGTTCTTCTTTTCGAAAACTATACCGAGCCATAATTTGGAGGAAGGGCTGCAGCTTAGGACATTTGTTCATAGGACAAAAAAATCTTATTTTAACCTGTAAAATCTGCCATTTTATTTTTACTTCCCTCTTAAATGGGAAGTATTGTAATCGTGAAGAAATCACCCTTCCAGATTTGTTCAGATCTTTACATCCCTAGATGCCGAAAAACATGTTTTTTCAATCCGTCGGTCTGTCTGTCATTTCGCAGTATCGATAAAAAAACAGTATATCTCAAATTTAACATAAAAATCTATTATTACATTGGAATCAGCTGGTAAAATTTTGGTACGAATACAAGATGGAGAAACAAAATAACGGCCTAATAAAATATTTAAAAAGTCAGCCAGAAAACAATACTTAATAGATTAATTTCAAATTTTGTGCAAAAATTAATTATTGTGGTATAGAGATAAACTGATTAAATTATGGTATGAATTCAAAATGGCGGTCAAATAAAATGTTTGCAAATGTGAAAAAAATTCTAGCTTTCACATATCTTCACGTTTTAGTGTTGTAATTTATTTGAGTTCGGAATTAGTGAAGAAAGTAAATGAAAACTCAGGACTGCACGACAAAAAGTATTTTATAGCAAAAATAACGGATAAACTATAACCGAACGCGATCTCCTTCAGACTAAAATACAAAACCATGCATTTCGCATTACGACATTGATACACAATACTTCTTTGAACTATAAAAGTTTTAGTCAGCATTTGCCTTTTTTTATTCCAACACTGCCTAAAAGTAAATCTGACAAGTAAAATAATAAAAAAAAACAATAACAAATCCTTACAAGCTTAACCAAGTTTGAGTGCAACAATTCAAATCTATGTCTTGTTAACGGTTTTGTCATGATATCAGCAATCTGACATTCGCTAGCTATATACTTAACATAAAATTTAGCGTTGACACATAAATCATTTACAAAGTGATATTTAACATATGTGTTTTGAGCGCACTTTGGTTATCAATATGCAGTACCGGTTTTTCTACACTCACAGCCGTTTCACTTAAAATGCTCTTTAACTAAACTAGATCTTTAGCCGCGGTTGCCGCACTCAGGTATTTCAATTCATTTGTAGCTTGCGCCATACACTGTTGTTTTTTTTAACATCACTGGCGAAATCAGCGTCACAAGACACTTCAAACTGCTCCTTGGTCCTGCACAGCAGGCCTAAATCTACTGCGTATTTGGGGTATCGTAGAATCTCTTCACTAGTTGACAATGCGCCTTTTTGGGGTTTTCTAGTGCTCTTAAAGCAATATTCACCGCAACGCGGATATTAAGTCGGTTAACCACTTGTAGAAACTTCAAACTACCTACTATTTCCCAGTAAGGAAAATATTCTTTTCCTTGAGAAGAACTGGTCGGATCGGTTCCATGGGAGTTGATGGTGGCATTGAATGCATCATTCTTTTGAGTAACAAATATTAAACCATCATCTAGCCTTTGAAATTCGAAACCAATGAACATTTGTTGCCACTTTTGTCTTAAAAGTCCTTTTAATTTTTTGTAACAACTGATCAGCTTCCTCTGAGGCTATGAGCCATCATCAACGTAAAGCAATATCAGCAATTGTTTATCACCAATTTTATAGATATATAAACAAGGGTCTGCCGAACTGTGCCTAAATTCACAATCACTTGGTCGTAGTTCACGTGACGTGGTGTCTGAAATCTCTACAGGGTCTACTTCCACTTCAGGCTCCTCTTCTTGTGGATGGTCTTCTGCGCCGTCTTTTTGTCCTGAGCTCTGTTCAAACTCTGTTGACCCTGCAAGAACCAGTTTTTCCTTTTTGAAAATTACGTCACGACTCAAAATGACATCATGTTTTTCTGGAATCCACACACGGTATCCACTAATATCCTCAAAATATTCGACCAAGAAATCTTTAAGAGCCTTTTTATCAAGGTTTCTGCGCTTTTCTTAGGGTATATGAACGAAGCAATCTGTGCCAAATATTTTCTATTTATCAATTTTTGGCTTCTTGTCGAACCATAACTCATACGAACTTTTAGCTTTGCACTTTGTTGGTCCCGTTTTATTCAAAACATATGCGGCTGTATTAATAGCTTCAGAAACTGCCTAGATGTGGTTTAGCATGCAACATGGAACGAGCTGCCTTCATCAATGTATGATTTCCACGCTCAGCACTTTCGCTTTGATGTCGGCTGTATGGAGTTGTTATTGTATGCTTTATGCTTTGTTTGCATAAGAAAGCCGTAAGTTCTTCATTTATAAACTCGCCTACACCGACTGAACAAAGCTCAATCATGTTACTTCCGAAACGCGCATTTATCTCGGCATAGTACAGTTTAAGTTTATCTTTGAACTTCCGATTTCTCGCGAAGAAAATAAATTTGACGGTACCCTGTGTATAATCGTATAAAAGCCAAGCCCTCTTCAGATTTGAGGTCATACACATTGTGTAGTTTCCTCCAAATTTCCTGGGCTGTTGTACGGTTTACCAACAATTGCAAGGGTTTACAATTAACTGTTGCGACCTTAGAGGAAGAATAAAAATAGAGTTCATTGTTTACATATTCAGCCACTGCCAAGATCACCTCACAGTATAAGGTCGATCGTACGACGATGCCAAGCCTAGCCAGGAACGCCAGTATTTATACCAATTTATATTAAGGTGAATATGTTTAAACATGATGCAATAAAATTTTCATACAAAGAATACTAATGTATTTACAGTATTAGTTTCTAAGCAGTATAAAGAAATTACTTTTATTGCAAAATAGTAAAATACAAACTAAAATACCCAAAGTCTCAGATTAGGTTTCACCAGTAACAAGAGTTTTAGTTAGCTATGGCAAACCCGATCGACAACTCCACGTATTAGACCATCCCACTTTCATTGACAAGGGATCCTTATAGTAAAAAAATATAATAGTTTACAGTAAACATTGTTACAGGGTCACGTGACCGGCGTGGCTTAAAAACCAATAGCGGGTCGTGGCACTACAATAAATTTTAACATTAAAGACATTAATTTGCTAACAAATATTTTATTAGATACCAAGCTTTTCTTAGCGTCACTACTGTATGTGTTTTAATGTATTATTATTGTGTACTTGTTCATATGGCTCAAATCTTCTTATTATATGTTGGCTTACTTCAAGAAGCAGCGTTCTAAAGGTGCAGGTGCAGTGACATTAGAAGAACATTAATTTTTTAAATATTTAATAAATAAGTTTTATTTACTTTATCTTGGACATTGCGAAACTCGAAGCTTTCGTTGACCTAACTATGGTGCGGCAATGTGAGTTTGTAAAAAAATGGCCATTTAAGTTTGGAATTTTCTTTTAATCACTAAGTAAATAGCAAGATTTCCTTTTCCAGGAGACATGTCTAAGGAAAGATACCTTATTCACTTATTTTGGGTCACATGACGTATTGACCAATCCGGTTCAGTATAATAGAACGTTTATTTCGTCGGGGGTCATGTGAGAATCTTCAGAAGCAAAATGATACAAAAAAGACTCTGAGGTGATTTTTTTGCCGATTACAATAGTTTTTCCTATCAGAGAATTAAAATAATTATAGAACTATACTATATTAAAACAGTCGAAGGACGTCTCACGCTCAATAAAACGTACTGCGATTTCGAAAATCACTAGATTTTAGATGAAATCTGAAGAAATAATAATGTTTTTAATTTTCACTTGAGTTGGGCCAATTTTTTATATAAGTGTTGTCAGGTAAAGGAATTTAAATGGTGGTTCTTTGGGTATTAAAAGTAAAAATATGTTCGTAAAGATGTTCTAAACTGGTTAGAATTTTGAATTTTAGGATATTGAAATTAAAAAAAATCTTTTATTTTTTAAATTTTAGCTATTAACATGGAAAAACAATATGCCAATTGGCGATTCTATTCGTATCTAATAGCGCTCGCTTTTTTTTACTTTCCTCGCAAGAGGAAAGAATTCTAGCTACAAAAAAACATGTTTTCTCAGTTCCGTCGGTTAGTCTGTATGTCTGTCCGCGACAAAGCTCAAGAACTGCTTGTCCTATTTACTTCAAGTTTTGGTTAAAAATTAAAGGTCAAATGATGATGACGTGGTAACATGTTGGTAAAAATCCAATATGGATGAACAAAATGGCGGTTTATTGAAATGTTAAAAAAATATTACTGAGAAACTGCTTATCCACTTTATCCAAATTTTGCAGAAAAATTAGGTTTGCCATGACCATCAACTGATAAGTTTACAAATCCAAAATGGCGGCCTAATAAAATATGGTGTGTCATTGCAGAAAACTACTACATAGATTATGTTCAAATTTTGCTCAAAAATCAAATATTATATAGGGATGAACTGGTGAAAATGTTGAGACAAATTCAAAATGGGGGAACAAAACGGAGGCCTAATTAAATGTTTAAAAATATCTGAAAAAAGTACTTATCGGATTGATTGATTGAATCCCCATTTTAAATATTTATTACTAAAAATGCATGAATTGCTCGCTTAATATCGATTTTTAATCAAATCTGTATAAATATTAAAATTCGCTCGCATTCTAGGCATTCCTACACTCATTTTTTAAATATTTACTAAAAATGTATGATACGTATTTTCAAATACCCCCAGATTCCTACTTTCTTTCAGCCAAATCTACACAAATGTTAAAATTCCGCCGCCATGTTAGCATTACAATCTTGAATTTTAATCAAATCTGGAAAAGTTTTAAAATTAGTCTGCTTTGGTGGTGCCGCCATTTTTAATTCTCAGATATTGACTAAATTTCATGACTTTTATTCTTAAATACTTCTAGATACTGATATTTCAGCCGAACCTGTACAAATGACAAAATTCGTTCGCTATATTGGCGCCACGATTTTGATTTTTGTTGTGCATTGTTAAATAATCCCCACAAATGTTAAAATCATCCGTCCGACCTGTTGACATTATCATTTTGACACCGCTATTTTGATTTTTTAAATGCTGACACTTTTAATTTTTTCTAGGCACTCATTTTCAGTTTTGGCTACACAAGTAACAAAATTCATCGGCCGTATTAGCGCCGCCATTTTGAATTTCCAAACGTTGACTAAACAAATTCAGATTTTTTATATCCGAAAGTGTATGCATGTCAAATTTGAAAATAATCGGTAATGGAAGTGCCGAAAAATCCATTACAAGATTTGAACCAGACATACAAACATACAATCAGACGAATAGGAAGCCAATAAAAGCGCGATAAAAGCATTGATTTTAGTTTAAAACTCTAACACCCGTATTCACTAAAGAGGTTTAACTTTAGACAAGGTCTAACTTGACAGTTACAGGTTTAAGATGACATTTTCAACAAGTGAACAAATAATTTTTCTAAATGTCACAATTACAAAATGATAGTGACATAAGGCAAACATAACTAAAAACTAAAGTTTAATAATATATAAATAACTAATTTCCTTTTAAACTTACATAACTGAAAGGTTTGATTTTAGATAGTGAAGTAGAGAACGATTATTTCTTTCTTTGAAGTTTGTAAAAATACCTATTAGTCTCATTAAAGAATAGGTAAGAATCTTTCTTTTTGTCAACGATAATGAAGTATGGCCCATTTCTTCACTTTCGCACATCAAATATTTTAACAGGTCGTCATTTTATTTCGCCATATTGAATTCATACCAATATTTTACCAGTTTTTTTTATATCAGACGTAATTTTTGTGGAAAATTAAATAAAATTAAAGTTAATTGAGTAAGTGGATTTTTTAGCTATACCGGAGCAGACCGACCGACCGACAGTAACGGAAAAACATGAGGATCTGTAAAAACCCGGAACGATAATTTTTTCACGATTAATGATATTTCCTTATGCGGGAAGTGAAAACTCACGCCGCGACTAGCATTCGTCAACAAATGGCCACGGCTTGGACATGGGCCATCCCCACTTGTTGTTTTATCGTAAACATTGGTCGACAGAATGTGAAAAATAGGGGAGCCATGTTGGCGCATACCCCTAACGTGATTTATGAATGAGTTGTGATCTCCTCTACTTTAATTCTTACTCTAAGTTTGCGACAATGAATTTACGGGCAAGTTTTTCCCTCTTGATATATCGTCGATTTTCATGCTTATAATCTGCCACTGTAGATGCGGGTGGTAGCTCCGGACCTTCACAACGCAACCTCCCTGTACAAAAGCGTTTGCCTTACAAACCGCCATTGCGACCAATTGTCTGCATCACGAATCTTCGACAGGTAGCTAACGGCACCAAATCACTATAAACTAACTTAGGATTAGCCGCACTGACTGTCGGTCACACTTTTACCTAACTTACTTCCTCACTGATTAGAACTCTAATGGATCTGGGACCATAACCTGTTGTAATTTAGTTCAGAATTACTGAGGAAAGTAAATGAAAACTCGGGTCTGCACGACAAAAAGTATTTTAATAGTAAAAATAACGTATAAACTATAACCGAACACGATGTCCTTAAGACTAAAACACAAAAACAAAATGGCCGCCTAATAAATTGCTTAAAAAATCAGCATGAACAAACTACTTATTAGATCAGTTTCAAATTTTGTGCAAGCATTAAGTGTGATATAGAGATAAACTGGTACACGTGTGGTACGAATTCAAGATGGCAAAACAAAATGGCTACCAAATAAAATCTCCTTGTTCAATTGACTTCTAATTTTGAAGAAGAATTAAATGTGATATAAGAATAAACTCGTACGAATTCAACATGACGGAACAAAATGGCGGTGTAAAACTGCTTTATTAATTTATTTTAAGTTATGCCCAAAAATTCAGCGTAGTATAGGTAGACACTGGTAAAATATTGGTACGAATCCAATATGGTGGAACAAAATGACGCCCAATAAAAATGTTTGAAAAGACAGTCTCTTAAAAAATGGTTATATGCGGAAGTAAATTGGGTCACACTTTACTATTCCTAATCAACGGAAAGAATCACAACGAGGAACATGTCCCGGGTAAAGGAAATTTACCGTTTGTCAACCAAAAGCAAGAAAACTTGGGTCACCCTGTTTATTATATTATTGAACCGTAGAGGCCTAAACGCGACGCTAAAATGTAGTAGAATATAATTTTCTTTTCCCCAACAAACTTGACAAGCTTATAAATATGCTTTAAGTAATTCTAAATTTAATATTAAAAAAATTAAAATATTTAAATTTAAGCGTAAATTATTACTAATTAATTCAAAATAATTTAAGGCTTTCCTGTGTTGTAAATTATTATAATTATTGCATAAACAAACTTTACCTATTTTCGTTGACATTGGAGGCATAGTTTTACTAGACGCAAAATATAATAACATATTACAGGCAAGGTAACGATTATTTATATTCAATCATGTATTAAGCAATTTTCCTTTAAGCGTTAATTACTTACAATATTTCACCTGTTCTTTTGTATACTAATATTATTTATTAAATGCGGCATTCTTTACCATTAGCGAGTTAGCACCTATAAAACTGTCGATAGCAGGATGTTTATTTATTTCTGGATGTGAATCTTTATGTGTTTAGATATTTTATCTATAAGCTTAAAATAAAACCAGAACCAAGCTACATATGAAAAATCGTTTAAACGTATGTATTAGGTATCTCACCTACCAATCCTTTGGTATACGAGTGTATGTTATAAATTAGTCTGTATTATTTGGTGGCTTTGTTTGTTTTTTTGAAATAATCTAAATATTTCATATAAACTGTTCAACAAAAAATCGACCATTTCAATTTTTAGTCCTTCATTCAAACTGAATTTTTGAATCAGCATAAATACAGAATACTGCACCGGGAATCTAATTCTCCGTTATTTCCTAAGTTAGAATTTCTTGAAATTCAAAGAACAATTAAATTTTTTTTTAATAAACTTACCTCTCCCCCTTTCTAGATATATTTTTGTTTTTATTTTATTATACATTTAATTCCCTTAGTTTATTGTATATTTTCTTCTTTTTTTTTTTGCCCTTTTAATGTAATATTTTGTAATATGTTTTCTAAATCTTTTTAGATTTAATATAACATAATATTATGAACCAAATGAATTGGTTCAGCTTAACTTTTCTCTTTTTCACCTTTTTATCAGGTTGTTTGTATTAAGGTAGTGACTTCTACCAGTACTTGCTTGAGTGACGAACACAGTAAGATACTACGGTGTTCTAGAGAATAGATTTCTACTGACATGGTTTGCCCGACATAAATTTACAACTAGTGTAGATACCTTTTTATTGTACTAACCGAAAAAACGTTTTCATCTTTTTAAAATTTACAATTTATTTGTAATTTTCGATTTCGCTATGGGATGTCGGAAAGTTGTTAGACAGTGAAATTTGTAAAAAACTAAAGAGTTTTTTCTATTTAAATAAAGAAATAAATACGTTAGTGTCGTCTAGTACGTGTCTTTGTTGTCAATGTACTTATGTTCGTTTTATTTCTGATATCTCTCAATTGTTTAAAAAATGTAAGTATCTGGTATAACGTTAGTTATTATTGTCGCAAAGTATGTATTTTCTGACGTAAAAAGTATGTAATAGTCTTCGTGCTTTCGTTCGTGTTTTTTGTTTTTAGTCTTGTAGCCTGATGATGCGACTTAGTTGCGAAACCGGTTGATGATATAAAGATTTTTTTTGGGTAAATTAGACTTTTTCTTCTTCTGTGCCTACTACTTGAAAATCATCACCCAAATATGGATTCTTTCTAACTGTTTGAGTGCCCTAAGGATCCCTGAAAAGCACAGAAAAACTGACATTCATCGACATTACCATGTGTAGCTCAGTATTAGTCAAAGGCCAGCCAAGCGCAGCTAGCTTTGACGTTTCATGGCAACTGAAAAATTTTTAAACTGGCGATGTGACAGGAGTAGTAGGCGTTGGTGACGAGAATGTAATACCTAATATTTACTTAATTAAACAAAGTCTATATGTTGGACGTTAAAATACTCAGAGTGTATTGCACAAAAAATATGTTTATTTAAATTTTAGTTTTATTATTTTTAAAAGAAGGTGAAAGGGCACACATGTTCCAGTTCTCAAGCACATACCGGGAATTGTCTGGTAACCCAGTGGTCCAGGCCTGATTATTTTTTTTTATCTATGAGCAGATCACGAAGGCCGAAGGCCTAAGTAAGATGTACCGTGGTTGCTCTAGGCATAAAGGAGCAAACAAAGTACTGATCTTTGCAGCTGAAGGGAACCATGTGAGTCGATACTCGTGTCTCCCTGGTAGGACTAAGGGGGGCATAATGGATGGTAATTCAACAGAATCCGTGGTAGTATCTGTAAAACAGAGACAGATTGCTCACAATTCGACGATGCTCGACTATCAATTAGGTGAATAGTTCTTCTTTGGACAGAGTCGAGGATATTAAGGAGTGAAGGAGAGTCTGATTTGCGAATTGTATACAAGTTGTCCGCTGAAAAGTATTTTCGAGCTCGGAAAAAGAAAACCCAACTTCTTCGCGGCTGCTGTGGCAATTGAGGTGATGTGATCATGCCAAAGAAGACCTCTCTGAAAAGTGATACTAACTAAGCTAAAGGAAACTTTGGCCTCAAGCATTTGATTTTTCATTTGAATGGTGTGGGTATTGGGAGATAATTTGTGAGATAGTAAACGTGAATGTGTCCCCGTTGCATTTCTACGATTTTAATGAGGATCTCGGTTACGGATAAAGTCTTTACTCTACGCCTATCATCAATTTCTTGTCTTGGAAACAGGTTTGGCAAATTGTATGTTGGAGTGGAGTGTACTATCGCCAGTATAGCTGTGAATAGAACTGCTGCTAGAAGAAAGCAGATCATTGATGTGTAGGAGGAACACAGCAGGTGCCAGCACTGAATCTGTGGAACGCCTGGGTTGATTTGGTGAAAGTTAGATGAATGACCGTCAACCACTACAGAAATACTTCTGTTGGAAATAAAGCTGGCAATTTAAATACAAAGTTTTGAAGGAAGACGACATAGGCAGGATGTTTGTTAAGGTTAAGGAGTGCGTCATGCACTTAACAAACTTCTAATGCTTTGGATCAGTCTTCCGGTTCGTCTCGTCGAATGCAGACTTCTGCGTTATTAACATAAGTGGTTTCACGTGTTCGGTTTTGCTGCTTTATTTCGGGGGGAAACGGGAGACTCAACCGCTCAGTGTGGAAACTAACGACCCCTCTAGAAAGGGAGCAGACGCTTTGAACGTGTGAGGCCTAGTTGTTCCTGCATTCTATCCCGTTCATCTGCCGCAGTTCTACATAGAATATTAGCGTAATGGCCGCTATGTGGCACCTAGTGGAAGCCAAGATGCATTTCAAAAATTTAAAGAGGAAATATTAAAAAGTATTTGAAATATTCGGGGTATTCGGGAGCTTAGAGCTCGCCATCCGGATATCCTACCGATAGCGTCTCCAAACTGGAATAAGGTGCAGGGTCGACTTCGAGTGTCGCCGATTTAACGACTCTGAGCCCCGGACGGAGAGCAATCTGGCGACTGCCTTGTAGCAAAGCCAATAAGTCCTGTTATGTAACAGGATAAACAGGAATGAAGAAGAAGAATGCTTTGGATAGGGCAATAATTTGGGCTTCTTCGTGGAATTCGATAGACTTATTCTAGTTGTGGGTTACGAAGATAAGAAGATCTGCTGTATAATATAGAATGTAATCTATTAAACTGTATTAGATTAGATTTACCTTTATCGAAATATATTTGTTTTAATTGTGTTTAAACTTGGCCTAAAAAACCCTATTCCAAATTAAATTCCACCCAATTCATACCACTCCCCTTCCCCATAGAAACCAGGGATGAGACTGACCCGGAGGACTAGGAGTTTGGAGAATCCGGGGCCAAATTCTCAAATAGTCTTTTTTCTGATTTCTTAATAAAAAGAGTAAATAATACGTTTAAGATCTATTTTGGGACCGAATCTCTAAAACTACTGAATGATGAATGTTGAAAAAAAATAAACTGGCAAAAATTAGGCAGTTTAAGTTTACTAACAATTACAAAGAAGATGGAATTATAAATAAACTAAATAGAAATAAGTGCTATTACAAAGAATATTTTAATACTGTTCAGTTTGATTTTACGAGGGTTTTTTAAATACTAAAGAGACACTACTATGCCCCGCCCCCTTTATTTTTTAAATCAGTCAAAAAAGAAATAAAATTTGGCACACTTGAGTAGAACCTAATATACGAAATTCTTGAAAATTTGCAAGTATTCTATTAATTAAGTGATTCTTAATTGAAATGTTTTTATCAGTTTGGGGGTTAAATACTGTACGTGTTTCTATTTACAGAGCGCATAATTTTAAAAAAGTTCAAATATCCTCATATAACCCTGTCACTAAAAAATCGGTAATTTTCCTTTACCCGGAACTTCATACGTTATGAATATTTCCTTTTATTAGGAAGAGTGAAGTATGACTCAGTTTAGTTTCGTACATAGTAATTTAGTAACACGCTTATACTGTCTTTTATTAGGCGCCATTTTGTTCCATCATATTGAAGTCGTACCAATATTTTACCAGTTCGTACCTAGGCCACACTTGATTTTTAGGCATTATTTTAAAATAAATTGAGAATTAGTCGATACATTGATTTTTTAAAGACCGCTATTTTCTTCCTTCATGTTGAATTTGTACAAGATCGGGTACGCAGTTTTTTATATATGCCGCGAATATACAGACAGACAAACCGGCCGAAATGAGAAAACATGTTTTCGGCATCTAGGATGATCTAGGGACCCTGAAACGTCAAGATCTGAAAAAAAAAGGAGAGTGAATTTTTCACGATTACAATATTTCTGTTTTAAGAGGGACGTAAAAAGTACTGTACTTAACCAAAACACTCTTAGGAATATTTCAATTAAGGATCACGTGAAGCAAATAGTTGAGTTTTGTTTTCAAAGATTTTTACTCTCCCTTATTTAGGTTCTGTCACATTTACGCTGCCATTTTGAAATTAATATTTTATAATTCTTATATTTTGGGTGTGAAAAGGTTGAAATTCACTTTCAAACTATGTGCCTCTCTGTCTATCTTTTCATTTAAAATTCGCCTTAAAATGATTCCCAGATGCCGTTTTAAAATCTTTAATTACGAATTATAAATAAAAAATCGGTAAATTGACCTTTATCCAGATTTTTCCTAGTAACGGATTATACAACTTATATAACACAGTATATATGTATATAGTTATTTGTTAATAACTTTTTGAGACCTTATATAAATATTAATGTATATGTGAAAAAAAGAAAGTTGATTGCAAGGGGAGTTTTGGTAAAAGGGCTTTGCCGTTTTTTTGTATTAAAGTAACCAGAACTTTATTGAAAATAAATTTCTCGTTTTATTACGAAAAGTGAAATATGTTACTATTTATACAATACTGCCCAATGAATATATGTATATATAAACTATGTTATATATGTGCCAATTTACCGATTTCTTACTTCCCTTGTAAACGGGTAGTATTGTAATCGTGAAAAATCACCCTGCCTGGTTTTAACAGATCTTCACGTTTTAGGGTCCCTAGAAGCCAAAAAACACGTTTTCGCAATTCCGACGGTCTTGTCTCTTTGTTTATCGATCCATCAGCCTGTCTGTTTGCGGTACAGCTTACTCAATTGACTTCAAACTTTGGTCAACAATTAAGAGGATAGCCTGGTAACATTTTGGTAAAAATCCAATAGGGCGAAATGGTGGTCTAGTAAACTGATAAAAAAATATTACTAAAGAACTACTGAAATTTTGTACAAAAAAAACAAATATTATATAGGAATCATCTGTAAAATTTTGGTACGAATCCAAGACATCGACAAAATGGCGGCTTAACAAAATATTTAAGAAATCATCCTGAAAAAATTAGTTATTAGATCGAGTTCAATTTTTGTGCAAGAATTAGGTGTGATATTAAGATGAACTGGTAAAATTGTAGTTCAATTCCGTCAGTTTGTCCGTCAGTCTGTCTGCCTGTCAGTTCCCGACTGTTGGGTTTACCGCAGGGACGTAGACAAGGAAGGGCATCGGGGAGGCGCGGCCCCCCTTTTTATTTTATGGCCCCCCCATTAGCCTGTCTAAATATATTATACGCTACGCTCATACACCCACAATATTTTTAACGAAATAAAATACTCAAACCACAACAAAACGAAATATCTCTATTAGTAAGAATCCCAAATATAAGCTGACTCTTACCCTCTAGTGCTTCATGTGAGCGAACTTTCTCTTGACTCAGACTATCAAACTTGGCTATTTTATCAATTAAGAAGTCATTGGTACAAAACATAGATCTTCAAAGAGTAATAGATATATTCGTGGAAAATAAGAGAAGAATAAATTTAATTTTATGAACTGTTTTTTTTTTATATTTTTTAGTTAACGGTTTATATTATTCATGTTTATTTTTTATTAGTTTTAGTAATACTTCCACAACTGTACATTAAATAAAAGTGAAAAAACATGTTTCTTCAGATGTGTTTAATTAAGTTACTTCTGTATAAAATTTGTTATTTAATTCAAATACCTAAAATAAATGTAGAAAATTCGTTTTAATTTTTTTACTAGCACATATTATTTGTTACATGATTCATCATCATCTACTTTCCAACAAACAAACAAACAAAAGTATGCTTTATTGGCGCAGGAAAAATTGTTACAATTTTATGGACAAAGCGAAATTTACCTTAAAACAAAATAGACAAAAACAATGAAAAAACGAAATATTGGTCGAAAAAAAATCATTTTTCGATGGGTCAATGTAACGCAAATACATAAATTGTAAATATAACTTGACACTTTAACACACTAACCTGTATATAGGCCCCTCTAGAATTATTGTGCCCCCAACTGGCCCCCCCAAAATTAATTTTCTGTCTACGTCCCCGGTTTACCGTGACCTGTTAGAATACCAATAAATTCAAATTGATTTAAAAGTAAATGTCGCATAAATGAAGGACCCTGTATAATTAGAAAATGCCAAAATACAATGTAATTTACTTTAAGAAAAAAAGCCCTGCTTTAAACTTTTATTATTTAAGACTTTTTTTTATATACATTTGTATTACAACTGTTCATTTTTTTTTAATAAAAAGTAGCAGACTAAAAAATTATAACTAGATTCCTTGAACTCTAACAGATCACAAATTATTAAAATTAATATATATATATATATATATATATATATATATATATATATATATATATATATATATATATATAGGAGAAAATTCCATAACAACACATTTTGGGTCGAGAAACACACATGGCCATCCGAAAGTCATTAATAAGTATTATCAGGATGGGCGGAGAAAATATAAAAGGCACAGGTACCAGTACTACAGGTAGAATTCTAACATGTGTTTATGAATCCATGTTGCTAGATATCCCGGTTTTTGTGGGACCTTATCATTATAGAAAAACATTCACTTTTTGTCCAAAACATGACATCTCCTCCATAAATTCAATAAAAGTATCCCCTTAGAATCATGTGGTGATATAGATATTGTGCTTCCCTATTTAAAAAATGAAAAAACATATTCCCAAAAAAAACATTTTTACAATTTAATTAATGAAAATCTTATTCACAAAGTACTGAGTAATTAATTTCTTTACACTTATTTTTGATGTGGGGAATATAATGGAAAGAAAAAAAAATAAAATGGTGTTTTAAGTATTCTTATGCTGATCATTTTTAAATGTTGACGTTCCTAAATTTGAAAATAAATTATTGAGAGTTTATATTCCTACACATAGAAAAGAGAAAATACATTAAAATCATGTTTATTGTTTATTTTATATCGAAATTAGCAGAAGTTACAAAGCTGGACTAGTTCTACTGATAGATATCTAAAATATGATTTTGTAAAAATTGTTACAATACTAAAAAAGTCGGTAAATTTCATTTACCCGGATCTTCCCTCCATATGATTTTTTCGATTTGTTACTAACAGTGAAGTGTGACCCAATTTAGTTCAGTACATAGTCACGGTATATGTGTTAAATATACTGCCTTTTTTTTTTGGGCGCCATTTTGTTCCATCATATTGAATTCCTACCAATATTTTACCAGTTTCTTTCTACCTATACCACACTTGACTTATGGGCATAATTTAAAATAAATATAATAAGGAGTTTTTACATTGACATATACCGCCATTTTGTTACGTCATGTCGAATTCGTACCTGTTTGTCCCTTTTTTCACATTTAATTTTTCTGCAAAAAGAATCAATTGAACAAGATTTGATTGACAATTTATTTGGCCACCATTTTGTTTCGCCATCTTAAATTTGTACCATAACTTTACCAATTTATCTCTGTATCACATTTAATTCTTGCACAAAAATTGCAAATAATTTAATAAATGATATTTTCAGACTGATTTTTAAAATATTTTATTAGGCTGCTACTTTGTTTTGCTATTTTGGATTCATATAATGATAAAGGATACCAGTTTATTCCTATAGAACAGTTGATTTTTGTGCGAAACTTGAGGTAAATTGTATAAATCGTTTTTTTAGTAATATTTTTTTCAACTTTCTAAATAGTTTTCGTTAACGATCCTCTTGTTTTTTTGTTAGAGTGGTGTATTATTTGGGGTTAGGATACAGTAAAAAAAAACAAAAGTATTTTTTAAATTCCCGACGTTTCTCAACTTTATTGTTGCATCCTCAGGTTATATATATATATATATATATATATATATATATATATATATATATATATATATATAGATTCCTGCATAAAACCCATATTATCAGTCTTTACCCACTGCGTTGGCCCGCAGATATTTCCTAACTCCCAATAATGCATCACTCTAACATAACAACAAAAGGACCGTTAACGAAAACCATTTAGAAACTTAAAATCTCGGACATATCTGCGGCCAACGGAGTAGGTAAAAACTGATAATATGGGTTTCATGCAGGATATAGACTCTATATATGTATCCTGAGGAAGCAAATAAAGTTGCAAAACGTCGACAGTTTAAAAAATACTTTTTTTTTAATAGATCCTAACCCCAAATAATACACCACTCTAACATAACAACAAGAGGATCGTTAACGAAAACCATTTAGAACCTTATTATCTGGGAAATATCTGCGGACCATTTTGTTTCGCCTTATTGGATTTTTCCCAAAATGTTACCAGGTCATCTCCACATGACCCTTAAATTTTGACCAGAATTTGAAGTCAATCGGTTAAGTAGTTTCTTAGCTATGACGCGAAAGACAGACAGACAGACCGACGGAATTGAGAAAACATGTTTTTCGGCATGTAGGGACCCTGAAACGTGAAAATCTAACAAAATCTCGGGGGGGGGGGTGATTTTTTCACTATTACAGTACTTTGTTTTACGAGGGAAGTAAAAATGGACTGTTTTATTTTAATCCAGCAAACTTGGCTAATGCGAAGAAATTTACAAGATCTTTAAATCCCATTTTTATGCTATTACGAGTAGTATTAGGTATCTTTGTATTTTATTTGAATATATTTATTATCTTTCTAAATGAAGCAAGGGTTTTATCAAGAATAACTTCCTTTTGAAAATTTGAAAATATAATTTTACAGGTATAGTTAGGTTCATTCGTGGACTCGTTTCAAGAAATAATTAATAACTGGTACTTATTTATATCTCCATCTTGGGTATTCAACATATTTATATGGCGTTAAAAACCATGTTATTTATTTTAATTCCCCTATGAAAAATGATTTTATGTATTTTATGCTTAAAGTTAATAATGGATTGTACAAAGGTAGATTGTGGAGATAACCGTGGAGTCCTTTTTAAGAAGGATTGGCGCTATTCTTTATTCTTTTACGAACCCAGTCTCATATGAATTGGACCAAGAAAAAAAAATGTATATATATATATATATATATATATATATATATATATATATATATATATATATATATATATATATATATATATATATATATATATATATATATATATATATATATATATATATATATATATATATATATATATATATATATATATATATATATATATATATATATATATATATATATATATATATATATATATATATATATATATATATATATATATATATATATATATTTAATGTTGTGTTTCTGAACCAATTTCTATTATTTAAAATAACTGCAACAAAGAAAACTAAGATAATTTGATGATCTCTGGTATTCATCATTCTTGCCGACTATAGAGTATCAAGTCCTACATCGTCCTACTGAAGAGAAAAGAGTGAACAAGATCAGTATTATTTAATAATTTTTTTGATATTACTATAGACCCGTTTCCTTATATGTTTCAATGTTTAAGCCAGCAGACAGATACATTCGTTTGATGGTTCTATTTTGAATGGATATTTTTTACTTCCCGTACTGAAATCACCCTACGAGATTTTTTCAGATCTTTACGATTCAGGGTCTCTAGAGGCCGAAAAGCATGTTTTCTCAATTCGGTCTGTCTGTTCGCAGCATAGCTAAAAAACTAACTGAAAAATTAATATATAATAATATAATAATATTTAAAATATCAGCTTTAAAAACTACCCATTAGATTAGTTTTAGATTTGGTGCAAATATTAAGCGTGATATAGAGATAAACTAGCAAAGTTGTGGTACGTATTCAAGATGGCAAAACAAAATGGAGGACAAATAAAATGTTTAAAAAATCAACGTAAAAAAAATCTTATTCAATTGATTTTAAATTTTACAGTTAAATTAAATGTGATATAGGGATAAACTGGTACGAATTCAATACGACGTAACAAAATGGCGGTGTGTGTCAATGTTAAAACTACTTATTCAGTTTATTTACAATTATGCAGACAGTATATACAGGGTGTTAGTGTCAAAAAAAACTTCAGGGAGTGATTCTGCATGAAAAAATAATGGCAGTTTGCTATATAAATGTATGTCCGCAAATGATTCGTTTTCCGAGATACAGGGTGTTAAAGTTTTTGTTAAAATCTGACGATTTATTTATTGCTCTAAAACCGTTCGAAATATGCCAATGAAATTTGGTAGGTTTTAAGAGGTAGTTATTGCGCATTTTTTAACAGGCAATTAAGAATGTTATATTTATCATTGGGGCGCATACGGGTAATGATCTCAATTTTTTTGAAGAAAAAAATGGTACGCCACTGAGACATTTCAAATTAAAAATCATTTTTGAATTCCTCGTTCAATTTGTAACAAAAAAAATTCTCTTGCCTTTTTTCGTATTGGGCGCGCTTTTTATGCAAAAAAATAAAACATCTTAACGCTATTAAATTACATTTTTCATTTCTTTAATACTTAGTAGGCTACTGTCAACATTTATCTGTTAAATACGAATATTTTTACGAAATGTCAAATTAGCGTTTCTTCATTCTTAAGCTTTTTAGTTTGCAATAACATTATTGTTAATAAGTAATACATTTTTCTTTTATCGACAAAAATGGAAAATTTTACAAATGCGGAATTGTTAGATATGCATTTTGTTTATGGTCCAAGTAATTGAAATGGTCGGCAAGTTCTACGATTGTATGCTGAGTTGTATCCAGGACGAGTGTACCCTATCACACAATATTTGCTCGACTTCACCAACGTTTGCGCGAAAATGGTACATTTAAGAGACAAACGGCTGACTGCGGGTGCCCTCGAGAAGTACGAACTGTGCAACTAGAAGAGGCAGTTCTCGAGTTAATTGCGGAGTCACCTGAAACAAGTACTCGAAAAATTGCCAACATACTGAATGTAAGCAACTTCACTGTATTTCAAATTCTTAAAGAACAGTAATTGTATCCGTTTCATATTCAATGTGTGCAAGCTCTACTACCTATTTTTTTTGCCAATGGATTCTTCATCAAGTCGCTAAAATTTTAAATGTTTTAAATGGCGTTTTCTTGACTGACGAGGCTACTTTTGGACGACAGTGTATACGACATTTCTGTAACAATCACTTATGGGCTGAGGAAAATCCACATGGAATCTTTGAGGCTCATTTTCAGCATCAGTTTTCAATAAATGTGTGGCTTGGGGTGATTATTTAATCGGTCCATATTTCCTCCCACAACGACTAACAGGCAAATCTTACCTTAATTTGCTACAGGAAGAGTTAAATGTTCTTCTTGAAGAAATTCCTCTACAGCTGAGACAACACTTATGGTTTATGCATGATTGTGCAACAGTCCATTTTAGCATTAATGTACGTAATCACTTAGATACAGTATATCCAAATCTTTGGATTAGAAGGGGAGATACGGAAAATTGGCCTGCTCGATCGCCGGATTTAAATCCTCTAGATTTTTGGATTTGGGGTTTTCTTAAGTCACTAGTTTATTCCACTACCGTCGAAAATGTTGATGATATGAGGAATCGAATTACAGCCGGCTGTGAGACAATAAGAAATACACCAGAAATATTTGCGCGCCCCATACGAAAAAAAGAGATTTTTTGTCAGAAATTGAACGAGGATTTCAAAAATGATTTTTAATTTGAAATGTCTCAGTGGCGTACCATTTTTTTTTTAAATTGAGATCATTACCCGTATGCGCGCCAATGATAAATATAAAATTCTTAATTGCAAGTCAAAAACTGTGCAATAACTACCTCTTAAAACCCACCAAATTTCATTGGCATATCTCGACCGGTTTTAGAGCAATAAATAAATCGTCAGTCAGATTTTAACAAAAACTTTAACACCCCGTATCGCGGAAAACTAATCCTTTGTGGACATACGTTTATATAGCAATTGTCATTATTTTCATGCAGAATCACTTCCTGAAGTTTGTCGCACTTATTTACTAACACCCTGTATGTGTTATTAGACTATATACCGAACTAAACTGGGTCACACTTCACTATTCTTAATTCATAACGAGGGAAGTTGTGGGTAAAGGATAAATTTCCTTTACGATTTTTTACAATTTCATTTACTTAAACCTTTTTAATATTACTGAACATTTACGGCTATTTGACTTAAGTTGGTTTACATATAATTTCAGGTTCTTTTTTCGTTTGATCTATATCCAATCTGTTACACGTACCACGTATACGTTGTTTTTTTGTTTAATTTCTGCTTAGTTTACTTAAGTTTGTTGTGTAAATGTTACAACTTTTAGAACTAAAATTGTTTTCTGAAAACCTTCCCCTCAGTCCCTTAGGTAGCGTAATTCGGCATTACTACTGTGTGCCACAAAATATACAAAACGCTATACAAAGTACCTGTAACCTATTCAAAATTAAAATTCAAGAGTTCATCATATCAACAACAGGAATTACTCCTCAGTAGTTCAGCGAACATCACACACAACATACATAACCAAGCCCAGAAAGTTGGATAGTGAAATAAAGGCACCCAATACTGACTGAAGTATGAATATATTTTTGACAACGTACATTCAACAGTAATACTCATAAAACAGGTGATAGATAATTCAGGTTGTTTACAGAATTAACTAGATTAGTTTTTAATTTTGAATTTTGCGGCTAAGTAATTTTTTTTGCTTATTTTTGCATTCAGACCTGGTTTATAAGAAAAAATACGTTTGTATTTAAAATACTTGTTATTGGGATTACTTGATTTCGCATGCTTTTTCTTTTGAAAATTTCCTTTAAAATTATTGTGTTTAATTTCTGCTCCACTTATTTGACACTATGAGTATCTTCGTTGTGTTCTTTTTCTTTTCTAGACTTATACTCATCTATTAATTTTATTTTCAAGGCATCTGCAGTTGGAAATTCATCCCTAGCCTCTATAGCACATCGAAAATTCTCATGACTACTAGGAATACTGTATAACATTAAAATTACTAGATATCATTAGCAACAGTAATGCCAATTTCATTTAACTTGTCTACAGTAACAGAAAAATAATTTAAATGAGTTGACATTTCCTCACCTTCTTTCATTTTTGAAAACAAATGTTGCTTAAGCAGTATAGCTTTCCTTGCGGGTTCCTTTGATTAATAAACTTCCTCCAGTTTAATCCATACTTTTCTGGACGTCTGGTAATAATTAACAAATGATAGTTCGGAGGGCTGCATAGCTAGGATAATATCGGAGCGGGCTTTTTCACACTTCTTCCGTTCGTTCTGCTTACCTTCATCTTCAGGCCTGTGGGCCACAACACTGACTGAAGCATGAATATATTTTTGAACTTTCTGATAACGTATATTCAACAGTAATCCTCGTAAAATAGGTGATAGGAAATTCAGGTTGTATACAGAATTAACTATAACACTTCACCCATGTAACATCACGAGATCTTTCCTAGAAATAATAAGCCAGATTTTTCAGCAAGTCGTGAGATAGTTGTACTGCATCAATTTACTTGAGTTTTTTTTTAACGATCGTCTGGTTTCCGAGACTTTTTAACACTATTTTCTGTATTGTTTTATTGCGTGTTTTTTTTACAAAACCAGTATGTTTCTCTTCAATGACATTGCTGGACGATGTGGTGAATGCGCTCCATATTCTTGTAATTCCACTGAAAAAAAGTAAGCAAAAGTACCCTAGAAGTCCCAACCAGGTACTCCATGCCGAGTCGACCTAGGTTAGCAAATCGTTAAAAAAGCCAATTGTTGTGATGCCGGCTATGGGAATCAAACTCTGGTCATTGAACAGTCCAACAATATAACCGCTCGACCACCAGCCATTAGTGGAATGGTTGATTGTGATGGTTGACGAATATTGGTACGAGGTCTGTACGTTTGAAAAAAGGAAATGTACAAGGTGTAGCTAGAAGTTATTTTTTTACTTTGTTCCAAAAAACTAAAAAAAATGCTTTATTTTTTTTTACTCTTTTTAATCACCCTCGGAGATTTTTTCAGATCTTTGCCTCGAAGTTATCGGCATAGCTAAAAAACTACTTACTCGATTGACTTCAAATTTTGGTCAAAAATTGGCTTGGTAACATGTTGGTAAAAATCCGATATGGAAAAAAAAATGGCAGCCTAGTGAAACCTTAAAAAAATTATCACTAAAAAACTACTTACCCAATTTATCTCAAATCCCTACATGCCAAAAAATATGTTTTATCAATTTCGTCGGTCCGTCTGTCGGTTTGTCTGTCTGTCTGTCAGTTTGCGGCATAACTTTAAAACCACTTATCAGAGTGACTTCAAATTTTAGTCAAAAATTAAGGATCATATAGGAATGTATCTGGTAATATTTTGGTAAAAATCCATTATGCCTCCATTAAAAACTAGTTATTCAATTTACCTTACATTTTGCACAAAAATTAAGTCTTACATAGGAATGAACTGGGAACATTTTGGTATGAATATAAGATAGCAAAACAAGATGGCGGCTTAATAAAATATTTAAAAAATCAGCCTGAAAAACGCAATTTCAAATTTTGTGCAAGTATTAAGTGCAATATAGAGATAAACTGGTGAAGTTGTGGTATGAATTCAAAATGGCGTCCAAATGAAATTAAAAAAATGTTAACGTTAAGAAATCTTATTCAATTGTACGAAAGCATAGAAGGGCCACAGTTTTTTATTTTTATTTTTGTAACAAATTTCGACTTCTAACTCGGAATTCCAAATTCTATCTTGGAATTCCGACTTCTATCTCGGAATTCCGACTTCTATCTCGGAATTCCGACTTCTATCTCGGAATTCCGACTTCTATCTCGGACTTCTGACTTGTAACTCGAAATTCCGACTTCTGTCTCGGAATTCCGACTTCTATTTCGGAATTCTGACTTGTAACTCGGAATTCCGACTTCTATCTCGGAATTCCGACTTCTATCTTGGAATTCTGACTTGTAACTCGGAATTCCGACTTCTATCTCGGAATTCCGACTTTCATCTCGGAATTCCGACTTCTAACTTGGAATTTCGACTTCTAGTAGTGTTTTCACATAAATGTTCCAATTTTTGCCTTGGATGCGTTGTCCAGTGACTGCACATTAAATAATTATTGCCATTTATGACTTGTGTAAAATATTAATTGCTGAAAATATCTAGAAATAATATCTAGTATGATAAAATCTAACCCCTGAAAGTGTAGAAGACAAAGAAATTTTAATAAATGAGGAAAAAATAAATAAATTATTAAATTATATCCCTTGTAGAGACACCATGGACGGCAATGCAAGCCAAACTATTTATAGGATGCTTTTACCAACATATCTATAAATAATAGCAAGTATAAATAAAAAGTGTAGCGAATCTCTAAAGAGCAGATAACTTAAATAGATTTTAATAAATAAGAAAAAAGTATATTTTACCCCAAGTAGACTCCCTCGGATGGTAGTGCAAGCCAAAATTTTTATAGGGGGTCCGATGACTGGAAATAATATATATTATGAATTTATTGTAGCAGCGGGTTTCGGAAAGGTTAGAAAATTTAAATTAATTTTAATAAAGTAGGAAAAATTCAATTAATTTAATTAACAATGTGTCTAGAAATAACAACTCTATAAATAAAAGTGACAGGATTAGAAAACTGAAACAAATTTTATTGAATGAGAAAAGTCATATTTTCATATTATGTCCCAGGTCCCGGACAAAACTAGGTAGTCAAAATATTAATTGGAAGTTGTTGCCAATAGGTCTAATAATAATATATAGTATGCATAAAAGTGGCAGTGAGGTCCTTAAGGGTAGAAGACCCCGGCCTGCCGAGTGCCAATATATTAATGATGTGTCTATTACAAACTTTTATGACAAGTAGAAGGAGATCCAAAACGGGTAATGAAACTTAATAAATTATAAAAAATGTAAATGACTGGGAATGTTAGTCAAAGAGTCTATAATCAGTAATGAAGTCTACTGTATTAGATATTTTGTCAGAAAACCACGTATATCAAGGTACACATTTTGATATTTTGGACAAATTAAAAGAAATACCTATTCCTTTTGTTGGCTGTGATCAACACGAAAAAAATTTACAACTACGATCATTGCCTTGTACCTTGTCAGTAGAATGCGCTTTATTTGTAAAGAGGTTTACCGACGAGATAAAGTTAAAAGAAAGAAAATAAGGTGCTTGAAGAAACAATCAAAATTATAATTAACTTTTCACTGTGTTCCTGTAGTCTGTTTTGATAGATTGATGTCCTTCCACAAAGTTAGAAATAAGACCTACAACTTGATGAAACTTGATTTATGAGGATGTGATTTGCTAACAATTTTTTTTGCTGAAATCATGTTACAGATTTTTGTTTTCAAACTTCACAAAATATCAATGTCTTCATTTGTGGAGGAATTTTAATAAATTATAGTTTAAAAAACTGAAAAACACGCTTTAATAGTAAACTGAACTAAAAAAAACCCTTTGGACGAGAATAAACTGATTAACAAGAAAATTAATGTCATTGTGAAAACAGCGTGGGTCTTATATCAGTTATAAAACTTTTATCGGTATAATTTCTGAAAGTAAAGTCAGTATGAATATATGGCATAAAAGCACCCTACGCTTTTTTACAAAAGATATTTTTTTTCTTTTTAGTTCAATTTACTATTAAAGTGTGTTTTTTAGTTTTTTAAACTATAATTTTTTTTCTTTTTAGTTACGTTTACTGTTACGGATACGGAACGCGTGTTTTTTAGTTTTGTCAAACTATAATTTATTCTTCTTCGCTACCTCCCCGTGCCGAAAATGGATAATTTGCGCACCTGCTGCCTTCCTTTTATATGGTAGCCATTTCCCAGGGTCCCTCTCCGAGATGAATTTTTTTTATCCTGACGATCCTGTTCAGGATAATGGGACAAACTTATCAAATCATTGCATGGTCATCGATTGTAATCTGGGGTTATAAAGTGGGTGAAAATCAAATGAAACTAATAAAAGCGGTTTAAAACAAGTAAATTTACTCGAGTATTATTTTAATTAACAGGTATCAGGGAAATTTGGTTTTTCTGACTTTATTTTAGTTATTATGTTTTGTATCATACATAGAATGTAACTGATTAGTTATGTTCCTGTCCTTACTTGAAAAAGTCAACCTAAAATCTCTTATACTTTGATGAAATTTAATCTGAATGAATAATAACCTAATTGAAAAATAAAGATTAATGAATAATCGTTTAACAAAATATAAGTTACTTTAATAGAGGATGCATAAACCTTTCATAAGTGCTAGTTATTTACTCAAAGAAAGACATTTTTTTAAATAAATACATTTCTTTTCTCCTAAAAGAAAAACAATAATAATTATATTTAAATTTTATGTATTATAGTAAATAGTTGGTAAATTGGGAAACGAAAAGTACAATACTTGGGAGTAAATGACGATAAGCCTTGATTAAAATCTGAAAAAAAATGCGTGCACCCCCTCCATGCTATTGCATCTTTTTAACATAATATGAATCAGATGTTCTTACTAAATGGCGTTTTATTATTTCTACTATCTATGAAAAAGATAAAGCAAAGTACAAGATTTTATTTTTCATGTCAACCATATTCAAGCCATCGCACAGTGCTGCGAATATATGGGACCATGGGACAAAAATCTTACGTTCTTGCGATTTGGCTGAAATTTAGTAGTAAGGGGTTTTCGAGGTCAAGGATCAAGAATCCGAGGCCAAAATTGAGTTATCTTATATTTGGATAGGGCTTTTCTAGATTTTCTGAAAATTGTTGAATAAACAGGTTTTTCAGCAACTCTCTACCATGTGATGTTGGATAAAACTTACACATTCAAAATTTTTTGATAAGAAGTATAGTTTTAAGAGTCGAATTACGATTTTATTTGGTAAAAATCAGTGTAAAAATCAGTTTTGATTTTGTGATATTTTTTACGATTCAGGAAAAATACTTTTGGTATAGAACAGTTAAATTTTGGGGAGAAATTTTGATTTATTGCATTTGAATATGTACTTTTACTTAATAATAGTTAAATATTTCGCATTGCTTTCTATCTTTTGCAATTATTTTTTTTATAAAGAACATGTAAAAGGAAAAAAATGTTTGCAATATCTTTATTTATTTGTTTTATATACGTATTTATATGCTTAACAAGAATAAATTTTAGAGAAAAAATTAAATGTTTACAAAGTTATATAATATATAGTTTTAAATGCTTATCAGATTATCTCAAATGATTTAGTTTTCAGAAGTGGCTACCATTTTTTTTTCATGTTCGTATCTAATAAACTATTAAAACAATTCTTAATGGAAGTGCGCTACCTTTATGAAATTATTTAAAAGATCAAAAAATAATGGTACATAAACTGCAGTACCTAGGGGAAAAAAACCGATCATGTGTTTAGGAATACACACATAAATATTAAGTATGAATTAACTAAAAAGATCTAAATGCTTGATCTACCTACTATATAATAATATGAATATCACCTTATATTATAAAATAACAAAATATTTAAATGCGCCTAATAAGTAATATGATTAATACATAAAAAGATATTGCCAGAGTAACTGTATACTCTATAGCCTAATTAAAAATAACGCGTAAATAAGTTTATATAAATAAGCGTATCCAATATTATTTCTAATACTGATACTGACTGTAGGGATTTAAGTGAGAACGATTAAAAAACTTAATACAGTAAATCCAGTGAAAGAATGTCCATGCGATATAATATGGCAATCAGCAAATCACATAAGATTGCGCATGGTGTCATTGCTAGTGTACGGGTATTCTTTCCATAAAACAACTGTTGTATTTTTTTGTTATAAGAAAATAAAAAGTGCGTGAATTATCAAATAAATGAAAAAACATAATACCTAAGCCTAAAGAGACAAAAGGAACTAGTATAAAACAAATTAAATTAATCAATAATACTGCTTATTCGCCATCTGAAAGTTTAATATCATTTTATACTATTTTTTTTAGGAATCAGGATTTACAAGATACTTTTCAACTTCGACATTATCTGCTCTTTTCTTTTTAATGGTTGTTACTTTCCGGTAATTGGCAATAAAAGGTTCAGAAGTAATTAAAAGCCTTTGCATTAAATCTGTATTACAGTCAATTCTAGAACACTTTCGAGTGTGTGACAGTCGATTTTTCCTTACCTCCTTGTGACGAGCCTCCAAAGCGTCCTCGGATAACTGCCCAATTGGCAAGGAGAAGGAACCAATTATTTCACACCCGTGTTCTAGAATTTTGTGCACAGTGCTCGGCATATAATACCAACTGTAAAGTTCTAAATAGAGTGCCTTTGTTTCTTTTAAAAGTTCCCTAAATTTTGATAAATTTATTTCACAACCACTTGAAATGACTCGAAGGATGATTGAGAACTTAAATATTAAATTCTCATCCACACCTGTTATTTCTGAGCTAAGTTGGTATTTTTCAAAAAAACGTCTCGCCGTATTACCATCGTTGGTTGAGCCAAAACCTGGCTTTGGTTTATCCACTATTAAAGCCATTTTTGACTTAAATTCAGCTTGAATTCTTTTTTTATTATTCGCTACCAATTCCTTATCTTTCCCTGCTATAACTTGCCAGGTTTTAACCGGCAACTTATACCCTATGTGCAAAACACATTCGAAAAATCAACTTTTGATTTTTGACAATGTAGAGTGGATAAACCAAATCGGTAGTTCTCAACCTTTGATGGGCGAACGTCATTCGAGTTCATCTGTTTTGGCGTGGCCGCACATATAATACATTTTTGAGTAGAATTCGTATTAGAAAGAATATTGGTTACACTACCATCCATCATAGTAAATATCATATGACAGTCTACCTGAGATTTTGTGCCATTTTTGCATTCAACTTCAAATTTTTTAAATTGGGCAATTTTATCTAGCATCATTTTCTCCTCAGCACGCACTAATTCTGCATTTTCTTTTTGAAAAAGCAGTTTAATGGGCCTACAATATAATGTAGAATAGGTGCGTTGATTAACCCATATATCTGAGTTTATATTCGTTGTAATATTAGTTAATCTTAATGGCACCATAGCCACTAGAAACAAATATTCATCAGTGTTTGATACATCGCTAAATGCTTGCTTATACTGGCTATGACCTGAACTGCCATCGAAACCCCATTTGCAAGTAAGTTTTAATTGCGCTGGACCATTAAAATTGACTGTTTTCAGAATGTTAGTAGCTGTTTTCTCAATCAGTTCCTGAAAATTTACCTCTGCAGAGGTTTCGGTGGCAGTTATTTCAGATGGCAAAAGAGATTTTTTAAATTTATTTAACATATACAAACTTGGAAACAAGTCTTCATGAACCTCATTCACAACTTCTCTTAATCGGTTGTATTTTTTTTCGGACAGATCTAAGTCCAAATATAGAGCTAGAGCTTGCTCAAGTGAAAGAGATGAACTTTTTTTTTCTGACGGAACTTCTGTTAATTGTGCGGCAAACTGAATTTCTGCAGGTGTCATAGTAGTTGTAATATGGGACACTCTTCTTCGTTTTGTCTTAGATGAAGCTTCTTCAAAGGCTATTTGAGGTCTACCACGGCTTGGTCCAGGCTGATTTAATTCATTGGCATTGGTATCCACGGCCAAAACATTTAGACATTCCGGGAGTTGTATTGAGCTTTGAAGCCAGGCCGCATTTCGCTGAACGAATCGGTAGTAACATCTGTACTCTTTCTGCCATTTGGTACTAAATTTTAAGCAGTAAAACTTGCTTAAATTTAAAAGCTCACTTTTAATTTGAGCAGAGGGCTCAGTAATATATAACAACCCACATAGTTGCTCACAAACCAAATTTTTTGGGTTGTCATTCCGGTTATTTAACCAGGTGGTAAAAATATCAGCAACTTTTACTGCATCACTCTTATCTAAAAACACGAAAAAAACGCTTAGATGCAGATGGACGCAGCTGAATCATATTTTAATTTAAAGCATATTATTGTGGCATTAAAACCATAAAAAATCAACAAGGTGTTTTTTGGTGTTTTTTTTAAATGTCTAATTGAAGTTATTAAATAAAGCAACAAGCCCAAAAATACATCTTATTAAGTTTAAGTTTCTCTTGTCAATAACAAATACCAAAACAAAGTAACAAACTTATAAAATTAACACTACATACCTTGATTTCGTACTGCCATAATCAACAGATGGTAAAAAATTAAAAATATTAACTTAAACACACCCCTAACTTAACGCTTAAAATGCAATAAATAACGATGTCTGAGCAGGTTGTCAACCGATCCATTTTTTATGGTTTCCTAGCAACCAAGCAATTGTTTTCGCTCATGGCTAGGTGCGATTTTGGATGTATAGACATCTTTTCTTTACAATAAGCAAACTAATTTGTAATTAATAAATACTTAATTTTAACATTTTTGTCCATTGGTCGCGGCATTGTGCATCGGAACCGACCCAGTCGTTATTTTTTAATTTGGACTTTATGCACAGTTAATAAATTTCATGTAGTTTTACTTAGCTTCATCTTGATCCCTATACTTAAAATATTAATTACATTTAGAATAAACGCTTCGTTTGAAGTTAATAGAATATAAAAAAGTGATTGCGCTTATAAGCAGTCGTGTATTAATTACAACGCATTCCGAGATAGAAATTCCGAGATAGAAGTCGGAATTCCGAGTTAGAAGTCGGAATTCCGAGATAGAAGTCGGAATTCCGCGATAGAAGTCGGAATTCCGAGTTCGAAGTCGGAATTCCGAGATAAAAAATAAAAATAAAAAAATTGTGGCCCTTCTACGCTTTCGTACAATCGACTTTAAATTATGCAAAAAAAATTAAATGTGTTGTAGGGATAAACTGATACGAATTCAACATAACGTAACAAAATGGCGGTGTGTGTCAATGCAAAAACTACTTATTGAATTTATTTTAAATTATGCCCAAGAATCAAGTGTGGCATAGATAGAAACTGGTAAAATATTAGTAGGAATTCAATATGATTGAACAAAATGGCGCCCAACAAAAATGTTTGAAAAGACAGTAATGACTACGTACTGAAGTAAATTGTGCCACTCTTCTTCACTATTCCTAATAAAAGGAAATATTCATAACGAGGAAAGTTCCGGGTAAAGAAAATTTATCGCTTTTTTCATTCTAAAAGATGAAATAAATTATATCTTAATTACCCCAGTAGGTTATTTTAGTGCATAATAATAGCTTGTGCAACTCAGAGAGGGTTCGTGACGAAAGTGGACGTTCCGCATTGTTTAATGGTTTTGTTCTTTTGCAATTTAGACGGAATAGACGTTTGCTTACAAATTACATAATTTCAGTGCAATTGGTTATAAGTTTGGACTGGACCTAATCAATTCAATACAAATTTGCACACGTAGTGCACTTATAATAAAAATAAGTTGGGGGTATTTGGCATCTGTTGCGAAGCTGTTTCAATCTATGGTATTTTAGAATCTCCAATAAATCCCATTCAAAATATTATAATTGCTGTAAAGCATATAGTAGTAATAAATTATGGTAGTAACATACCAAGTTTAGTATTTCTATTAATAATATTGACAGCAATAAAATTAGTAGCGGTAGAGTTATAGTACAAATAACAATGAAGTTGTAAATATTTACAGGTTATTGTATAAAAAGCATTATTTTAGACCTATTAGTTAAACATGTTTTGCATATAGTAGCATTTCCCATTTCAACTGCATATTTTGGGTATAATCTACTTCACGAAACTTAAAATGGTGTTAATTCTTGCTACTGCTAGTAAAAATATGGTTGAGGGCTTATTGGATTCGGAATGACGTCTAGAAAAATGTGCAAAAGTTTTAAACCCCCTAGAAGTTATTTAAGAATTAAAATACAAAAAGGAGTTTAGTTTTTGGCAAATAACTCGGAAACTATTAACGTTAAGGAACTAAAAAAAGGATTCTTAAAGAGGAAGAAATTTACAATATAAAATCCCGACTCCCGCAACTCTATCTATTACTAATAATTTTAATTTAATGTTGAAAATAGAGCTCCGCCCGGCGAGCGGTTAAGAGACCGAAAACCGGTCGTAATAAGAAAAAAAAATATACCATCAAATATTAATTTAAAAATTTAAAGAAATATGATGATATCTAGACACTTGAATTAACAATATCCCGCTGAAAAAAAAATGTTTTTCAGATTTTTCATAAAGTGAGTGTTGATTAACGCATTTTCATAGAGTTTTGGTTTATATTTCAAGTCGGATAAGTGTTAAACAAAAGCCACTACAATTTTTTTGTTTCGTGGAAATTTTGTCACAAATATACGATATGAGATTATTTCACAGAGATGTTTTTAACTATTATAATCTATTAGTTATTAATTATTGAAACTAACAAAAAAACTTTAATAATTAATAATTAATAGATTATAAACAATTTAAAACATCGCAATGTCAAAATATCATATAGTATATCGAAATTATTTTAGTGGCTTTTGTTTAAAAACAATCCGACTTGAAATATAAACGAAAACTTTTAAATTAATATTTAATAGCAGAGTTATCAAAGAGGCTCTGGAAACGTATCTAGTTACTAGATAAGTTACGTTTTAAAAAATTATCTGAAGTGACTTTGGGTATCTAGTTACTCTTAAAAAAAAGGAACCTAAATACTTATCTTAAGTTACTTTTTAAGGCCCATTTTTAGTTATTTTGTATAATATGTATTAAGTTTTGTTAGGTTAGGTAATGTATTTCTTACCTTTATTACTTCAGGAAAAAGGGAAATGTGCATGTTTAAACCTCTATGACCCCAGAATTAGCGACAATGGTATTTTTACGACAGTTAACATAAATACAATATACAACACACTTAAAAAAAAACAATAAATAAGCATGACGCCGCAGAGTATTTAAAAGCATGGCAAAAGAAAACAGTCTTGTAATAGATGCTGAAGATGTTATATACGTGTTGTACCGACTATATAAAGATACTTGTCTAGAAGTTTTACGCCATGAGATTCTTCTTGAGTATATTATAGAACTCCTAAATCAACAGAGCTATAGTACTACAGTACCAACAATACAAAACTCTAAACCCACTTGCTATTAGCCGTTATTACAGCTGACAAATAAGACTAGTCGTAATTGTTATAAATCCCGGGTAATCGTGACGTCAATTGCATGATTTTTTTTCAAGCTTTAAACCTTTTTATTTCATCCTTTTTACTTTTTTTTATATGAGTTTTATTGTAGTGTCAGTTTTAACAAATAGCTACATATAATATGTATGTTATGTCCTGAAAAAATTGAGAAGTTTGTAGGCAGTATATTACTGCCTATATAGCGTCGAATAAACCATTCAATATGGCTCCATTCCGCCATTTTTAACTTTTTCCAATATTCTTTGCTATGGGCAAAGTCCGGCAATATTCTGAATATTCTCTGAAAATTTCATCCAACTTTTTCAAACCATCGATCGCGCAATAATCGATGTAGAGTGAAATGGGGAAATGTAGGTACCTAGTGCTTTTTCGATTTTGATAACTATTTAAAAAAACAAACTAGTGACATTTTCAGGTTTCTGAGGAAGGAAACAAACTCATACTTGCCTTGGCTACTGATTTTTTAATTTGCAAGGTTGGACCGTTAAATAAAAACGTCCAGCTTTGCATTTTTTATCATGACTTGTTGCCATAATTCTCCAGAAATGGGGGCAAATGTGGCAGTTCGGTATAGTGTCTCTATACTTTACGTTCTTTGCTTACTTAGGCAATAGTGGCATGTACTATCAACACATCCAAATATTTTATTTTTATTGCATCTTGGAAATCCTTCTAGTTTTTAAGATATTTAAGGAACCATTTTAAAAATACATTCAGTAACAAAAAATAGTGACGCACTTGATTTTTGGCCCAAGTTTAATGTCTTATATCTTTTAAACCAGTGGACAGATTTTGAAGATTTTTTTTGTAAGTAGATAATACCTGTGTCTTCTAACAGAAATAAAACAAATGCAACTGTTTTCAAAGATTCTTGGATAATAATGAAAAAGCTCGAACCATGCTGTTTTGCTATTTTTTGACATCCCTGTGTATTAGTTGAGAATTCGTATAGAAACGTTTTACACTCTATACGAAAGACCCTTGTTTTGTGCGCATTTTGTTTTTTTTATTCATCGACTTATCTCTAAAATTGACCGAATTACAGCTTTTTTGCTGAAACTTTGTAAAGCTACATAAATGTTCATGGTTAAACATTGTTTTTTTTCCTGTTTTTTGACTCATCCTGTGTATTGTTTGCATTTGTATAGAAGAATCATACACTGTAGATGAAAAACCCTTCTTCTAAGAAAAATGTGTTATTCTGTTCATTAATTTGTCTTGAACATGTCTGAATTACTGCTTTTTTATTGTAATCAAGCAGTTATCTACTTGATTTTTTAAAAGTGATATTCTAATAAAATAAAAATGATATGAATTTTATAAAACTTTTTTATTAACGCAAAATAACTATAACTGGATAAAAAAGAACTTGAAAAATATGCTTGGTACAGAGTATTGCCTCCTCTAGCAAACCTGAGAGCTTCTAATCAGTGTGGCATTCTTGAAATTAGGTTTCCTATTTTTTCTATTAGTATACGGTCCCATTCTTCTCATAACGCATCTGCCAATTCTTTCAACAGGCCTTTCACGTGAACGCACCCTTCTTCCTAATTTATCCCACAAATGTTCTATTCCATTCATATCGGAGCTTCTCGCAGGCCACTGTAATGTGGGGATACCTGCAGTTTTTAAGAAGTTCTGCACTATTGCTGCGGTATGCGGTCGGGCATTATGAATCAGAATAAAATTGTTACCAACTAAATCAGCAAGAGGTAACACATACTGCTCTAAAATGTCATTGATGTATGGGCTGGCATTGACTGTCTAATGGGAAAAACATGAAGGAGGGGTGTACGTCTATTCATGAAAAATCCACCCCACACCATAACCGAACAACCATTAAAAGTATCTCATTCTGTTATCAAAGATTGATTGAATCTTTCGCCAGTTCTTCTCCATAGTCTTTTTCTTCCATCCACCATATTAAGGCAAAACCTTGATTCATCAGTAAACAGGACATTTGGCCATTCACAAATAGTCCATTCTCCATAATTTTGTACGAAGTATCTCTGAGCAGCACGATGTTGAGGTAGCAATTTAGGACTTTTTGCAGGCCTCCTAGCCGTTAAGTTCATCTGAGCTAGACGTCTACAAACCGTCTGCTCTCACTATAACATCTCGAATTTGACGAAGATCCGAGCATTGCTTCCTGTTTGTTCAATTTCAGGATCGCTCTACGAGCTGTTCCCTCAGGAACCCCCCACAGCACAAACGGCGTAGCGTTTACTACGTCCATCATTCCCTAAAGCAACTAATTTGGCCGTTTGTTCGGGTGTAATTTGGGGCATTTTATCACTAAAACCTTTTTTTCGTCTAAAAAATGACAATGAAGTTGTCGAAATACATAAATGACAAATATGGCGGATTATAACAAATTAATTGCTATAGCGACGGCAATTGTTTTTTCAAAGTCGATTATGATCCGACGTAGTCAATCCGCTAGCTAAGATTTTTGATACATAATTTCGAATTCAATTAAAAAAGACTTAAAGGGTTTTAAGTTCAGTTTTTGTCGCTGATGACTAATTTACAAGTTTTTTTTGCGGATTTTGAGGAATCGATCAAATACACCTGTAAAAGTTCAATAAGACCTTCGCCAAGTTCGAGATGCTATGGTTAGTGAGAGACGGTTTGTGTACGCCTAGCAGAAGTGAATTTAAAGGCTAGGGGACCTGCATGTATACCAATGGAAAGAATAAGAAACTTAATTTCGGGTATGCTACAAGATAAGAAGCTCTCAGAGTTGCTATAGAGAAGCCAATATTCGGTACTAAGCACATGTTTCAAATTATTGTCCAGTTATTGTTATTTTAGTTAAGTTAAAAAAAACATTGTCCAAGATTTTCCATTAACAACTATGCAGCTTGGTAAGGTTTCAGCAAAAAAGCTGTAATTCGGTCAATTTTAGAGATAAGTCGATGAATAAAAAAAACAAAATGCGCACAAAACAAGGGTCTTTCGTATAGAGTGTAAAAAGTTTCTATACGAATTCTCAACTAATACACAGGGATGTCAAAAAATGGCAAAACAGCATGGTTCGAGCTTTTTCATTATTATCCAAGAATCTTTGAAAACAATTTCATTTGTTTTATTTCTGCTAGAAGACAAAGGTATTATCTACCTACAAAAAAAAAAACCTTCAAAATCGGTCCACTAGTTTAAAAGATATAAGACATTGAACTTGGGCCAAAAATCAAGTGCGTCACTATTTTTTGTTACTGAATGTATTTTTAAAATGGTTCCTTAAATATCAAAGTTTTCACAAAAAAAGGGTTTTTCATATAGGGTGTATACAGTTTCTATACGAATCCTCAACGAATACACAGGGCAAGTCAAAAAATAGCAAAAAAGCATAGTTCTAGTTTTTACATTATTATTTCTTTACAATTTTAGAATTTTTGAGAAATTTTTCATTTGTTTCATTTTTGCTGAAAGACAAAAGTCTACCTACCTATGAAAAAAAATGTCAAAATTGATCCACTAAGATATTGAAGTTGGGTCAAAAATCAAGTGCTTTACTTTTTTTGGAACTGAGTGTAGAAGTTAGAACAAAAAATTGCACAAACAAGATCTGTTTTTATTGGAGATATCCCAAAAACAGTAAAAATACAACGAATCAATTTTTTAAACAAAAAAAAAACGCAAATTCGAGGCAGAGACACCAAATACATTATATAAAAAAATGAAGAATTCGTTTAGTCACTGTCCATATCAGATGCTTCCATGGGAAAAACATAAAATATTCTATGGAAAGTTTTTTTTGCAAGGTCGACGTCTCATCCTTATTAAGCCAATCAAACAGGTTTTCTGCATAAGTTTTTCTTACCAAAAACTTGATTGCTAGGACGTCTTTATCAATTTCTATAATTCGTCCAATAGGCATAGGTCGTAAAATACCGCACAGTAAAGGTGTTCTTCATTTCTAAATCGTGCCTTCAGCATAATTTTTTAATTTCTTTTATCCCATAAATATCTTTTCTTGTCAAACCCTTTGATCCACATCCCCCTTTATCAGTATTAGATTCATCGCTGCTTTCACTTTTATTGTTGCCAATTTGTCGGGACAAGTGAAAAAAAAATACAAATATTAGGCATTTAAACTGTATGGTGCCTTTAAATTACTATTACCTTTAATTACTGATGAGCGATCTCTCTTTATCTTCTTATTTTTCTCAAATGGTTTCCTGGTCAAGTCGATAAGGACAATATCATCTTCATCTCTGATTCGCTGCTCGATATTGGTCTGCGTTTAGGACTTTCAACTTTTTCCTTGACTTTCCCATTTCTCGTTCCCATTGTAGGCGAATACAATTTTTATTTTCCCTTGCATTTTTCTTGTTGGCTAAATTCATAGGAACCATGTCATCTTCCTCTGATTCGCTACTCATAACTAGCCTGCTTTTAATAGTCTTAACTTTTTTCTGGTTTTTACGAATTGTTGATTCTACTGCAGTCTGTATATTATCTTTTCTTATTTCTTCGACCTTTTTTTTATCCTCTCTTGTCTTTTTCTTGTTTTTAAGAATCTCCATAGCTTTCCTATCAGAAATTAGCGCTCCTGGTGTCTTATTGTCTTTTCAACAGTAAGTGCAGGCGAGGCTTCTCCAAGTTCACTTATATCTCGCTTAGTCAGAGGAGAGCCATAGTTTTTTCGCTGCCATTCTAACAAAATCTTATTTTAACTCACTTGTAGTGTAGGCAGGTAGTGTTACAAAAATAATGTTAATTTCTAAGCCAAACTAAATCTATGGAAATGGGAGAGGTGTCCATCAAAAAGTATTAATATTGGCCGTTTTTTTAAGCCACTAACTGTGAAAACTTTTTCAATATATCGTTGAAATTCCTACGTCGTCATCCAACCACTTTCCGTGATATCAAATGTTGTACCTGGTTACAAATTATCACATTTCCATTTAGATCGAACCGAGGATCGAACTATGGTTCCTTTAAATTTAAAAATTATCTGAGGAGGTAACCTGGTTTCCCCTGCTGTAAGACAAGCCAGGACCGTCGTTATTCTCCCGCCCAGCGCCTGCAGTCCGTTCGAAAAGACTTTCACCTTTTTCTCGATGACTCTTACCTTGACAGGATCATGATTAAATGCAGATTCTTCCCGATTGCATACTTGATTCGGTTTATTTAACAAGTTTAAACCTAAAAGTTATTCGGGCCACATCTGGTAGAAGAGAAATACTATTTCTGGTGTAAATTGTTCATACTTAGCATTTTGTTGTTTAAGTTCTGGCATCCTTAAGCTTATTCTGTGACTGGATGTAACACAACGAAACCAATCATCACCTAGCCTTTGATTTTTGAACGGTGTTCCTACCGATTATATATCTAATCATGCACAGCATCTAAAAACTGATTTTTAGTGAGCCCAAAACCCCATCTAGCCATAATTCTTCTATACACTATCTGCGATTATCGACTCTTCTTCCGCGGAAAAAACAAGTGTCCCTCCAGATTTAAATAATTTTAAGGACGATATCTGAGTCTTCTTCAGTGTATTTTTTCTCTGTTTTCTTTTTGTATTTTCTTGCCATTTTTGCACAATTGTACACTTTTTTACTGTAGTTACAATAGTCACTTACAATGATTTCTAACAACAGCAAATTCACCACCAATGACAGCCACTTACTGCTATCAGGAGCTGAGGTTATAATTTGGTAGCCATAATTGTCCCATATGCAAACGCACTGGGGCAAATGTGGCAGCCTTTATAATGTTTTCTATGTTAGATCTAAAAAAAGAAAAATATAGTTAGTCACCTAAAGTAATAACTAATAAGATATTGCAGTGTTATTAAGGATATCTGCAGAGAACTCATTAACAAAACATCAAATTCTATGTAGTACACAATTTGCACAACCCACAAAATTATAGTCTTTATAATTTTGTTTATTAGGTCAACAAAACTTTGGTGCATAACCCTGTATTGTTAAAAAGAGCAATCAAATTCTTGTGGTAAATTGTTTTTCTAAGAAAATTAATAATAATAATAATAATAATAATAAATAATAATAAAAAATAATTTACGAATTCAGAAAATTCTTCCACAACAAACAAACTAACCTCCACAAGGCAATAGTGAAAGCAGACAAGAATTATACACCGCTCGACCTGTCTCAAACGAGCCACGTAGCAGACGTACACAGTAACATCCAATCACGACTAGAAAAGATGAACACTTGGTCTGAAAAAACACTTCACGGAAGACACAGATACCACATAAAGCAAGACCATATACATAAAAAGCTTTCATATACGTGGTTACAAGAAGGGCAGCTGTTCCCTGAAACAGAAGGCTTCCTGCTTGCCATCCAGGACAAAGTCATAGCAACCAGAAATTACCGAAAGCACATCATCAAGGATACAACCAGTGAAGACGAGAGGTGTAGGCGATGTCACCAGCAGAGAGAGAATGCGGATGTGGATGTAGAATAATGGCCGGAACTGAATACACCGCGAGATACAACTCAGCAGCGAAGGTCGTTCATCAAGCATTAGCCACAACAGAGAACACAGACCTTTACTACCATTATACATCAACATCTATACTTGAAAACGAAGACTACAAGCTCTACTGGGACATTGACATCCACACAGATAAAACAATCCCCGCAAATAGACCCGATATCACCTTTCAATACAAAAAAGAGAAAATCACTTATTTAATTGACATGTCTGTCCACAACGACGAGAACATCCAAGCGAAATACAGTGAGAAGATCGCCAAATACACCGACTTGGCAATGGAAGTAAAAAGGCTGTGGAAACAGGAAATAGTCATCATTGTTCCTCTCATAATATCAGTAACAGGTCTCACCCCAACAACGTTTACACCGCATTTGGCTCAATTAGGACTTAATACAGACATTGACAGGAACATCCAGAAATCGGTCATTTTGAAAACATGTAGCATAGTTAGATCATTTCTTAATACACAATAGTTGTTTTTTTTTCCATTTCCTTTTTTTTATTTTTATTTTTTGTACTGACTTGGTATAATCCGTCAGTATAAAATACAACCACAGGAATACTGTGAGACAACAAGTCATAATAATAATAATAATAATAATAAACATCTTTATTGACCAACCAATCTTTAAAGTACAAAATTTTTAAATAATATATATATTTCTAGAGTAACAAAAAGCCTTGTATAATGGCAGACATCTGGTTAACCAGATACTGTTTAGGCCTTAAACTAACCAAACTAAACTATATAGTTAAAGATATAATAAATTTGCCATACTAATCTCAAATAACGCAATTGATAAATATGAATATTATAATAGTAAGGAAGAAGAGAAGATCAAGAGTAAGAAGAAAGAAGAAAGGAAAGATATGGCGAGGAAGACTCAGAGTTGAGATAGTAACATATCTCGTTTAAGTTTAAATTTAAAAGCTAGAAATAATAAATTAGTATCAAAATTACTACGTATGTTTACAAAATGAGTTATGTTATATGAAAACGATCTTTTAAACATCTTATTACAATGCTTACGAACTGTAAGAATGCTCCTTCTGCGGAGATTCAAGTTGTAAACGTCAGTCCGAAATTTTATTTTTTGATATAAGTATTTTTTGATATAAGTGACTTAATTTTAATAATTTTAAAGTAAAAAATCGAGGTATCGAGTCTAAATCGATTGAACCAGTCTGACTCAGTAAGAAAGGAGAAAGGGGGTATGATTAGGCTTTCGCACACCATATATTAACCTTAGACACGAATTTTGTAGTTTTTGAATTCGGTATCAATCCATAGCGTCAGAGTAGGGCGTATATACACTACTACAATGATTAAAATGTGACAATATAAAAGCATAAAAAAGAATCACACAGTATCTTCTTAGTTTCACAAGAAAGGTAGTGTCTATGTTCATAGATTAGCTTTAGATTGCCGTACGCTATTCTGAGTTTAGCTGTAACATGCTCCCTAAATCGCAACTTCGCATCTAGCAATAGTCCCAAACTTTTGCCAGTGTCTGAACAAGCAAGCAAGGTATTGTTCAGTTTTATTTTAAGGGTTGTTTTCACATTGGTTGTTTGTGAGTCGTTTCCAAAAGTGAGACCAGATGACTTGATTTGGGTATCGTCAGCGTAAAAATGTGAGCTGCAATGCCTAAGAGAGCTAAAAAAATTGAAGGTATACACTGTGTACAGCAATGGGTCCAATATACTATCCGGTGGGACACCTGAGCGGATATTTAATAAAGCAGAAAACTCATTATTATGTACTACTTGCTATGTACGGCCCGAGAAAAATTATTTCTTCACTAAAAGCGATGTAATATAGTATAGATAACAGAATCTCATGATTAAGCTTATCAAACGCCTTACTAAAATCTAAAAGAATCAATACAGTAATTTTATTATCATCATATGATTTAAGAATATCATCAATTACACCGGCGAGAGCAGATTTACAGCTGTAACCTTCTCTAAAGCCGGACTGCCTAAGAGGCAAGATACTGTGTACAATAAGATACTCTCTTATCTGCCTCTCAGTGATCCTTTCAAGAATCTTAGACAGCGTCGGAAGTATACTAATTGAACGAATTTCATTAAATTCTGTAGGATTTTTGACTTTCGGCGAAGGAACCACCTGGGCTTGTTTCCAAAGAACAGGAACGTAAGAGCAAAGTAAGCACTCGTTAATTATATGAGTTAAATATGGAATACCAAATGTTTTTGTTTTAATATTATTTAATATATCACTTACTTTATTTTCAGTTGACAAGTGAAAACAAAAAGTATTGTCTAAGTGTTGATGTCTATTGTTGTTATAAAATTGTAATAGTTCAGGTTTAGGAGTGCTATTATTATTTAGGAAATCTACAAAATGATCATTTATTTGATTAACATTACTTAACTTAGGGATGATTCCTTGCTTATTTTTTACAATATCGACTGTGCGAAGTTCACTCCACTTTTCTTTGATACTGCAACGTTCAAATTTGGCTCTGAGATAAGCTTTTTTTCTGATCTGTAATTGCTTGTAATAATCATAATGCGCGGGAAGTTTGCTTTGCTTATATTGTTTAAGTGCTTTGTTTCTAAGTTTTTGAGGTAATTTTATGTTATCGGTGATCCAAGGGGCGCGTAAGAATAATTCTTGTTTTTTTGAAATTGCTTTAAAGGCACATGCACATTAAAAAGATCCAATATGCAACTGTTAAACATTTTAATTTTTCATCAATATTGTAAATGCGTATAATATTTTGCCACGGAATTTGCTCCAGATCGCGTTGAAAATTATTAAAATTTATTCTTTTTAAAGGCCTATAAAAAAAGATTTTGCCTCAATAGAATGCTCGTTAATCCTTAGTTTGCAAGATGTTAAAAAATTGCGATATTGCAATAATTTACATTAATGCTGTGTATATCAGAAGTTAAATTAGTAAATATTAAATCAAGAAGTGACATAGAGTGTGAAGAAATATGTGTGGGTTCCTGTCTCGGTTCCTGTATAAGCTGTTCCATTCCAAAGGTTAGGAAAATATTTTCCAGTTGAGATTATTTCTCAAGAAATTCAAAAGAGCCAATCGATTTATAGTATATAAATAGTATAGTATTTTAGAGAATTCGAACATCGTAACAAAAAAACAATTGAATGAGAAACAAGAAACTTACGCCAAGGATGTTGCGTTTTTTAAACGGAACACTTTATTACATTTTTTGATTCTATGGTCAATTCTAAATGTTTTTTAATTAGGGTACTATATGTCTATCTTCAACTGTTTTTGATTTATTGAAGTTTGAAAACTGACATTTTTGCTTCTTTGAGCCGTCATAGCACCTGAACGGTTGGACCTAGAGCAAAATAACTTTCACATTCCTATCTTACTTTTTGATAAGCTATCTTATGATGCCATAATAATACGTCAAAATTAGAGTGATTTTGAAGTAAGGTGATGCAGATGATCACCGACATTTCATATGCATATATTCAATTAAATAGGCAGCAAAACAATTTCCGTTTTTTTTGTTTGACTGGCATCATAAGATAGCTTATTAAAAATTAAGTTAGGAGTGTGAAAGTTATTTTGCTCTAGATCCAACCATTCAGGTGCTATGACGGGTCAAAGAAGCAAAATTGTCAATTTTCAAACATCAATAAATAAAAAACAATGGAAGATATAGACATATAGTACCCTTATTAAAAAACACTTAGAATTGACCATAGAATCCAAAAATGTAATAATATATAGGGTGTTGCGTTTAAAAAACGCAACATTCTTGGCGTAATTCTTTTGTTTCTCATTCGATTGTTTTTTTGTTACGATCTTCGAATTCTCCGATCTAAAATACATTGATTGGCTATTTCGAATTTCTTGAGAAATACGGGGGAAGTCAAAAAAATACCGTTTTTCCTCCTCAATGGAAGACCCTGTACATTGATTACTCCGGGATGGTTTGACTAATTTGGGTGAAAGTTAAACTTAAAACTCAGATACCCCACAAATTTCAACAAAACTTGCGCCTCCAAATTGTAAAAACCACCGTTTGAAAATAAGCTACTCTGTTTTATAAGTTATGGCCCTATTTTATGAAAATTACAGACATGAGTCTAATTTTGTAAATATTTAATTCATTTCTACACAATCCAATGGCAATTTTTTTTAGCAGAACATACTGTATATTTTTTAACAGACTTAAAAAAGGGAGGTTAACAATTCGACCGTATGTATTTTTTATGTATGTACATCGATTACTTCGGGATGGTTTGACTAATTTCGATTAAATTTTTAGAAATATTTAAGCAAATCTTAAAACTCAGATACCACACAAATTTTAACAAAACTTGCGCCTCCACCGTTTAAAAATAAGCTACTCTGTTATATAAGTTATGGCCGTATTTTATGAAAATTGCAGACAGGAGTCGGAATTTTGTAAATATTTAATTCATTTCTACACAATCCAATGGCATTTTTTTTGAATAGAACATACTGTATATTTTTTAACAGACTTAAAAAAGGGAGGTTAAAAATTCGACCGTATGTATTTTTTATGTATGTATATTGATCATGGTTGACTAATTTCGATGAAATTTTTAGAAATATTTAAGAAAATCTTAAAACTCAGATACCACACAAATTTTGACAAAACTTGAGCGTCCAAATTGTAAAAAACCGTTTGAAAATAAGCTATTCTGTTATATAAGTTTATTGTTTTATACACATGGTGTAACAAAAGTATCTGGCAATCCAATGGTAATTTATTTAAATAGAACATACTGTATATTTTTTAACAGACTTCAAAAAAAAAGAGGAAATTAACAATTCAAACTAATGTATTTATGTGTGTACACTGATTACTCCAGGGTTGTATTAAAGCAAAACTCAGATCCCACATCGCCTCCAAATCGTAAAACAATCGTTTGAAAATAAGTTTTATAAGTTATGGCCATCTAAATTAAAGTTACATTTGAAGAAATTGCACTTGAATTAATTGCATATTGCATAATAGTTTATATTAACATCTGTCTGAGCATCTGTCCTTAACTAAATGCTAAGTTATAAATATTATATAAATATCTCAGGATACTAACTAATTAAACGATAATACGTGTGAACAGTTGTAGGTAATGAAGTCATTCTTAAATTACGTTTTATTTATCACTTAACAAAGATCAATGACAATTTGAAACCTGTTCGTTATCTTCCAATCTCTTAAAAATATTCTATGCTGAGACTTGTATTCAGATTATTTAATACGCCGCACAATGGATCGAAGCATAAGAAAATAGGGACACTGGCTGTTTTTGAAAAGTGCCAAATTTAAACTTTTTTTTCCATATTTGTGTTAAAGACACATTGGTGTTTCATGAAACATAATATGCTGTATACCTTTGTTATTTACCTATTGAGCACGCGAGCATCATTTAAAGCAAACTGAAAAATCATTCAAATTATATATATGGCGTCTTATATTTGATGGCTATTTTAGGACGGATGTAAAAACTATTCACTTGTTGTATATAACGACTTATATAGGCGTTTTTGGGCTATACTACTGGATAGTTAAATTTAAAAAAAAAGTCACAACAGACGTCAAGTATTGATTTGTTTTTACTTGTGTCATAACATCTTAAAATATAAGATTTTTTTTGACTTACAAAAAAATGTAAGCGGATTTAAGTGGAGATATTACATGCGATGTAAAAGCAAGCTTTACTAACCCACATTATAAAGAAATTGGCTGCCCCGAAGTGCCACTGCAAAGAAAAAATGCATAAGTATGCAAGAATTCTAAAATTTTTGCGGTCCACGTACAGCGCACAATCAAATAACTCGTAATTAGCCAATAAAGGTAAATATATTTTGTCAAGAATGAACCGGGCTAAATTATATTGCATAAGCCATATGATATGGTTAACATAAACAAAAGATACCAAAAATGTAATCGAAATTTAGTTATTGCCTTTTAATCAATACAGAAATGACATTATGTATTTATATACGTGTAAAGTACTGAGTACTTAGCTTAACAGTTTCGTCTCTCAGATATCAAGTTTGCCATGGAATAAAAAACAAGCTGGTTTTCACTTATTTGTTGCTGTCAAATGTGATACAAACATGGCGGAAACGCGTTTAAAATTTAATGTAGATTTTTATTCCTTATTAAAATCTCGACAAATTAAATTTACCGATCATAATGCTTTGTTTGAAAGTGTCATAGATATAAAAAAGGATTTCTCGGAAAATGAAACCCAAGGCTTGCGGGAATCGCTAAGAATTTTGTGCTTTCATCTCGCGAAAAAATGGAAACAATCCAAACGGACAGAAGCAAGGTTTTTAAAATCAAATGAAAATTGGTTAAAGAAGGAATTTGTGTGGCCAAAATCGGTAAATAAAGTAAAACCATCCCTACCTAAGCCGATAAAAACATTTGAAGAGCTCTCAAATAAACAAAAAAGAAGAAGGACGGAAGGAATGCGAAAAGAAAGTGTTGCTGTTCTTTCTTTTTCCTTATCAACAAAAATAAAAGAAGGTAGGCTAGACTTTGATATTTAATAATGCTTGTTTTTCAATTTTAAAAGTTTTGTTCGTCGTTTTTGTCAATTTTTGTTTAAACTTTTTAAGGTTGGCTTATAATTAAAAGCATATAATTTTTTTTTGTAGGTAATCAATACATTGGAAAAATACAAAAATTTTTAGAAAGTAACCCCAATAAAGTAGAAAATATTCTGCATTATTGTCAAAACATGGAGCAATATCACTACCATGAAATTTCAAAAGAAAAGGCATTAGCTCTATTTATTTCATCTGCCTTTTCCAAACAGCAATACCTTAACGTAAGAAAGGCAGCAAAAAATGAAGGGTGTAATCTTTATCCTTCATACTATAAAGTGCAACAGGCAAAATTAGAATGTTATCCACCCAAAAGTTCAATCATGATTACTGATCGTTGTGCAAAGATATCACTGCAATCTTTACTTGACCATACGGTGTCAAGAATTCTGCAAATAAAATCATCAGAGCCCGATAAAGAATTGACATTGTTTGGAAAATGCGGATTTGATGGTGCTTCTGGTCAAAGCATGTACAAGCAGAAATTTGATACCATCTCGGACCATGACAATTTCGATTCCAGCATTTTTATAACGGCTTACGTGCCATTAAAATTAGTACAATCTGACGATCCAACAAAAATAATTTGGGAAAATCCAGTGCCCTCTTCTGCACATTACTGTAGACCTTTAAACTTTCAATTTATCAAGGAAACAAAAAACGTTATTTTGGAGTGCTGGGAGTCGCTCAAAGATGAAAAAAATCTGCTTGAAAAAACGACTTTTCCAAATGGAGTAAATGTGAGACACGAGTTGTACCTCACAATGATAGATGGAAAAATTTGCACAATTTTAGCAGGAGCTAGTTCCAGTTCAGTATGTTATATTTGTGGTGCTAAGCCTACTAACATGAACAATTTGGAGGTAAGTTTTGTCTGTATCTGTTTATGCACGTGTAGCTCTTCAATGAACAGAGTTTATTGAGAGTAGTTTTTTTTCATTGAGAGCTCGTTTAAAGAGTTAATCTAACTGGCTAGTTTGGCAAAAATCGTTAATTGGTTTCAAAGATAAGGTGTTTTTTATCTTGAGTTTAAAGAAGAAAAACTGCTTTTTGAACGAGATTACAGAGCTTTCAATATTCGATTTATTAGGTAATTCGAAAAAGAAAACCTGATAAAAAGCAATACGATTTGGGGATCTCCAGTCTACATTCCTGGATACGGACATTTGAATGCATGCTCCACATTGCATATAACAGGGACTTTAAAAAGTGGTCAGCGAGAAGCACCGAAGAAAAGGCATTAAAAGAGAATAGGAAACTGGAAATACAAAAAAGGTATTCTGGAGAGAGCAAAACTAATTTATTGTCAGGTTTAATGTTTTGGAATTCGGCAATTTGTCGAGCCGTTTTTCGCCTAATTTGCAATTTTATTTTAGATTTAGGGAGGAGATGGGTTTGATAGTTGACGTCGTTAAACAGGGATTTGGCACAAGTAACGATGGAAACACTGCGAGACGATTTTTCCGAAACTTTGAAAAATCATCACAAATTACAGGAATCGATGAACGGTTGCTGGAAAGTCTATATACACTACTCCAAGTTTTGGCTTCAGGGAAAAAAATAAATGTGGAGAAGTTTGATAAATTTGCAAAAGAGACTGCAGAGTTATATGTTTACTTGTACGGATGGTATTACATGCCATCTTCTCTACACAAAATTTTGATACACGGTGCACAAATCATCGAAAACTTTTTGTTTCCCATAGGGCATCTGTCTGAAGAGGCCGCTGAATCTAGAAATAAATATTTTCGGAAATACAGGGAATGCCATTCAAGAAGGTGTAATAGAACTTTTGGAAATGAAGATATTTTGCATAATCTTTTATTGTCTTCCGATCCATATGTATCACATATGCGTAGCTTTGATAAGATTCATAGCGATTTAACAGAGAAAGCGGTTTCTCTTTTGTTATAATTTTTTTTTGTTCGTTTTGTTTATAAATTACCTTTTTTCGTAAGACATACTGTATATTTTGTAAACTACCTGGTACAATAGGCCATATTAATTTTAATGTTTGATGAATTTATTAAAATCATACATAAAAACCAACAAAATACAAACATTAATTTCGAAATAAGTCAATGTCCCTATTTTCCTATGTTTCGATCCAATGTGCGCCGGTGTCGTTGAGACCCAAATTAAAAGATATTATCAATAACCGTGAATTTCTGACACCGTGGTAGAGATATGAATTTTTAGTCATAAATCCAAAAATGAGGAAATGTTCTATTGGCCAGTAGTATTCGGTAACAAGCCGTATGAGGAAACAAGAAACTCCGCAACTGTATTTTAAATAAAAAATTTAGTATTAAAATAACTAAATATTGGAAATTTAATAAATCCAAATTAAACGCCGAATTACGGATAACAAATATAGTATCACTTAAAACTAGAGTTGCATTTTTTTTTATTTCGTTGTAATTAAAATCGGATTTTCTTTTATTAAAGTCCGAGTCGAAATCAGATTTTTTTGACATTACATGAATAACGCAGAATTATTAAAAGCAGTGTACAAACTAAATTTATTTAGAAAAGATATTATAGAAAAATAAATAGTATAATTCGTAACAAAACAACAAATTAAGAACATAATAAAATGGATGAAACGACGGATGAAACAAAAAATCGGTAAATTTGCCTTTACCTACAACTTCCCTCGTACAGAATTTCACTACATACATAGTGCTTTGGTAAGAATTTTTAAATATTTCTTTCGGCCGCCATTTTGTTCCGACATAATGGCTTTATACAAATATTTCGCCAGTTTACACCTATATAACACTTTATTTTTGTGCAAATTTCGAAGTCTATTCGAAAAGTAGTTTCTTAATAACTATTTTTTTTACACTTTGTGTTGCCGCTATTTTGTTCCCCCATATTGGATTTTTACCAAAATGTTACCATTCAATCCCCATGTGACCCTTGATTTTTGACCAAAATTTGAAGTCGATTGACTTCAAATATATCAAGATAAGTAATTTTTGAGCTATGCCGCGTACAGACACACCGACAGATTGACGGAAATGGAAAAACATGTTTTCTGGGTTTTCCAGGGACCCTGAAACGCAAAGGGCTGCAAAAATCTCGGAGGGTGATTTTTTTATAAATATGAATTCTTCTGTCCCATAAAAAATGCTCGGTATAAGGGCTACAAACACATTTCATTTAACGTATTTATCTTTTATTAAGACATTTTGCCAGGAAAATACGTACACCGAATTCCACATAAAAGTACCCACTATACCATCCAATCTGTAATAGATACAAAATAAAGTTTCATACAAAGTCTCTTTAAATTTGAAGTTCTCAATATAATATTTCCTGTTATACAGGATGTCCCAATTTTGCTGGGACGACATCAACTATAAAATTTTAAATGGAACACCCTGCATTTTTGACCATTATTTGATTCCTAGTCAAAAATAAATATAAGTTACAAATTTCATGCTTAGATTCCGAAATAATTAAGGATATGTGTGATTTTTTGTAAACTGGAGCTATTTTTCAAATCACTATAAAAATAGCAATAATCAAAAATTGGGCGTTTGGGTGGTAATTTCCAATTTATAAAGCATCGATGCATATGCGGAATACAAAATTTCTGTTCACACCTGTACAGGGTGCATATACTACGAAAGAAATCTTACGCGTTTTTAAAGTGAAAAAGGTCGATTTTTTTAAATAGAATACCCACTATGTTTTTTATTTATTCAAATGATCACGAAATACCTACTTTTATATATATATATATATATATATATATATATATATATATATATATATAAAGTAAAGTAAATTTATTGGTGCTGCTACAAAAATTTGTTTACACAGGTCAAGACATAAAAAAATTCACGTGTACATACATATATAATAAAAACAATACTCAAACACTGAAAATGCTTCTTATCTACATAGAAGTAAAATCATAACTATAGTAGTCATCCAGAGAGTAAAAGCAATTTACAATCAAAAATTCTTTGATCTTCCTCTTAAAACCTCTAATCGGCAAATCCCTCACATGATCAGGTAGTTTATTGAAAAGTTTGGGTGCGTGGTAATTTAAGGACCACCTAGCTCGATTAATTCTGTGGAAATCAATTTGTAAGTCCCGATGATGGCGAGTAAGATGTTCACGAACATTGCTGTGGGAAATATATTTATTAGATGAGACATAGTCAATGTGGAGTATCCAGGTCAATGTCTGATCAAGGTATATACCTAGAAATTTAAATGATTCAGGCTCCCCCAGATCAATCACATTACTTATGCTAAAAGTCATGGTTAAAGTTTTTTCATTATTCAAACTCAACCCATTAGCAGAGAACCAGTCCAAGGCCCCCGACTGTGCCTCCCAAAGTCTGTTTTTCAATAAACAAATATTTTGGCCAGAAGCAAATGCAGTGGTGTCATCCGCAAACTGAATGAATTCAAATGTAGGATCACAAAGTGGTAAATCATTACTATAAATAATAAAAAGCAGAGGGCCCAGTACTGACCCTTGCGGCACACCAAGGAAAATTGGCCTTAAGGTAGAACGTTGACCATTAACTTCAACAAGCTGTTCGCGACCCTCCATGTAGGATTGCAGCAACTTGAGGCTCTGATTATTGAAATTGTAGTATTTCAATTTTTGAACAAGGAGGCTAGGGCAGACACAGTCAAAGGCCTTACTAAGGTCACAGAATAAGGCTGCCGAATGTGCACCCTCATTAAAAGCATTCGCAATTGTTGTTATTAAGCTATTTATAGCCATTCCCGTCGACATACCATCCCTGAAGCCAAACTGCTCTTTGCTCAATAAATTGTATGCTTCAAAGCGACGGGAAATTCGAGATTTCAACGGTTTTTCGAATATCTTTGCGAAATTAGGGAATTATAGATATAGGCCTATAGTTTTCAGCACTCATAATTTCCCCCTTATTAAATATTGGCACCAAACGGATGGAAAAACACTCTCAGCCAAACACATGTTTAATAGTTTTGTCAAAGGATACACAATAAAATTAACAATGCTTTTAATTATCTTTGTGTTAAAGCCAAACAAATCCTTGCTCTGTGAGTTTTTTAAATTAGAAGTTATATCCCTTATCTCAATAAAACTTATTTCTTCAAAGCTAAAAGGGGGAAGGCTACAATCTATTTAAATAATGTTCACTAGTATATGAGGAGTTTGGTAAATTTCGCAAAAGATTATCTGCCACATTTACAAAGAAAGAATTTAACTGAGGATGCAGTGTTCCTCTTATTAAGCCTAAATCTGTTAATAATCTGCCAAAAGGCTTTTACAATATTATTTGAATTAATTATATAATTGTCATGAGCTCCAATTTTTTTTTTCACATAATTCTTTACGATATGTTTTTTTAAATAGATTAATTTCTCTTAACCATGGTGAGTGTGTATGTAAAAAACTCTCAGTCAGAAGAGCCAAAGGATCTCTCTTTTCCCTTAAGGCATTATCGAACCACTCAATTTCCGGACCATTGTGATTTTTGTTACGTTTAATTATTTCAGCAAAAGATGAATTTATTGCATTGTTTAATTTATCAACAAATGTTGTACACTTTTGCTCTGCACTTGTACTAACATCCTGTAAGAAATCCCAGGATATATTTTCTACAAACTCATGTAAGATATTTAGCCCTTGTTGAGTTATTGGTTGATAAGTATGTGGTTTGTCTACATTCTCACACCCTGTCACATTAAATTCAATTGATACCCCTAAATGGTCTGAGATACACCAATCAAATGTGTATGTGGAGAACTCACCAGACAGCAAGTTTGTCAACACCATCCAGGCAGGAATTGCCTCTAGTGGGTGTACTGATTGTACACCGGAGTCCATACGATGATATCAGATCCTCAAACTCAAGTGTTTTAGTCTCCAGGGTGTTAAATTTAAGATTAAAATCACCATTTTTTATTATTGTCATCTTTTTGCCAATAATTTTATTTACTACTGAAGTAAAAACATCAAAGAAAGTATATATGTCACCCAAGGGCGAACGATATATTGAGATAATCAAGAGACTAAGTTCATCAGAAAAAATAGCACTCACCTTATAATGGACTTCCACAGACAAAGTACTGATATCTTCAAATGTATGAAAATGAGGACTTTCCTCTTTTTTGACAAAAATTGCTACTCCTCCATGGGAATGCCGATAGAAGCTATCGATAAGGATGTAATCTTGGTAATAAAAATGGTTAATTTCATCTGGGCTAAGCCAGTGTTCTGTAAATGACATTACATTGGCATTGGTATTTTGTACAAATATCTCAGGCTTATTACGTAAACACCTTACATTTAAATGACTAACTACATAATTAAATTCTACACACTCATTAGAAAATAAGATTTGTTCATTGCTACAGTCACGAACAGTTAATTTATTTGACTCAGGTTCAAACTTCATTAGGTTCTCAGGGTTGGTCCCATTGGTTCTACTGGATTTGGTGTCATGCTCGCCACTTATTTGCTTTTTGGGAAAAAATATCGATTTATATAGGTTCCTGCTGGCCAAAAGTCACACGATTTAAAGACGCTTTCAAGATAGGATGATACACCTACCTTAAAGGATGCGACCTTAGAGTTTACATATCTTGGCGGGATAATTTCGCATTCATGTTATGTTATCGTGTGCTTCTTTCAAGCAGTCTATAATGTCGTCAGTTGTGGTATCTTTATGAAAATTTGACACATATAGCCAAGAGTATCGTCCTATTGGCTTTAGATTAGCTTTTGCTCCACCTATGTTATTGTTGTTAGCTGCAATAAATCTGATATAGTTTCTTTTATTAGTATGGTTTCTTTGTCGTAGTTTGTGCCTATTTGATCCATGTTTACCCTTTGGACTCACAAAAACCTCATCATTATCCGTACAAGATGTTTCGCTTGACTTAAAATTTTTACTTAGTACAGAGCTTAATACAATCACTGTATATCAGCATTTGTTCCTCCTGACATAGTCTCACTAGAATGAACAGGTGGTAGGTTCTGTGTGGTAGAGATATAATGAATAACTCTATTATTCTCTCGTGTAGAGGTATTTCTAACAGAATTATGCTTTTCTGTGTGGTTTCCAACAACTTTTTTTGGTTTATCCTCTTCAGATCTATCATTTCTGGATGGATATTTGTTGCTTATACTTATTTTTGACAAATTACATATACCTTAATTAATATAATATATATTAATATAATTACATTAATATACCTTAATTCAATGGTTGCGGAGAAAATCGCAATTTAACAGAAAATCTCAATTATTTCTTGGATATTGTGATGCTACATACTCAATTATTCTATTCTATATTTATTTATTGCTAAATTTTAAATTTAAAACCAATATCGAAAATTAATATTAGAAACAAACTTCTTGAGTAACATAGTTATCAACATAAACAACATATAACAACAGATAACAAAACAACAGATTACAGAGAAATAGAAAAACAAGAAAAATTTATAAGAAATGACTATATAATTGATTTTCCTCATACTGCTATACACAGTGTATATTGCACTTAAATGTTTGCCACAACGTTTCGGACGGCGCCACTATTATTAAGATTAATAATTTCTTCACGAATTTTTTGTTTTAATTCACTTACAAAATAATTGTTTCGATTTTTATACACTCTGTGTGCCCCAGAAAAATAATCTGAGGGTGTCAAATCGGGACTTCGCGGCGTCCATGGAATCTCACCGTTACTATATATACTTAAATTAAATTGCTCGTTTAAAAATGCTCTTATATCTTCTCCTCAGTGGTATGGAGCATTATCTCGTTGACATACCAAGTTCACACGTATACGTTCGCAAGATCATTAAGTTCTTAATGTTTGTCTATTCAAATAGTGGTCAAAAATAACAGGTCCTATTATGCGGTCGTTTATAATACCACACCACACTTTAACACTTTGATGTTCTTGCCTTTTAATTTGCTTACCAAATGTTTATTTATCTCAGAATAGTAGTGAGTATTTTTTTGTTACGAATTCCCGTAGTGGAACATATGTTCTCATCTGCCCAAAGGATTTTATTTAAAATCCCTCTCTCAAAATGCAGGTCCATCACTTGCATACAAAAATCTAGTCCGGTCTGATAATCAGCTTCACTTCAAATTTGAACTGGAAGAAATTTATATGAGGATATTTTGTTTTGTTTTAATACTCGATGTATGCTGGTCTTGGAAAAATTCAAATCCCTTTGTGCATCTCTTAAAGAGTTGGTATGATATTCAATAAATTATAATAAAACCTCCATTTAAAAATCTTCAGAGACGACTGAACGGGCTTATTCTCTTTTTCTATATTTCAAAACTCCATGAGTTGATAAATCACTGCCAATGTTGCCAAAAATGTTCTTGTTTGGTTTCCTTGCCATGGGAAATAGTCGGCGATACTCTCTTAATGCAAGTGCTGCAAATTTAGTCGCTCTTGTATATATACATAAATAAATAAATATATATATATATATATATATATATATATATATAAATATAAATATAAATATACATATATATATATATATATATATATATATATATATATATATATATATATATATATATATATTTTACACTGTCCTTAAACCTTACTTTTTACTAAAAGTTTTTATTTTTCTTGGATATAGGTTTAATTAATGAAACTTTTTTTTTCTGCAACTAGCTTATCTTATTAAAAACCTATGTATTTTGGTATACAGTGGATGGCTGAAAACATGTATGATTGTTCATTTACAGGTGTTATTTAAATTGAATTTTAGTGTTTTGAAAATCATTATATTATTTTAGGTTATTTTTTTATTATTACATTTAATTATTATTTGATTAGGTTGTGATAAATTTGACTTAGATTTTGTATGTTCTTTATGACATTTACTGCATTCTGATCTTTCTTTATATGAATAATTTCTTTGCCAATTTATGATAATTGCTGTCTCGACTTAAAATTTTTGTTTCGGAAAAGTTGAATTCATGTTTTTCTCTTTTTTCGTGTTTATGTAAGGCCGTGGAAGCGTTTTTTGTATATTTATGGCCGATTAACCGATTTTCTAAGTATTGTGTGGTCATACCTATATACTTTTTAGGACAATTTATGCAAGGCACAGAATAAATTACATTTGATTTTTTCTTTTTTGAAATTTCACTTTTTAGAGGAGTGTATAAATTTGTTAATAAATTATGTGATTTATGACATATAATTATGTCATATTTGGATAAACAGTGTTTTAATTTTTCTGACAAACCATCTGTGTATGGCATTGATATGTATTTAGTGTTGTCTGTGATGCTGTGTTTGTTATTCTGTTTCTGGCTATTATAGAATTTATATGTCCGTTGTTTAAAAATTCGTTTAATTTGTTTTATAGGAAAATGGTTTTTTTCTAGGATGTCTTGAACTTTTTTTAGAATATCTGGTCTAAATTGTGGAGAAGTGAGAGCAATAGCCCGGGCTATTGCTATAACCTAAAATAATATAATGATTTTCAAAACACTAAAATTCAATTTAAATAACACCTGTAAATGAACAATCATACATGTTTTCAGCCATCCACTGTACACCAAAATACATAGGTTTTTAATAAGATAAAAAAAAATCAAGATAATGGTTTTTATAATTTATATAGATCTCACCCATCGGTTATAACGTTCAGAATATCAAAATTATTACTAAAATAATATTGTCGTTTCCAAGGTAAGGTACATATAAAATTTATTTTAATAATTTACGCCATAGTTGTTTTATTAAATGTTGTTAGTGCAAAAATATTTTAATTAATTAATTGTTCAATAGTTAACTATTATGAATGTTTGTTTTGTTACCTATAGTACATGTTAAATATTTGCCTATGTTTGTTCAAAAGTACTAATCCATGTATTATGTATATTTTTTAGACATGCAATAAAATGCTCTTGAAAATGCTTCAAACAAGAAGCGAAACGTCGAAAAAAAAGTTTCATTAATTAAACCTATACCCAAGAAAAATAAAAACTTTTAGTATATATATATATATATATATATATATATATATATATATATATATATATATATATATATATATATATATATATATATATATATATATATATATATATATATATATATATATTTTTTTGCTTTGTGTTCTTTGACCTTTTTTTCAATATATATTTATCCTAATTTTTCTTGGTTTGAGGTCAATACATTAACAACAAAATTAGTACATATTTTTATACATATATTTTGTAGAAATACAGGTGACGTTTCGACCATAGTTTTGGTCTTTTACAAACCTAAAAATTTGTTTAGCACTATTTTTTTATCAATTTATAAAATATTAAAAATTTAGGACTTACCATAGAACGTAAAATAGTTGAATTAAAAAGTACACATAATACACATATCTGACATATACTACACATATTTAATTTACATTTTCAAACTATTGTTGACGTTTATTACAGACAAATTACAAGCGACTGAGCGACACTGTTACGGTAAAGATATATACAATTTATTTAGGTTGTTTATGTCTTTTTTGTCATTTATGGCGTTTTTGTTTTTTTGAATTTCAGCCATCTCAAAAAATTCTCTTTTTTTCAACTGAGGTTCGGATTTTAATAATTTCACTTGTTCATACTTGTGACTTTTCAGTCTATTTTCTAAGTATTGGCTTGTTTGTCCAATATAAACACCGTTACGATTATTGCAAGGGATCTGATAGACTATATCGCTTTTTTTTATTAATTGGCGTTTTCGATTTTAAGTTACTGAAGTTCTTTGTTAATAAGTTATAGGCTTTGTTTATTTTTGACGAGGAATCAAATAATGGACAAAAATATAGGTTGCCCCATTGAAAATTTTATAGTTGATGTCGTCCCAGCAAAATTGGGACACCCTGTGTACATGGAAATATTATTTTTAAAATTTAAAGAAACTTTTGTATGGAACATTTCCAGATAGTATAGTGGATACTTTTATGTGGAACACGGTGTACGCAGGGGAATCATGAAAACGACATAAACGGCGGCGGGCAAAACATATATTTGATAAGTTTGATGCACTCTCTTATACTGTTTTAATGGCACTTGTCAGATTAACTCAGTAGCATAGGTAGGGTTGCCATAACTTTCAGGAATCAACAAATGCAACCCCAATTTTTGGATACCGGGCAGATTTTGACAAAGGGTCCCCTATATACACGTACAGAAAATAATTGATGACTAAAAAAAGGTTCATTCATAGTTTTGTTTTTCTAAACTTCCTTTTATAAATAAATTCAACTCCAAAAACAGGGCCGGAAAATAACTGATGATTAAAAAAAAACGGGGGCCCTTTGGACCCCCTGAGCTCCTACCCCACTTCCCCGTGCCTATATTATCACTAGCCGTAAGTTTCTGACGATGAAACACATACTAACTTTTAGTCACAGATTTGTTGATTCGTAGATGTAAAATGGTTTAGGAAAACTTTGAATGGTAATTAGTATACGAAAACGAGCTGTACATGATATGGAATATGCAACTATATTGGCTATCAAATAGGTATTTTCTTGCTGATTATAAATGATATATTTATGTCATTAAAAAATTTGACAACAAGTGACAGACGGAGAACTCTCTGATGCAAAGTGAAGTCGATAGGAATATATTGCTTCTTTTCTTAATTTTCTCAAGTGTCAACCCTAGTATATCTATAATCAGCAAGAAGAGACCCATATAATGGACATAGAATATACAGCACGTTTCATTTAGAAAAACATAACTTTGGATTGCTGCGCGCGTTTGTGTCATATTGTATACACAAATTTTCTATACAAAAAAATTAGCTTACTAGCTACATTTTTTATATAAAACATTTCGTTCTTAACCGAATTCTAAACCTAATTTTATAAAAGCTAAGGGTGTGGTGAACATACAGGATTATTCACGGTGAGTGGCCTATTAGACGTTTATGGAGAACCGATTTACGAATCGTTTTACAATTTTGATTACAAACGTAACCAGCTCTAATCTATCTTTATAAACTATTTCCAGTTCCGCGGTGTTGCCGCTTCTACCCGAAATATCGTTATTTTAAATGGAACACCCTGTATATCTTCCTATACCTATCTGAAGCCGTTCTTGAGATATTAATTAATTTATTTTTTTTAGCGGAAACAGGGCTTTCAAAAAGCCTTAATATTTCCATGCTCTAAAACAATCTGAAGCTGAAATTCTGGTTACGATTAGGCAATGCCCGTAAATATTTACATCTTTGGCCATATTAATACCAGAGCATACAGGGCGGTCCAGAAGTACAAGTTTGTTAGTAACTTATAAAAGCCCAAGTAGCACTTTTAGTCATGAATACGTTATTGTTATCACATTATTTATTATGTTATTTTCATTGAAGTAACCGGAACTTGTTGCCACGTTCTGGTTAAGCTGAGGCTACGTAGTCATTATCAAAATGGGGAACAATTTTAGGGTAACTATTTCGTGAATAATATGTAACTGTAACTTTGGCTATTAGGTAGATAGTACGGAATTGTGTAGTTCCATTTATGTAGCCGAATAGTAATAATACACCCTATTCGTGACTTCCTTAATTCTGTCTTTATTTAATCAGTTTTAAAAATCTGTATGGTTCGTTTTAATACCAAAAAAACAGTTATGGCGACTATAAACACTCAAATGGGGAATATGGTGTAGAGCGTATAGAATACGTTATTGGTATTTAAAGTAGGATACATGCGTTTCAATCAAGATTTCTGGCCATGCTAAGGACCTAAAATTAAAACGCAGACAATTTCTCTGGTGAATATGCTGATGATAGTTGTAAAAAAATTACGCGCCTTTAAAATTCGTTAACTTTCAATACATTTTGGTCAAATATATTGGCCAATTTAAATCTCAAAAATGTAATTTTGGACTTTGGTTTAAATAGTAATTATCATTAAATATCTTATTATAAAGAGTGATTCTTTTTTTAACACAATATTTAATTTGTATGCATTTTTAATCTTTATACTCACAAAAACAAACATCATAGCTAAATATTTATAGGGGAGATGAAAATAAACAATGGCGTTCTATTGGACTTTTACTTTTAGGTTGGCTGCATTTCTTTAGTGAGAAAATTACTTAACATCAAGTGTCTACGACTGCTCCCATACGCTTTTATAGTTTTGTATTATTTAAATACGCAACTGTCACTTATACCCAATTACACAGAAGTCTTGAACACTAAGGTGGTACGAATAAAGTTATCTACAAAGTTTTTATTAAACCTATACTGTATATTATTACCAAGCGGTTACGATTTGGGAACATTCCGCCGGTTCTTTAAAATTTAATGCGTTGTGTCGTAGCATGCGGAGAGTTGCGGCCATCTATCATAACCATAACCCTTTGTTTCGTTTTTATTTTTTGTTTCCTCAAAATACTGCTTTAGGTTTTTAATTGTATATAAAATGCGGCTGAGTGACGAAAGCTACTTTTTTTTCTTATGGTATGTGAAGCCATTGTGAACCATTTTAACTTGTTACTTGTAGAGGATAACACAACACATACACAACAAATTAATAGCTGTAGACCGAATTACAATGAGTTTATAAGGACAGTGGCGACAATAGAAGCCAATCAAAAATTGGTTACTCTATTGTAGCCACTGTCCCTATAAAATCACCGACCGAATCTCGTACCAGCGCTCCCTATCTCCGGAACCTAACGTACAAGAGGTAATAGTTTACTTGTAGTAAATAATTACTGTAATTCTTACTTCTAAGTTGCAACAGAAGATAACGACTACTAAGACTAAGATAATGGCCAGTTTAAAGTAGCAGTAGATGATAACTTTTTCTACTCTGCAAAGACTCGTTTTATTTTATAGTAATAGTTATAGGAATACATTTGAACGTAATGGAGTAGTCTCTGCAAAGTTGAAGAAGGTATTGATACTTAAAAGTTGTAATTTAGTAAACAGATTCGAAACAGTAACTTTGAATAGTTACCATTATGTCACGGAAAAGAAATGACGATCTTGGAGTCAATTCCCAAAGTAGTTGCTTAGCAGTAGTTATTATATAATTACTTTACATGGAAAATTACTATAAATTATTATTCCCACTGACAAATACATATATAATACTTAAAAACGTGTAACCCAAAGTGTTTGTTGATATATAGTAGAATTATTAGTAATAAATACGTAAAAACTCTTAAAGAGTAGTAGTGGAAACAGTTGTAGCTACTTTAGTGCTAGCTGGGAGTGGCCTAATATGAAAATTTTTAAACGGTACGCCCTGTATATGATTAATGATTTGATATGACGATAAATGTAGCTCTTCAACTATGTATAGGTTCCCTATACCTAACTAGTCAAGTTTTCGATTTATAAGCATTTATTTATGACTTTTCATAAAACATGTAAGGCGTAACGATCTCGGTTATAGGTGGTCATGGCAACATCGTTATTTTTATTTATTTACTTTCGTAAATATCTTCCTATACCTATCTGTAGCTGTTCTTCAGATATCAATTAATTTAATTTTTTTTTAGTGAAAACAGGGCTTTCAAAAAATTCTAATATTATACTCAAATAAGTGTTGTGGCGCATTTTACTGAAACCATCCTCAATATCTACTAAAAAATGTTTTATAAGATAATTCCTATTCCTACGTTTGCCGCTTTACTACTTACAAGTATTTAAACATCCATCATTAAATCAAAAGTTTTGAATATGATAATTTCATTTTTGAGTAGTGGGCCTTAGCGATGGCGTTCTTGTCTTTGAATTGGACATTTGTCTTTGTCGCCGAATTGTCCGTATGTTTACTTTAATTTTGAACATTTTGCTTTTGAATAACATTAGCAAATTAAGATAGAATGACAAATAGTTACTCAAATTCCGATATCCTAAATTTATTTTATATTCATTGAGAATGTCTGCGAATTGTATCGAGAACATGTCGAATTTTTAATGAACGTTATGCCCAGTTACCAATAATGATTTGAAAAAAGTTTAGACGGATTCGGACTAATTTCTATAAATTTGGTACTAGTAGAGCCGAAAGAAAACTACCAAAACCCATCATAGACTCCGAGGAAAACGAAATCATCGTATTAGGATATTTCCATGCATATCCTCTTGCATCTATCCCAAGCGTAGAAGATGATCTAGGTTTATTATATTGTTCAATTCAAAGCATTCTAAAAAAGCATAATATGCACGGCTATAAACTGATCACTTTGTAAGCTCGTCTGCCGGAAGATGCACCAAAGCGAGTTGAATTTTGTGACATGATGTTAATTCGAACTCAGGAAGACCCGGATTTTTTGGTCTGACGAATCTAAATTTTCACTAGAGGGAATTTTTAATCGGAGAAATTGTCATTTTTCTTCTAAAAACCCAAAGTTTGTACGAAAACAGGCGTTTCAACACAAGTTGAGTTTCAATTTTTTTTGTTTGTTGATAGTCAGTTCATTTTTTGTATTTACGATGACAATTTGAATTGGATGGAGTATTTGTAAATTTTAAGAAGAGCGGTAACCGATTTTTTGGATGGGGTGCCGCTTGGAATTTATCGAAGTTGTTGGTACCAATTGGATGGTGCACCAGCCCACTGCACAAATGAGGTCGCCAGGAACTTACAAACATGTTTGAAGATCGTTGGATTAGACGTTTAAGTACATGGAATTAGCCCCCTCGTTCCCCGGATCTTACTCCTTGCGATGCCTGCTATTTGAAGTGCAACAACTGCTAACGTTATGGAGTCACTTCATAATTGCTTAAGAGTCAATGGTGGGCACTTTAAATAAAATAATTATTACAATAGTATGTTTTATGTTTATTTTATAATAACGATTTCGCTATTTGTTAGCTTCGATAGTTTACTTGCTACTTTATTGTATCGACTTATGAAAATCGTACCTTAACACTTTCTTTAAACATTTAATTTTATTGTTTTCATGGGCCCTTACAATCTAACTCGTTGAGCCTTACATTTTTTATGAAAAGTCATAAAGAAAGAGCTACATTTATCGGCATTTCAAACCAGTAATCATATAGTGTCCCGGTTAAAAAAAATTCATATTGGGTTCTTTTCATAAGTTACAAACAAACCAATGTAAATATTTACGGGCATTGCCTAATTGTAACCAGAATTTCAGCTTCAGATTGTTTTAGAGCAGGAAAAAATTAAGGCTTTTTAAAAGCCCTGTTTTTGCTAAAAAAATTAAAATAATTAATATCTGAAGAACGGCTACAAATAGGTATAGGAAGATATTTACGAAAGTTAGTCAGAAATGAACGTAGATTCTGAAAATTGAAAAATATGCAGAATGTTCCATTTAAAATAACGATGCTGCCATAACCACCTATAACCGAACTCGTTAAGCCTTACATATTTTATGAAAAGGCACAAACCTATACACAATTGAAGACCTACATTTATCGGCATTTTAAATCAGTAATCGTATACACGGTGTCCAGTTTAAAAAATTTCATATTAGGCCACTTTTAAAAGTTACTAACAAACTTATACTTCTGGACCACCCTGTATGCTCTGGTATTAATATGGCGAAAAATGTAAATATTTGCGGCCATTGCTTAGTCGTAACCAGAATTTCAGCTTCAGATTGTTTTAGAGCACGGAAATATTAAGGCTTTTTGAAAGCCCTGTTTCCGCTAAAAAAAATAAATTAATTAATATCTCAAGAACGGCTACAGATAGATATAGGAAGATATTTACGAAAGTTAGTCAGAAATGAACGTAGATTCAGAAAAATATATAGGGCATTCCATTTAAAATAACGATGTTGCCACCCTTTTCGGGTAGAAGCGGCAACATTGCGGAACTGAAAATATTTTAGAAAGATAGATTATAGCTGATTACGTCTGTAACCAAAATTTTAAAACGATCCGTAAATCGGTTCTCCATAAACGTCTAACAGGCCACTCACCGCGAATAACCCTATATAACCAATAACCCTGTACATACAGCATAATATCAAATATACTTTTAGGCATACACTTGGCTGCCTGCATCTTCAAAAGTTATTTTTAAGGATGATATAAATAAAGTTTTTGACCGACCTTGTATAGGACGCGGATATCCCACGTTTAGGTCATGAAGGCCGTTATGTATTTTTTCGTCTACACGAGGTCGTCTAAAAAGCGAATAAGTCATTTGTTTTATGTTTTGCACAAACACTCCTAGGCGATCTTTAACGTAATTAAAGTATATCCCGAGGTATATCCTCAGTTCTAAAAAGTACCTAATTGATAGCAAGTTATCTGTTAATTAGCTTTAAATGATAGACAGCTCAATAATACTATGTAAAAAATAAGAATTTCAATTTACTGGCCTGGTGGCTTTATTTTTAGCTTCGATTAGCAGCAATTTAGAAAAACAAAAAATGTAAAATTGAAAATTTTAAATTATCGCCGAAAACAAAAATATCTATAATTTTAATAAAAATATTCAGCAATGATTCTTATTTTCTTTATCTTCTAGTTTCCCTATTATTATTATTATTAAACTTTAATAAAACTGTTATTTCGATATCTTCTTTTATTATTATAAGTTTAAGAAAATTATTTGCCCATTACATAATTAGGTAGGTATGTCACACAATTTATAAGCAAATTTATATACCTAATGAACATAATGAACGTAATGTAGGAAATTATTCATTTTATTTCAGTTACCACCAATAAAACAAAACTTAAATATCTAAAAGGGTATCTTTGATATATAAATATTAACTGCTGCCATTACCAAAATGATAAGATAAATGTAAACATTACAGGGCATAAGTGTCATTTCAAAAGTATTCTGTAATAATATATCCGCGCATAATAGCTAATTAAACGGTAATATGTGGGAACAGTTGTGTTTGCCTCAGTGTTTTTGAAGTCATTCTTAAAGTACGTTTTAATTATCACTTAACAAACGTCAATGAAAATCTGAAAAACTATTCGTTATCTTCCAAGTTTCTCAAGAAGAATTTTTCTTCAGATAATTTGATATGTGGCCCAGATACTAGCTAATAGATATTATCACTAACTATCAATTTCTGCCACTGGAATACATATGAACATTTAGTCACAGATTCGTGGATGTGAAATGGTTCTTTAATAAGATAACGAGCTGTACAAGAAACCACGCAATACTGGAACTATATTGTCCATCCAAAAGAGTATTTTCTTGCTGATTATAAATATATCAGGTTTAATACCTTTATTTTCAAAGACACCCGAGAAATTTGGAACATCATAAGAGGCAATGTGTTAGACAGAGATGGAGAACGTTCTCTGCACACTGGAGTCAATGGGAATTCATTGCTTCTTATGGCAGGGTTTTTCTTACATACATTTCTGAAGTGTCTTTGATCAAGATATCAAACATATTATTATAATCAGATGAGACCCATTTGATGGACATATAATATGCAGGTTGTTCAATTTAAAAAAAAACATAGATTTGAATTGGTACGCTTTCTTGTCTCACACTGTAGACAAAATGTTGCTACACAAAAAAAATTAGGTTACTAGCTAGAACTTTCATATTGAACATTTGGTGGCCTATTTATAAAATCAATTTTAATTTCATATATAACCAATAACCCTGTACCGGATATACATCTAAGACGGGAGGCCGGCGATATTTCGAAATAAAGAAGAGTTAGAAAAAACTTTTTTACAAAAATTTAATGTTAGGAAGAAATAATTCTAAACTATGTTGTATCTATAGTGTCGTCTATTTTTATTATTAGTGAAACAAAAATTTTTTTTTATGAATACACTCTGTATATTATTTAATTTTCTGTTAATATACCCTGCTCCCTACTGGGACAAGTGTCGGAGTGTATTGCTCCTGTCCTGGCATTTTTGATAAATGACCCGTGTTCTGAAGAAATATCTCCAAATAGTCTAAAAACGTCCAATGTCCAATTCATAAGAAATTAGTAGAAAGTATAGATATAATAGATAATTACTTAATTAAATTAATTTGTGTTCGAGCTATTGAGGTTTAAAAAATGTCACTTTGGCACCCGCTTTGTCAACTTTATTAAGTACCCTGTAGGGCCTAATGGATTTTTCTTACAACAAAACGGTTTGACTTTCTTATCTTAGTTCGACACTTTCGGTTTAACCGAGAGTGTCAAAAATTATGACGTCCATTTAAATCGGAAGTTGGTGTGAAAAGACTTTTTTTGAACCTCAATAACTCGACAATAATACAATAACAAATGAATTTTGACGCATTGTAAGTTATACAAAAAATATATAGAATTTTTATTTAAATAAAAAAAAATCACAACTAATTATTAAATAATTTACATGGTGTATTCATTCAAAAAATGTGTTAGTTTCATTAATAATGAAAGCGGACGACCCTGGGGACGAACTTTTATATATCAAAATATTTTAGAATTACTATTGTTTTTGTAACATTCAATTGTTGTTTAATTTTATAAAAATTATAATTAATTAATATGGTGAATAATAACCAATAACCATGTACATACAGCATAATATCAAATATACTTTTAGGCATAAACTTGGTTGCGTGACTTCAAAAGTTATTTTTAAGGATCACTTAAATCGAGACTTAAATAAAGTTTTTGACCGACCTTGTATAGGATGCCGATATCCTACAGTTACGTCATCAAGGCTGTTATGTATTTTTTCGACTATACGAGGTCGTCTAAAAAGCGAATAAGTCATTTATTTTAGGTTTTGCGCAAATATTCCTAGAGCATCTTCTAGGGGATCTTTAACGTAACTAAAGTGTAGAAACTGTTATTTCGATATCATCTTTGATTACTATAAGTTTAAGAACATGATTTGGCAATTAAATAGTTAGGTAGGTATGTCACAAAACTTATAAGCAAGTTTTTATACCGAATGAACATTCAAGTAATGTAGGTGATTATTAATTTTATTTCAGCTACTATCAATAAACAAAACTTAAACATCTAATAGGAGTATCTTTGATAAATAAATATTAACTAATACCATTACCAAAATGATAAGATAAATGTAATCATTACAGGGCTTAAGTGACATTTCAAAAGTGTTCTGTAATAATATACCCGCGGATACTAGCTAATTAAACGGGAATATGTGTGAACAGTTGAGTTTGCCTCAGTGTTTTTGAAGTCATTCTTAAAGTACGTTTTGATTATCACTTAACAAACATCGATGAAAACCTGAAAAACTGTTCGTTATCTTCCAAGTTCTTCAAGAAGAATCTTTCTTCAGATTATTTGATACGTGGCCGAGATTTAAACTAAAAAATATCATTCCTAACTGTCAATTTCTGATACTGGAATACATATGAACTTTTAGTCACAGATTCGTGGATGTGAAATGGTTCTTAAGAAAAACTGACTTTAATACGATAAGGACCTGTATATTGTCCGTCAAAAATAGTATGATTATAAGCGTATCAGGCTTAATACCTTCATATTTAAAGACCCCCGAAAAATTTGACAAAAAAAACTGCTATAAGAGGCAAAAGAGAAGGTTTTATTGCACACTGGAGTCAATGGGAATACATTGCTTCTTATGGCAGGGTTTTGCTTACCTACTTACATTTCTGAAGTGTCTTTGATAAAGATATCAAACATATTATTATAATCAGAAGAGACCCATTTGATGGACATATAATATGTAGGGTGTTCCCTTTAGAAAAACATAGCTTTGAATTGGTACACTTTCTTGTCTCACACTGTATACAAAAAATTGCTACATACAAAAAAAATTAGCTTACTAGCTACAACTTTCATACTGAACATTTTGTATATATAACCAATAACTATAAATAATAAAGGGAGGCTGGCGATATTTCGAAATAAAGAAAATTTACCAAAAAACTTTTTTACAAAAATTGAATGTTGGGAAAAAAATTCAAAAATATTTGGAATCTACAGTGTCGACAATTTTTATTTTTAGTGTATCAAACATTTTTTTATTAAATACACTTCCATTATTTAATTTTCTGATCATATACCCTGCCCTCTACTGGGACAAGTGTCGGAGTGTCCTGGCCTTTTTGATAAATAAGTGATTTTCTGAAGGAATATCTCCAAATAGTCTAAAAAGGTCCATTAATATGTCCAGTTCGAAAGAAGGAAGATAGAATCGATAATTTATTAATTAAATTCATTTGTATTCGAGATATTGAGGTTTAAAAAAATGTCACTTTGGACCGGCTTTGTCAACTTTATTACTCTGTAGGGCGCAAAGGGTTATTCTTAGAAGAAAACGGTCTGCACTCTCTTATCTTAGTTTGACACCTTCGGTTTAACCGAGAGTGTCAAAAATTATGACTTCCGTTTAAATCGGAAGTTGGTGTGAAAAAATAGATCATTTACATAGGCAAGGTAATAAAGTCGTCAAAGTGACACTTTTAAAACCTCAATAACTCGAAAACAAATGAATTTTGACTCAGTGTAAGTTATACAAAAAATATTTAATATTTGTATTTAAATTAAATAATTTACAGGGTGTATTCATTTAAAACATATCTTTGTTTCATTAATAATAAAAACGGACGACCTTTTATATATGAAAATATTTAAAATCAATATTTTTTTCTTAACATTCAATTTTTGTCAAAAACTTTTTTCGTTAACTCTTCCAGATATTGCCGGCCTCCCTTCTTAGTTGTACATCCGGTACATGCAGCATAATATCAAATATACTTTATCATTTCTATTATTGTCACTGTTAAGAATCACTTAAATGAAGTTTTTGACCGACCTTGTATAGGACGAGGACATCCCATCAAGGCCGTTATGTATTTTTCTCGTCTGTACGAGGTCGTTTAAGAAACGAATAAGATATTTATTTTGTTTTGCCCAACAACTCCTAGAAGATCAGATCTTAATTTAACGTTAGGAAGAAATAATAATTCTAAACTATTTGGTATCTTCAGTATCGGCCATTTTTATTACTAGTAAAACAAACATTTTTTTTATGAATACACTCTGTATATTATTTAATTTTCTGATAATATACCCTGCTTCCTACTGGGAAAAGTGTCAGAGTGTATTGCTCCTGCCCTGGGCATTTTTGATAAATCATTATCTGAAGAAATATCTTCAAATAGTCTAAAAACGTTCAATGATCAATTCATAAGAAGGAAAGTATAGATAGAATAGATAATTACTTAATTAAATTAATTTGTGTTCGAGTTATTGAGGTTTAAAAAATGTCACTTTGGCACACGCTTTGTCAACTTTATTACGTACCCTGTAGGGCCTAATGGATTTTTCTTAAAACAAAACGGTCTGCACCTTCTTATCTTAGTTCGACACTTTCGGTTTAACCGAGAGTGTCAAAAATTATGACGTCCGTTTAAATCGGAAGCTGGTGTGAAAAGACTTTTTTGACACTTTTTAAACCTTAATAACTCGAAAACAAATGAATTTTAACTCATTGTAAGTTATACAAAAAATATATAGAATTTTTATTTAAATCAAAAAATCAAATAATTTACAGGGTGTATTCATTGAAAAAATATGTTTGTTTAATTAATAATGAAAACGGACCACCCGAGGGAAGACCTTTTACATATCAAATTTTTTAGAATTACTATTGTTTTCGTAACATTCAATTTTTTTAATTTTGTAGAAGTTAAGGGTGTGGTGAATATATAACCAATAACCCTGTACATACAACATAATATCAAATATACATTTAGGCATAAACTTGGCTGCGTGCATCTTCAAAAGTTATTTTTAAGGATCACTTAAATCAAGACGTAAATAAAGTTTTTGACCGACCTTGTATAGGAAATCGATATCCCACAGTTAGGTCATCAAGGCCGTTATGTATTTTTTCGTCTATACGAGGTCGTCTAAAAAGCGAATAAGTCATTTATTTTATGTTTTAAGCCTATAATCCTAGGGGATCTTTAACGTAACTAAAGTATAGAAATTGATACTTCGATATCACCTTTGATTAGCATAAGTTTAAGAACATTATTTGCCAGGTAAATAATTAGGTAGGTATGTCACAAAATTTATAAGCAAGTTTATATACCGAATGAACATTCAAGTAATGTAGGTAATTATTAATTTTATTTCAGCTACCATCAATAAAACAAAACTTAAACATCTAATAAGAGTATCTTTGATAAATAAATATTAACTACTACCATTAACAAAATGATAAGATAAATGTAATCATTACATCATTGACAAAAAAACTGCTATAAGAGGTAATAGAGAAGGTTCTACTGAACACTGGAGTGAATGGTAATACATTGTTTCTTATGGCAGGGTTTTGCTTACTTACATTTCTGAAGTGTCTTTGATAAAGATATCAAACATATCATTATAATCAGAAGATACGTATTTGATGGATATATAAATGTGTTAAAAAAACATAGCTTTGAATTGGTACACTTTCTTGTCTCACACTGTATACAAAAAGTTGCCACACACAAAAAAATCAGCTTACTACTTTTATATTGAACAATTTGTATATATAACCAATAACCCTTTACCGGATATTCAACTAAGAAGGGAGGCCGGCGATATTTCGAAATAAAGAAGGATTACCAAAAAACTTTTTAACAAAAATTGAATGGTGAGAGAAAATAATAATTCTAACATATTTGATATCTACAGTGTCGCCAATTTTTATTATTAGTGTAACAAACATTTTTTTAATATATACATTCTGTACAGGGTGTCCCATTTTCGTAGGTTTTACGGGGTTTCCAGCTTATGAGTAGAGATAGAGAGATGCGGTTTTCGCGACACCGTGCTACTTTTCGATGAAACTAAAGAGGCCGCAAACAGATTTGCCCTAACCATTTTAGTTTCCGTGCTACAGGGTGATTTTGAAAATTTGTCATTTTCGGACACCCCCTGTAACTCAGCTATCCTAAAATATATTTAAAATGTTTCAACTGGCATTTATAGATTTTTTCACGTAGAATTCAGTGGCGTACTCAGATTTTTGCTGAGAGTCATAGTTTTTGACATATTGGCATAACCTACTATTTTTTAAATGGGACACCCTATATATTATTTTTTCATCTTATTCTTCGTGTCGAGAGCTTTTCAAAAACATACCATAAGTCATATTTATTTTCATAAATAACATGAAAAAATGCATTTTTCTTTAAACGGATTTATGGCATAGCAGATCAATCGAAATAAGAGAAGGTGGCTGTGGAGCCATGGAAAAAGTTAACAAATATTTATTAACGAAATAACAAAGTAACAGCATCAGAAAAAATTAGGAAGTAGGTAAAAGGTAATAATTATAATTTAATTAAAACTACAAATATTGTTAAAATTCTAGACCATTATGTGTCCTACAAGTGTGACAAACTTTAAAAATTCTTTTTAATGCATTTTCTATTGTAAATGACTGTCTTTGTAACTCTGCAAAAGCGTTTTCGGTGGCCATTCTTAGTTGTTCTAAGTTTTCGTATCGCCTTACATAAACCTTGTTTTCTAAATAACCCCACAAAAAGAAATCTAAAACTGAGAGGTCAGGGGATCGTGGTGGCCATCGAACAGGTCCGTGTGTTCCTATCCATCTTCCAGGAAAATGGTCGTTAAGCCAGTTTTGACTTATTCTGGCATTGTGGGCTGGAGCTCCGTCTTGCTGGAAATAAATCCTATTTAGTTGAGCCAAGGGAACATCATCCAAAATTCCTAATGCGTCTTCTAGGATTCGCACGTAACCAATCGAATTCAGATTTCCTTCATATATTTGGTAAACTATTTTTCGGTTGAAAATAAAACAGGAGACATTGAATCCAAATCTGCCCTGACGCTCCCTAGGAAAAATAACATGGTTGTTTTCTTGACTCCAAAATCGCGTGTTGTGTCTATTTAAAATCCCTGAACTAGTAAAATGTGCCTCGTCTGACCAAATAATCTTTTTTTCAAAATCGATATCTTCTGCCTTCATATTTATAAACCAATTGCAGAACTCCAATCTGCGCTCTGCATCACCAGGATGCAGATGATGCACAAGTTTGTATTTATAGGGTTTGAATTTGTGCTTTTTCAAAATTTTCTGCACTTTGGTTTTCGGTACACCCGCCTCTTCGTCTATTTTCCTGCAAGATGTTTCAGGAGCTGTCTGAACGAGGGCTAAAACGTTGACCTCAGATTCTTCGTTGTCTTTATTGTAAGTTCGCGATCGAGGCTTGTTAAAAGATCCATATTGGCAAAGATTATTTTTAATTTTTTGAAAAATTCTTTTTTCTGGTTGTCTTCTCTCGGGATATCTAAGATAAAATAAAGCGAACCAATAAAGTCAAAATGCAGGAAGATAAAAAAGAACTAACCTGTTCAGATAAAGCTCTGCCGCCTGATCTGCATCTTCATTAGACAATATAAAACACGCGTTCATATCATATTTCTCAAAATATTCAAATTTTTGATTCTGAGCCATATTAAAAACAATAATTATAATAGACGTCAAGAAAAATTTAAACGCAATAATGCCAAAAATGACAGCAGTAATGGCTGCCTGATCATATTTTTGTTGGCGTTGCCATGGCTACCACAGCCACCTTCTCTTATTTCGATTGATCTGCTATGCCATAAATCCGTTTAAAGAAAAATGCATTTTTTCATGTTATTTATGAAAATAAATATGACTTATGGTATGTTTTTGAAAAGCTCTCGACACGAAGAATAAGATGAAAAAATAATATATAGGGTCTCCCATTTAAAAAATAGTAGGTTATGCCAATATGTCAAAAACTATGACTCTCAGCAAAAATCTGAGTACGCCACTGAATTCTACGTGAAAAAATCTATAAATACCAGTTGAAACATTTTAAATATATTTTACGATAGCTGAGTTACAGGGGGTGTCCGAAAATGACAAATTTTCAAAATCACCCTGTAGCACGGAAACTAAAATGGTTAGGGCAAATCTGTTTGCGGCCTCTTTAGTTTCATCGAAAAGTAGCACGGTGTCGCGAAAACCGCATCTCTCTATCTCTACTCATAAGCTGGAAACCCCGTAAAACCTACGAAAATGGGACACCCTGTACATTATTTAATTTTCTGATCATATAACCTGCTCTCTACTGGGACAAGTGTCGGAGTGTCCTGGCCTTTTTGATAAATAACTCATTTTCTGAAGGAATATCTCCAAATAAAAACGTCCATTAATATATCCAGTTCAAAAGGAGGAAGGTAGAATAGATAATTACTTAATTAAATTCATTTGTATTCGAGTTATGAGGTTTAAAAAATGTCACTTTGGCACCCGCTTTGTCAACTTTCTTACTCTGTAGGGCCCAAAGGGTTTTGACACCTTCAGTTTAACCGAGCGTGTCAAAAATTATGACCCGTTTAAATCGGAAGTTGGTGTGAAAAGATAGATCATAGATAAATAGGCAAGGTAATAAAGTTGTCAAAGTGACTCTTTTTAAACCTCAATAACTCGAAAACACATGAATTTTGACGCTTTGTAAGTTATACAAAAAATATTTAATATTTGTATTTAAATTAAATAATTTACAGGGTGTATTCATTTTGTTTGTTTCATTAATAATAAAAACGGACGATCTTTTATATATCATAATATTTTAGAATGAATTTTTTTTTCCTAACATTGAATTTTTGTAAAAAACTTTTTTTCGTTAACTCTTCCAGATTTCCAGATATTGCCGGCCTCCCTTCTTAGTTGTGCATCCGGTAGATGCAGCATAATATCAAATATACTTTTTATCATTTATATTATTGCCATTGTTAAGAATCACTTAAATGAAGTTTTTGACCGAACTTGTATAGGACGCGGACATCCCACAGTTAGGTCACCAAGGCCGTTATGTATTTTTTTCGTCTGTACGAGGTCGTCTAAGAAGCGAATAAGTCGTTTATTTTGTTTTGCCCAACAACTCCTAGAAGATCAGATCTTCAATGTAACCAAAGCATATCCTAGTTGTAAAAAGCAACTAATTGGTAGTACTAGAGCCTTAATTAGTTTTATATGATTGATAACTAAATAATAACACGCAAAAAATAAGAATTTCAATTTACTGGCCCGTAATTTTTATTTTAGCGTCGATAGATAGCAAATAGACAAACAAAAATATGTAAAAATTTAAATTTAAGATTATCACCTAAAACTAGATAATTTAATTAAGAAAAATATTCAGTTGTGATTATTACTTTTTTAATCTTCTAGTTTCCGTATTATTAATATTATTAATGAAACTGTTATTTTGATATATTCTCCTAGTTATACTCCATATCATATACATTATAAGTATTTATAAACAGAACGCACATTCAGATAATGTAGGTTTTCAGCTACTGTCAACAAAACAAAACTCAAATATTTAATAGGATATTTTTAAAAAATAAACACCAACTCCCAATATTACCAAAATGATAAGGTAAATTGTAAACATTATCGGACTTAACTAACATTTCAAAAGTGTTTTGTATAAATATAAATACCTGCGGATACTAGCTAATTAAACGGCAATAGTGAACAGTTGTGTTTGTCTCAGTGTTTTTGAAGTCAAAAGTACGTTTTGATTATCACTTAACAAAGATCGACGGGAGATGAGATTCTGAAAAACTATTCGTTATCTTCCAAGTTTCTCACGAAGAATCTTTCTTCAGATGATTTGATACGTGGCCGAGACACTAACTAAAAGATATTATCACTAACCGTCAATTTTCTGACACTAGAACACATATGAACTTTAATTCGCTGATTCGTTAGAAGTGAAATGGTTCTTAAGGAAACTTTAAATGGCAAGTAGTATACGATAACGAGCTGTACAAGAAACCACGCAATACCGCAACTATATACACCTACTCTTACTTAACTGAAAATGAATTCACATCCACATTTTTGTAACGGCAGTTTACCGCTCCTTGCGCATTGAGTGCGGTGATGCCGGATTTTATAATTCTTCACTCGGGGCAAGGGTACTTGATCTTCGGCGAAGAACAACCACAAACCACACTCTGCTTCTTTTCCTGGACCTCGTATAAATATTCGCGGCAATTTGGCGAACGATTCGGGGCATATATTTAGATCTCAATCCATCAAGCGTATTTTGAATTCATTTTGGATTTTTTTGATTCTCTAAAGTCCGTTTCATAATTAAACTATACTAACATATTTAGTTAATAAAAATGTTTATAAAAGAAAAGTCGGTAAATTTCATTTAGCGGAAACTTTCCTCATTATGAATATTTGCTTTTATTAGGAATAGTGAATTATGACACTGTTCCGCATATGGTCATTTAGTTATGCCAGGGGCGGATCTATGATGATTTCAAGGAGGGGAGGAATACGTAAATATTTACAAAAAGTGAAGACTTCGGCGTTGAGGGGGGAGGAGGCGAAATACGATTTTCAATTGACGCATGTTTTATTTAATTACTTATAACCCATACACCAGGATATTATTATTATGATTATTATTATTATATTATTATATGATAAAATTAAAAATGGCGTCATTCCGCCGTTATATATATATACATATATATATATATATATATATATATATATATATATATATTTGTAAAGGTTTTTTGGGTTTCTGGTTCTATGCATATACAGAGACACTATAGTGGTTTCATAAGTGTTTTAATCAATTGACGTTTCGGCTACTTCAGCCTTTTTGAAAATTGCATATAAAACAAAAAAGAAACGTTTCTATATTTAAATTTCACAAACATAAGTTTTAAGTTATGTTTATTTCATGTAAACTTATTTCTAACCGTAATTTTTTTTTGTGCATACAAGAAAAATGGATTGTAATACTGCTTAAAAATTAGCCAAACCACCACGAAGTAATGAGTATACATACATAGAAAAAAATCCTGGGGTCGAATTGAGAACCTCCTCCTTTTTGAAGTCGGTTAAAATTACATTTTTCTACACCCGTGCGGAAAAATCAATTTTCCGCACCGATATCCATGCGGAACATTGATTTTCCCGCACTACGGTCCGCACCGATATCCGTGCACTAGTGCGGAAAAATTATTCTGGAAAAATTATTCCGCACGTAATATTTCAAAAATAATTTATTAATTTATTAATTAAACGTCTTTGATACATATCTCAGAGTAGAATTTCAAAGAATTTTCAACCTTCTACAATATAGTCCAAGTACTCAGTGATAAAATCTATGCTAAAAATTAAGAAAAACGTTGATATTAGCAGAGATTTTAAATTGATTGCTCATTTAAAAAAGAAAATGGTAGGTTTTAGACAAAAAGAATCTCAAATTTTAAAGCACGAACATGTTGAAAAAATTTTAACCATTGTGCCTGACGACACTTATTTACTAACCAAAGTCGCAACACTAATTGGAATCGCTGGAGCCTGCAGGCGTGAAGAATTGACTCATCTGTTGTGTGAAAACGTAGTCGAACAAGAAGATTTGTTTCTGGTGAAAATACCAGATATCAAGACTCACCAGAGTAGAAGCTTTGTTTTAACTGAAGAAAAAAAATCTTAATTTAGTTAAGAAGTACATGTCTCTGCGTCCCAATAGTGCACCGCATCAAAGGTTTTTTGTCAATTCTAAAGGAGAAAATTCCAAGGAAAAATCGCCTCCGCCTTCGCCCTTGCCTTCTACAAGTTTCGCGTATTAAATTGATAGTATTGCTGGCAACAATAGACCAGTGAATCAGCACCAATATGACAAGTTAAGAAGAAAAAGTGTAAACATTACTGTCAACACCCAAAAAGGCTAACCATCAAAATGCTCTCAATTTAGTTAATAATGCCTATAATTGTGAATTTTTGGTTACCTACCATGTTAATTACAACAAAGAGTAATTTTTTTAAACAGTTTTCTATAACTCTATGTAGTTACTACCTTGTTCGAAATAATTAGTTACTTTTAAATATACAACAGTTTGTTATAGTTTAATAAAAACTATTAAATCACTACGAATTACGTACTTATTTCCGCACGTCTGTAGAAAAACTATTGTCCCTAACACTTGCGGAAAATGTTTTTCCGCACTCGGCTGAACGCGTCGTTCAGTGAACGGCTACTATAAGATATATGAAAATCATCACTTATCCATATGTATACGTATTTACAGAGAATCAGAAATAGAAGTTGTCAAAGATTAAAATGCAATAAAACTGAACTTTCTGGTCTTAAAAACTGTCATATTCAAATAAAAAGATATTTTGGGTCACCCCCTGCTTTCCACTTTAATCAACCCGATTAAACACCTCACTTACTGACGCAAGAAATGTTTCAAAGTGGTGCTATTCATCGACATTGGTCAAATTTTTCGGATGTGATAGTAATGGATGCACATATAACTACAGAACTTACATAAAATGCATACAAAAACGGCAATACAAATTATCAACATTTAAAATGACTAGTAAAATTGTAATTCGTATCCCTAGGAATCCCAGAAACCACACGAAACACGATATTTTCAGATTACCCTCCTCTGTTCAGTGGCGTCGCTAAGTTGGAAGCTCTCTTGTTGGCAATATATTAATTAAGAAAAACTCAAACGTTGTCAATTTATATGCGTTGCGAAAGTGGGAAACTGATACTGATATCATCAATGAACCTCAAATATTTATTTTTAGACATATACATTTTATTCCAGAATGGAAAGCTAGTGTCCATTGGGTGTATAATTCTTGAATATGTCGTTAGCTATTGCAGATAAAAGAAAAACAAATAGTAATGTTTTTTGATTACTAAAGTATTTCCTATTTATATAAGGTGTCTCAGAAACGCGGAATTAATCTAAATTCAATTTCAATAGTACATCTTGTATATTGTAGGCATTTTATGAACATATATATAATGAACTAAAATTCCACGGTCTTCAATATATTAACGTTCAAAAATTTTAAACTTTGAGAAAGTGTAAAATCTAAATGGTTTGACTTAGTTAAATCTAAAATATACAAATTTTAAGAAATTACGATTGGAAAGTAAAAAGAATAGCATTAGCTTTGTTATTCCAAATATATATTCTTGGTCTATATCGGATCTAATATTTATCGCATAAATTAACCTCAAGACCTAAAAAAATCTGCTGTTCTTGCTTATAGGAAATTTACCACTGTCGGCTTTGCGTTTAGTATTATAACTTTCCAGCCACTCTGGATTAGTATATTTAGCGGAATATTGCCAAAATACGAGCCAAATAAAATAGTTTCATCTAAAGTATTCATCATTTTACTTTCTAAGAATTGAAATTTAATTGTTGTTAATCGTTAAATAAATATTTTGATTTTTTTTTGTTTTTACCAATAGTAAATTCTATAGCTGTTTTAATTAAAAAAATCCTCTTATTTTTCATTTTCTTCGGAAAAAAACTCTCAATTTCATTTTATTAGACCGCCATACTGAATTTGTGCCTAAATCTTACTTACCAGTGGCATACCTATATATCGCTTGATTATGGCACAAAAATTGAAATTAATTGAATACGTAGTTTTTAAAACTACTTATTTCCCTCATAAAAGTGATTGTGAAAAATCAACCTCCTGGATTTTTTAGATCTTTAAGTTTCAGGGTCCCTAGATGCCGAAAAACATGTTTTCTCAAGTTCAAGATGGCGAAACAAAATGGCGGCTTAATAAAAATTTAAAAATTCTGCCGAAAGAAACTATTTAATGGACTGATTTCAAATTTTGTGCAATAGTTAGAACTGTAGTATAGAGATGCACTGGTATAATTGAGGTACGAACTCAAGATGGCGGAATAAAATGGAGGCCAATAAGATGTTTGTAATTCTCAAAAACTAGGTGTATTCAAATATGCTTGGAAATAAACGAAGTAGACATCTACTTAACATGTTGCTATAGACCTCCTTCAACAAATTTAGATCTTTTTTTAAATGATTTAGTCAAGCTGTACAGCTCTAGACGATGCTCAATTAGCCTAGCAACAATTAATGTTCACACTTGAAAATTATATAAACAGGTCTACAAATACTTTAATCATTAAACAAAAATATAAAAAATAAAAGCTTGGATTCCTTCGGGGTTAATAAATTCTATTAAACATAGGGACAATTTAAAACAAAAATTGTTAAAGAACTTTACTGTTAAAAAAGAGGAACAGTATAAACAATACAGAAACTACGTACAAGAATTAATCCATAAAACTAAATTCCAATATTATAAAACAAAAATTCAGGATGCAGGTAAAAACCATAAAAAGGTATGGGAAGTCATTAACCAAGCAGTAAATAAAAATAATGAAAAAGGTGAGATATTAATTAAAGACGAAACTGGTAATATAGAAAAAAATAAAGAACAAACATATGAACTTTTTAATAACTTTTTTGTAAAAATAGGAGAGACAACGGTTAACAAAATTATTTCTAAAAACCAGCAATATAAAACAAAACATAACTTAAACAAAACCTTTTTTTTAACCAGTAACCGAAAAAGAACTTATTTTAAACATCAAATTCTTAAAATCAGACTCTTCCCCTGGCGAGGATGGTATAACTGTGAGATTAATTAAAACAATCCATATGTATATCTTAAAGCCTTTAGTCCATATAATTAATTTAACTTTTACAAGTTCCAGGCTACCTGTAGAATGGAAAACCGCTACAGTTGTTCCTATTTTTAAAAGTGGAGACCCATAGCAAATGACAAATTACAGACCAATATCTCTTTTAAGCAACTTTTCAAAATTATGGGAAAAATGTGTAAAGACTTGCCTAGTTGATTTTTTGATTCTCAGAATCTCCTTTTTACTGAACAATTTGGATTTAGACGGAATAGAAGTACGGAGGATGCGATATTTTTTGGTTTCATGAGTAAATATCAAAAATGCAACAAAATTAAAAATATCTTACAGTCTATATGGACTTTGCTAAAGCTTTTGACACAGTTTCCCATTCCTTGCTGCTGAGGAAATTGGAAAGTGTCGGAGTGATTCTCAGGATGACTCAGTTATTTGCTATGCCGATGATACTGCAGTGATATTTACGGACGACAGTTAGGAGGGTGTATGCTTAAAAGCAGAACAGGGTCTTAGAGTAATTCATATGATATGTGATAATAAAATTAGTCTAAATATACTAAAAACAAAATCTATAACATTCTCTTTGACAGCTGCCGATCAACCAAAAAAAATGACATTAAAATTCATCACCCATCATGTAAATTATTAAGTAATAACTGTACTTGTCCATATATTCAGAAAACTAATAAAACTAAATATTTAGGCCTATACATTGATCAGCATCTGAATGAACATGCTATTGAAACCGCCAGAAAACTCTACTATACATTTTATCAGCTTCGGAATATCTTGAATGAAAAAACAATAAACATAGTCTAGAACTCACTAGTCGAACCAATTTTAAGGTATTGTATAGTAATTTGGGGAAGTCTTCATGATAATGCACTGGCACTGCAAATTTTAAAGGTATGTCAAAACAAAATCCTGAAAATATTACTAAATAAAAACAATCAATATCCTACAGTTGGCCTTTATTCTGAATTTAATGTCTTAAACTTTAGAGGACTTTTGGCGAATGCAAGCCTTTTTTCTCTATAAAAAAATTAAGCACATTTTTGGAGAACTAGACCATAATTACAGTACTCGCTCTAAAAGAAATAATGATTTCCAGTCACTTTTTTTTTCAATAAATCACATTTACAAAAAAACATACTACTTCTGCTTCCTCCAAGTTTCTTAAAATGCTATCCTTAAATCTAAGGGTAAAAATCGGAAAAAATGAGTACCAGAAAGGGCTAACTTTCGAAATAAAAAAATTCATCATCCACAACTATAACAATTTCAATAAGATGATGAAACGCTAGTAAAAATTTTTACATATTGCTTAAATAAATTAACCTTTATTAAAACTAAACCTCTTTTCTTTTTTTGATTTCCTTTTGATTCATTCAGCCACAACCCCAGTCTGTTGATTTCGTTGTTTCTTTTTTTTTATTTACCTCGCAGGTGCTCGTATAGAATATTTGTTATTTTATAATAAACATATATTAAGCAAAGACTAAATTGTAAAACATTTAGGTTTACTCCCATACTGGTAAGGAACGAAAAATTTCAATACAGGCCAATAACTGGTCTAGCGAAATTTTCCATTCCGTGTTTGACAATATTACATGTCTGCATTTAACAGTTTAAATTATCGATACCTAGAATAATTTAATTGTCTCCAAAAACTTATTATTATTTGTAAACCATAAAACCGTAATATATTATTGTATTGTATTGTGTTCTATTATTGTGAAAAAAGTCACCCTTTTACAGATTTAGCGTTGCTAAATGCCAAATATTATGTTATATCAATTTCGTCGGCCTATCAGTTCACGGCATATCTTAAAAACTACTTATCCGATAGACTTCAAATTTTGGTCAAAAATTAATGGTCATATGGGGATGACCTGGAAATATTTTTGTAAAAATCCAGTGTGGTGTAACAAGATGGCGGTCTAACAAAACATTGAAAATTATTATACTGAAAAAACTAATTATCCAGTTTACCTCAAATTTTACACAAAAACCAAGTGTTATATAGGAATGAACTGGTAATATTTTAGTAGGGATCCTCCAAAACAGCAAATCAATATGGCGGTCTAATAAAATATTTAAAAAAAATCAGCCTGAAATAACTCCTTACTAGATTAATTTGAAATTATGTGCAAGCATTCAGTGTGGTATGGAGATAAACTGGTAAATTTGTAGCACGAATTCAAGATGGCGAAATAAAATGGTGGCCAAATGAAATCAACGTAAAAAAAATCTTTTTATTTAATCGACTTGAAGTTTTGCCGAAAAATGAAATGTGATAATAAAGATAAATTGGTACTAATTCAACATGACGGAACAAAATGGCGATGTATCATTGTAAAAACTATTTATTCAATTTATTTTAAATTATGTCCAAAAATCAAGTGTAGCATAGGTAGAAACTTGTAAATTTTGGTAGGAATCCAAAATGAAGCAACAAAATGGCGCCCAATAAAAAAATATGTGTTATTAAATGATTATATACCGTACTAAATGGGGTCACATTTCTCTGTGTCTAATAAAGGGAAAAAATCATAACGAGGGAAGTTCCGGGTAAAGGAAATTTACCCGGAACAAATTATTAGGTAGTCTTTTTATTCTGCCGTATTGGTTTCGCATTAAAATGTTACCAGTTCATTTTCAAATGACCCTTTTGATTTTTGAACAATGCTTGAAATCCATGGGGTAAGTTGTTTTCTAGGTACGCCGCAAACAGACATACAGACATCCTGAAAAATATAAAAACTTAGGAACTTAAGGAGGCAGTTTTACAATACTTCCCTCTTACGAAGGAAGTAAAAAGAAACTCAATAAATATATTCCTATTAGTACTGAATCTCTGATGTTTATATAGTGTGTGAGCGAAGAGTTTAATAATAACAATAATAATAATAATAATAATAATAATAATAATAACTGTTCTTCTCCAAGGCCCCAAATCTAGTTTATCCTACAACTAGTTTCGTGATTTTGCCTCTGTCTAACTTCCCCAGAACTTTGGATATTGTATTTATCCCTGAATTACCGTTTGTAAACTAATATTTTTTTATCACAGTTAAAATTAAAGAAACAAATGGTAAATTTGCTTTTACCTGGAACTTTTCTCCAACAGATTTAGTGATGCCGCGAGACGAGACGAGACGATAGAAGGCCTTGTCTCGTCTCGTCTCATGACACCAGAGAAAAGTCCCTTCTTTCTCTTATGAAAAACCCCATCAAACCACTAGTTCAGGAACTTTTCGCCGTTGCTACAGGGAAGCCGCGCATATTGAAAATAAAAGTGGTATTTTTTTTCGATTGTTATAAAAATTTGTTGCAAGGCGATTTCGCGAATGATATTTTGTAACAAAATCGCCTTTGGAAAAATAATATCAGGAGTGAAATTGCCAAAAAGCAACAACTTTGAATATTACAAGAGAAACATTTTCCCTGCAAGATTTTTTCTCAAGTGGTATTCGACATGACTATTTCACAGAAAAATGTAAATTATGTATTCAATAATTATTAAATTGTTATGGAAATAAATAAAAAAATACCTAGCTCAACAAAATTTTGTCGCTGTGTCATATCATGTTGATTTTGTGAAGGTGAGTCATTTTGCTAGTAGAAAACAGCCCGTCGTCAAGGAATGTAGGTATAAAATAATCTAGTGAAATAGTAACAAAAATCTATTATGTGTTGTAATCAGCGGATAAACGTAATTCTCATAAGAACATCATTAATTGTATATTTTTACGTTGCCAGAACCACATCTAATAAAAATAAATAATCAAAACAGATTCTTATGTAGTGTCGCTTTTGATGTTTTGGTTTCGAATCTTTTATCGTATACACCAGACGCATATAAAAAATTCCACGCAAATGAAAACCATAAAAATATATTAGATAAAAAAGCCTTAGAGTTGTGCTTGTATGAGGATAACCCGTAAATTCTTGCCCAGGCAGATCACTCCTAAAATGACCTGCGATGTATTTGAAGGTTTTTTCTGTTTTGATCGCCAAATTTTTTATTTTTCAGAGTTCTTCCCAGTTCACCATATTTTCTGAAAAACTGGATAAGCTTTCACTTGGAGAGAGCACATCCATCCTTCTCAATATAGAGTGCGACCGCTCACCAGTAAACTCTTCATCATATGTGATTTATTTTAAATTTGACCAAACTAAAAAACTGAGATTACAGATAGTTTTGCTTGAAAAATATTGCAATACGACAATAAAAAAGTACGTACGTGAATTTTCTTACCTGTTAAAAATTTGACTTTTTTCAAAAAATGTTTTTAACTTTGAAAGATGGTAGAGCAAATACTGTTTTTTTTAAATTTTTTACCTTTTTACCAAAATTCAATTGTAACTGTTAGCTTAAATGTTTCTCATCTTTTACTTCCCTTGTAAAAGGGAAGCATTGTAATCGTGAAAAAATCACTCTTCGATATTTTTTCAGATCTTTACGTTTCAGGGTCTCTAGATGACGAAAAACATGTTTTCTCAGTTCCGTCGGATTGTCTGTCTGTCTGTCTGTTCGCGGCATAGTCATAAAACTACTTACCCGATTGACTGCAAATTTTGGTCAAAAATTAAGGGTCATGTGGAGATAACCTGGTAACATTTTAGTAAAAATCCAATATGGCGAAACAAAATGGCGGCTTAGTGAAATGTTAAAAAAATGATTTTTAAAAAACTAATGATTCAATTTATCTCAAATTTTGCAAAAATATCAAGTATTATGCTTAATGGCTTGATTTCAAATTGTGTACTATAACTAATTGTAGTATAGAGATCAACTAGTAAAATAATGGTACTAATTCAAGATGGCGGAACAAAATGGGGGCCAAATAAAGTGTTTGTAATCGTGAACAAGTTACCCTCTCACTTTTACACATCTCTACATTTTAGCGTCGCCAGATGCCAAAAAATATGTTTTATGAACTCCGTCGGTCCGCCTGTCGGTCTTTCTGTCTATCTGTCAGTTTGCGGCATAGCTTAAAGACTATTACCCAATTGAGTTCCAATTTTGGTCAAAAATTAAGGGTCATTGCCTGGTAAGATTTTGACAAAAATCCAATATGACGAAACAAAATGGCGGCCTAGTGAAATGTTAAAAAAGTTATTATTAAAAAACTACTCATACAATTTATCTGAAATTTTGCAAAAAGCATCAAGTATTATATTGGAATAAACTGGTAACATTTTGGTACGAATCCAGGATGGCGGAACATAATGGCGGCTTAATACAATATTTAAAAATTCAGCCTGAATAACTACTTAATGAACTGATTTCAAATTGTGTGCGATAGCTAACTGTGGTATAGAGGTCAACTAGTAAAACTGTGGTACTAATTCAAGATGGCGGAATAAAATGGCGGCCAAATAAAATGACAAATTTTGATCAAAAATTAAGAGTCAAATGGGGATGATCTGGTAATATTTTGTTAAAAATCGAGTATGGCAAAAAGAAAATGGCGGCCTAGTGAAATGTTAAGAAAAAATATTATGAAAAAGCTACTTGTCGAATTTATTTCAAATTTTGCGTAAACTTTAAGTATTATGTTGGTATCAACTGGTAAAATTTTGGTATGAATCCAAGATGGTGGCACAAAATAAAAAACAAGAAACTACTTAATGATTGCAAATTATGTGCCATAACTAATTGTGGTATAGTGCTCAATTAGTAAAACTACTTATTAATTCAAGATGGCGGAACAAAATTGTGGTCAAATAAAAAATGTGGTAATCGTGAAAAATTCACCCTCTAGATTTTACATATATTCACGTTTTAGCGTCCCTAGATGCCAAAAAACATGTTTTATCAATTCCGTCTGTCTGTCGGTCTGTTTGTCTACTTACCCGATTGACTTCAAATTTTGACCAAAAATTATAAGGGTCATATGAGGATGACCGGGTAATATTTTGGTAAAAGTTCAATATGGCTGAACAACGTTAAAAATTTTTTGTTAGAGTGGTGTATTATTTGGGGTTAAGATCCAGTAAAAAAAATAAAAAAAAGTTTTTTTTTTTAATTGTTGACGTTTTGGAACTTAATTTGTGCATCCTCAGGACATATATATAGATCCTATATCCTGTAGGAAACCCATATTATCAGTCTTTAACTACTCCGTTGGTCCGCATATATTTCCTAGATATTAAGTTTCTAACTGGTTTTCGTTAACAAACCTCTTGTTGTTATGTTACAGTGGTGTATTATTTGGGGTTAGGGTCCAGTAAAAGAACAAAAGTCTATTTTTAAATAGTCTACGTTTCGCAACTTATTGTTGCATCCTCAGGACACATATATAGTTTCTATATCCTGCATGAACCCCATATTATCAGTCTTTACTTACTCTGTTCGTCCGCAGATATTTCCCAGATATTATGTTTCTATGGTTTTCGTTAATGATCCTCTTGTGGTTATATTAGAGTGGTGTATTATTTGGGGTTAGGGTCCAGTAAAGATACAAAAGACTCTTTTAAATTGTCGACGTTTCGCAAGTTTATTGTTTCATCCTCAGGACACATATATAGATACTATATCCTGCATGAAACCCATATTATCAGTTTTTACCTACTACGTTGGTTCACAGATATTTTCCAGATACTAAGTTTCTATATGGTTTTCGTAGACGATCTTCTTGTTGTTAGAGTGATGTATTATTTGGGGTTAGGAAATATATGTAGACCAACGGAGTAGGTAAAGATCTGTGTCCTGAGGATGCAACAATAAAGTTGCGAAACGTCGACATTTTAAAAAAAGGCGTTTTTTTTACTTGATCCTAACCCCAAATAATACTCCACTTTAACATAACAACAAAAGGATCGATAACGAAAACCAGTTAGAAACTTAATATCTGGGAAGTATCTGCGGACCAGCGGAATAGGTAAAGACTGATAATATGGGTTTCAATTTAAGATAACGAAACAAAATGGCGGCCAAATAAATTTTTTAAAAAATCTTGTTCAATTGATTTTGCAAAAAAATTAGATGTGAAAACGGCATAAACTGGTCCGAATTCAATATGACGTAGCAAAATGGCGGTATGTGTCAATGTAAAAACTACATATTAAATTTATTTTATTATGCCAAAAGCAAATGTGGCATAGATAGAAAGTAATAGTAAAAAATTGGTAAGAATCCAATATGATGGAACAAATAAAAATGAAAAGACAGTATATGTACCACCTATATATTGTGACTATGAACTGAACTAAATTGGGTCACACTTCACTATTCCTAACAAATGGAAAAAAATTGTAATGAGGGAAGTTCCGGGTAAAGAAATTTACCGATTTTTTTACCTAGATTCACAAATGTCGGTAAACCTGAATTAATGTATTACTGCACTTGTATTAATAGAATGAGGAATTTACTCAGTTGTTTATATAAACTACTTTATAATTTAGGCAAAAATGTTCTAAAAAGGATATTTTTGGAAAAAAAGCTATCTGTACAGATGTGTGTGTATGTGAACAAAATTTGCGCGAACGATAATTTGAAAACGGTGTAACCGATTCTTTTTAAATTTGCACTAAAAATAGACTAGGTCAGTGTCTCGCGGGGATCAGATTTTGGGTGTTATGGGCATAGATCTTCGACTTTTTAGCAGTTAGCAGTCAAATTGAAAACAAAAATAGTTGGGGTAAATGTCCTGACATTGAATTGAATTGAACTTAAAAATCATTGGTGGAGATACTTGATGTTTTGTTCGATAATATTTAAAAAAAAACCTAATATTTAGAAAAACGACAAAACACGACAAATTTATTTTATTTTTTTGTAAACAAAATAATTTTTGTCCAGTATCAGAGTGACCCTAAAGGAATCCTCCCCGGATACGAAAAAAAGTATTCGGAAAACGGTAAAACATGTGAATTTTTTTTGTATGTATATTTTTTTCAACTATATAGGTGGTACTAGGTGGATAAAATAGCCACCTGAAACTAAAATGTATTTCAGCAACTTTTCACTTGCTTAGAAAACGTATTATATACAAAGTTATTTTTTTCAACTATACAGGGAAGCCCTAGGAGGATGAAACCACCATCTAAAAATCAAGAAAAAATTCAAAAGCATTTAGCATCTTTACAAAACAGTTCAATTCGTCAAATTTATATTATTATATTATTATATGAGATCAAAAATATTTGAAGAGCGTTTAGCTTTTAATTAACAAACGGTGAAACACATAATTTTTTTTATATATATATATATATATATATATATATATATATATATATATATATATATATATATATATATATATATATATATATATATATATATATATATATATATATATATATATATATATATATATATATATATATATATAACACATTTTTTTTATTATTCAGAAATGCTTTAGAGATAGGAAGCCTCCAATTTCAAAGCAGCTAGTATTTAAATATAAAACATTTTTTCCAGTATACGGGGTAGTCCTAAAGAATGCAAATATTTTTTTAATTTCCAAAAGCTAAGTTTTTTAAAAAACTATAAACCAGGGCAATTTTTTTAGCATACATAAGAATTTTTTTCTTTTCTTTATAAAAATTTAAACTAAGAGGTTAAAAAAGCTCGTTAAAAACAAATTTGTAATTTTAGATTTTTTTAAGCATGTAAAAAGATAAATTGTAATAAATATACTCTATATATTTTACAAAATACGACAAAATGTTTATATTTTTCGCCTATAAACCTCAACTTGAGAAAACCATTGGTGTAAATAATGTATGTGGGGAAGTGCTATGTTTGCCAAAACACATTTTTTGGGCCCATTTCGGTTTTACCAACAAAACCTATAGCGTAGAAACATTATATATAGCTATAAAATAAAAAAAGAACGACTCTTTCCTTTATCAATTTTCAAAATTTTGACAAATAAATCGGTTTTCAGTCATTTTCGAAAATGTGTCAAATTTAGCAGTTACAATAAGTCACGTGACTACCTTGTGTTGTCATTTGAGAGTTTTTGCTCAAATGACATATTACTTAGGGCAGTTATTAAAAAAAATCCCATATGTAAAGGAACATAATTCGCAATTTTCTATTTAATTTCATCATGACGGTTAATAGATCAAAAACCTCGCTAAGTGTATATATATACTCTATCTATAGGGGTCTGAAATAAACTAATCTCAAAAACTTAAGCATATCTATAACGAACCCGAAACTTCATGTTGTAGCTGTCTTAAAATAAAATATTTTTTAAACTGCGATACGGGAATAAAATGGCGGTACTTTGTCTTTTATGGTAATCATCTACAGAGCCTTTAGATTGACCAAGTCTCAATATACAAGGTGTGTGAAAATGTCTCTCTTTATATAAACAAATTAATCATCTTATGTTTTTGTAAAAATTGGAAAACAATACAATTTGCTTTTATAGTTTGGTAGAGCTAGATACCACTTTTACGTAGCTAAATGGAAAACAGTCTTTAACAGAAATGAAATATTTTAACTTTTTTTTTTGAAAATGTGGAATTTATTTTTTTTGGATGTCTTATGATAAAAACAAAATTAGCAAAAAAGTTAAAGAGCCAGACATAATATTTTTTCTCTTAACTAGGTACGCAAAGGTTATACTCTTGTCTACCAAATAATAAATCAAAAATTTTGTTTTTTGAAAAAATATAAGTCAAATTTGTTGTATATATATATATATATATATATATATATATATATATATATATATATATATATATATATATATATATAAAATCGATAAAAATGCGCTCTCACACATCTTTACCAGTATTGGCCGGATTGGTAAATTATATATTTCTGCTATTATACATATATATATATATATATATGTAGAGACATTTTCTCATACCCCGTATATTGGTATTTCCTCAATCTAATAAAGCCCTTGTAAACGATTACCATAAAATACAAAGAAACGCCATTTTCATTTTCGTATTACAGATTAAAAGAAGTTATGTTTTAAGAAACATTAAAAATATACTTAATTTTTTGGGATCAGTTTACGAAGCTTTTCCGATTTTTTTTTCAATAATTATCTTATTTAAGATTAAAAATATAAAAAATGCAGAATTTGTATGCTCGAGGGACACGTGAGAGCTCGAGAGAAACGAGAGATTCTCGGCGAGAGAAGACCACTCTCTAGTCTCGTCTCGTGCTGCACTAAACAGACTCCACCATACACATGCATGTATCACAGTTTATGTTTATTATTAACACTATAGACATTATATCGATATTAATATGTATTGGCGCCCGTAGAACCATGGGGGGGGGGGGGCAACAATGTTCAGATACAGGTGCGTGGTTTGCTTTTAGTACGTAAGTTCAGTGATTAGAGTACATTTTTCCAAAACACAGGGGGGCAAGAGCATCCCTCTTTGTCCCCCTTCGGGCTCCTATGTTAATATGTGTCGCTTTTCTAGATAAAGTGAAACTTTCATTATGAGGAAAGTTCTGTTAACAGGTTTTCACTTATTTTGTACCCAAGTACTCAGAATCCTATAATAAAAATCTTGTATTATTACAATGTATACAATATCTATAAAGTTATTGCCAAATAAATATATGTATGTACATATAAAGCTGTGTTATCTGTGTGTGGGGGAATTTGTTAAGAGGGAGGGATGTTCCGGGTAAAGGCCCATTTGCCGGATGTTTTAAATTTATTTTTCTCCATATTCATTTTGTATAAATTTTCTATCGATTTTTATGTTGGGTTTGTTAAGCCTCAAGCCACCGTTCTGTTGAATATTTATATTGCGCATGCGTAAATAAGATTTATGAAAATACATCTGTTTTATTTACATATGTATACGGGATTTGGTCCGCAAATGATTTAATGGAGAGAAAGTTTTTTTATTGACCCCAGCCAATTCGTTCGCATTGCCAATTGTTTTTCTAAGGATATTCACGTGTACCCAGGAGTTCCACAAAGTTCACACTGTGGATCAGTATTTTTTAACCTATTTATTAATGATATTAGAGATGTAATTGATTCATCAGAGTATATTTTATGTGCTGATGACGTAAAGTTGTACATAATATACGAATAGATGTCAGTGATATTCAATATTTGTAAGAAGACCTGAATAATCTGTTCCTCTTCAAAATCAAATGACTTGAGTCTGAATGTCAAATAATATTTCTGCATATCTTTTGGTAGGAAGCTTAATATTAACTGTAAGCAATGTAATCTTAATGACATGCCTCTTGATTCTGTCACAAATATTCGGAATTTGGGGTGCTGCTGGGAGACAACTTACATTTCGGGGTCATATTAATAAAATAGTGCAACTAGGTTTTAGCAACCTGGGCCTTGTCACTAGACATAACAAATATTTTTCACCTAATACCTTTACATTTTGGTACTGTACTTCAATGGTTTCGCCACCATATTATCAAATCGTTTGGTGGAGATTGAGGCAGTGCAGCATAGATTTTTGCGCAGCCTCTCGTTTAAAGCGGGAATAAATATTTATAATAATTTTTCTTTTCATATAGACTATGATTTGATATTAAAATAATTTAATGTGGTGACTGTGGAAGAGCTCAGAAAACTTGTGATGCCCTTCTGTTCTATAATCTTTTGAACGGCATTATCTCGTGCCCACCACTGTTATATGTCTTAACACTATGTATATAGTTCATTGTTCAACATACCATTTCATCATGCGAATTAGTGCTATTATTCTAGTTTACTATTTAAAATGTGTACGCTATTCAGTACTAATTAGTTCCCTTCAATTATAGTTCGTTTGGTCTTAGACTGCAGATCAAGAAACAGTTGTGGTATATCAGGCACGTAGCCAGAAATTTAGTTCTGTGGAATCCAAACCAGAAATTCATTTCGGGGGGGGTAGGAGTCCAAACGGTCAAGCCTTAGGAAAATTAGTAAGAAGCATACCTATACCAACACATTTGTAAAATTTCGGGGGGGGGTCAGACCCCTTAAGTGTATTTACATATTGTAGTATAAAAAAATCAATTATAACGTTTATTATTTTCCTCTATAAACATAAAAGAAGACCTTTATTCTATTTATTTATTTATATCAACTTTTAAAACATTTTATTAGGCCTCCATTTTGTTTTTTCATATAGAATTGACAAATTTTTTACCACTTTGTCCCAGTTGATTGGCTGTATTTTTATTTTGTGCTAAATTTCAAGTTAATTGTATAAGTAGTTTTCTAATATTGATATTTTAAATATTTAATTAGGCGGCCATTTTGTCTCACTATAATGACTCCTCTCCAAAATTCTTCCAGTTTATCAATCAAGTGTGACATACTCTTGATTTTTGTGCAAAATTTGAGGTAAACTGGATTAGTCGTTTTTTAGTAATATATTTTCTGACATTTTACTAGATCACGATTGTGTTCCGCCATATTGGATTTTTAACAAAATGTTACCATGTCATCCCCATATGACCCTTAATTTTTGAGGAAAAATTTGATGTCAAGTCCGAGATGTTTTAACGTCGGTACTTACTGGACCAAGTCAAAGCAGAGAATAAGCGTTTTGGCTAATAAACACATGTGTGTACATGTGTGCTCGTAACTCCGCGAGCAGTTTGGTAAGTCTCTCGCCAAATGCCGATTATACGTTATTCGGCAAATACCGCATGTGTGGTCCCGGTTTAATAAAAATAAAATATCACTGAAGAACAGCAAAAATGATTCCGAGATGAAAATAGCAAAATCTTACTTATTTTATTATAGTCTTGCAAAAGTCTCAGTTGGCTCAGGTTTTATAGATTATATATATATATATATATATATATATATATATATATATATATATATATATATATATATATGATAATTTTTTCTACTTGCCCTTAAATGAGGATACCCGTTGTATTTCAACCACCAGTTGATCCAGAGCAGTATTTGAAAAATTAGAGAGTTTTGAGCAACATGTTGCAAGTTTGTGTAAATAAGCCGGATCATTTTTGTTATATATGTAGTGAAGTATTTTGGCTGCAAAGTTGGAGACCAGGATAAAAATTGGGCTCCCCATAACTGCTGCAACAAATGTTCGCCTAACATTAGCGGCTGGCTAAATTGAAAAAAGAGTAAGATGCCCTTCGCTGCTCCTTCCTGGCGAGAACAGAAAGACGACGTTACTGACTGTTACTTTTGCTTGACACCTCCCATCAAAAAAGGCCTTTCGGAGAGAAAAAGGGTCTACGATACAGAATCCAAATTTACAACCCGCCTTACACCCGGTGCCTCATAGTGACGAATTGCCTGTACCTAATCTACCTCAGGAAATATACCCTTGATTCTGATAATGATCAAACGGATTCAAACGGTAGAGTACCGGAAAATGTCGCCGGCCCATCAACCTCGCAAGACTCCGATTTTGTGTGTGAACTTCTCAGTAAAAAGCCTCACAAAATAAGTGAATTAAGTGACCTTATAAGGGATTTAGAATTGCCCAAGAAAAAAGCAGAACTATTGGCCTCTCGATTGCAACAATGGAATTTACTTCAAGGTGAAGTAAAAGTTTCTGTGTACCGAAGCCTTAAGAAAAACCTAACATCATTTTTTAACACGGAAAGCAATTTGGTAGCCTGTAGGGATAATGATGGATTAATGGCAGCTTTAAATCTGGATTATGATTCATAAGACTGTAGACTTTTCATTGATTCCTAAAAAGTAAGTTTTAAAGCTGTGTTACTCCATAATGGAAACAAGTTGCCTTCAGTCCCAATTGGTCATGCAGTCCACATGAAAGAAACGTATAGCAATTTGAAATTGTTACTGGAGACCATACAATATGAAATGTATAAATCGCAAATTTGTGGGAATTTAAAAGTTGTGGGGATTTGTCTTGGATTGTAGCTAGGTTATACCAAATACTGCTGCTTCCTCTGCTAATGCGATAGTCGAGCACGATCGGACCACTACAGAAAGAAAATTTGGCCACCGAGAGAGACTTTTGAGCTAGGAAAGAAAAATGTAACGAGCGCGCCATTAGTTCCCTCTAAAAATATTTTACTACCGCATCTTCATATAAAATTGGGACTTATGAAAAATTTTGTGAAGGCCATGAACAAAAAAGGCCGTGTATTCAGTTATTTAAAAGAAAAGCTCCCTAGAATCAATGACGCCAAAATTAAAGAGAGAATATTGGTGGGTCCCCAGGTTAAGAAACTTTTCGGAGATACGCAATTCGATTCCATACTTGAGGGCAAGGAAAAAGGCGCTTGGAATACCTTTAAAATAGTTGCAACAAATTTTTTGGGAAACATAAAAGCAGAAAACTACAAAGAGCTGATGTTAGTTAGTTAATTTCTTTATTTAGCATAAATTTACATTTTTAAAGCATAACATTCTAAATATTATAGACTACTCTAAACGAGCTTCAGAAACCATACTTTTGTGTTCCTTATCTTAAAATTGATTCTTAAATAAATAATTTCTTAAGTTATTTTTAAATTTTTTTATAAGATTTCTGAAATTTTATAATAAATGGTAGTTTATTATATTGAAATGACCCTTTATGGAAAATTGACTTATAATCAACCCCTTTAAGAATCACCTATAATTATGCCTAAATATTTAAAGGATTTGACTATTTCCAAATTTGACACTTCTAATGAAATAAACGAGTTAGTTGTGTTTAAATTTTGCCCTTAAGCCATGCATTTTGTTTTAGATAAATTTAATTTAAATTTATTTACTTTAAGCCAATTTGATAAAACATTTAGATCTGAATTAATAAAATTTTGTGCAACTAATATGTTTCTATCTTGTCTATAAATTAATGTGTTATCAGCAAATAATTGAATATGGCAATGTTTTAAAATTGATGAAATATCATTTATATACAAAATAAAAAGTTATGGTCCCAAAATACTACTTTGAGGAACACCTATATCAATTTATTTGTCCCTCGAAATTTTATTTGATCCTATTGTTTTTTGATATCTCTTACTCAAGTAGTTTTTACATTTTCATATTTGTATAATTTATTTAATAATTTTTCCCGGTCAATGGTTTCAAAAGCCCGTTTAAAGTCTATAAAAACTGCTATTATTGCTTCATTCATTGCCAAGCAGTAGCGGCTTGCCAGGGGACGTAGGTGAAGCGCCGCTTCACCTACACTTTCCAATCAACTTACTTAAAAATAAAATATTTTTAAAATATTAAGCATTTTATAATCTATATTTTTATCCTAAAAATGCAGTATGTTTTATATAAATTCACATTATTTACTTAATTATACCATTATCAAAACTAGTGTGTTATATACTTAAAAAACAATAATAACTTAAAAACTTAGCGCGCTGAACACTTTTTCATAAGAGTGACCCGTTGGAGAATCACAATCTGCAGTAACAAATTCCGCATCAGACTCCCCACAAGCGCCGGCTTTCGGGCTTAGATTTGTTTACGGCAGTTGCTATGACAACGCAATGGTGAATATCCGTAAGCCAAATAGAGATGGGAGCGGCATAAACTGCTGCTGCAGGCTATAGGCGCTTGTTCGTGTTATAGAATTAATGTAAATTAGTGTATTCGGATCATCGGAGGCGGAAGCAGTTTTGCATCGATCGAATCGAATCGAAATTAACTTTAAGATATAGGTACGTAACTGTTTTTTAAGAACAAAAAAATATATTTAAAATCTTATAAATTCATATTATTTCCCCTAAGTATTAAAAAACGCTCCAAAGCTATGGATAATTAACAACTTAAAAAGGTTAAAAAATAGCCATTTTGGGCGTGGCACACCATAAAATTTACGCCTGCGGCGCAGTCCATCTACCTACCTGCCCTTCACCCGTTCTTATATCCACGAGCCGCCACTGTTGCCAAGCTTTTTCTCAATTTTTGAGCTTCGAACTGCAGTGCTGTTTCAGGAATTGTGCCATATTTTAAAGTAAAATTTACCAAATATAATAGTAGCTATCCAATGGTTTCAAAGTTTTCTTTAATTAATGTTTTGTTTAGTATTTCGACATAATTTTCATTTGAATTGAAATCTACAAGTTTTCTTCTTGAACTGTTCAGTGATATTTCACAAAATGATTTAAATATATTGGTATTTGTAACATTAAATATGCAAATTTTGTATCAAATTTACTATATCTTCAATACTCTTGATATAATATAAATTAAGTTTTTCAGCTATTTCCAATGCATTGTTTTCTATGCCATCCTCAAAAATAATTTCCGTAATGATTTTTCTTTTTTCTGATATAACTAAACTTTTTAGTTTGTACTGTTATAATTCCGAAAACAAGATATTAGTTCCATATTTAATTTTTTATAATGTACAAATTTTATAACTTTTGTTTTTTCATATTTTTTCAAGACATATTATTCAATATCTATAAAAATCCAGCTGTGATTTCCAATTTTTGGGTACGTGTTTAACTCTTGTTTCTAAGGTAAAAATCATTTGATATAACCAAGTCAATAATAGTGTTTGATGTTGCAGTACTTCTTGGATACTTCTGTATAAACTGTTTGAATCCATATACATTTATATTTTTGTTAAACTTCTTGTTATGTTGTATCATTTGTTGAAATCACCTAAATGTATTAAAGTATTATTTTCTTCACTTAACAAATTTCGCATTTTTCTTCAAAAAAAAATTAAAAACTCTATAATATTGCCATTTAGTGTTCTGTAATATGAGTTCTTCTTTATTTATTTTAAATCTAAGTGTTAAATACCAATATTGATACGGCTTGGAACATTAAAAAAATCTAAAACTTCAATGGGTTCTAAAATATATAGTAGGATCCCTCCTGTATGAGAAGAATTTGAATTGCATCTATATAGAGTGTAATATTTAATCGAGAACTCTTCACAATTAATTTCATTAGTTACGTGAGTTTCTGAAAAGCATGCTATAATTGGTTTTTCTTTATTCATGAATAAATCAATTTCATATTTCGATTTTGAAAACCCGTGACTATTTAGGTAACAAACTTTACTAGAAGAATTTATTTTATTTACCTTATTTTCTAAACAAATCCTGTTCCCTAATTGCTATTCGTCATATGTAATTTTAAATTTTGCTTTTTCAATTTTTGATTTGTATGTTTGACAATCTGAAGAAAATGGGTTATGATTAATCATATATCCTAATTTAAACTTCTTATTTACTTCAATGCAATTTGGACATGTAAAATGTTCATTATTTGTTGCGCAAGAAGTTGCATTATGATCTTGAAGTCCACATTTTAGGCAGTTTTGTTTTTTGGAACAATTTTTGCTCATATGTTTATATTCCGTACGTTTATAACGTCTTACTACATCAAAATGTTCAAACACTGCATATACCGAAAAGTCAATAAAAACCATACCTTCTTCATGATTTCTCTAAAACTGTTACCAACTGTTTCTATTATAGTTAAATATTTTGTTTTCATCTTTTTAATAACTATACCATTTATTTGAGAATTTTCGAGATATTTGTTTCCATTCTTCAAACTATTATTTTAACTTTTGGAAATCGTTTCGCACTCTTTTTTATTGAATAATTTTGTATTAACTTAGATTTGTATTAACTTCATGTTTGATTTTTTCAATATCTTCTGGTTTATTGCAATACATTTTAACTGCTCCTTCTTTCATATCTTCAATTTTAGTTATATTAATATAATAGTGGAAGGATTAATAAATTTAGAAAGATTATTTTTCGTTAATTTTTTATCTTGTAAATTTAGTGGTTTTATAGTAACTATATGAGGCTTACTATACGCTAAGCTTGTTTTCAGTCCTTTTCACAAAATCACTATAAGATAATGTATTGTTGTTTTTATTTGATTGTTTAGATTTCTCTTCCTAGTCCTGGACCAATTTATAATGCGTTAAAAACTGAATTTTTTCATTTAGCAATATAATTTTCTCATTTAGTTCATTTATTATAACGTCTTTTGCAGCAATAATGTCTTCTTTGGCTTTAATAATTTCCGAATATAGTACATTACAAACACCATACATTGGTTCTGACATTATCATTTTTAGGGTTGACACTTTCAATGTCTTGTGAATTGTCATCAAACTTATTCTAATTTTCTCCTGTTCCTCAACGGGACATCATCACAACCAACATTTTTTCTGCTTCTCCTGGTCATAAAATATATAACAAACTGGCATTTATATTTTTTTACTGATCAAATATCACAATATTTAAGTGAATATTCAAGAACGCAAAATATTTACTAGGTATACAACTTCTTTTGTGTTACCAAAACCTAGTAATATGTCATTAAAACCTCATTTCCTGAATTCTCATCTGGATTACTTTCCGGAAAATTATGGTGCTGTAAGTGACGAGCACGGTGAGAGGTTCCACCAGGATATTTCATACATGGAAAGAGGGTATCTGGAAAAATGGAGCTGTGAGATGTTAGCCGACTACTGCTGGACTATTACGAGAGATGCTCCAGAGACTGCTTTCAAAAGAGAGACTAAGAAGCGCAAAATGAGTGTCTAAACTTTAGATTCAATGATAAAAATGTGCTACTTAATTACTTTTGTTGAACAAACAATATATTGTTATCTGCATTCTGTATGTTCATTGTATATGCCTATAAATTAAAATTTTGTAACAAATAATTCAGTTTTTTTTGCCAGCCAACAAAATTCTTTAATAGGTATTAGATTTTATGTGAGCCAAAAAAAATTCTTTAATAGGTATTTTTTAGTTACTTGGGTTACTTAGTTGAATCCAAAAAAACAGGTTTTGTTCACAAAACTTTCATATTTAAAAATTAAAGAAATTTGTAAATAGCCTTTATCTGGAACATCTCTCGTAATGGAACTTTCCTTTTATTCGAAATTAGTGAAGTGTGACCCAATTTAGTTTCAAACATAGTTATTTAGTAACACATATATACTGTCTTTCCAAACCTTTTTATTGGGCGCCATTTTGTTCCATCATGTTAGATTCATACATTTTCAGATATTTTATCAGTTTCTACCCATGCCACACTTGAGATTTGAGCATAATTTAAAATAAATTGAATAAACAGTTTTTAAACTGATTGTTTTAAAAATTCCATTATACCGTCATTTTATTTCGCCATGTTGAATTCGTACCAAAATTTTACCAGTTTTTCTCTATATAACATTTAATTCTTACATCAGATTTGAGATCAGTCTAATGAGTACAGGCTTTTTTTAATACCTCATCAGGCCACCATTTTTTTTTCCATTTCACTAGATCGTCATTTTGTTCCGCCATTTTGAATTTTTACAAAATGTTGCCAGATCATCCCCATATGACCCTTAATTTTCGATCAAAATTTGTAGTTAATCGGGTAATAATCAAGTATTTAGCTATGCCCGGAACAGATATATAGACAGACCGACAGACATATCGACGAAATTGAGAGAAAATGGCATCTAGAGATCCTAAAACATCAAATCTATAAAATACCGGAAATGTGACTTCTCACGATTACAAATATTTTATTTGCCCGTCATTTTGCTCCGTCATCTTGAATTCCTAGCACAATTTTACCAGTTCATCTGTATATTACACTTAATTCTTGCTCAAAATTTGAAATTAATCCAATAAGTAGTTTTACAGGCTGAGTTTGTATCTATTTTATTAAGCCGCCATTTTGTTCCGCTATATTGGATTCGTACCAAAATTTTACCAGTTCGTTTCTACACATGGTTAAATTTTTTTTTTTGATACTGCGAGAATTAGTAACTAAGTAATTTTTGGTTTTGGGATAACATTTAAACATATTTTACTAAATGTGATACATATTGGCATTTAGAGAAGTATATATAGATTTTTTTTTTAATCTTAGATCTAAATATTCGAATTAGTTTTTCTGCCCAACATGTTTATAGCAATTGGATTTTATTGTTGAGATAGGTTATTATGTTCACCTCTAGACATAGTAAACAGATAGGCATAGTAAAATATACGATGTATGCGACTTATTTGCTTTCCAAATTTGATTGGTATATTAATTTTACCACGGAAGCTCGTTCAATAATACTCTTAATTTTTAATTTTACATTTCCTGTATACGCCATTTTTATAATTTCTAATTGCTCTATATTCGCCTCTTTTCATATTGTGTTATATGAAAAATTTATCAATTTGTCATATTAATGCACGTTCACTGTTAGCACATTTTGATCAGTTTCTTGATTTATTTAGTAATAGCAATTATGATATAAAATGTGTATCAGAAACGCGGCTTTCTGGTCGAATTGAAAATGATGTTAATTTAAATGGCTATAATATAGTTCGCAGGGATAGGAGTGGCGGGTTGAGGGGGGGAGGTGTGGGGATATATATATATATATATATATATATATATATATATATATATATATATATATATATATAAAAAGAACACTGTCATTCGAAGTATTAGAAACGACTGTAGGAATCGAGGATATCTGAATGAAAATACAACTTCCACATAAATATGTCATTATTGGGTGTGTTTATAAACCCAATAATGACATGAGCAAATTTGAGGATTCCATATGTAACTTAATTCCTATATGTGATAACTTAATTTGTTTAGGAGACTTTAATATAGATATTTTAGATTTTAATAATTCATTAACGAATAAATATTTAAATCTTTTGGATACTGCCGGGTTAAAACAAATCATTAATGAACCAACTCGAATAACGTCTACAAGTTCAAAACTTCTTGATCATATTATTATTTCTGAAAATTTTCCTTTGATAGAATGTGGAACGAGTTTAGTATGTTTTTCTGATCATGAGCTTGTTTTTGTCAAAATATTTATGGATTTGTCTGTAAACCAACCTAAACTATTTACTTTTAGAAATTTTAAAAGGGTTGATGAGCTTTTACTTTACGATCATCTTAGGTCCATCCCATGGAACAACATTTTTTACATTCATAATATTGATGGAAAACTAGCTTTCTTTAATGAAAATATTAAAACATTAATGGACATACATGCCCCGCTGCAGACATGTGTTTTTAAAAAACCATATAATCTCTGGTTTGTTGATAATATTGCGAGATTAGTAGCATTAACGAACAAAGCAAAAATTAAATTTAGAAGAACAAAAACCGAACAGGATCGTCAGGAATACATTCAGCTAAAAAATTTTAAAAACAAAGCAATAAAAAGAGAGAAAAAGGCTTACATTAGGCAGCAAAGTCAGTTAGGGTCCAAAAATGTGTGGAATGCTTTACATAATCTTCATATATATCAAAAAAATAAAAATATTTCTAGTATTCCTGACGACATTTCTGATGTCAACTTAATTAATCAACACTTTGTGTTCTCTATTCCGAATCAAAATATAGATTTACTTGGCTTTGAAGCTTTATATAACGGTGCTAAAGAAAATATTGACTCTTTTTTATCTTTTAAGTGTATCTCGGAGAAAGATGTTTCAATTTCTCTATTTTCTATAAAATCCTGTGCTGTCGGGGCAGATGGTATCCACATTAATTTTATAATAATATGCTGTCCTTTTATTCTTAAATATTTAACGCATTTAGTTAATTTTTGTATTGAGCACTCAGTTTTTCTATCTGATTGGAAAACAGCGCATATTATACCTCTACTTAAGGTTAGCAAACCCGCAGGATATAACGATCTTAGGCCGATAAGTATCCTGCCAGTCCTGTCTAAGATCCTGTAATATGCGGTCAAACGTCAACTAGTGAAACATATTGAAAAATTTAAGATCCTTCCTGAAACACAATCGGGATTCAGAGAGGGACACGGGTGCGCGACGGCATTATTTAATGTAACTGATCACATTTTTACGGCTGCTGATAAGGGTCTATGCACTATTTTAATTTTACTTGATTATTCCAAGGCGTTTGATACCTTGAATCACGCGGCTTTGAAATAATACTAAGATTTTGCGGTTTAAGTCAGTCTGCTGTGCTTTTTTTCAAAAATTATCTTAAAGATAGGAAACAAGCTGTTGTGCTCAATGGCAAGTCCTCTCACTATCTATACACTACTAAAGGTGTACCGCAAGGGTCAGTTTTGGGCCCCATTTTGTTTACTTTGTATACATCTATGTTGCCTACCTTCATAACTAACTGCAATGTACAAATGTACGCTGACGATACGCAAATCTTTTACTCTTTTCATCCGAATGCTGCAGAATATAGCTGTCAACTTATAAATGCGGATCTGAGTAATATTCGCAGAGTTTCCCTTGATCATTGCTTGAAATTAAATCCGGACAAGTGTACATCTATGTTATTTGGAAGGTTCGAAAAGCATATTTCGAATTGTATTAAAAAAGCAAATGTTAGATTAAAACTTCTTTATAATTCAAGGCATATTCTTGACTTAAATCTAAAACGGATTTTGTGTGATTGTTTGGTGCTATCGATTTTCAATTATTGCGATGTTGTTTATGGACCCCGTCTTTCAGCCGCGACGGCGCAGCGGGTGCAGAGGATACAAAATTGCTGTCTTAGATTTATATATGGAATAAGAAGACGTCACACTGTTAGTCACAAACTTTTCGAATCTCGATGGCTTAACATGAAAGGGCGACTTAGGTTTCACTGTGCAGTATTATATCATGAAATATTAACTAATAAAAAGCCTTCCTATCTGTATCGTAAAGTATTATTCAGACAGACGTTCACACATTAACTATTAGGTTTAAGGGTACTCTGACTCCGCCTATGCATAGAACCTCGTTTTGTGAAAGGTAGTTTTCTTATCAGATCGTCTCTGTTGCCTGGCATATCGCTCCGTGCCTTCGTTCCGATATAATTTTAAAAAATATTTATTTAATAATTAACTTAAAAAAAAACAAAGTAAAAATACCTCTAAATAGTTTTCGACCAGATAGTCCTGTTTTACTGAAATTTTAAAAAAGTGAACATCAATTAAATTATTAAACGTCAGTCTAGTTATTATGCTAAGTATGTGCAGAGTAATATACATTTTTATTTTTTTTTTGGGTTAAGTGTAAAAACATTTTATCGAGGCTTGTCTTTTATAAAAAAGTGTTTTGCATATTTGTACTATTTTTTTTTTGAAAAAAGAGTTTAATTATTATTAATTATTATTATTATAATATTTGATTATGTGCAAAATTTGAGGTAAATAGAATAAGGAGTTTTTTAGTATTCATTTTTTTAACTAAGGCCGCTATTTTGTTCCGCCATAATGGATTTTTATCAAAATGTTACTATTTCATCCCCAAACGGTCTTTCATTTTTGACCAAAATTTCAACTCGATAAGTAGGTTTTTAGCTATGCCGCGATAATAGACGAGAGACAGATCGACAGACAGACAGAGTGACGGAATTGAGAAAACATGTTTTTTGGTATCTAAGGACTCCGAAAGTTTCTATTTTTGTGTTAAAGGATTGAAATGGCAGTTTTTTGTATTAATTATAAAGTGGTATGGTATTGGAATCCCAAATATGGTTTTAAAAACATTTGCGCGAATTTGAGAATGGTCTAACCGATTCTTTTTAAATTTGCATCAGAAATAGTCAGTTTTTCGCGGGGCTTAGATTGTGAGTGTCATAGACCTTTTAAGGGGTACAAAAACGTAAAAGAATCATATTTTGAGAACCAAGAAGTCCAATTGAAAACAGAAAACGGTAAAACATGTGAAATTTCTTTTATTATTTTGTATATAGTAAGTATAGTATATATATATATGCAGGGTGGTACTAGGTGGATAAAACAGCCTCCTGAAATTTAAAAAAAAAATCAAATGCATTTAGCATGCTTAGAAAACAGTGAAACACGTCAAATTTATTTTATTACTTTGTATTTAAAGACTTTTTTTCCAATTATACAAGGTGTCCTAGGACAATGAAATACGTCGCTGAAAATAAAATAACATATATTTCAAGAGCGTTTAGCTTTTGTTAATAATCAGTGAAACACTTTTTTTTGTATATAAACACTTTTTTTGTATTACTTGGGACTGCTCTAAAGATATGAAGCAGCCTCCAAAAACGAAAAGTTTTTTTCAAAGCAGTTGTATATGTTTGTATTGTATATCAAACATTTTTTCCACTATACTATACTAAATTTTTTTTATTTCCGTAAGGCTTAGCTTTTTAAAAAATTGTAAAACAGGGCAAATTTATTTCCTTTTTTATTTATACATAAGCCATTTTTTTCTTTATGAAAGGTTAATCTAAGAGGATAAAAAAGCTCCTTAAAAACAGTTTTGAAATTTTAGAGTTTTTTAAGGATGTAAAACGCTGATTTTTAATAGAAGAAACTATACATATTTTACAAAAACGGCAAACCACTACAAAATTATTATATTTTTTTGCCTATAAGCCTCAACGTGAGAAAATCTTTGATGTACATAGCAGTGGCAGATGGGCAATGTTGAATCGGTCCAGGACGATTTTTTTCTACGGCCCACATTTAGGCTGGGATCCCTTCCCCATTTTCCACTAATTTAAAAAATTCCCTACAAATTTTATATTTTTATATTTCAAAACAAGCAATAAACAAAAAATGTTATTAAACTTACGGCTAAGGAAAATAACAAAATAAGGGTAAGTACGCAAATAACAAAATAAAAAAATTACATTCTAAAAACCAATTTTTAAGTTGTCAAACAAATAAAAATAAAAGTAATACACTTTTGATGGCAAAGGTATTTCATTTAATGTTTAAACTAATTGAAACGTTCCCTATTCTTTATATAGATCTAATAGCTAATTTATTTAATATTTCTTCATTGAATTCAAGAAACTTTCGTCGTTCATAGAATTTCGAAAGCGATTTTTAATATTTTAAAATTGAAAATGATCGTTCATATGATACTTGTGATATTGGAAGTGTAAGTAAATATAAATATACCGTAGCAAGTGACTGAAAAGCCCCTTGGAACAAGTTATGATTTATTATGCTTAAGTAAAAGCATATAATACATTTTTTGCTCCTTTAGTAATAGAAGATATTTTTGAAGCAGCTGTGCTAACGTGTTCTTCTATCTCTTCTGCACCCCCATCCAAATAAGAAAGGGTATAAAAGTCACTTATTGATAACTGAAACTTTTCTCAATTATTTTCTTACATATTTTTTATAAGTCTTACTTTAAAAGTTGAGTCTGATATAGATTAGCTCTGTTTGTTTTTGCGTACATATACCCTTTATTTAGGAGTCCCTAATTTGCTGACCCGTAATAGTCGGTAATATTTTGCTGACCCTTTTGAAATGTTGTTGACCCATAATATCACTGATAGTTCTGATGCTACTTACCATTATTTTTATTTTTTGCATTTTTCTTAGAGTCCACCTTTCTTTCCAGGACATATAGTCACTTTTAATGTGGTCAAAACCTGCTGACTCGTTAGAAATTTGCTGACCCTTAATAGGGGTGATAGTTTACATGCTACTTAACACTTTTTTGCTTTTTTGCAATTTTTTTGCAGCCCCCCTTTCTTTCCAAGACCTATGATCGCTTTCAATGAAGTCAAGACCTGCCGACCCGTTAGAAAATTTGTTGACCACTAATAGGGGTGATTTTCGATAGCAAATTAGACACTGCCTGTTAGGTAGTATCAGAACTAACATCTCTGTTAAAGGTGATTGTAAGTTCTGGAAAGAAAGGGGGACTGTAAAAAATTGCAAGAAATGAAAATAATTTCAAGAAGCATTAGAACTATCATTCCTATTAAGAGTCAGAAAAATTCTAGGAAGTTTTGACAACATTGAAAGTCCTTGTAAGTCCTGGAAAGAGAGGGGGAATGTAAAAAAATTGCAAAGAAATGAAAATAGTGTTAAATAGCATGGGAACTATCACCCTTATTAAGGGTCAGCAAAATTTCTACAGAGTCAGCAGGTTTTGGCCACATTGAAAATAATAACTGGTCCTGAAAGGAAAGGGGGGCCCGTATAAGAATTCCAAAAAAAATAATATAATGTTAAGTAGCATAAGGACTATCGCCACTACTAAGGGTTAGCAGGTTTTGAGTACATCGAAAGTTATTATAAGTAGTGGAAAGGGGGCTGTAAAAAATTGCAAAAAATGAAAATAATATTAAGTAGCATCAGAAATATTGCCCCTATTAAGAGTCAACAAAATTTTTAACGGGTCAGCAAAATATTACCGATATCTTATGGATCAGCAAATTAGGAACTCCCACTTTATTTTTCCCATCGCCCAATATCATGTTTTTTCTGCAATTAAGAAAGAAGTCTAGATTTGGCACACTTCTGCGCAATGGGACAATCGGAAACTGTCCAGAAACAAACTCAACAAGGCACAGAAGTGCCCATTTTACGGTTCGCACGAGCTGAGGTTGCTGAGAAGCAAGAACGGCCTTTTATGTTTCAAGTAATCTAGATATATCTTAGTATGTCATATTTCTTTGAAGGTTCTGAAATTATTTTTGGTAGGTAATTTTGATCCGACGAGCCCGTCAGACCAGCGACCCACCGTGATTCGTTCCGGTGGCATTTTCATATGCTGCCATTAAGCGTAGGCAAAATATAAGGACGGAATTAAGACGTTGGCACTTTATAATATGTATGTAATACGTATTTTGAAACGGCCTATTATCACATTCGTTTGTTTGTTTACTTTTAGCGCAATGTTTTATTTTAGAAATATATAAAATCATATCTGGTTAAAGACCTAGTGAGTATACTTATTTCGACATTCGTTCTAAGGAGTTTAGAATTGATATTTTTTTTTTGAAAACAATCTTTATTTATAAATTTATACAATAGATCTCTTTTACATTTTTTCTCTAAAATCAGTGCTTGAAGCACTGGCCTCGAGAATAATTTAAATAGAGCTAGTTAACAGTGTTTGGCTTATTTCTAATTACATCCTAAATATAATTTGGCTTGTTTGTAAGTGCATTATATTTTTTATTATTACGAACACTTTCTGGGATTTTATTGAAGGATTTTGAAGCTTATACAATTGGATTCTTTTGTCCTATATTTATTTTATAAGAATTAAAATAGATATTGTTTTTGGATTTAGTATCATGATTATGGATTCTGTTAGATACTTGAATATCCACATTACATCTTTGATAATTTGTTTTATATAAATATATAAATTTTATACATGAGTTTTACCTCTTCTAATTCTAAAAGTGTCTCTAATTTCGGTATTTTTAATTCTTTATATAATTTTTCGGTACTAGTCATCCAATCATAACCGAAGAGTATTTTTAATACTTTGTTTTGTAGTACTTGGACTGAATTAAAATTTGTTACACCACATGTTCCCCATACCGATATTTAATATCTAAAATGTGCCTGAACGAAGGCATTGTATATACTGCATTTGGTTTTATTTGTGAGATAATTTCTGCATTTGTATATTATTGGTACCATAGCTAGGATTTTATTTGAGATGGATTTTATGTGTTGAGCCCAGTTAAGGTTATACTCAATTATCAGCCCTAGGTATTTTATATCTTGTACTTCTTCAAAGATTAGGTCATTTATTTTTAATACTATTTGGTCAACTTGTTTATCTTTTTCCTTGAAAAATATGTATTTGGTTTTGTGAATGTTTATCTTTAATGTATTTTAGTAAATAATAAATTAAATAATATAAGTCCTATACAAGCACTTGAGTTAAGTAAATGTTTCAAGTAAAACTTGTCACTTGTTTTTAACACAACCTATATCTTTCTATTTACCTTACGAAGTTAGAATATAATCGAAGGGACAAAGTTTTACACTTTACAGGTAGTTCGGGAACATCAGAAAAATTAAGGCAATGATTTTACCTACATACTTAATCTATACTAATATATAAAATCCTTAATTAACACACTGACTGACTGACTCACTCACTCATCACGATCCTGCTCAAACCGCTTGATCTAAAAAGCTAAATTTTTGCATAGGGGTTGATTTTAAGGTGCAAAGGTTTGATAAGAAAAAATTTTTCAAAACTCAATTTGTAAGGGGGTGAAACCACCCCTTAAATATTACAATAGTTTTTTATGGTCTTTCTTAAAGCATTAAATTCCAGTGTAATAGAAAAATAATATCTTCTATAATTTCTCTATAATTTCGAAAAAAAAAACAAATTTATTTAATTTTTGGCATTGCCCACATATGCCATCAGACAGACTAAAAGGCTAAAATAGGAATATGCAATTCGTTTTGCTATATGGCATAGTTTCATGTATAGCATAAACTACAGCCCTTCAAAATTTCAATTTTCAAACTTAAATAGTTTAAAAACAGTCAGTTATTGAATTTAGGCATACGGTATATCACATAAAAATGCTTAGTTTTTCCAGAGGATTTAAAATATTATGTTAAATATGGGGCGTTCCATTAAAAAAAAATGTTTCTTTTTACTCTACAACTTTTTTGATGACCATGTCAAAAAAATAATTTTTTTCCAAAGATGCATTACACAAGAAATAACGTTGGTGTTTTGTCTTAATATTGGTTAAGACGATATCGAAAAATCACACACCAAATAGACACTCTGTATATCATGCCGATTTTTTATAGTCGCAACCCGCTAACGTATTAGTTTTATGTTCATAAACTGCCAATGGTTTTCGTAACAAAGATAATATTAAATGCCAACGTTTTAATTCCGTGGTAGTGTATTGCCAACGCTTGGCCGCAGCTAGCCGAGCATAGCCGAATGTGCTTAGCGTTGGCAGCATATGAAAATGCGTCCCGCCGGGGCCCATCCGCCACTGGTACGTAGTGTATGTGGGGTAGTGCTATGTTTGCCAAAACACGTTTTTTGGACCCATTTCTGTTTTTACCAAAAAAATGGCGGCAACCGACAGCGTTAAAAAAATTTTATATAGCTTTAAAATCAAAAAAGGAACAACTTTTTCCCTTATTATTGTTGTATGTGGAGGCCTCGAAATACTAGATTAAACGAAAAAATTTGATTTCGAAAATATGTTTAAATAGATCTCACATAATAAAAACAAAATATGCAAGAAAGTGAAAGAGCAAAACCCAATATTTTTCCTCTTAACTAGGTACGCAAAGGTTATACCTAGGTCTACCGAATAATAAATCAAACATTTTGTATTCGAATGTATGCATAAATATGTCAAATTTGTTATAAATATTTGTAAAACCATTTTCACATACCCTGTATATCGCCATTTGCTCAGTCTAAAGCCCTTGTAAACGATTACCATAAAAGTTAAAGAAACGCCATTTTTCCTTCCGTATTACAGATTAAAAATAGTTATGTTTTTAGAAAAATACAAGACATTGAAGTTTCGGGTATGTTAAAAATATACTTATGTTTTTGGGATCAGTTAAGCAATCCGTTTTTTTATTTTTCAATAGTTTGTCCTATTTAACATTAAAAATATAAAAAGTACAGATTTTTTATGCTCGAGGGACACGAGAGATCTCAAGAGAAACGAGAAATTCTCGGAGAGAGAGACGACCACTCTCTCCTCTCGTGCTACGTGAGAAAATTGTTCTCTCGTCGACTAGAAGCGAGAATCTCTCGACTCGGCGGCAACACTAGTCACTTCCGTCACAGAAATTCAATGTATGTCTTAAATTTATAATAAACAGAATAAATTAGATTTTCTACTTACGTTGTGTTACAAGATTAAAAAGTAAAACCTGCATGCTTTAACTCATATCAGTAAACCGTTCTTTACACACTTGTTACATAAATAACTATTACTTTACATTGTTTAATTTGAGATATCTCTGTGTTCAAAATGACGCTGACGGACAAAGAAAACTCTCTGGTTACCAGTACAAAAGGCGAAGGCAGGGAAAGGAGGCCCAAAGGCACAAACGAGGTAGTGTTTTGAAAAAACATATTTACAGGATACGTCTGCTACTGCCAGTATAAACAAGATGACGACTCCGCTGATCCACCATCAATTTCGGTTACCAGAATACAGAATCGTCAGAGAGTGACGATGATCAACAAATGGACGATATTCCTAAACCAACCGAAATTGCTGCCACTCCGCCACCAGATGAAAGCACTAACCTGACACCTATGGAAACCGATGAAGGCACTATACAAACTTTAAACACAGATCCCGCATTGTGAACAACAATTTTAGGAGATGCTGAACGAAGTTTTATAAATTTCCTTCTGATGACCCTGGCCACAAATTTAGCTCAAATTGCTGTAAAAGAATAATATTAGGGACTGACCTGGTGTATTCGCATTCAAAAAATAGTGTATACTACTTTTGCTGCATAATTTTCGGCTGTGTTATCAGTTCCCTTTCAAAAGAGTGTTGTAAAAGTTGGAAGCACCTTAATAATACTTTAAGAGACTATGAAATTTTCAAAAATCATATTCAAGCTCAAAAATCGTGGTTAGAACTAGTTCAAAAGCTACACTGTTGTAAAACTATAGATGCGACTGCTCAAAAAAATATTAACGCTGAAACAAACCATTGGTACCAAGTGCTTTTAAGAATTGTATGAAATAAAAAAAAGCTAAATATTGTTCCATACTTTTAGATTGCACTCCTGACATTAGTAATGTAGACCAAAGATCTTTTGTAATCAGATATGTTTCAATCAATAAATCTGATTCCAATGAGGTTAACATAAAAATTAATAATAATCTATATAGCGTTTTATCCTAATAGGTTGGGTGAAAGTATAGCGGGAAAAACATACTAATGCGTTCGATATAACTCTTTTATTGTATAAGCAACGTTTAGATGCGTGGTTGCATCTTCCTCAGGCTTAATAACTTTTAGATTATGTTACGCATAAAACGTGTAATCATTTGTCAATTGGGAGCTCGAAACTTTACATAAGAAAGACAATGGAGATACATGTATATCAGTCTACTAATTTATAAAGAAAATTGAAGCCTGAGGAAGATGCAACGACGCATCGAAACGTTGCTTATATAATAGAAGAGTTATATCGAACGCATTAGTCTGTTTTTTCCGCTATACTTTCACCCAATAAAAATTAATGAAACCCTTCTGGGCTTTGTTTCAGTTGAAAGATCCACAGGAAACAAATGTTTGAAATTATAATTAAAAAACTTAATAACATGGTTTTAAGTTTGCAAGATATTAGAGGGCAGGGATATGACAATGGCTCCAATATGATGGGCGCTAAAGCTGAGAAATAAAAAATTAAAAATTTAAATTCTACGTTCCATACAGTTCCCATTATCTCAGTCTAGTGAGTGATATGGCGAAAGCAGCAACAGCCTTGGAAGCTACTAATTTCTTGAATTTGGTCCAAAAAATATACTTATTTTTTTCGGCATCTACTTTTCGACGGGCAATACTTTTAAAATATGCTCAATGATTAACTTAAAACTATTGAGTGACACTAGATTGGAGAGTAGGATAGAAGTATTAAAGCCTTAAAGATTTCACGTGGGAGAGGTATATGACGCTTTGCTAAGCATTTATGAAAACATCAAGAACTTGATATTCTAAAAAGACTTGCGTTTATTAAATTGTATTAAACAGTTTAAGTTTTTGTGTTCAATAGTTATTTGGTATAAAATATTAAATTGCTTTAATCCAATTAGTAAGCTAATGCAAACAAAATATTTTGATTTAGGATTTGCCCTTGAACTTCTACAAATTTGCAAAAAATTTGATCGGATAAATCATTTAATGAAATGTATGTTGATGCCAGAGAATTGGCTGACGAAATTGACGTTGAGGCTAATTTTGAATCAACAGTACCACGACACCACGTAAAAAAAAACAACTTCTCATATGAATCACGAGATCGAAGATCCCAAAGAAAAATATAAGATCGACTTTTTATTTTACAATTAATCGAGTACTAAATGTATTAGATGCTAGATTTAATCAAGTTAGTCATCACAGCGACTTTTTTCAATTTCTATATAATATATCCGATTTAAAACCCATGCCTAAAGGAACTTTATTAAAACACTGCACGGAAAATATTTTAACTGACGGTGATTCTGTTGACATAAATAGGGTAGAGTTAACAGAGGAAATTTCTGTCGTATCTTTTTTAGAACTGCTATGGGTACTTTGTACAGGTAAACAAATTTATTTTTTTAAGGATAGGGGGGACAAAAAACAAAAAATATAACGCGACTTACCAAATATAAAAATTGAATTAGCAGATTGTTCTGCCATATTGGAATATTACCGGGTCATCACCATATGACCCTTAATTTTTGAGCCAGATTTGAAGTCAATTCGTTAAGTAGCTTTTTAGCTACTCCGCGATCTGACAGATAGACCGACGGAATTGAGAAAATATATTTTTTGCATCTAGGGACGCTAAAACGTGAATATATGTAAAACCTCGGAGGGTGAAGAAAATCTTCACTATTACAAATATTTTATTTTTTTGCAAAATTTGAGATAAGTTGGATAAATAGTTTTTTTAGTAATATTTTTTGTGTTTATCCGAACAAATGAAAACTTAACTGGATCTAAACTAGCAAAAATGGGTCTTCCCCAGGACGGTATTTTAAGTCCAATTCTTTACATCATATATACGTACGATCTAGAAAAAATATTTGAATCCGAAAATACTAAAATTTTGCAGTTGGCAGACGACATCCGTATTAATGCAACTAAACAGTCACAAGAAAAGTGCGTTGAAAAACTTCACGGATCATTTGCTAAATCGGTACAATAGCTGAAGGCAAATGGACTCTGCCTATCAACTGAGAAAACAATGGCAAGTAATTTTTCAAGAAGGTGTAAACAAGAAACTTATTACATCAAATTTGAAGAAGTAACAGTTTCTCAGAAATCAACGGTTAAATATTTGGGGATTTTTCTTGACAGGAAAGTAAATTGGAGAGATCAAATTGAATATCTTATTAAAAGGACCGAAAAAGCATTAAATATTTTAAGAACTTTTAGTTATAATAAATGGGGAGCAGACGCAAATATATGTCTTATTTTTTACAAAGTCTTTTAAAGATCAATTTTTGATTATTCATGTATTTTTTTATGGATCAGTAGCACAGACACATCTTAAAAAACTGGGGACAATTGAAAATAGGAGTCTGAGGAAAGTTATTGGCTTTTTAAAAAGTACCCCATTTGAAATCATGGAAGCTGAAACAATTTACCCTCCATTAGAATTACGAAGACAGTTTTTATGTGATAAATGTTTTCTAAAAATAATATCAAAAAATAGCATTTTAGTTAAGAAAATAATTGGTCAAATTTTAATCAATTCTTCACAGACGGTTCAAGCCTTAATGAGAAATCAGGCTGCGCTTTTTATCATAAAGCTCTGCTCTGGGCTCTCTTGGAGTCCCTTAAATATTGCATAAATAATGTGTCCAATGATAAAATTTTCTCCGATAGTAAAAGCGCCCTAATGAAAATTTCTAATAGTGTAAATACTTCTGAAAATAACTATATTGTTTCTAGTATACTTAATAAGTATCAACTTCTAAAGAACGCGAATAAAAATATTTATTTTGTTTGGATCAAAGCTCATGTCGGTATACGTGAAAATGAGCTTGTTGATGAATTGGCTAAACCAGCTACAAAAATCAACGAATACTGCATTAACTTTAAAATCCCTTATTCTGATATAATTTCCAAAGCTAAACAAAGATTAGTTCAGAATTAGCAAGCGCAATATGAAAATTCAAACAAGGGACTTAATTATAAAATCAATTTTCCAAGCAAGGGTAAAACAACATGGTTCCATGGAGAAACCAATAAAAATTTCATCAGAATAATATCCCGTATTAGAAGTTTTCATGCGCTATACCCTAAGCATATGAAACGAATTGGTTTACAGAATGACGATATGTGGTGAGATGGGAGATCTAGAACATTGTATTCTTGACTGCAGCAGATATAGAGATCCCAGAAAGACTTTATTTGATAATTTAATAAATTTAACTGACTTCCCTTTTAATTTAAATTGTTTAATTTCTCAAAATAACATTACAATATATAAAATATTATACAATTTTTTAATTAACTCCAAATTAAAATTATAGCAGTGATCCATTGTCTTTTTTCGGTGATGGCTGGTAAAAAACAGTTCATGTTAATAAAAAAAAATAAGTATAGAGAGAAATGTAAATATGCTTTTATCTTCGATCATGAGATAAAAAGCCATTACCGCACTGATTACGTTTATTTTTGTTTAAAATACAGCATTACAAACTATTTATTGTAAATATTAATTACACAACTATTGCAGTTATTTAAATTAATACCAGATGTACTTGATGAACTTAACTTAACTTGCAAGGAACTTGCATTAAATATGTTCAGTTTTCGGAAACTAGTTGCTTCATTTTCATTAATTCCGAGTATACTCAAAACAGTCTTCTTTTTGTTTTCTTTCGAAGCGTCAATATATCGTTTGTATTATGTATATGTATTTGACCGCCATCCTCCGTGCGTCTTTACAGTCAAAATATCCACTCCGGTGTTGGCTAATAGTGATGTAGAAGAACTTCTAAAGCAGTGGCCGGTATATTGTTCTGGATTGGATAATTTTAAAAACAAAGCAATAGTCTTAGGCATACCTCCAAAAGTGTTTATTCCCACTGGCTGTTTTGTATATTTAGCGTTCTTATAGCACACGAAGAAATGACCATGACCAACGTGTTTAGGGCGTAACTTGATGTAATTTCGGACAATTTCCTCGAAATCTAAACTTTCAATGTCTCCTGATGATGTTACAAAAAACTCTCGAGCTGTTTTTGTCTTCGTGAATGGTATTACAAATCTAAAACACGCACCTTCATCTTTCACATTTTCCAACAGTAAGTTTGTCAGCTCTTCTCTTCTACATGCTCCTGCTAGTCCAACAATAACCCTACTTTCGCCATAAAAAACTTGTTATCATCCGCTTCCTGCAGAAAAACAGCAATATCGTTTTTCGTTAATATCTTCCATTTTGTAGGTCTATATCCTTCCGAGTTTCTTTTTAAAAACGCAATTTAATGCGAGTGTTTATTAATATCCACACTAATAGATATCGCACTCCGCAACATTAAATAGTATGCCCAAAGAGAGGATGGTTTTTGAATTTTGGATATATCATTAAAATAGGCTAACAGTGCCTTCTTACTGGAGATAGTTTTTATGTTCTTTTCTTCACACCATTTCTGATACCGGGAGTAGGCCAACTCATATTTTGCCCGTGATTTTTCGGTCAAAAGGCTGGAAATTACGCCGGTAGAGTCAAAAGCAGTGTTATCGTGCGGGTCATACGATTTATCAAGGACAAACTTTTTAAGTTTGTTTTTCTTTTATTACGTGTAATCATATCCTCTGCATAAAATCCGGAAGATGAATTAAATAGAGCTATGATATTTTCATATGAAAAAAGAGGATAAACATATAAATACCAGCAGTTGCAAAAATCTTTGAGCGATGTCACTTCAAAGTCAGATTGACAAGTCAGTGACAAAATGAGTAATAGAAAACCGGGTTTTTTGCATCCACAAGCGAAAAAAATGGTATTAAATCTAATAAAATAGTACGAAAATGAAAATGCACGGGCCAATATCCAGGAGACAGTAGCAAAAGCTCTGGTAATCGGTAAAAGGACTGTGCAGAAAATTGTGCATGAAAAAAAGCATAATTTACTACCGAAGAAGATTAAGAAATGTACACGAAAAAAGCCGAAGACAGAAAACTTAAGTGACAATGTAAAAATTGATGTTGGTAATGCAATTTACGATTTATACACATCAAAAATGGACTAAAATCGTTGTCAAAATTAATAAAAATGTTGGGTTTTCGATATAAAAAGTACTGTAATCGAAGATTTTTATGCGAGTTGCCACATATAGCAAGTCAGCGTATCCAGTTTTTAAAGAAATACACGGAAAATGTTAATTCAAAATTTAAAAAAGTGGTATTTTTAGACGAGACTTGGATATTTTCTAATGAAAGTGGTTCCAAATCTTGGCAGGACGAGTCTGTAAAACGTGTCAAGAGAAAAAAGGGATGTGGGACGGGATGATGAACCGTTTTCATCATTTTGCATGCAGGTTCTTCGACAGGATTTCCCCCAGATGCAAGTTTACTGTTTTCTTCAACATCCAAAAGTATGGACTACCATGATAATATGAACTGTGAACTGTTTGAAAAGTGGTTAAAAGATCAACTGATTCCAAATTTAGATGCTCCGTTTTAATCGTTCTGGACAATGCAATCATTCAAGAATCTTAAATAAACAACCTACTTCATCCTGGAAGAAAAGTAATATCTATGACTGGCTAATAAAACAAAAACAAAATCCTTTACCCAATATGCTGAAACTGGAACTTCTTTTAATGGCAAAATCTATTAAAAAACCAACAATATATGCCGTAGATGAAATATTACGGGAAAATGGACATGAGGTTTTACGACTGCCGACATACCATTGCCAGTTTAATGCAATACAATTAATATGGGCTGGGGCAAAATCATATTACAAAAAACACGTGAACGATGGTCTTACATCAGATGAAGTGCAAATTGAGAAATTAATATGGGATTGGTGGAATCGAGAACGACTTCTAGATGTCGAAATAGCACCAATGATCATTGCGGCATTTGAGGACGACTCAGAAGATGAGGACTTATTAAGTGATAATGATATTTTTTAGTCTATAATATTAAAAAGTATCTGAAGGATTATATTAGTCTTTGACGTGCATAAATCATAAATTGCATTATGAATATCCATTTTTGCATTGTAACTTAAGTCTTTTGCCTTTGGATTTTTTCGTGTACGTTTCTTAATCTTCTTCGGAAGTAAATTAAGTTTTTTTTTCATGCACAAGTTTCTGTACATTCCTTATACCGATTCTCAGAGCTTTTGCCACTGGCTCCTGGATATTAGCCAGTGAATTTTAATTTAAAAATTTTTTTATTAGATTTGACACCATTTTTTTGCTTACTTTTTTTAGTACATTTGTAATTTTGTAGGCAATAAATAAATAATTATAGAATACTTGTTCCAATTTTAAAGCGTGTTTAAAATAAGTAAATTTTTTTATTAATTATAACACAAAATTTGATATATAAAAATCGGTGAAATCGCTTTATCAGAAACTCGGAGCTAACGAAAAATACAGGCTATATATATATATATATATATATATATATATATATATATATATATATATATATATATTATATCTTCTTGAACCTTTCAATTTATAAATATCAAGTACTTTCTTGGGATTAGGTTCGTGGATTGAAACAAAAAAACTTTAATTGACATTTCGCCTGAATACACTGTGTATCACTTACCACCACACCGCCAAGCAAGGCAAAATAACATCTCAAGATGTGCAGAAATAAATATTTTGAAAAAGCCCGAAATAGACAGGCGAAACGTCAATTAAAGTTTTTTTGTTTCAATCCACGAACCTAATCCCAAGACAGTACTTGATATATATATATATATATATATATATATATATATATATATATATATATATATATATATATATATATATATATAGCCTGAATTTTTTGCATGCATGGCCTTTAATTTTAGACTGAAATTTGAAGAAATCGGATAAGTAGTTTTTTAGCTATGTCGCGAACAGACAGACTGACGGACAGATATACCTACACACAGACGGAATTGAGAACATGTTTTCCGGCATCTAGGGATCCTTAAACGTAAAGGTCTGAAAAAATCTCACGAAGGAAGTAATAACTAATTATCTTGTGTTTTTAACAAAAGTGTATACCTAATATTTTTGCAAAATAATTTTTTTTTATCACAATAAAAAAAAAGTTTTCTTTGCACAGGGGTGGCCTGCATTTTAATAAATGACACTGTATAAGTGGTTAGATTTTTAGGTTAAGGGGGACTCACTCACTCATTTCACTATCATTAAGTGGCTGTATAAACAGAACATATCCTGATTGTTCCACTGATTCGAACCGCCTTCCGACTTTATTAAGGCGCTTGCCATTTTGTGTATTTTTGTTTTTGCCGACCAAAAAATTTTAACCAAATACATATTTAGCGAATTTTCTTATTTAGTCCCTTGGCATTTAATATATAAAATAATAAGTGGCTATCTTAAGAATATTGCGTAATATAATAAAAAAAAACTATTTTCTTTCTCCCTGTATATTTGTAAATAGCCCATCGAGATTTAATAGCTCGATAACAAAATCACACAACATTTTGGTATTCACTGTGTTTTCTGATTTGATTCATAATGTTGGTGACCTTTGGACCCTCACGATAAGACCGCATTCGACTATACCCACTTCTTCAATATCGGATGGAAAATCTGAATCGCTCATGTTGAAAATGTATGAAACTCGTTGCGAACTTTGTGACAAATTACAAATTGTTTGACAGCATTATTTTCTAATATTTTCTAACAAAACTTAGTTACTTGGTTATTATGGTATAGTAAGTACAGGTAACAAAGGTAAATTTTAATACTGGATAGGTAATCCTTTCACGAAAATGTAAATTATATTATAATTCGGATAAGATTTTAAACGATCCTAGATAAAATTTTGTATGATACAGGTTTGATACATCATTATTAACATACGCGTATGTTAATAAGGCTTTTATCCCACTTGTATCGTAACTCAGTGGCTCAGTGGTAAGAGAGCTGGCTTCCACCCGGAAGGCGCGGGTTCGAGACTTGGCGTAGTCGGCTCTTTTTAAATAAAGAGTGCTCGATATGCCTGGTCCGGTACCTTCCCAAGGTGCCTTTGGTCGTTGGGATAATAAAACAACGACTGTGTTCGTAGACTTGGGGTTGACTGCGAACAGTAACAAGGCCTCTTACTCAACACGTACACTACACGACACATTGCGAAACCATGTACATCCTGATATAAGATAGATTTCAAGGCACTTTCTGACCATCGCTAACGCCCGAATATGGGTACGGCACTTGAAGAAGAAGTATCGTAAATATCTGCCATAGATTAAACTGGCAAACATTACATTATTATAGTAAGCGACATGGAACTTTAGACAAAATGAAATATGGCGTTTGTCTCAAGGTCTCGTTAAATGTGTTTTGTGAAAAAAAAATAGTTATTCAATTACCAAAAAGATAAAATAAGAGAAAACAATTCGGCACCAAATAATACTGACTTTCCTATATTCTACACGCCCAAAGACACCATACATTTAGTTTAGACTTTAAAAAGAAAATTCGTTTTGAGATGTTCCAAGTCACTATGTCGGGACTTTAGCGGCCATTATTTCTTTTAGCAGGTAATTGGCAATTTCGAAACGTTCTATATAACTTATCTTGTATAAATTATTTTTTAGTGGAAATAATCTCAATAACTATTTTCAACACCTAAAGATTAAGTACTGCAAAGGCGTAGAACGTCATTTTAAATACAACTTAACAAATAATAAAACTGGCCTACTCAATAATACAAGGGCTGGGTGACGAATTATGGAGCTTGAGGCCTTGAATATTTAGGGGCACCTGAACGTGCGAGATTTTGCAAAAATAACTAGTGACATACTGTGTACTCCGCTGATGGGGCACTAGAGATTTAAGTCTTTCAGTAATTGGGGGTATCTAAGCCGTGTGAGGAGTCCTTTGCAAATAACTGATGACTAAAAAAAGGTCCTCAGATTTGTACTTCGCTCATGTGGGGCTATGAATTTATTTTTATTCTTCCTTTAAGGATTTAAGTCTTTCAATCATTGGAGGCCTCTAAGCCGTGCGAGGTTTTGTAAGGCGTATTTTACAAATAACTCTTGAGACTAAAAAAAGTACCACAAATGACTTCAAAAACTGACAAGCTCTATTCCCTCTTTTGCCCATACCCCACTCTTAATCCAGGACTGAATAATACAACAATTCAGAATTTCTCTGCGCTAATCCTTATAATGTCAACTATCGACACTTGTTTTCTTTTATTAAGTTAAAAGAAAAGTATGATAACAAAATGTTTTATGTATCTTATAATATACCTTAATATTATTCAAATGCTTTTTACATTGCAGTTTATACCTAGATAATAATAATAATAATAATAATAATAATAATTTTTATTTGCACATATAACAAAGGTCTTAGCATCGTCAAAAATTGTACATTAAATAAAATATAAAGTCTATACATCCAAATAAAATAGCAGTAAAAATATTACACTTAAAATACATTACTAATAGATAAAGAGTAATTGATACGGCACAATCACACCACACTTACAATAAGTTTAAAACGAAGGTTATATAGGCTTTTTCAGGTACTCAGCATCATCATAAGAACTTATATCAATTAATAGATTTCTTGCAGTTAGTTTGAACTTACTAATTGGCATACTTTTTATTGTGTCAGATAAATGATTAAATAAAGAAATAGATATTGAGAAAGCCAAAGTAGGCAGTTCTCATGACCAAGGGGACTGTTTTAGATAATCTACGCAGAAGAAAAACTACAGATGACAGCTTACTACAAAGGCGTTGGATTTCAGATTTCCAGTTTAGCCTTCCATCCAAATTTACTCCAAGCAACTTCGCATTCGCAAGTGATCCACCACCAGAGTGATCAGGTTTTAAAGAAAACTGCAAATATTTCGTTTTTGCTATGTTTAAGCATAATTGATTGGCCGAGAACCAAGTCGGACTTGCTCATGAAACCCTGTTGTTGTTCAGAATTGTTGGATAAAATTGTGGTGTCATCCGCATACTGTATCACTACTGGGGCGCCTAAGTAATATGGTAAGTCATTAACATATAGTATAAAACGTAGGTGACCTAAAATTGAACCCTGGGGTACCACTACAGTGTGCGGACGATCTGTTTTCTAAATAAGACACAACCAAGTGATAAGCCAAGCCCCTCACACCATAACATTGAAGCTTCTCACAAAGTAAGAAATGGGAGACACAGTCGAACGCCTTTGAGAGGTCGCAGAATGCTGCACTAGCCTTCTCCCCCCTCTCAAAGACGTCCACAGATTGCCTACTTATTGCCCGGCCCGTAGACATATTTTTGCGAAATCCAAAATGTGTTGGTGACCGTAGATTATTAAACTCGAGAAATTTAGTGAGACGGTTATTAATAGCCAATTCAAAGGGATTAGATATCGCTGGAACTATTGATATAGGTCTATAGTTACCAGCTAAATGAGGATCACCAGCCTTATGTACTGGAAAAACCTTGCTAGTCTTAAGTTTTTTCGGAAACTTGCCCGATTGGAAGCATTTATTAATTATAATTGAGAGTGGGGTCAAACCCTCCTGAATACTTTTTAGTATCTTATTACTCATTCCATATACATCAAGAGCTGTACTATTTGACATAGAGTTAAATATATCTTTAAGTTCTTGTGCACTGGTTGGCAACAAATAGAAAGAGTTGCAAGACGATGTACGAATTTAAATTACAGGTACATTTAAATACCCCTGATCCCTAATGGTTTAATTTAAATGTGTGCAAAAATAATCACACAATATTTCAACATTTGTAAATAATAGAATGATAAACCGCGTATAATGTTTCTTTTGTTAAGAATAGTATCAATATTTTAATTTTTATTAAAAAAATCTTTAGTAATTAAAGTATAGTATTTTTCACTTAATTCACAAACTCACGGAGTAATTAATATTCTATATTACAAACAGTAATTGACGCTATATGTTCTGTAATTTTTCTTTACATACGATTCTTCATTATTTATAAAATTCATAATAATTTAAATACATTGATTTTAAGTGATTATACGTCTAAATCTACAAGAAGCTATTTGGTGGAACCCTTAACTTTAACACCCTGCAGGTAGGACATACGGTGCGTTTGACGAGGGTATGCTAGTATTAATTTTTGATCAAAATGTTATGAACTTTATTACCAAAGAATCATCAAATTCCACGCAGATCAATTTTCCCCAGAAGAATCGTATAGGGTCATTAGAAAACCTTCTGAGGTACTTACACGGTGTTGACGAAATAGTATTTAATTTTAAAAGTCTTAATAATGGGATAATGAAAAAAATGGGAAAATAAATCCTCTAAAGAAATATTTTTATAACATTGGTTATTTAAAACACAAATTTCACAAAGTATCCTATAAATTGCTCTAGGTGCTCCGCATCCAAAACCTATTTGCTCTGGGTGCCCCATTCGGCGCCTATAACTATACCAGTAACTGTAGCAAATGGAGAAAGACATTTGTCTAAATTAAAGTTAATTAAAAACTTTTTACGTTCCACGGCCACACAAAATCGTCTTAATGGTTTGGCCATTTTGGCGATTGAGCGTGAAATTTGCAATCAAATAAAATTAAAAGAGGTATTAAAAACTTTGCAGAACTAAAAGTGAGAAAATATCTTTCCTGTAATTTTAGTAGTAGTAGTATTAGTTTATATTACTTTTGTTTAGATTTTATAGAATATAAGTTTTTTGTTTGTGCAATACATTTTTCTGATATAATTAAAAATGTTTAAATTTTGTGCTACATAATTGTTAATTTAAAGTTTCATGATTTTTCTAAAATTACGTCTTTGTTTTAATTTAAAACCCATTTAATTTTATTTTAAATAATATATAGTATACATTTAAGTGGCGGCAATTTGCCTTTTTGTCCGGGACGGCAAAGGCGCTAGATCCGGTGCTGCCTTAACTTTTGATACAAATTTGAAGTCAACCGTGAAAGTAGTTTTCGTCGCGAATTGGGATTCTAAAACGGTAATTTTAGTAATAGTAGTTTATATTACTTTTGTTTAAGTTTTTATAAAATGTATGTTTTTGCAATAGATTTTTCTGATATAACTAAAAATGTTGTTGTATTTGTTTTAATTTAAAACCCGTTGAATTTTATTTTAAATAATATATAGTATACGTTTAAGGGGCGGCAATTTGCGTTTTTGTCCGGGGCGACAAAATCAATCTAAAAAGTAGTTTTTCACACTGTTTTTTGTTAAGCCGCCATTTTGTTCCATCATATTCATTCATCATCAATCATAGATATGATAGCAGAGCTTATACCATAGACATAATGTTATAAATATTTTTAAATATCTGAAATGTTGGAACTTTGAAATGCATAATGGAGATTTTTGGGCTATTTTTAAACTTATAAGATATTTAAGAGCGGTTTTCGACAAAGGAGAGACCATTTTGTGGTTTAAAAGTGCCTTGAATTGGATTTAGATTTCGTGATGCTAATTCAAAATTCATTTCTTGGGCATTAAACGATTTTTTGTGATTTTTACTAATTGTGGGGGAATCGGTAGTTCAAAAATAAAAACCGATTTGAAGGGTTTTTGAATGACTGTCGTAGTATCAAAGAAATTCAAATTTTACGAAAACCAAAATTTTGTTAAAAATCAAATTTTTGAATATCAGCCACCTGTATCTGAATGACACCTAAAATAATTAAAATAAATAATAAAACTCGTTTCGATGCTCTGTATTTTAGAAAATATTGCAGTTTTTACCAAAGCGATGCTGAATTATTCAAGAAATATGTTAAGGTGTCAAATTTAAAAAAAAATATCTCTAGTAGCAGTAAAACCATATTTTTGTTACATCCTGTATAACTTTGTTTTGAGTAGTTAAACAATAACTATGATGATGATATACCCTGATGCTACCGCAATTATTCAAAAATTCTTCAAATTAGTTTTTATTTTTGACCACAATCAATAAAAATCACAAAAAATAATTTTTTTTTAATAGGAAAGTCATGAAATGTGAAAAAAATTTCACTGTATTTTTTGCCACCCGGTATTTATGAATTAGGATCGCTAAATCGAAATCCTATTAAAAATACTTATAAACAATGAAACGGTTTCTCATTTGTTCAAAACCGTACTTCAAGCCCTTTTAATTTTTTGATTTGAGTTTGTGTTTGAGTTTCTTTTTTTTTATTTTTCTTTTGGCATCATAACATTTTTTGCCTTAAGTAGTAAAATTCCTGATATTGATTTTCAATCGACTCGAACAAATAACAATACTTGTTCGCTATGTAGGAACCGCCATCTTGAATTTTTTACAAATTAGAACTTAGTCGATTAAATGAAAGTGGGTAAAAATTAATATTTCAACGAGACGAACATAAAACAGAGGAATGAAACTAAAAAAGGAGCAAATGAAAGAAAACCCTTGAAAAATTGTATACATGGGTATACACACTACACATAGCATAGACAATCAGTTCAGCCTACCTTTTTTGATTCTCAATTTTACAAAAATTCTTTCGCCACTAATACCAGATTTTGATCACTCAAAATGTAACGAAAGTTTTATTAAGGGGTAAGTTGCGGTTATTTTGGTAAAACAAACAGCTAAAGCTCTTCTAACACTATTAACACAACTTTCATCGCAATGAAACTTTCCCTCTGTCTAGAAAAGTAAAATATATTACAATTTATATAATATGTATGTTATTACCCAATAACTATATGCTTATATAAAACTGTGAAATCTGTATGTACATGGTAATTGGTGAGATCAGATATGAGGGAAGTTCCATGTAAAGGCGAATTTACAAATTTTTGTGCATGTGGTAAATATGTAAGAATTAAGGATAATCTAAAAAAACTAAACTGAATAAATGTAGATTTTTTTAAATGTAATTTTCTAATTTTTATACACAAAATAATTCTAATACGTGTGTTCCTTGTTTTAGATCTTACAAAATTACAAAATTTAATCGATGCTAACATTTAAGGGAGAACTGCACGCAAAAAGTGAAAAACCAGCGACAAGGTCTAGTCGAGTTAAAAGTAAGATGAAAAGTTACCTATGCATTAAAAAAAGCTTCCTGCACGTCCGACCTCAAACAAATGTGTTATGTATAGGTAATTTAAATTACATTTCGGTTAAAAATGGGTTCAAAAGGGTTCACGCGCTGCAGAAATACAAAGACATGAGTACGATTTACCATTTAAAATTTTGCAGTTACGTAGACAAAGGATCAATGTAAGGCGGTAAAGAGCCATTTTGTGGGAAAAAAAATTATATGTGAAGGCATGTCCGTCAAAAAGTGGTCAAGAAATGGTCGAAAATGGACCAATCTACTTTTATTTTATAACTCTAGATTTGATTTTTTCATAAAAATTCGCATTTAGCGCCCAACTATACATATTTCGCTATTAAAATCACATTGAAGCTAATACATATCTCTTATAGTTTTAACATAATATTGCAGCGGCGGAAGGCTTGCAAATGATCCATATTACTGCGTGCAGTTCCCCCTTAACACAAATAGTGCACTATGCTGCCATTACTTTGTTACGTGTAAGAATAGCTGTACTGAAAGCTAAAAACGTCTATTGATAGCATCATTATTTACTTAAATTGATTAAAAAACATCTCTAAATTTAATTGATTAATAATAAAAAAAAATCTCCTTTGCAGGGTTGTCTTCTGAGAGGGGTCGATAAAGACCAATCTCTCAGAGTAGATATCTGCAATACAACAGATAACGTAAGTATTTTGGAAACAATATTTTTCCTCTAATGTATATTGATAGTTTTCTTGTTGTCTAGCACGCCTCCAGCAGGACTGATTTTTGTATAGATTTAGTAATGGAGCTCTCTAACAATTTTATTTTTTCGAGAGATTTTAAAACGTGGGACAACTTACGGCTTTTAGGTGATTTTCTCTTTTTCTTTTTGTTCCAGGTTATAATTGTTAGGGTGAGATCTATCCTTGAAATATCCGGCCTTTTGGAGCTCATCAGCTAGAACGATATCTGGATTATTTGCTGCTATTTGCAGTTTGTCTGTGAAGATTAGCGCATTCCAGTAAAGTACAGGACGATGTACGTATTTATAATATATTTCTCTTTTCTATTTTCACCTTGCCTTAAAGGCCAACTGTTGGTAAGTCGACATTTGTCATGTTTTTCGATGTAACCTGTTTGTCGAGTAGGATTCGCAAGTTGAGCAGCTCTCTGTAGCCTCCTTTTTGTGGGATATACAATCTTTCCAGATAGTCGCGTGCTCGAACGAATCTGTTTAGCGCCTCCAGTTCTGTATTAGACCATTTAATTACCCCAAATCACTGTGCTATTGAGGGAATCGCCCGGGTGTTCATCGCTTTTACTGTGTCTTTTCCATTTAGCTGAATTCTAATTTATTTTTCTCGGTTTTGATCGTTCATGTCCGTTAAAAAAGTGTGGCCAAGTTCTTCTACCTTTGAAGCGATCGCTCTAAAGAGGCTCCCGGACCCTATTATCTGCCATCTCATGGTTTCGTGCAAGCCTAAGCAGAGGCTCTGGACTATTGGTGACCTTATAATCCAGACAGATACAGATGCGATTGTGCATTCTTACCTAATTCAAAAGGCCTAGTCCACCCTGTTGATGAGACAGATAAATACGGGAGACCGGGGTACGTAAATATATTTGCTACGATTAAGATGCATCGTCTTGCGTGTATCCACGTCTAAATATTAAAACTCATCTCGCCTTCGCTTGACAACTCCAAATTAATATGGTAAATCAATGACAACAAGCTATTCGTATAAGCCAGTTCGGCGGAAAGTTCTGATTTCTATATTTTGCGTAATCGCTGCCCTAGATTTGCTTCTTAAAGCCTCTTTCACCGGGCTTGTGTCATGTATACGGCTTGATGGACACCTAAGTATCTGTAAGTCTCGTTAGATTCCAACTGGAGAAGAAGGCTTATATCGCAGAGACGTTCGTGTTCAGGATTCTCTCAAAACCGGTTCTTTTGAAGTTTAGAACTGAGGATTTATCTCGACTGAACTCCATTCCAATGTCCTAAGTGTATTCTTGCATTCTTTTCAGAGACTCTTGTAAATCTCGGTCACTCGAAGCATAGAGCTTAAGATCATCCATGTAAAATAGATGTGTGACCATGTGAGTATAATTTCTGCAGGAGGTCCGCACACATAACGATGGGTCTTACAAATAGACTCCAAAATTGGGAACGAGTTATAAAAGACTAGAGGACTAAAAGAGCCTCCCTGAAATACTCCGTTCCTGAAAGTAACTGACGTGTAATAAGTTGGATACCGTTGTAATAGAGAATCTTGATTTCCCAAGTGGCATAAGCTGCTCAATACAACCCAGTGCTGAATCTGGCATTGCAAGATAACGTAGAAGATGCAATAACAGAACATGTGATGTAGTGTCGAAAGGTTTTTTTGTAGCCGATCTAAGCCATCGACCATTTTTTCTGATAGTGGATCGAATCCTGAATAATCTACGAGTAAGTTTTCTTTGCAGACTTTCGGACCTTTCTTTCCTCCTTGGTCGTTCCACCACATTCACTGTTCGTGATTATAAAATCAGAGTAAAAATATGGTGACGGTGTTAAAGTCAGGTGCTTCCAGATTGCCTGCTTTTGGTTTCAATGTTCTCCCTTCAACTACCCATTCAGGAATGGGATGACAAGACAAATCAAGCCAGTTGTTGAATATTCATGCAAGATGACTATAAATGCTAGGAAATTTCTTCCGTCAGAAAATATTAATTCCTTCCGTTCCTGGGGCGGAATAGCTCTTCTACCTTAGGGAAACTCCTCTTGAGTTACCGGCGAACTTTTACTTTTGAATATATAGCGTTGGTTCCTCCCATAGAGACGTGTCTGCTCTCTTAAGGTAGCACTTAATGTTAATGTCTGGTACGATCATCGGTGACAAACTCAACAATGATCCCATTTTCGCAATGCTGTTCCTATGTAGTGGATAACGGGTGTCATTAAAATTACGTTCAAAGTAAAGTATTTACATTACTTTTTCTTTTGGAATGCAGCCCAGTGTCTCAGTTTAGTCAATAACGAATTTCAATTAAATGGCTTTAACTTACAAGTTAACAAGTAAAATATACCCATACTTTTTGTTTTCGAACGCAGTCTCGGTATTTATGGTTGTCAAACGTCTGTTTCATAACCAATTGAAATTGCTTGTTTCGTTCTTATTCGGATTGGACGAAGATGGGTGACAGCTATCCCCCATATAGAATAGATTTTCCTAGAAAATTTAAGAATTTTCAAATATGCTAATATTTAAAATAAAGGCAATTCGAATCCTTAGACTGATCCGCAAGAAAAACGTTCTTATAAATATGTGACTGTTAAGTTTAGAATCAAAATAGAATGTTTAAAATATTCAGAAGTCCAAAAAATAGTAAGTATAATATGAAATTTTGAATTTCCCACGAGGAAATTGCGAAATTTAACGACAAAAACCCGATTGCTGAAGGAAAAAAGAAAAAGAACAGGGGCTAAGAACATCTATGGTGTAGAGTTGGGAATGTTTGGGAAGTTAATAAAAGATCGTAAAGTAAACATTAAGTAATTCCTGTTTTTGTTTAAAGGATTTTCAGATTAATAAGAAAATGTTGGATTTTGAAAAAACATGAAGTTTTCCATGTCAATCAGCAACATTATAATGCAGGAAATTAAATATCCTTTCCCAGGCTTTTTGATCCAATTTTTGAGGAGGTATTTAATTAACTTTTGTTACTGTTGCATAGCTTAAATAGTTTATTATATTGTTTACTGCATATGTATGCACCACAATTGCAAGTTGAATTTATACAGTTTTGAATATTTAATCACCTACTATCATTTATAATTCATGTAAAGTGACCTCAGAAGAACTGAAGGTAGTTATAATTTTATTTTGAAATAAAAACAATTAAATAACCAATGTATTTATCAGTAAATGTGTTGAATCTACATTCAAATGTTTTAAAATATGTAATTAGTAATATAAAATTTGAATTAAATTCGCTACTGGCAGAGGTAAAATTTAGAAGAAAATGTGATGTGAATCTAGGTGCCTATTGTTACTTCAGGAAAGGTTTTATTTTAAGAAGTGTTTATTCTAATACATATTTACTTGATTAGGTGTGTAAATTATTTTGCAGATCAGTAGGCAGAATAATAAACTAATGCATTATACCTAAATTGTATTAAGTATAATACAATTTAGGTATAAGGTATTAGATATATAGTAGTATAAACAAAAACAAAAGCCTGTACCTCGATGAAAGCCAAAAGATTTTAAAATGGAAATATTTTATTAATGTGAAACCAGCAAATGAATTATTAGAGGCATACCATACAAAAAAAGGCAAATTATGATATTTTCCTGAACAAGCTGAAAAATAAAATATTGTGAATTGTGTAATTTTTGTGTATTTTAGTATACCTACCTACTTATTGGGTGTATAGAATTGTATTAATGAACACATGGGTAAATGCTGTGAATACATTACTTATATGCCAAGTAATTATTAATTTAAAGCTATTAATATTAATTTAAAGCTATTAATTGGAAGTTGTATTGACAATAGGCCCATAAGGTTTATCTGTAGGGTAATCCAACAGTGTGCATGGATTCTATAGCTTTTTGATGAAATAATTTAGTTTAATCTCAAAAAATTGTTCATTACTTCAAAGAAAAAAAAAAGGTGATATACCTAGTAATAATTTATGAATACTTGCACAATAGATAGATATTATATATATCGTTAGTAACTTTTGAAAACTAGGGACACATTCCTTAATAATAAGACACATCATTCTGATAATAAAAGTAAATATATATCTGTGGTATAATTAACTACAAGGCTGTTTTTTTATGTAGATAATGCTGATAACATTTTACAGTCTTCACCAGTTACCCCAATTGATCCCATTTTGTTATTGAACAGTAATATCTGTAAACAACACTCTGCTTTTGTAAGACTAATATTGTCAGATGTTATCAGAATCATAATTTTTTTTTTGTTTTTGGCCTTACATTCTAGTGTTTTAGCCAAGAATCATAATTAAAAAGTTAAAAAAAGGACATTTATCCCGTTAACTCCTTTGTAGTCAAGATGTGCTAGAGGTATATCACTGAACTTCTTTCTGACACAACAAATTCTTGGTTGCTTGTGCATTGTGCAGGATATTTTATCACTGGGCAACATGCTGTTCTGGTAGTATACCATGGCTTATTCCACTCTAGAATGATCTATGGAATATTTGTTAGGGTAGTACAGTTCACATTAATCTCTTGAGAGTATTTTTGAAGCAAAAAATTGTCAATCAGAATAATTTTCAACATGAAATCTATAGACAATTATAAATCCCCCTTTTTCTATTGACCCTGTTTGTTTAGAGAGTTCCTGGGAGTTTATGGTACATAAGAAAACACATTCACCAACACAACACTCATTCAATATTCTGAAACATTCATCACCATGATACTCGACTTAAAGAAAATATTTTAAAACCACAGAACAGATTTTATAGGAATAATATTATTCACATACGTAATAACAAATGGTTTTCAATTTTTCTAGTATTTAATTTTTTGACTTTTTTAATACTTTGTTAGTACCTCGATTTAGCTAGAACTTTTAACAAGAGTCTTTACTTTACTTACTTACCTCATAAAATAAATATATTAAAAAAATTAAAAACCACATGTACCTAATTATTCAATCAATCAAATATTTATTAGTGTCATTGTAAAATTATTGTGCACTTACACATTTTAATAATTAAATAATAACAATTACAAATAGTTTTCATCTTATCGTTATTCCTATTACAAAATTGCAAATCTGTAAAACTTTTACACACTACAAACCTAAAATAACATATAAAATGACGCAAAATTGTAAATTTAAGTCTTTTTCAAGTTGATTATAATAAACAACATATCTAAGAAATTTCTACTGTACACGATTTAATCTATGAATATAAGATAAAAAGGATTCCAAATTACAGAACAATTTTCTGGATGTGGCATTCATAAAGATGTGTAAAGTAACTTGATAATAAAAATGTTTTATATGTAATATTATATTTATTACTGTCTTAATTAGTTTAATATGGATATTGTAAACGTCAAAACATCTTTTATTTTTCATTTTAAACAACACTTCTCTAACTTCATTATAACTGTCCTCCTTAAATGTGAACTAGTCATTGGCTTTGGAGACATTGCTGTAACTCTTTCGAGTTTCAGGAAATTTATATGTTATTTCTTCTGCAATACTTGTAAAAAACACATTAAAATCTGAGGCAGTCAATAAACATGGTGTTGATTGCTTTTGTTTCACCTTACAACTATTGACCACTTCCCAGCAAGCATTTTGAATATTTTATGACTGGCCAAAATGTTCGTCACAAGCTTTAATTTTGTTTTTTGAAGTCTCATGATATAATAAACAATTTTTTTTAAATTTCTTGCTTGGACGATATTTTTTTTTATTTTTAACTTGCTTAAGCTCACAATATAAGAATTAAAAAATAAAATATATTATTACATGAACTGTGTATACTTGCCAAATTTGAGGTTAATCGATTAAGTCAAAGTGGGTGAAAAATTCATTACAGGACTTGTACTAGATATAATTTACATAAACACAGAGGAATGGAATAAAAAGAATGGTAAAAAAAGCATCATTCACAATGTTTCATAAATCAGTGGGTAAAATGTATACTGGAATCGGGAGACTTATCACTGCAGTTTAAATATTCCATTGTTCAAATTTTGTTATTAAGGCATAAGCTCTCCCAAGCACTATTGTAACAAGGCACTTAAAATGTTGGTATTTATTACAAGATTATTAATTTAAATGCTTTAAAGGTGCTCGACACTAGTTTAGTGAGAAGTAGGAGAGTAGGGTCTTAGTTTTGTCATAATACTTCATCGCCCAAGTCCATAACTTTTCAATTAACACGATCTGTGTAGTCGACTTGGATTGATTTTGATAAGGTATTTGCATTTAAAGTAATGATAAATGTCATTGATAGTCCGGAGTTGCTTGCTAGATTTGGCTTTTTTGTCCCAGCTTGTTTTCTACTTCTAATCATATGCAAAGAAAAGTGGAAAATGTCAACCCATATGTTGTTTTTATTCACCAGTACACAGTTTACACTCACATTTTGACCATACAGATTACGATAGCACTCCAATGTATTCCTTAGAAAACAAGCTGGGACAAAAAAGTCAAATCTAGCAAGCAACTTTGGACTATCAGTGACATTTATCATTACTTTAAATGCAAATACCTTATCAAAATCAATCCAAGTCGACTACACAGATCATGTTAATTGAAAAGTTATGGACTTGGACGATGAAGTATGGTGACAAAACTCAGACCCTACTCTCCTACTTCGCACTAAACTAGTGTTGAGCACCTTTAAGGCATTTAAATTAATTGCATTGTAATAATACCAACATTTTAAGCGCATTGTTACAACAGTGCTTGGGAGAGCTTATGCCTTAATGACAAAATTTGAACAATGGAATATTTAAACTGCTGTGTTGAGTCTCCCGATTCCAGTGCACGACACTAATAAATATTTGATTGATTGATTGATTGATTGATTTATATAGGTACATGTGGTTTTTAAATTTTTTAATATATTTATTTTATGAGGTGAGTAAGTAAAGTAAAGACTCTTGTAAAAAGTTCTAGTTAAAATCGAGGTTCTAACAAAGTATTAAAAAGGTCAAAAAATTAAATACTAGTAAAATTGAAAACCATTTGTTATTACATATGTGAATAATATTTTTCCTATAAAATCTGTTCTGTGGTTTTAAAATATTTTCTTTAAGTCGAGTATCATGGTGATGAATGTTTCAGAATGTTGAATGAGTGTTGTGTTGGTGAATGTATTTTTTTTATGTACCATAAACTCCCAAGAACTCTCTGAACAAACAGGGTCAATAGAAAAAGAGGGATTTATAATTGTCTATAGATTTCATGTTGAAAATGATTCTGATAGGCAATTTTTTGCTTCAAAAATACTCTCATGAGATTAATGTGAACTGTACTATCCTAACAAATATTCCATAGATCAAAATACAAGAGTTCTAACCACACTACACCACAACTTGTTACGTTCTGGACGCGCGTTTCGCTAACCAAGTTAGCATCATCAGCAGATGATATAAACTAAAGTAACTTATCCTAACCGAGACTATTTATAGGTAAATGTGGTCACACTTGGTTGCACCCGACTGCACCGTTGTCAAGTAAACAATAGAGGGGACTATAGGGAATAGGCCCGCTGTCTTTATTTAGTGCTTTCTTACCACATTTAACTATTTCTATACTCTCAAATGCATCCAATAATTTATTATTAGATACATTTTTAATCAACTTAAGATTATTTATTCCTATTCGGTGATTGTTTTCCAAAGCATGTTGGGCAACGCTTGACTTTTCTGTTCTTCCGTATCTTAAATGTGCCATGTGTTCTTTAAAACGAATGTTTATGGAGCGTTTAGTTTGCCCAACATATTTTAGATCACAGTCATTACAGCTAATTTCCATAGATCATTCTAGAGTGGAATAAGCCATGGTATACTACCAGAACAGCATGTTGCCTAGCGATAAAACATCCAGCACAATGCATATAGGCAAGAAAGTTTGTCTATTGCACAAACTCTTAATATGTTCACTAGCATCATCTGCAAAGAGCAAAGTTAAACTTGAGATGAGTGGTGATTGAACATGGCAGATGGTTAGCAAAGACAAGTAAATGCAGTCCCAATACAGACCCCTGAGACACACCCCTGTTTATTTTAGAGAACATGTTTAGAATCAATATTTGCCTATAGTTTCTCAAGTCACTGATTTCCCCTTTTTTGTGTAAAGGGTTACCTTAGCTACCTTCATCGCATCTGGGAAACATCCCACTAGCAAGCAAGAATTTGTTGTCAGAAAGAGGTTTAGTGATATATGTACCTCTAGCACATCTTAACTACAAAGGAGTTAATGGGATAAATGTCCTTTTTTTTAACTTTTTAATTATGATTCTAATAACATCTGACAATATTAGTTTTACAAAAGCAGAGTGTTGTTTACAGATATTACTGTTCAATAACAAAATGGGATCAATTGGAGTTAGGTATATTACCTTTTTTTTTCATACGAGCTAGAATTTCGGAGTTTTATTCGAGTTAATGCGTCAAATTCAATCTCTGAAAGGTGCACTGGATTGAGGAAGATTACCATGTGGTACCAAACAATCTTAGTGAAGAGGCAGCTGAAATTTTACTTACTAATATCTATTACCTCGAGTTAGAACAAGTTAACTACATTAAGAATAATATGAATCGAATTTTAGATCTGATTCTTTGCGACGAATTCCAATTTCTAGCCGTTCGTGAGCCTGTCGATCCGGTTACTTGTCTTATTATTTTATTGAGTACTTGACAGACTATTTAAAGAAAAACAATCCAATAACAAAGTACAAAGACACATAATTGATTACATACTAATTACAATAATTACAGCTAATAACAACCAATTACAATATTTCATTTAACCTATTCCTAATTCTTGAATAACTTATGTTAAAAATGTGTATGTGGTTCTGAATGCCATTATAAGTTTTACAAATATTATGCAGTGGTGAACCCAACTGTCGATTATTGCGGACCACATTTGGTATATAAAAAGTTACAGGATTTCTAGTATGATGTGTTGGAACATTAAAATACAATCTGGATGTAAACAATGTGTCATCAACTGTCCCACTCACTAATTGATACAAATAAAATACAGAAAATATATTTCTTCGTTCTTAATGGGTTGGAAGATCATATTTACTGCGCAAGGTTTCCAACGAGACATTGCGATCGAACAGACCTTCTTCTTTATAAAAGATATACCGCAGCATTTTATTCTGAACTTGCTCTATGGTATCCAATAAACTTCTTACATTCTTTACTGCTACCAATACTCCTCCACCCCTTGACTTTCCATTATCTAAACATTTTCTATCTGCTCTATATAAATTAAAATTATTTGAAAAAATTTTGCTATCACAAACCGAGCCATGAAGCCACGTTTCAGTCAAAATCACTATGTCGTATTCATCATTTGTGGCCCACACATTAGTGTTGAACTCGTCTAGTTTAGTATTAAGACCATGCACATTCTGGTAAACTTTAGTGAATGACGTATTTACAGTTGTTGCCGGGAAAGCCTCACCATTTAGTTCTGGTTGAAGGGACGTCGTTTGTAATTGTAATGCTGACGAAAATTTTGCGCCTAGCTGCCATGTTCTCCTCTTGAAGGGCGAAAAATAAACGGCTTAACAACCACGTTTATTGGCCATACTTTAGAGTCTGAAAATCTTACATCCCATTGTAGATCAATGGATATTTTAAATGAGGCTCGGTGGTCCTGTCTATTTCCCAGTTTCTCGCAGCTGACAATTGGGATATTTTGTTCTTTTAGATAATCTGTTAGTTGGTTAGTGCCACAGTCAGAGGTTAAGTTTCCAACATAATACCAGCTCCTGTTTGTTGTAGCCAAAATGTTTGAAGTAGCATTAGTACCTTTAACACTACGTAATTTGCTGCCCTGGGAAAGGGAAGGGACTTCATTTGCAGCCCTTAATTGCTTTGGAGCATCGGTCCAAGAATTGGGTTTTGTGTTGCCTTGATCAAGATTTCCATTTAAATTTTCAGGTGGCTTCTTTTGAGTGAAAAATTTTACTAACTCAACGTTTGTAGACTTAATAGCACTAGCACTACACTTTCTAACTTCTCACTTTGGTTTTTCAGCTGGTTTGTGATTATGGATATTACCTCTGTATTCATATTTGCTTGTAATTGTGTTGTTATCGGCGAACTTTACGTGTTTTTCGTTTTGTTTTTGTAAGGATGCCTCCAGGATACCAATCTTGGTAGATAGTTTTTGTATAAGTTTATTTTGCATGCGACCTCTTTAATTAGTCCTTTTGCGTCAACATGTCGGCATTGTCGAGTTTTTGCCTCATTGGCTTGTGCCAGGCATGCAGGATGAAATATTCCAGCACACTTCGGGCATTCGACGCTAGACACTGCGTTTTTTTTTGCAGTGAAAACATTTAGCCCTATCTGCAGCTGTTGTCTCAGCAGCAGAGTTATTTGGCTCCGTCGGATCGCCCATTATTGTCAGTACACATGCACCGAAATTTCCGATGTTTATGTTTATATTTATGACAGTGTTTATTTTGGTGATTGTTTATTATTTATATCGACGCCCAGTACACATGCACCGACATTTCCGATGTTTATTATCGACGGGTACACCTGGGGTGCGATTTTGCACTTATCATTTCGTTAGTTAACGAATCGCTAAATCACATGATTTAGCGAAACAACTGACAAAGGTTGGAAGTAGCATCCATTTCTTAAATGGAAAATTGCATGTATTTTTTGATGTCAAGTAGGCCAGTTTTTCATTACGATTTGACAATTACTGTTAACCTTAAAATTATTTTGTTGACGAGCAAAACACAACAAGTTTGTTTGGCCTAATTAATTAAGTATACTTTATTATTTTGGAAATAATTAAAAGGTGATAAAGAGTTAAAAATCTGAAGCTACTGAGGTCTGCCTGGAGATCCTTAATACTTGTGTTTGTTATACTTCTAAAATGGAAGATATAGCAACATTGTTGGCATCAATTGGTGATGGTGAATAATATTGTACCTAATACCTATTAATATTCTAATAAAACAGAAGTTAACAAATAAGTGGTGATTTCAAGAGAACTAAATTTAACTTTAATTAATCGCTACATGTGAGTGCAGTGAAAAAAGCGAACATTTTAGTGGATATTCTATTGTGCATTTCCAGAACAGATTTTAATGTTATTATACCTTATTATAAAGGCGTAATATGATATTTTTGCACTTGTATTTCCAGATATTTTAGAGACATTAGAGAATAAATAGGACACTAAGCAAACATTTGTTAAAGAATCAACATTAAACTAAAATCTAATAATTTTAACAGACAATTGTTGAATACTTTATTAAGCCATATTTTGAGATAGAGCTTAAGTTTTTTTTCTTTATTGTCTACAAATTCAATGTACTGTAGTGATAAATGCATACATATCTTTATTAGAGTGGACTAGTTTTAGATGTACTAGTCAAAATGTTATATTTATTCTGAATTAAATATTTTTTCAAAATGAAACTTCCAACTTTAATTTCTAATACATTTGTTTTCTATATTTATCTAATGAATTGGTAATAAAAATATGTTTTTTATTTTTCCAAATGTATTGTTTATTTTAAGACGATTTTTAATAAAATGGTAATATTGCCTTAATAAAATAAGTTACACACTTATTCTGTGTTAAAATTATTAAAATACATAATAGGATTTATTAAATCATTAGAAAAATAAACAAATAGAAGTTAATACTTTTACCATTTAATTATAAAGTTTAAAATAAAAAAAAGTCCTTATTGAAGAAGGGCAACCACCAGCATTTAGATCAGTTTAAAAGAGTAAAAAATGAAAAATTAACCCTTTAACATTTTTGCAGAACTTTGCATTTTAGGGTGCTTGGGCCCCATGTTTTCCCACTTCTGTCAGTCCGTCTGTACGCAGCATAGTTTAAAAACTACTTATCCAGTTGAATTTAAGTTTTCAACGGAATGGACACATTTTGGTAAAAATCGAATATGGCGAAACAAAATGGCGGCCTAATGAAATAAAATTGCATAAAACTCAAGTGAGAAACAGAGACAGACTGGTAAACTTTTAGTCCGAATCTTGTATGACAAAAGTAAATGACGGCCTAATAAATTATTTGAATATGCAGCACATTGTAGTGACAATCTGTACGAGGGAAATTGATTGCCATTTGAAGTGGTCCCTCTCTAATATTTTTATTATTTCTCGTACTAAAAAATATTACACACAGTGTAATTTTTTACATGAAATGATCTGTATAAAGAAGCCCTTTTAAGAAATAATCTATTTGTAACTGTTACGAAATTTATATATTCAAAAATAATATGGCCATTTGCAGGAAGGTATTAATTTTAGTTTTTTACATATCATAGATAGGTATATCAGAAAATTTGGCATGAAGTTTTTTGGAAAGATATTTTTTAGCTTTTCATAGGTGTAAAAAATAGACAGGGTATTCATTTAATAAAAATAGATATTTTGTGACTTTCGATATATTTCAAAGATACTGATAATTACCATATGATTGGGAAGAAGAAAATTTACTTTGCATTTTTTTCATTGCATTAAAAATAATAAAATTACTGCACAGTTGATCCTATACCTAATACAGTAATTTTATGGTCTAAAAACTAAAAATTGACGTTTGAAGAGTTTACATAACTACCAAAAGAAACAGTTGGAACTGAAAAATAAATATATCTACGTTCATACCTTAACTTTTGGAAATTTGTTTAAAGATTCATATATAATACCATAACTAATTTCATAATGGTATCAATCTCTAACTTTCTATATCCCTGTAAATCTGTATCTATAGAACGCCTAAATATAATTATTTTTTTTTAGATTTAAGTATAGTCATAAATCTTTAAGATATAAATGAAATCATTTTCTATTTTGATTATTATGAAATTGACTGGAACTTCTTTAATTTTTTTTTTTAAAGTGTTGCAATATTTTCTAGTGAAAATCAATTCTATATTTGTCACTAAATAAAAAATATTATAATTGGACATGTTTTTATTGTTTAAGTTGTTACAAGCTGAAATTAGTTTCCATTGCTGCTGATTTCTGATGATATGTAAGTACACACCATTTTCTTTTACCAAGGGTCCAAAGGACTCACACTGTGACTTGAAATACCTAAAAAGAAGAAAAAATATTGTAAAAAAATTGCTTTTCGAAAAATCAGCTGTAAATATGCTATTAAAAAAACTTCGTTATTGATAAAATGGGTATATTTCCAATTTTCATTAAAAATTAAAAGCAATACTTAAGAAGCATATTCCCCTTAAGAGAATATGAAGAATATCCATATAAATATGGCTTTTTAAACTTGTGTTTGTAACCAACAGCATGTATAGTACCTCCACCCAATTTTTTTTATTCAATATAACCATAACCCCTACATTAATTAATTAATTTTAGGTACTGATGTCCAAATTTGTAGACATAATTCAAGTTTACTAATTTTCAACCAGATTTTATATATTGAGTTGTGGTTTTCGATAATGCCTAGCGCTATATGTTGGATTTATCGCTGCGAAAATGCAAAAGGCCACAAGAAATCTGTTACACAGAGTATTATCTAAGCCCTTGTCATTTTCACAAAATGTTTATATACACACAATGACTATTACAAAACGAAATATTATATTGTTCCTTTCTACCCAGGATAATTCACACCCGAATACCAAAACACTTTTTTTATATAAAGGGTGTTTTCACCAAAATGTAAATTTTTCTGGATGTGTTGTTTTTCTCAGCTCCTGTATGCATCAAACAATTGTTTCTTACCCCATTCTATTGTGAACTTTTTTAAACTAACTTTCACGATCCATCAGATCAAAAGGTCATTTGAGAGTTTAAAAATTAATGAAACTTATTAAATAATGGTAAAAAGGTCTGTTATTATTTAAATTTACATAGATATTAATGAATTCTAATGATGAGTTTGAAGTTAGTTTTTTATAAGTATAATGTTTTTATTTATATTTTGACATTTAGATACAGCTTTAACTATAGAAAATAAAAACACAATAATTGTAGGATTTTTTCACTATTATCTTCTAAGAATACAAAATATTACTGAATAGAAGAAATTACATAACCTATATTTTTTTTAGCTGGCCCCATTTAATGCAACATTAAATGAATCTGAAGTTAGCAATAATATCAGGTTTAGTGCCTTTATCTTTAAAGATTATCCAAAAAATTGATAAAAGTCATTTGATAAGAGGCAAAGATATTAGTCCTCTCTCTCTCTCTGAACTCATATATTTATAATCGGTATGAAAAGACTAATTTAATTAGATAATAATATTCAAGGTGTCACATTTAAAAAATCCATGTTATGTAGTTTTTTCTACTTTTCAATAATTTTTAGAAATATTTGATATTCTTAGACTATAATAGAGGAATAATCCTACAAATTTTGAAATTAAAGTTTTTTTTTAAATTTTTTATAATTAAAGATGTAACTAGGTGTCAAAATATAAATGAAAGCCCTGTACAACAGTCGCATTTATAAATTTAGAGACATTACCTTTATTCATAACTGAGGTAAGAAATAATAGTATAAGGGATACAGAAGTTGAGAAAAAAAAATGTTTAAAAAAAAATTACAATTTCGTTGAAAAAAAAAAACTAAAGAATTTAAAAAAAACAAGGAAGACTTTTTTTTACAAGTCTTTTACAAAACACTCTGTAAAACAACTTATTGAAGACCTCTGCATTAACATTCTCTAGACTATAAACTTAGTGCTAGACCGTATAGGGGCGTCCCTAGACTCCTGTTACTGAATGGGGGGAAGGGGGGAGGGGGACGCTTGCCTCCCCTGGAAAATGTAAATATTGTATATTACATATATAAATTACATTTATATACCAAATGGACTATGCATGACCATTTTTGGTTTTTTTTTTCATCAGTTATGGTCAGAGTTGGAAAAAATCACGATTTTTTTGAAAAAATCAAAAAATCAGATTTTTTTGATTAAATCTTGATTTTTTTGATTTAAATCAGTTTGTACTGATTTTTTCCTTAAATATGGCAATAATGTTATTATTTTCCTGTATTTGTATATTAATTTGCTGTTCAGACAATTAGAAACTCGTCTCGGTGACGTGACGTACCAAAAAACTTGTGTTAACGTGAAAATTTCCCTGTCGAAACAAGAAAATATTCCTGTCGGGACAAGAAAATTCGTTCGTCTTTATAATGTGCGGTTCACGGGAGACGAATTCATTCTTCTTATAGTCGGCAAGTCGGCCCATAAGAAATTTTTTTATTGTATTGTGTTTTCAAAATGTCCCGAAGTGGTGGTAGAAAAAAAGACCCTATTTGGCAATATTTTATCGAGAAATCTAATAAATCAGACGGAAAAACGGGAAGCAGAGCGACCTGTAAAAAATGCAAATTTGAATTACAAGGAATAGCTGAACGGATGAAGAGACACTTTGAGGCATGTCAGAAAACGGGAGCAGTTCTAGTAGATACGGATGTTACTGATGTTAGTATTGTTAGTGATAGTGCCAGTACTGCTAGTACTTGTTCAGGACTAGATTTAAATGTAAGTACAGTTTACCAGTATTATTTGATTTATTATATCGTAAGTCACTTTGTCATGGGCGTCCTGTTTCATTTTTGTTTCTATATCTAATTGAATTTCATATAAACTGATCGAAAAAAGTTAAGGATATTGGGAATTTTAAATATGTTAGACCAAAATAAATATATGTCCTTTAGTGGAAGGGTGGTAACTGCCGCCCTGCGGGCTCATTATTTGCGTAATGTGTGATAGAGAAAATAATTATTTTTCTAATTTTTTTACTATAAATGCGATAAGTAAATAATGAATATGCTTAAAAAACAAATATATTTTGTTGAAAAATATTTATCGTAACTGTTTAGAGTGTTTAGTGTTTAGTTTATTTTTAATTTTGAAACGAGGAACTATATTATGTTATGTTATTGCAGGTACAACAGCCAAGTATGAAGCAGCTCTACCTCATATATGAACTTGCTACAAGACTCACAAGTTGACGATAATATGTCCCAATCGCTCTTATCTCCAAAACCATTCAGTAAAAAAAGAAAAGGAACATCTAACTTGACTGCTGGAACTTTATCTTCTTTTGTTATACGGACAAGCAAGTCCGATAAAGAAGAAATAGATAAACAAATTGCTAGGGCTATTTATGCTACGAACAGTAGTTTCACATGCATTGAACAACCAGAAGTTAAAAAAGCAATAGCGTGTTTACGCCCTGGATATGTGCCTCCTTCTCGACATGATGTGTCCAACCGCCTGCTCACTGAAGTATATAATGAAGAAAGAAGTCAATGTTTTAAATCTTTATCAGGAAGTTCAGTTTGTTTGTCATTGGATGGTTGGTCAAATGTGCATAATGAACCAATAATTTGTGCTACAGTTACTACAGAAAATGGGAAATCTTTTTTGATAGACACAATAGATACGTCTGGAAAGCCTCATACTTCTGTGTATTTGACAGAACTTGTCATAAGTTTGATTCAAGCCCTGAAAACGGACCAAAACTGTGTTGTGAGTAGCATTGTTACCGATAATGCAGCCAATATGAACGCCATGAGAAATAAAATACAAGAATCCATTGAAATGAGCGTTATTACATATGGTTGCGCTGCTCACATTTTAAATTTACTTTGTAAAGATTTGGAGGTTCAAGATATCAAGGAGCATGTTGTGTTTATAGTGAAGTATTTCCGAAACAATCACTTTGCTTCTGCGACATACGCAAAAGAAGGTGGAAAAAAATTTGTTCTACCTAATGACGTGAGGTGGAATTCACTGGCTGACTGCTTACAAGTTTTCATTGAATCGTGGCCAACACTTCTGAAAATTAGCGAAGAGCATAAGGAAGAAATCGATGCCATAGTGGGGAAAAAATTTCAAATATCTATTTGAAAAGATCTGCCGAACACTATTTAAGATTCTGAAGCCTATTTCGGTGGCCATTGATAGACTTCAAAGAACAGATGCGACCCTTTCTGATGTCGTGCAAGAATTTAAAAACCTCGAATCGGAGTTTGAGGAGAGAAATTTCACCTTAATTCAAATAAAAAAATTTAGAAACCGATACGAACAATGCATCACTCCATATCATCTGCTAGCGTATCTTCTAGATCCCACAAAACCGCAACATCTGTTAGGTCTACCAGAAAACGAAAAGAGTTGTGCTCTGAAAGTTGCAAAAGAATTACTTCCCAATGGGTTCTTGCCACTAATAATTAAGTTTTTGGCAAAATCAGATCCTTTCACCTACATAATGTTTGATGAAGAAATTCTCAAAACTTCTAAAGCTTTAGATTGGTGGAAATCCCAACAGAATGTCGATGCTATTCAAAAGGTATTGCCTGTCATTAAGCAATTGTTGTCTGCTACAGCTTCTTCAGCATCTGTCGAAAGAGTGTTTTCGACATTTGGTTTAGTACATTCCAAACTTAGAAATCGCTTGGGGACCGACAAAGCTGCTAAATTAGTTTTCCTGTATAAGTATTACAATTCCTAAATACATAGGTATTTTATTATATTTATGAATTCTTTAATAATTCTTGTTTGTTTTTATTATTCATTCCTAATATTATGTAGATGTATATTTAATCTACAAGCTGTTTTTTGTTGTAAACTGTTTGTTTGCTTAAGTTTTTTGATTTAGGAATATTTACGTTGGACTTTGATTGATTACATAATGTAAGTGTGAAATGTGATCCAAAATTGTACACTTGGCACATGGTTTTTGAATAAAGTATCTATCTTTTTTTGGTTTGAATTTCCTGATGAGATTCTTGCTTCGGCGACTTGTTTTTACACGAATTTATAATTTGATTTAAATCACGATTAAAATTGAAAAAATCAGTTGATTTAAATCATGATTTAAATCATGATTTAAATCATTTGATTTAAATCGTCGCAACCCTGGTTATGGTTCTGCGGGCGCCCATGCAATATCCCAAAAAAAAAAAGACATCGCCTCCCCTATACCCCCCTTAGTTACGCGTCTGCTAGACAGTGTCGAAAACCTAACTAAATATGTTAATTATTGGTAAACAAAAATTGAGATCTGAATATTGTCCAAAAATTTCCATCTTTAAGTTCGTCATTTATACGTCACAATCCACAATGCCACTAGGTATTCTAAAAATTATACTGAACAAAGCCTATAAGAAAGGACGAATTGCCAGGTAGCTACTAGGACTACACATAAATCTTATAAAACTAGCTTGAGGGAAATTCCCTACATTTTATATATGTTGTAGTTCTTGACTTTCTGAACAATAGATACCATGATCACCTCCAAATCTTACAAAATAGAGACAGAATTGAATTTATAAAATAAAGTTATTCTGAAGAAAAAGTCGAGAAACAAATGTTTCTTGTTACAAAATACAGATTTCACTGTGAGTAATCTTCATTTTCATAGACTTAAGTCAGTTATGTTTCAAGTAAATTGAAGTTTAAAAAATAAAATTTTAAACAAAACGAATTACAAATTCATGTATAGTCTTTTTTAAGGTATTAAACCTCAGTTTACCAAATTGCATATAAACCAGACGTTTTGTTCTTTAATAAAACAAAATAGTCCATAATAAAAAAACAGCAGCTGCACCTTATACAACATTTTTGGGACCTCTTGTATAAATATTTAATATATCCTTACAAAATGTACTTTTAGCAACCTAGTTTCTTCCAGTACCTAACAAGGTATCCCAGAATTACATAATAATGGATTTGAAATAACCTCTTCTGGTCAAAAACGGTAAACACAGTTAACTTAACTTACAACAAATAAGGTTTCTTCATGATATAGGTATAATGTATATGGTGTATAATTTTTTCTCTAAAATTAAGTTGGGTTCACTTTTGTTCCTTTATGTATATATATGTAGTTTTTTTTTAATTTTTAACACATCTGATATTTTATACAGATTTTATATACAGGATGTTTGGTTGTATTTTAAACAGTACCCTAGAGACTTTATTATGAGTTATCAAAAAACTTTAAATATAAAAGTGTTTAGGTTTGGTCAATTTACAAGAAAAACAAACAAAAGATAATCGGAAATTTAGCAAATGGGCATCGACTGCGTTATTTTAAAAGGCACACCCTGTATAATAGATACACCTCAAATGGTCTCTTCTTGCTGATTATTAATAATGGGCTAGGTTTAAGACCTTTATCTCTAAAGATAATCAAGAAATTTAATAAAAACCCTATCATAAGAAGCAATGTATTACAACTGACCACTATATTGGGAGCTTTCTCCATCTCTCTCTTACACATTGCCTCTTATGGCAGGGTTTTTCTAAAATTTCTCTATTATCTTTAGAGATAAAGTTTAAACCTAGTATATTTATAATCGACAAGAATGATTAATGAATGATGATTTGGTTCAAACCCAATAACATTTGTATTTAAAGTTTTCTGATAACTCATAGCATAAGGCCTCTAGGGTACGTACCATTTAAAATATAATCAGGCACCCTGTACAATTTTACATAGGAATAAACAAATAAATTCCATTAAACATAATGAACTTAAGTCATATAATAGTTATTTTTTTAAATAGAATATTTTTATTGTGATGTGAAACTTCAAAAGCGATTCATAGATTTGAACAAAAGATTAATTTAAAAATACACATTAAAAATTGCAATTAGCAACACCCAAGGAAAAACAAACACTTCAAACATATTTGTATCACACTGTAAGAAATTAGACAAACATATAAAACATAATGAGGTGTCTAGCACAAAGTTTAATGGATGACATAATAAAAAAATAAGTGCACCATTCATCAGTTGAGTTGCTATGCATTGTCTTGCTGCTGTTTTCTGACAGAATATCAGTGCAAAAACAATTAGTCAAATTAAACAAGGTTTCAAGTGTTAAATTCTGTTTGATACTGTAAGGTAGGTATGTTTTGCAGTAGACTTGCTAAACATAAGCTTATGAATTATACTAGCCTAATCTGTTTAAGTCTAATATTATAGTAAGTTTCTTTATAAAAAAAAAATAATCACAATTAATACTTACACGGGTATATATCTTCTACAATCAAAATGGTCGAGTTCAAATTTGAATCAACAAAATAGCTTATCGAGGAATTTGTAATTGTGCTTCGGTGATTGTTCTTCCTTATGTTGACTAAGTATGTGAAAGGTAAATGAAAATACTGTATCAAATACTTGAAATCATTTCTTGTATCATTCCCTTCTTTTTAGGGTCATATTCTGCCAAAAAGTAAAAATATTGCTATAATCAATAAATGTGCCATACACCACATACTGTGTAATATAATATAACTAATTATTTCCCTACTCTAATAATTATAACATTATATAATTCCAACTCTAGTTCTTTTAAAGAAAAACAAAGATTATTTCATTTCGCCCTCAACAGTGAAAATATATAATACTAAAGAAAATAATAGCTTACACTATAAATTTTCTTTGATAATACCTGTTAAGGAATACTTTTGTTTACAAGTTATACATAGACCTCGACATAGACAATAAAATATAATTTTAGCAAGTACATTCTATTTGCTTAAAAATATACAAATTCATGCCTACCTGTAACAGTATTATGATAATCTAGATTCAACTGCCCTTATTGCTTCTTTAGTCTTTCCATCAATAGAAAATATTATTCTTAAATTGGTTCCTAGTTACTGGTATTTATGTTCAATTTTGCAACACTTAAATACACCATTATTAAACCACTGTTATGTTTCCGCAAGTGATCCATCAGCTGTTCGACTTGTTTACTGTGTATCTGTGAACTAAAAAAGTTAGGTTAGGTTACGAGAGACCAAAATAAATAAAATACTGCCTATTCTTAAAATAGGGAGGGCCATTCCTGAGTAACAACGGGCAATTACAACCTAGAGTAAGATTTTTATTCTTAGTCTAAGTTTAAAACGCTTTGTTCTCCCGAGGGACGCATTTCGCCTATATTATTATATTATTTTTCTGTGGAAGGCGCGCCCCGTTTCAAAGGCGGATAAATGTATGCTGTTTATGTGGTTGCATAACAGCCGCGGTGCTGGATTAGAATAGATGGAATATATATTAACATAGGTCCCTTTTCTTTTAAAAATAAAATACGTAATATAGAATTTTGCACCATATAGCAAATAATGTAATTAATATTTAAACAGAATATTCCCAAATTTCTTAAATATTTCTTCAAAAGAAGTACATTTTGAGGATAGCGTTTTATGTTTTCCTGTACTTCTAACAAAATGATCAAGAAAGAAGAATTCGCTGAATTAAAAATAATGATTCATTAATGACTAAAATATACAGGTTTCGTAATAATATGACATAGATAATATTTTTTAAACAGATTAGCTTACCTTGTTTAATTTGAAGGATTTACTCCCTATTTGGAGGTTCCATGTTTTCATGATTTTCTTGAATATTTTGGCATCTGTTGATTATTTACGGTATGATGCATATGCTAATATATCATGGCTTAGCTTTCAAGTAATCAAAACTATTTTTTATCTCACGAAATTGAACTCCAAGGCACATTAAATTTAGATATTATCAAAAACTCAAGAACTGACAGATTCGAAAAATGGCGGCCTTAGTAGTAGGTTGGTTTTTAACGAACCAGGATCGGAAAATCCGATTGTCATGCCGAACAGCTCTCCGAATGGAGAAAATTTTCGTTAGCTAACGAAATGATAAGTGCAAAATCGCACCCCTGCTCCGACGTTCTGAGGAATTTAGGCTTGTTTACTCGAAATTTTTTTTGCACTAAATGTTTTTATGAAGATTTCTATATCAGACAACGTGAATACTGTTGACAATTAGAATTTGGAATTCCATGTTTAATTATGCAAACTATGCACTAAATACTGAAGTTTCAGGACTGCAATTATTCACACTAAAACGGCGCCGTCTAAATAATGGTATGTGCGAAGAAATTAAATTTTAAAACTTGATAAAACCAAGCAAAATCCGGAGAACGACAACACTCCTCCTATATTAAAATATAAAATGGGTTTACCATTAATAAATCAAAAATCTAGTATAACTGTGTATCTCTTTAAAAAAGCAAATTACAATGCCATAATCCAAGCTTTAGGAAATCAGGATTGGAGCCCTTTGAAAGAATGTTCTTTGGCATTGACGATTTGCTGGACCGTTTCTATCTTGAACTGCATGGGATCATTGACCCTTATGTTCCAAAAACAACCATCAAAGAAAATAAATTCCCTAGCTGGTATGGCCCTGATCTTAAAGTGTTGATAAGTCGAAAAAACAAATTATACAAGTGGTTTAGATGGTCGAAGCTGCAATCTGATTACGATAGATACTCAGAGGTTAGAAGAGAGACAAAGCATCTTATAGAGATCTGTTACTTATTGTTTGTTACCAACACTGAACAGATGAATATAAAATATTTTTGGTCTTATCTTAAAACTCTTTGGGCTGAGAATGGACTGCCTAAAACAATGTATTATGATGGTCAAAATATAGAAGAGAAAGATGAGATTTTTGAGGCATTTGCTAACCATTTTAGGTCATGTTTCAAATATCATTTAAATACGTGTGAGGCTAGGCAGCTTAATTTCAAGTGAGATTAGGGTCACCTCAGGGGTGCCACAAGGATCTCATCTGGGACCAGTTTTATTCTTGATTTTTATAATTGACGTAGTTTTAAATTTCAAAAACTGTAAGATTTTGATATATGCTATATGACCTCAAGTTTTTTTTGTGCAGTACAAACATTGGAGGATTGCCTCAATATGCAGAGGGATCTGGACAGTCTTGTTTTGTGGTGTAAGGGAAATTATTTAACTCTAAATATTAAGAAGTGTAAAATCATGCGCTTTTTTAGATGTCAAAATCCAATAATTTTATATTACTCAATAGAAAATACAGTGTTAGGGTCTGTTGAAATATTTAATGACTTACGAGTTTTATTTGATACTGGTGTAACATTTACCAAACATATAGATAATATTATCATAAAGGCAATTCGATTGTTAGGTTTCATCAGGCGTAACTGTGTATAGATACGTATCTGACACAAGGGCTATAAAAACACTTTACTTTGCCCTGGTACGCAGTGTGTTAGAATACAACTCAGTAGTGTGGTCTCCAGCATATAACATAAATATCGTTCGTTTGGAACAGGTGCAGAATAAATTTGCTAAAATGTTACTGTCGAAACATCACTTTCCATATTATAACATTGATTATTCAGTTCGACTCCTACTATTGGGAATGGAAAGTTTGGAGAAGCGTCGTGGGAATGCTTTGTTATTCTTTCTGTATAAGATTATAAAGGGTGACAATGGTTCCTCACTTCTTTTATCAAAAATTAACTTAAGAGTACTTCAGAGAGCCACTCGTTCTAGACAGCTGTTTCGTGTGAATGCACATCGTACTAATTATGGTTTTGCCTCTTTTGTGGATAGGATGTTAACAAATTATAATAATAAATATCATCACATTAATTCAATTATTTTTAAAAGCTTTAATTCTCTGAAGGCTTATGTGAGTTTCAACTGAAAATTGAGAAGTAGGCACTTTGTTAGTTTGCTTTTACGTATAGTGTTTTTATTCTGTTTAATTTTGTTTTTGAAATTTCAAATATTTTTACTTAACAATAACAATTACTGAAAATTGAGAACTCGGGCACTTTGTTGGTTTGTTTTAGGAATTCAATTATTTTGATTTAATAACAGTAATTACTTTTTAAATGTACCAATCTATTTTATTAGGACTATACTATATGTATTTTTTAAAACATTCTGTTAGTTTATTTTAAGTGTAGTGTTTGTTTTTTTTTTTTAATTCTGTTTTAAAAATTTATATTCTTTAACTTAGTTTATATTTATATATAAATAAGTATTGTGTACCATTTGGAACAATGTTCTGTTAGTGGAAAAATATATAAAAGCCCAGTCAATCTGATTGTAGAAAACGTTAAGATCTTGGTAATGAGCTCGGGTAAAGTCGTCTACAGTTGCTCTGCTGTTACTTCTGAAGTGTTTAATATGCTCGATATCGAAATGAGTTTCTATGGCAGCATGATGAGAGTCAATCTTTAACAATGTATATATGTATATATATATATATATATATATATATATATATATATGTAGAATAGCAGAAATATATAATTTCTGCAGGTGCAAAACGGCCTACAAGAAGAATTGCTTTCGATTATGTCACAGGGTACCCTCCTGCGATCATGATTTCTGGGCCTTTACCCCCATCAGGCAGGCTTGTACCCAGGGAAATAACAGATTGCTCGATATGACAAATTCGAAAACGAAACGTCTATCATACTGGAACCGTACTACATGCTAAGTATAACACTTAGCGCCACCTATTGGGGCTTCGGTGGTTTCCGGCTGCAAACCCATAGGAATTTGGCAAAGTATGCACTACCACTATCATGCGGAGAGTAGATACTAAAATCAATAAAAATGCCCTTTCACACACCTTTATCAAAAGTTCTTGCTAGACCAAAATAGTAGAATTCGGGCGTCTAGCTGAATTTAATGCCTAAAATTTCACTTTCTGATAATGTCGAAATGAACAGTGTTACAAATTCTGATTTTGGTAATTTGTTAAAAAACTGCCAATAACTTTTTACTACCAGAATGTGGGGATCTTCGCACCAAACTTAAGGATCTGAAAAATTCAGTAACTGATTTACACACTGAAGTCTCTCTTCCTGGATATTGCATTTATCGAGCTGATAGAAATGCTCACACCAATGATAAAATGAAAAGGTGTGATGTGCTTGTTTCAGTGTCTGCTAAGCTTAAATTTAAATTAATAACTTCTTCCAGTCATTAGTATAGAACAACTGTTTATTCCTTCCAATTCTCGCTTGAAAAAATATGAAAATCACTGTCTAGTTGCTCAGGTATTCAGATACATGTCAAGGTTTAAATATTTAAAGTCTATGAAGTATCTTGGTGTGTGGTTTGTGGAAAATGTTAATCCTAGTGAGCATGTAAGAAGCTGTAATCTGAAAGGGCTGCAATGCTGGGCTTTATAGTTTTATCAGTCAATTTCTTTACTGTTCATTTGTTAGGTCACAACTCGAATATGTTACAGTGATCTTGCCACCTCAATATAAAACTTACTCATTGAAGAAGGTTTAAAATAAATTTCTTCATGTTATGACTTATACATTTAACATTGATCAGATAACAGATCTACTGTCCTTGATCTGGCTTAATGTACCTAATTGGTCTTTCACGTTGTAAATGATTCATCAAATTATGGAGACAACTCTCCCATCGATAGGACTCTTTGTGTTTTGAATAGTTATAATAGACGTCTTTGACTGCATATTGTCTGGTTTTAGAAATTAGATCGTTAGTCCTATAGTAGACCAATGAGTTTAATTTCTGTTTTTAATGTTTTATTTTTCTATAATATTTTTATGGATTTTTTAAAATACTCTGTTATCTTTCGCATGTATTGGTAAGTTCATAGTGACTTTACGCATTACAAGATTTCGGATGTTCTCTTGGTAATCACAAATGTCGGTTTTGCTCCCGTTGGCTTTGTGTATTCATGTTGGCACTAGTTGTACTCGTCTTTTAACTAGTTGACTGTACTGATGAAGACCTTAAGTCAGAAATACGTGTCTATTGTTTGCCAAATTCCATTGCTTTAGCGGTCATCCAAAAAAAATTAAGATATACAAAAATGTAATTAAGAAAAGTTGTTTACGATTTATTTTTTACGTAAATAAGTATACTTTTAGTACTGGTAACAAAAAACTTTTTATTTTGATATTCAAAGCCTAAGGAATAAAACATTGGAAATCGAAGTCGTTTGGATGCTTGTTAATAAACCATGAATTTTATATCTACGTGGACATTGGTTACAACTGCAACTACAAGATGATCTATATTTTTGCTGGAAGAATGAATCACGGTGGTACTTGTATTTACTGTATCGAAGACCTAGTCTTTACAGAAGAAAATGCCACAGTAGAAAATAGTGTCGAGGGTGAAATATCAAGTGCTGTGAACAAACAACTAAAACTAGTAATTATGTGCCTTTATAGGAGAAACTCGGGATCTTAATCTGTAATTTTTATAGATAGATTAAAGCATGTTTTAAATTTCATGCATAATAAGTTCCCAAACTATAAGATGGTTGTCACTGGAGGTTTTAATGTAAATTTCTTTAATCTAAGTGATCAAGTTAAATACATATTAGATTTATTTAATACCTATAACATATAATAATAATATGAATCAATGTATATATGCTGCTACTAGAATCACCAGAGACTCGTCTACTTTGATTGATAATATATTTTGTAATTTATATTCTAATTTCTGTAGTTATGTACTTAATTGTTCACTTTTTGACCACCATGCGCAAGTTCTGTGCATTGATGTCACATTGCCCGAAATACACAATGATTCAATTATGAAAAAGAATATTTTCAAAAAACAAAATGGATTATTTTATGAGTGAAATTGAGCGCATGGATTAGGCTGCTGTATATGGTTGTAATGAGGTAAATGATGCTTATAATAAATTCTTTAATATTTTTAATTCCATTTTTAATAGAATATTTGTAATAAAAAAATCTTAAACAAAGCCAAATTATTGGATTAAAAATGGCATTAGGGTATCATGTAGGCAAAAAAGAATTTTAATCTTTAAAAAGTCAAAGGGTAAAGTTTTCCGCCATTTTAACGTCTTATTTATGTGTTTGTTAACTGTAAAAATGGAGTAATCTCATCAATTTGGTAAAATAAAAAAAAATTAGAGAGAGAACTTACACCAAAGTAGATATTTGATACATTTTGAGTAGCACAGTACACACAGCCTTTGATTTTGTAACACTATAAAGTGATTTAATATTATTTTATTTTTGCTGGAGTATGGCCAGGCGACTATAACTAAATTCGTTCTTGTGCCATATGCTATGAGCTCAGCGAGAGTATGTTGATTCACTAATTTTCCCTGAATGCTGTTATAAGGGCTTGTGCATATTATTAAATAAATAAATAAATAACTAAATTTGTATTTCTTCAATTAAAAAGTATACTAGGATGCAATAATTGAAGGATGGGTCAAAGGTATGCTTAAGACTAGTTACGTATAAATTGTCAATTAATCAAAGTATTGAAACACAAAAACATTACTTAAAAAAACTCCTGGATGGTATAACAATATTTTTCAAGAAGAAACCTTTTCAGTCTTGATTTAAACATAACAACAGAAAAGAATCTTTAACATTTATTGGCAAACGATTATAAAAATTGATTATAAAACCATTATAGAAGACATTTTTTTGATACTTGTATCTTGTATCATATCTGTGATCGACCATGTTAGACATCAAAGTCAAAGTCAAATATGCTTTATTGCCCAAAGAAAAAAAAATTTCTCAATGACAAAGCTCTTAAAAGTAAACAATTAAAATAAGCAAACTAAAATTATTAAAAGAAAACATTAATGTCATAAAACGTCCCAGAATATAAAAAATCTTGAAAACAAAACAGCACACCAAAAAATGATCTTATCGTCATAGTAAATAACAGAATTTACACAATACACAAGACTAAAATATAATAAATGACCACATATACACTACATCTAAAAGAAGTTCGATTAAAAATAAAAATCTGCATTACATATTTACACATCCTACATCCATAAACAGCGCTTTATTCTTAAACACATAGATACAAACCTCCAAAATGTACAATATGATAGTCGGGCATTTACCCTTAAGGCGTACTTTTGAAGCAAAAAGAGACCTGTACAGTTCTTCTGTAGTTTAAATATGACTTTAGCTCTGCGCTGTATATTAACGTAGTAACAGGAATTCAGCAGTGATTTAAGTATTTATATCCAGCCCTTGACAAACATATCCTACCATCAAAAAGTGGGGTCTTATTTCAGAGGTTTAAAACATGCAAAGTTATCCAAAGTCGTTGGCTTTCCTATGCAGTAATCCCTTACTTATACTTTATTGGTGCTTTCATTTTCGGTCATTTCTTGTTGGCTAGATTTGTTGACATTGATCGGTACAAGGGATAAATAGATTAATGTCTCTTCTATCATTCTTCGGAACTAAAATATCCAATTGTACCTTAGTGGATGCAATATTATTGTGGGCTGTTATGTTCTGGGATTCTTGATGTTTCGTCAGCATTAGAGTTTGAATTTGTGAGTGTAAATAAAAATATGAGGACTAGACAAGGATAGTCGCTTCTCGCCTTGGGACCTATCAAGGCATTAATAAAAGACAGACACAAGGGATCCCAGGATAGAAAAACAGAATTAGACAAAAGGAGGAAAAATTATTATTTGCAGCGAAATGCTGGTTTTTTTTAGTATTGTTCATAAGTTAGGAGTGTGTACAAATATGACAAATAACCACAGAGAGAATAACAAACTTGACGACAAAGTGATTTAAATAACAATATCTGTATATAGGTCTAATCTCAAGAGCCACAATTTCTTAGTAGAATTTATTATATTTAATGATTTTGAAATAAAAATAAAAGTAATTTCAGTTTTGGTCCAAAAAGGGAAGTAATTTTATTCTTAATTGCAGAAAATGGGGGAAATCATTCCTCCCTAAAGTTTAATATGGTAACTATGAATTCAGACAAGGCTGCTATCAAGCGCAAGCCAGATCCATCTACATCAGGCTCTAGTATTCAGCCAATAAATGAAGAAGTCACAACCTTACAACAGCCTTATATCTCTGATGAATCTCCTAACCTTCTGCTCTATAAAAAGGTAAGCTACACACCTAACTTAGCGTCCGCGCACCGGAGCCAATTCTTTGAATTTAAAAAGAATGATTTTTTATCAGTATTTTTTTCTAATAAGCTAAATTTTTAGATGGAAAAAATCATTGAAAAAATGCAAGATGAGGCAACAGGAGTTACAGTACGCACTGTAAAGTCATTTATGTCAAAAATCCCATCTGTTTTCACTGGATCAGATTTAATAACATGGATGATAAAGAATCTAGATGTAGAAGATCAACAAGAAGCCCTACATTTGGCTCATTTAATTGCTGCCCATGGTTATTTTTTTCCTATTGATGATCATATGCTGACTGTTAGAAATGATGGCACATTTTATAGATTTCAAACTCCATATTTTTGGCCATCCAATTGTTGGGAACCAGAGAATACAGATTATGGTAAATATTTATTTAATAATTTATAACCCATGTTTAAGGCTTTAAAAGCTTTGACAAGCAAGTTCGGTGCCTTTTAATGTTTAGTTTGTATTATTATTCTTCTAGCTGTGTATCTTTGCAAAAGAACAATGCAGAATAAAACAAGACTGGAATTAGCTGACTATGAAGCAGAAAACTTGGCAAGGCTACAGAAAATGTTTTCAAGAAAGTGGGAGTTTATTTTTATGCAGGCTGAAGCACAAAGCAAAGTTGATAAAAAACGTGATAAGCTAGAAAGAAAAGTCCTTGACAGTCAGGAGAGAGCCTTTTGGGACGTTCACAGACCGATGGTAAGAACTACTTTCATTTATAAAACTTTTTGCCAATTAACAATTTTATAATAAATGATGGTTCTAGACAAACATTTTTTCCAGTTCTCGACCCAATACAATGAAATTTGCTAGCAATGAATGTTTCGTTTCATTAACAAGCATGAGTTCATTTTAAATTAGGATTTTTAAAAAAAATTAAATGTAAAAATGAAAAATAATAACAATAAACTGCATGGACATCCATGCAAATTTTTGGACAAAATTTGAGTTTCAATATTTTCAATAAAAAAAATTGTACGGTGGTTTTTGGTAAATTCATAGTTCAACAATAAATAAATCTATTACACAATGAACATGTAATTTTATTGTCCTTTTCTAACCGAGATTATTTAAGCCTGAGTAAAAAATGATAGTTTGATTTTACATAATACCTTAGTTTTCTAGCTTTTACCACCCTGTTAAACCAGTGTACGACTAAATTTTGGCCAAAAACCTTTTTTTAATTTTGGACTAAATTTAAACAATATACCGAGAACCTACCAATGGTATAAAATGTAACAGTAATTTTGACATTGGGCAACTCTGTTTTAAATACCTTATCTAAACTTCTTTGATTTTACCGTGCAGTGCTGTTTTACGATTTGAAAAGTGAACACCAAACTTGGTTGGTTGTGTATTATTGATATTGTGAAAAATAAAATTCTGTAGAATAAAAAAAATAATTGTAGTAAGGGTATGTGCCCTTACAAAAGTTTAAATATGTGTTTCCTTTAATAGCCCAATATATAAAATGCCTATGATTATATTTGATAAACACCAATATATAAATAAAATTATTAAGTTTTTAAAAAATCGCTAGCACTTCTGTAGATATTTTGTTTATTTATTTATTTATTTATTAATTTAATGTCAGTGTGCATATAGCACCTACACATGTCAGTATAATATAATCAAAATACAAAATCTATAATAAGATGTATCATTAAAACCATTATATAAAAATAAGTGTTTAAAAAATAAGGCAATCATAATACTATAGTGATATTCACAGTGAATTTAAAATAACAATAGTACATTTAAAAATAATACACCAACAATAATAATTATCACAAACATATTTAGAATAACACTATTTACAAAGAAAAATAAATTGAAAAATAATTTTAATTTACTTTTAAATCTAAGTATCATATTTTTAAATTGATCAGGGAGCTTATGGTTGAATGTTACTGTGAGGCATGCAGGGCCATCCCGACACCTCTAAAGGGGATATATAGGAATCAAATTATTCCGTTGTCTAGTGCCATAGTTGTGAAGTCCCCCATCACCACAAATTAATCAACATTTGTTTTTACATTGGTTAAGTATGCGCCAATCCTCTCTATAACCGAGGCTTTCTATCACTTTCACAGCTTTACGTTGAAGGCCGAAAATTTTGTTTGTCCCCAAACAAGTTTTGCATGTACCATGATTTAGTGAAATAAGCCAAATATGCAGTTTTTAGAACAGATGCCGAAACACGCTCTGAGAGTTTTCTTGGCGCGAAGAAACTGCTTCCAAGTCTAGCCTGTACATGCTCTATTTACAGGATCCATCTTAATTTGGGATCTAGGTGAACTTGGAAGAACTTGACAGATTCGATTTTTTTGTTTAGTAATTGTGTGTGAGAAAATAACCATATTTGTTTTGTCCTGATTCAGAAGCAACTCATTCGCACCAAACCATGCTTTTACTACCGACGGCGCCGGCGCGGCGAACAAGCTACTCACAGCCCCATCAAGGCTGTCACTGGTTACAGACAGGGTAGTGTTGTCTGGAGAAAGCGTGAATCTCGCATTTGTCCCCTCGAAAAGTGAAGCATTAATTTAAATTTTGAATAAAATTGGATCTTATATTGGCCTTGGGATACTTCCTCTTCAATCCGCGCTTCCGCAGAGTCCACCCCTCCAGCCTTTTCAGATTGTGTCTAAAATTTTAACTGTGATTTTGTTTTTTTTTGTAAATTGGTTTGTACTATTTTTATTTAACACAATGTATTAGGATTTATTTATCTGAAATAAATGAATTGATTTGAAAGTGAATTGAATTCAACCTTACTACTTGAAGTCTATGGTTTAAATAAGATTATTATTATTATTATTATTATTATTATGGTTATTAGACAGTAGGCGGTTGTAACCGATTAACTGCCATTATTATGTCCATGCACTTTAAATTTAACTATCCACACTTTATAGTTGTGATTACACCCCAGTACCAACATAATTGTCCAGTCTGTTCTTAAAAGCATTTATACTGGGAGCAGTTACGACATCCTCAAGGAGCTCATTCCACTGTTGGACTGTGCGATTAGTAAGAAAGTATTTCCTCGAGAGTCTACGACTCAGCTCTGCTGTCAACTTTAGAGAATGTCCTCGGAGATGTTGATTGGTGTTTCTGTGAAAGAAATGTATGTCACATTTGTAGTGCCCATGTAGGATTTTAAAGGTTTCTATTAGGCATCCTCTATTTCGCCTCTCCTCCAGTGTGCTAAGCTTGAGGGCTTTAAGCCTGTCATCATAAGACAACCCTCTCAACAGAGGTGGGATTCTTGTCGCTCTTCTTTGGACCCTCTCTAGAGCATCGATATCCTTTTTGAAATACGGACTCCACACAACAACGGCATGCTCCAACAATGGTCTTACATATGTCTTGTAGACTTTGAGAAATAGTTCCGGTGTCATGTTGCAGAAACATCTACGAATTAGATACATTGTGCAATTTGCCCTTTTCACAATGTTGTTTATGTGATGCTCCCACTTCAGATCATTTGAAATGCGAACACCGAGGTCCACCTGTTCAGTGACTTTCTTTAGTAAGTTATTATCAATGTGATAATCAAGAAGCGGGTTGTTATATCCAATGTGAAGCACTGCACACTTGCTAATATTTAGCTCGAGCAGCCAATCCCTCGTCCACCTCACCAACTCAGCAAGATCCTCCACCAAACTACCGTGATGACTTGTGGGATCACCATATATTTTAGTGTCATCTGCGTATATACTAGTCATACAAGACATGTTTGTTGCTAGGTCAGATACATATATTATAAAAAGGAGAGGACCCAGCACAGATCCATGGGAACACCACTAATAACTGTATGCCTTCCAGAGAGCCTGCCATTTATTCTGACTTGGTAATACCTATCTGACAGATAATCCCTAATCCTGGAGAGCAATGGACCTCGGATGCCAAAATGGTTAAGCTTACATAGAAGTCTATTTAAGGGAACGGTGTCAAATGCTTTAGCAAAATCGAGGTAAATCACGTCCATTGGGAAGTGATCCTCTAGTGCCTTGGTCCATAGTTCCAAGTTAGACAACAGATTGGATGTTACTGACTTTCCCTTAAGAAAACCATGTTGGTTAAGCACAAGTCCCTCATGGTACATCTGAAGGAATTCTGTGATTTCATTAGCAATGATCTTCTCCATACACTTGCCCGGTATTGATGTTAAACTAATGGGTCTGTAGTTTTCAGCCAGATGCTTGTCTCCTTTTTTATATATGGGGATTACCACAGCACCCTTTCAAATCTCGGGTACCCTGCCGCGATTGAAAGACTCAGTCATCGAATCAGCAAGGATGCTGCATAAAGTTGCTCGGCAGTTTTTAAGCAGAACGGGAGACACATTATCAGGTCCAGGACTGGCAGAGCTTTTAAGGTCGTTCAATATCTTTTCCTTTTTCTAGTAAAAACAATGGACTCAATTGATGGTATAGAGTAACTGGTCGCTGGAAGTTGTGGAATATTTGAGGTGTCCTCATGAATAAACACTTTGTCAAACTGTATAGCGAAAACCTCAGCTACCTGGAGCGGCTGGGACACAAGTTGGCCGCCCTCCTTTAAAACTAAGTTCTGGACTCTGGAGTCAAGGCAGCTGTTTATGTACTGGTAAAATCTTCTTGGACCTTGCTCCAGGAGACTACTCTCATATGTATTTCTAGCCCTTCTCAATGCTATAGAGACTTCGTTTTTTGAAGCTTTGTACAGTTCGTAGTTACACGCCCTGTTAGTGTTTCGATACCTATGCCAAAGTCGTCTTTTTCGGTTTATCAGTTTAATGTGTGTCTTTGAGATCCATGGTTTGTTATATGTCTTCTTAGGATGCTGCAAGGGGATGTATGTATCTGAGATCTCAGTTAAGAGGCTTTCGCAGTTTTAAAAATGTGAGATACTGCTATCAGGCACCCACTGTGATATGAAGTTATTTATTGTGATATAATCGGCCTTCCAATAGCTTTTGCGTAGTTGTAGTTTCCTTGTAAGTGGTGTTAACATAAGCTGAGCGGTGGCTAATATGGTCACATGATCACTTTTACTAATTGGAGGAGCAACCTCCACCCCTGTCATAAGTCTCTCATCAGACACCAAACATATATCAAGAAGGGATGGGTCAGTACCTTCTCTAAACCGCGTGTTAAAATTTACTAACTGGTAGAGCACCGATTTTTGGTAAGCCCAAAGAAACTCTTCAGCAAAGGGATTATGTTTTGTCACTTGACCCAGGGTCCAGTCTATCTCAGGATAGTTTAGATCCCCAAAAAACTATTGATGTAATATTAGTATCACTTAATTCAGCAAGCATCTCCAGAATTTTATTGTTTTCATCCACTGAGCAATTGGGTGGTTGGTATATGCATCCCAGTAATAGATGGACTGCTCCAACCTTGACATTCAACCATATAGTGTCTATTTGGGTGGAACCGACTAGCATCACCCGTTTATTACAATCAACCTGGTGACCATGAATCTCGCTCTTAACATAAACACATACTCCTCCACCCCGCCGTACAACACCCTGCTCATTTCTAGTTGACCGGTCCTCTCTAAACAAAACATAGCCGGGAATAGACATCAGAGCGTCCGGTATGTTGGTAGTTAACCATGTTTCAGTAATAAGAATGAAGTCGGGCTTCCTGTCTTGGATTTCCAATAAAAATTCATCAAATTTGGCACTTATTGAGCAAAGGTTAGTGTACAGAAATGTTATGGAGGTGTATGTCTGAGTGTTTAGTTTTTTGAGTCCTTAGGGGTCGCGTCCTGGGCCGTCGGAAGTCTAGGCTTAATAATCCTTGGCAATCCATTAAAGTATTTTATCTTTAGGTCAGCTTTTTGCATTCAGCTAGGAGATTTTTAAGGTAAGTACGCTGCATACTAGTCTGATCATATTTAATGTATTTACCACTGAGTTTAGGGAGTTTATTCTTGTTTTGAAGCACTTTGCGAGCCTCTTCTTTAGAGCCAAAAATAACCTTTATAGGCCTCTGCTTCTGTGGGTTATATGGACCTACTCGGATGATGTGTAGTGGTTTTATTAAGGTGTCTTCACAAACAGAGTTTAGTATGTCCTTAACTATTTGCTCATCGTGCTCCTTACGTTCCTCTATTTTAGCTGACTTAGCTTCTTCAGCTCCAAAGATCAGTGCATTAGATGCTCTGGACTCTCTTTCTTTCATTTCTATTAGTGTAGGTTCAACATTGCTGGGTTGCTTTGGAGTTACTGTGACTGAAGGATTATCGACCTTTTGGATTCTGTCATTTATTTCATCAATGTTGGATTTGATATTTTTTGCTTGTTTATTTTGATTAGAAACGACATCTGCAGAGCTTAAGGCTTCAGAAGAAGCGTTCTTCAATTGTTCAATATCCTTTTGCATTTGGGCCATTTCTACTTTTATCCCATCAAAAGCAAAATTTGACACATTTAGGGAACTTTCTTTCAGTTCTTTAATATCAGCCTCAATTTTGGGTATTTTTGCCTCCAATGTTGGAAGTGATTTCATGGTATCCTGGATGACCTCCATACATGCTGAGCAGAAGAGACTTATCACTCTGGACTGTGTGAAAAGTGCCCTTATTTCGCTTGACGAGATTTTCGAGCATGTTTTGCAATACATGTCGCATGGCCCACCAAATAGGTCCTTTATTTCTTTACTTTTTGTTGTATTTATAAATTTACATTCAGCATCCCATTTTGAACACTTTGACATTGTCAAGGAAGAACAAAGATCTTACAAGAGAACAGCCAGAATTCACTCACTCAGGAAGGGGATCGCCACTACCTACTCAATTCAACAGTGACTCACCACCCCCAAATGGGCTGGCAAATTGACTGATTAGCCCAGGCGGCAAACGCCACCACAGAAAATGTCTCCCGATTCAAGCCAAACAACTAGCAAGAAGACAATCACACAATAACCCCACTTTCTTCTGTCAGCGGTCTGTTTACAAAAGGCGTCGAGTCTTCCGGTTCGTCTCGTCGAATGCAGACCTCTGTGTTGTTAACATAAGTGGTGCCACGTGTTCGGTTTTGCTGCTTTATTTCGGGGGGAAACGGGAGACTCAACAGCTCAGAGTGGAAACTAACGACCCCGCTAGAAAGGGAGCAGACGCTGTGAACGTGTGAGGCCTAGTTGTTCCTGCATTCTATCCCGTTCGTCTGCCGCAGTTCTACATAGAATATTAGCGTAACGGCCGCTACGTTGCGGGAGTGGGAGGGGTAAGGGGATAGCTTGAAAGAAAGGGTCATCTCGTGATATCAGTAGTACTCTCAAGGGGCATCTAGTGGAAGCCAAGATGCATTTCAAAATTTAAAAAGGAAACATAAAAGAGCTTTGGGGTATTCGGGAGCTTCGAGCTCGCCATCCGGATATCCTACCGATAACGTCTCCAAACTGGATTAAGGTGCAGGGTCGACTTCGAGGGTCGCCGATTTAACGACTCTGAGCCCCGGACGGAGAGCAATCTGGCAAATGGACTAGTATCCGTGCCAATAATCTAGCAATAAATAAATAAATACAAAAGGCGTCACTATTTTTGATTTTAATATTGTTGATATATATTTCTTCACTTTGCCTTTACTCATACACAAAATACAGCTCACAAGGATCACTTCACACAACTGTTGCCTATTTTAAGCAGTTAACTTACTCTTTAAACGACGACTTTAAAAACAAAAACAAGCACGTAAATAAACAAGCACGAAAAGTTTGATACTTGAAAGTTCAAAATTATAGAATTGTAGTTTTTAAGTAAGTAATAATCTGCGCGAAAGGCAATCAAAAGCCTTACTTAGATCACATAGTAAGACCGCATTATACTCTCTGTTTTTAAAAGACCCAATGATCCTGTCCACTAATCAAAATCTGAATCTATATTTCGTACTAGCTTAAATACAGCCATCAATAATGGATGTACACGTCAAAAGAGTATTAGGTTACAACTAAATATTTGTGAAAGACTTGGATATGGAAGCAATATAATTAAAAAAGTAAAAAAATGCCTCAGTTGTACACACATTATCGTAACCCCTCCCAGCCAGTTGAAGTATTTTAAGTACATTAGGTAATTTATTAAATAAGATAGAGCCAGCATAATCAGGCAATTTTTCAAATTAAGTTAAGTTATGTTTAACTACTAACAATTTATTTGCGTTTCTTGTTTGGTAATCATCAAAAGCAGAATTAGTTACAAATTTTCTCTCGTTCGTCCTTATATACACCAATACTCTAAGAATGTAAATACAGGAGAATGTCATAATTTAAGAAATTCCGTCTTGAATGGATAACAAGATCTTTCTTTACTTGGTCATAGGTTTTGCCGAGAGACACTTTTGGCAAATCTTAGTATTAAGTAAGTAATAACCCTGTATATGGTTATTATAGCATAATCAGGCAATTTTTCAAATTTAGTTAAGTTGTGTTTAACTACTAACAATTTATTTGCGTTTCTTGTTTGGTAATCATCAAAAGCAGAATTAGTTACAAATTTTCTCTCATTCGTCTTTATATACACCAATACTCTAAGAATGTAAATACAGGAGCATGTCATAATTTAAGAAATTCCGTCTTGAATGCATAACAAGATCTTTTTTTACTCCGTCATAGGTTTTGCCGAGAGACACTTTTGGCAAATCTTAGTATTAAGTAAGCAATAATGTATATGGTTATTATAGCTACATAAAAAAAATTGTAAAAACTATAGACCACAGCTACTACACTCGTGCTAGGATAATATCAATATAAAAAGCATACATTATTTAGTTCATAAAGTATGTATTAAAATTCCACATATGATGAATTCATTAAGTTTAAGATAGAATGTAAAAAAATAAGTATTACTTGTATAATGAATTTAAGTAGGACTACCTCGCTTTCCCAAATAAAAAAAAATATTACAGAGCTGCATAAAGGTAAAAATTATTAAAAACATCTCTTTTAAGATGGTACATACAAATACTGATAATTATTTAAGTCCCCTAAAACATAAAAAATAATACAACATTCGAATATGTAAAGGTACAAAATGTAATATAACTTTTTCAAACAGCGATTAGAGATAGCTTTGATCAGAGTCTGGATTGAGAATCATAATAATTGTTAACTAGCTAGATGAATTTTAGTTTTTTAATAAATTATTAATATGAAATGTTTTGCACACACTTGGGCCTAATTTAATTTAGTAGTATGTAAATCCTCTTATTGCAGTAATCTACTTCACCGATGAAAGTTTATTCAATTATTTTTCATATCTAAAATTGAAAATATTCAAACTTAAAAATAAAAGTAGCATTATCCCTCTGCTCTGTTATCAACTTGTCGTCGAAGCCGTTACCCGAAGCAACATATTCCGTCCTCTCCAAAGTCCAATAACACGAAGAAGCATTCCAGTAGAAGATGTAAAGTGTTTTCATCATGCTCCGGTTTCACTAACCGCTGGTCTCACACGTCTAGTACTGGTCTGTCAGATAATGACGTCTTGATTTCGTCATGTGTCGAACATGGCGAAAACGTTTGGTTACCGGTTTCGAGTGACAATTAAAGTAAATGATTAATTGTGTTTTGATTTTGCAAAGAAATAATAACCAAAATGAAATGAAATGAAATTTATTAATAATAGCTTATCACTAAGAAATATACATATATAGTTGTAAAACAAAAATAAAGTACACAACAATAAATGACCTTCAATGTACTCCTATTACATAAATTATTAACAAAAACAAACTTACAAAACCAATTCATATTGGAATATTTTCTTTTAGATATTTATCAAGACATTTTTTAAAGCTTTGAATTGTATCACATTTTTTTATATTACTGGGTAATTCATTATACATTTTAAGACCATTATGGAAAACATTATTTTGACTAGAGTTGCATTTAACTGTTTCAATATAAAAATTATTGATACTTCTGGTTGAGTATCCATGACTATCACTTACAAATCTACATCCTCTTAGTAAATGTTCAGGTAACAACCCGTTCACCATTTTATATATAAAAACCAATGTATTAAAAGTGATTGTTTGATTGAGACTCAATAATTTAACTACCTCCAACATAGTCCTAATTCTAGTATACCTATTGCACTTTAAAATGCACCTAAGTGCTTGTTTTTGACGTTTCTGTAAAATTTCTATATCTGCTCTTTTAAACAAAAACAGTATGGTGGAGCAAAAATTAAGTTGAGGTAATATAATAGTCTTATAAACTGTTAACTTTGACCACTCGCTTAAGTTATTACTAATTCTACCTAACAAGTTAATTTTTTTCGATATTTTTTTGTAATATAACATGTAACATGTACATTAAATTCTAAATTTTCATCAATCATTACACCCAAATACTTTATATCTGGAACTTGTTCTATTACAACTATTACAATATTGCCTATTTTTAAATCAGGAATGTTGTACACTTAAGTTTATTTTTTATAATCATAAATTTTGTTTTTTGGGCATTAATTTGTAAACTATTGTTGTTCAACCATGTATGCAGGTTTCCTAATTCGTGATTTAGTGTTTGTAGTACCTCCGCAACATTGTTCCCTACTACGTAAATCAATGTATCATCTGCGAACAACTGATTCTGACAATTCATCATACTATTTACAATGTCATTGAGATACAAAATAAACAAATTTGATCCTAACACAGTACCTTGCGGGACTCCAAAACCGTTTATCCTCGATGAAGATTCGCAGTCTTTAAATCTAGTGACTTGTGAACGATCACTTAAGTATTCCCTAAACCACCTTATTACTACAGGACCAAAGCCATGTCTTTCCTGTTTTAACACTAGTAGCTCCCTATCAATTGTTTCAAAGGCTCTCCGAAAGTCTAAGAAAACCACACCAATAAAAAGTTTTTCTTCCAGGGCTTTTTTCTATCAAAAGAGAAGGGTTTGTAATTGTAATGCACTTTCACAGGAGTTATTTCTACGAAAAAAATGGAAAAACAATTAGCAATTTATGCGCAATAGTCAATTTTTTAATAGAAATATGCCTGTTATAAGCAATTTGCCATTTTTCATGAAACTTTTAACACCAATCTTAAAATATGCAAAAACCCAAATAATATAAATAATGTCAAACACAGAACCAGAGACAACACTAGAAGATTATAAAAATCATATATTTAATGATAAAAATAAATAATTTCGCTGTTTCCAATTTGTAAACAAACCGCCATATTTTGTTTGTTTCTGGAACTGCGATCGGGACCATATCCCCGACATGGTTAGCAATTTTACAGACCAGTTATCAAACCATTAAGCCGGTGACGTCACTTCTCGCATTGTGAATTCTTGCGGTTCGAAGCGGTCGGCCGTATCGGAGCATGGTGAAAACTTCTATAGTATCCTCTGTTGAAGCTGCAATTAAAAGATTACCAATGGAGCAAGCGGATGAAGTCAGGTATGAGGCAGCTGAGATCATTAGGACTTCAAAACTACTGAAGTCGAATCTTTCCGCAGCCAAAAATACTGCGATGAAGACCTTAAATGAAAACGCAGGCATCCTGGTTCTTCCAGCAGATAAAGGAAACGCCACAGGCGAGCGAAATACGTGGAAAAGGTAAATCAACTTTTGGACAACAACACTTATAAAGTAATGCAGGCAGACACTACAAGCACAATAGAAAGAATATGCAAGAAAAATGGACCACTTCGAACTATCGTCAGTGCAATAGACTCGCCCACATACAAATTATGTAAATATCTATCAAATTTTCTTAATCCATTTACTGGAAAAACAGATTCTTTTCTAAAAAAACTCTGCACATTTTGTGCTAAAACTTAAAGCAATCTAGTTGGATACCGAAGATATTTTTGATGTGGAATCACTATACACAAATGATCCTGTTAACGACTCAATTTCCATTATATCATACATATTGAAACAAAATAATCTTGAAGGCTTTAATAGTCCTAGTGGAAGCTCGTCTTACATCTACTTATTTCATTTTTGAAGGAACTTTTTATAAACTAAACCTCAGGGGCAGCTATGGGATCTCCTCTATCACCTGTGGTAGCGAATACCTTTATATAGGGCTTTGAGGATATAGAAGGTTCCAGCTATTTCCAGTGGCGCCTATACATTTCGAGCATTTGTTTTCATTTCTATATAAATGCGTTGCGTTGAATTTGAATTATTATTTCGAAGTAAGGATGACGAGCAAAAGAGGAAAAACAATTCGAAGCGGTGCACGTGAAGTTATTTCGAGCGTTATAGAGGCCTGTACTAGAGAAGCTGAAAATAATAGTTTGGCTATTCCAACTCAAAATCGAACAGAACGCGCTGCATTTTACACTGGTGTTTCGGAAGTAGTGTAAGAAAAATTCAAAGAGAACATAATGATCGCTCATGTTCTACTTCACCTTTAAAATATCCTGGTTAAAAAAGACCCCGATTATCATACAAAGATAAAATTGACGATGGTGATTTTTAAGTAATTCGACGAACAATAGAGGATTCTTATATAAACTTGAAGAAGGTTCCGACCTACAAACCCCTACTTCGTGCTGTAAAGAACAAAATAGAATTTCCGTACGGGTATAAAATCTTAAATCGGCTTTTACGATTAAATTGTTTTGTTTTGCGCAAGTGCCAAAATAAACGAAAATTGCTGATTGAGAGGCCAAATATTTTTCACTGGCGGGTAAAATATCTATCAACTGTAGGGCAATATAGGCAAGAAGGGCGCAATATTGTGTATCTAGACGAAACCTGGTAGATAATGATATGATAGTGAACAAATGCTGGCAAAGTGAAAGTGTTACAGGTGTTGTTCAGGGAATCCGCTCTAGTAGTCGCTTTATTATAGTTCATGTTGGTTCAATCATGGACAGATGAATAGAGAAAATTTTGAAAAGTGGTTGCTCAAGAAGCTTCTACTTAACATTCCTCCCAAATCAGTCGTGGTAATGGATAATGCGTCTTATCATTCTCACGTAGAAGATAAAGTGCCAACTAAATACTCTACAAAAGCTTATATGATATCGTGGCTTAAATCGAACAATCTTGTATGTGATCCAACATGAAGAAAATATCAATTATATGAAGTAATATCAGCCAACAAGCCTAGATAAAAAAAGTATAAAATTGACGGTCTTTTACGTAACCTCGGTCATACACCTTTAGGCTGCCTCCATACATGTGCGACCTCAACCCTATTGAACTTGCATGGGCAGGAGTAAAAAAATATATTCGAGAGCGCAACACCGGTGAACTTTCAATTAAAGATTTAAATAAAATAACATTAGAAGCGATGGACTCAATATCGGTTGAAAATTGGAAATCGTTTGTTAAACCTGTTATTGATAATTTAGTTATCACACTGGGATCTTCAAGTAGTGACGACGAAACCTCATCATTTTCAGAGGAAGACAACGATTTAGAAGGAACCGAACCATTAGAATCACAGCCGTCAACCTCAAAAATGGCTTAGTTTTTTTTTGTAAAATTGTTCATAAAGTAGCTGTCAATAAACTGCTTCAAAATAATTAATTTTCTGTTCAATACCGGATGTCAAAAAATATCTAATATTGCAATTAATATTTGAAAAACTACAGAACTCATATTTTTCCAAAATTAACACATCAATGTAATTATAGTAGGGGAGCCAGCACTGATTCCAGTGAACAAGATTTATCAAAATTTAACTTATGCAGTTCGATTTTCCGTCTGTCATATTACTTTGTACAGGGGGCGTCATTGTGAAGTACTATACAGGGCGCATCCTAATTGCGCGCTAGTGTTAAAGGGGTGTGATTCTTGGACCTTTAAGGAATTATAAGAAAAAAGTTTAATATGAAAGTCTTAACTTTCATCAGTGCCATACAGGGTTTTAAAAAAACATTTTTTTAAAATCCTAATTCTAATGCTATTATAGATAAATAACTGTGTGAAATTTGATACACGTCTTTTATGCATAAAAGGGCATTTTTTATTAACAATCAATTTTTGAAATTTCTACCAGTGGCGTGCATATATAATTAACCTGTGTAAATCCGTATGCTCCTTAATGCATAGAAGACGTGTATCAAATTTCATGCAGCATCAGAATTTGGATGAAAAAAAATGTTTTCTTTTTAAACGTTACCATCCTGTATCTCAAAAGTTAAGACTTTTAGGACATAAAAACACCCCCTTAAACATCGGTACGCAATTAGGAAACGCCCTGTATAGTACTTCACAATGACGGCCCCTGTATAAAGTAATATGACAAACGGAGACAGACGGCCACTTTTGGCATACCCGAGTAGCCCAAAGTCGAACTGCGTAAATTAAAATTTTGTTAAATCTCGTTCACTGGATCTGATGCAGGCTGCCCTTGTAAAATCTGGACTTGTAAATCGTGTATCACTATACTGCGTGATCCAATAATAGTGGAAGTAGGCAGTAGCCCGGGAACCCTTAATGACAGAACTCAAGAAAAAATATATTTATAAGTAAATAGATCAAAAAAAATCAAAATTAAGTCATTTTAAAATTCGAAAGTTCGCCGTTTTTGCAATACAAAAGAGATATAGAAGTGCGGTAGAGGAAAGAAAACAGACAAATATAGATAAAGGTTCATTAAGCATAGTTACATTTTTTAATTATCTGAAGTGCGTCTAGTCAAAAAGGAGTGCCATATTATTTAAAGAACGACGGGACACCACTGGTTTAAAGATTTTCTTTCGTGTCCCGCACTTTATTAACTCACTAGTATTTAGAGCAATTTTGATTTCTGAATCGGAACGATCGAAACTAACTGAAGCTCTGAGAGTTAATGGTTATTACACTGAAGATATTACGCGTTCAATTATAAGATATAGTAATCCAACTCCGCAAAAGAAGAATGATAAGGATCGAGCGTTAGTTCCAAGGTACCAGTGGCGGCTCGCCAGGGGACGCGGGTGAAGGGTCGCTTCACCTACATTTTCCACTCAGTTAACTTAAAAATAAAAATATTTTTAAAATATTAAGGATTTTATAATCTACATTTTTATTATAAAACTGTAGTATGTTTTATATAAATTCACATTATTTACTTAATTATACCATTATTTTCTATCAAAACTAGTGCGCTATAGACTTAAAAAGTAATAAGTAAATTCATATTATTTTCCCTAAGTATTAAAAAACGCTCCAAAGTTGTGGATAATTAAAATCATAAAAAGGTTAAAAAAAAAATAGCCATTTTGGGCGTGGCACCTCGAAAAATTTTCGCCTGCGGCACTACTTTTTCCTGCAGTGCTGCGGTGGCGGCTCGCGAGTGAAAAAGTAAGTGAAGTGCAAATGAAGCAAGAAAATATTGCAATAATTATTTTTCCAGATTTTTTTTATATGGTAGAATATTTTTTACGGCTTACCTAAATTTTGTATACTAAATCAATTCTGTCCTTCATAGTAGCAAATTTATTTATAACATCCTCATAATATGGATGAGTTGCCCTAATCTCCTCCAGAAATTCCTTTTGAATTGAAATATTGCCAAGAGAAGTAAGTCTTTCTTGAGATATTGTATTTCTTAAATAAGTTTTTACACATTTGAAGCAAGAAAAACTTCTTTCCACTGAAACACTTGTCGACCGTATTGTCAAAATAAGGGAAAACAGTGTATATGCTTCGGTAAAAATATCTTTATTTTCATTAATTTTTTTCACTTGCTCTTGCAGCCATATATTCCAATTACTCTCATTGACAAAAATAAGACCAAGCTCATTTTTAAGTCGTTGACTTTTTGAAAATATTTCCCCATATAACTGTAAGAAATTTTCAAACGGGCCAGTCGGAAAATTTAAACTATATTCGGAAAATTTAGCAGAACCTGCCAAACATGAAAATGTAAGTCTTGAAATCTTCCATTTAAATATGGTCCAATATTTCATAAAAAAGGGATCTATATTTAGCCCTAATTTCTTCAAGTGAAAGCTTAGCAAGCTCACGTTTGTAATGATTTATTTCTGTAATAGAATTTATTTTATCAAACATGGTATTAAAAAAATGTTCATTTCTTTTTTTACAGAGCGTCTCACGACTTTTTTTATATTGGATATGCAAAAATTAATGTCGAGCGATTTTTTTTGAAGAACGTCAAATAGTATGTCCGTGATTGAGAAAATGTCATTAAACATTAATGCCAGAAACGTGAATTCAAAATCGTTCATCTCACCTAAAAATCCTTTCGCAAGGCGGATTGATTTTTCATCAGATTTGTCACAATTTGTAATAAATTCAAAGATGTCTTTTAATTCAGTTAATTTAATTCCAGTCTTGAGCAATCACGTTTACTAATTTCGAATTTGAAGTTGTAACAACACCATAAATAAATATAACACAAAACGGTCAAATTAACTGCAAAAGAACTCACCGGTTTCAGCGAAATCCGCGAAAATAAAAGTAAACAACCACCGCAAACTGAACGACACGTGGGTGTAGTGTACTGCGCCTGCAATTCACCGAGAGCGTTGTATGGCGCTGGGCTCGACCTCATCGGATACGCGTTGTCATGGCAACATAGTAGGAAAATCGTAAACTAAACATACGACCTCCAGCAAAGTCAAAGCGGTTTGCGCCACTGTTATAGTTGTTATAATAAAGTTCGATTGAAAGTTTTAAAAAGGCGTGTCGCCGACGGTCAAGTAAAATATTTATTCGAGATGTACAGTTTATTTTTTGCCAGGTGAATAAATAAATGTGAAAACTAAAATTTTAAGAGATATATAATAAATATAGTTAGATGTTTGCTTGTTTATTTTTCTGGTAAAGTAGCACTTCACCTACTTCACCTGAATAGCCGCCACTGCAGTACTGTGCAGCTAGCTACGCTGCGCTTAGTTCTTAAATTCACGAACCGCCACTGCAAGGTACATACCATCTTCAATACACATAGGAAGATTGGACAATGCTTGCGATCCTGTGTGGGAGAAACAGGACGCTCAATATCCACTAGACTTAAGGAACGTGAGTTTACATTTTATAAATGTAAAAGAAACCAAGGTTCTAGCGTCGGTTCCAGGATTTTATAAATGATGAGAACAATGATTTCTTAATTGACCAAAACCGTGAAAGCTTCCGTTCAGTTTTAAATTTCTTGATAAAATGAAGGATTCATAATAAATGAAATTTCGGGGTAATGCCAATTTACCTTTTTCTTTTTTAATATGAATTATTACTAAATATATATTATCAGAAAACAAAAAATAATTTAGGAGAATATACAATATTTCTTTTAGCTTAGTATATTGAGGTGGTACGTTGATAATGCTAACAAATTAAATTGAATGTTTTACTTTCCTTGATAAAAGGAAATATTCATTAAAGAAGGGGTTCCCGGTAAGGCCATGAAGTATGAAGATTAGTAAACATTTCGGAGACTAATTTTTTAGGATACTTATTCCTCTTATGAAAGGAAGTAAAAATGTAAGTAAAATGTAGCGGCACTATATGACGTTCAATTAAAATTCTTGAAGAAATTAATATTAACAAGCCAATTTTTGTTGCCTTTTAAGGTTTCCAAAAATCAGATTAGATGATCAGAGAAATTGAGAAGCTGGTTAATAATTTTCTTGACATCCGGTATTCCATTTTATTTTTTAGCCTGGATGTGTAAATACGACAGAAGTGGATATAAAAAAGGCTTGCCAGATGAACAAACCTATGAGGGGAGTCAAAAATATGCAGATTGGCCCTCCAAAGCTGTCACCTTCTACATCAGGCCTAAAGGCTCAGGTGACAGTTGAGTCCCTTAAAAGGCAAGTTGCGCTTTTGAGAAGCCAGTTGGAGAGAAGGAATATTAAAGTATCAAAGGCTGCTGAATCGTAAGTCTTATTTAGATATATTTTGTTTGTATTTTAAAGCAATCGTTAGATGTTAAAATTAAGGTGCTTTGACACCATATGAAGGTTTGTGTAAATGTTCAAAAAAGATTCATTTCTTTTCAATGCATAATGGGCCTGTATACTTACCTTGAGTCATTTTATTTTCACTTTGTTTTTGTAATTGTTAATCATATTTTACGAGCATATTCATGCATTTAAGAGGAGAATGTGCGTCTCTGAGAAGTTAGTTATCTTATCTCAATATTCTCAGTATCATAAATAGTACAATAAATGTATTGTTGTAAACCATATTTTTAGTTTCTATTCTATTTTAGGTCTGAAACATATGACAATTATTTTTTAATATTTTAATTTATACTATACTGTAGATTTTGAGATTATAAAAAAAATATTTCACAAAATTTATAAGTCAGTATCTTTGTAACAATGGATGACATTTATTGATTCACATTATATTATTGACTTCTCTACACTTCCTCATTATGCTTCTTAGGATATTCAGTTTGACTGCGTAGGTCTTTTTGTAAATTGGTCGCATTTTCTCTCAAGTGAACCAACACTTTAGCTTGGACCAATTATGTTCAGCGATGGTAACAAAATTTGAAATATATAATATTTCCTTTAATGTTCTTATGTGTAGTAGATCGTTTATTCTTGCTTTTCAGCGACAATTTTGGTTGTTTTGTTATTAGTACTTATATTTAAATTTATAATTTTTATTAATATAATTTTGTGTGCAGATACGGTGGAGATTCATAATAATATTATGTAAAATGTAAAAATAAAATTTATTTTTTACTAACATTTCAACTATATTTGTGTAAGACAACGTGACATGTTTCGCTACACAGTAGCTTCTTTAGACGTTACATATTAAGTACTAGCTATAAATTTAAACTGTTATAAAAATATATTTAACAGTGAATTGTTGAGTTCTGCCTTGATAACAAATATTTTGAAGGTTTGGGTATATTTTCTTCTAGCGACTTCAGTATATTCAATTTATGATCCTTTGTGTAAAACTTTAAAGTTATCAAAAGTATGACCCATCTCAATAAGTAATTTGTATAATTGAATTTGTTTTTCCTTCGAAGAAGCTTTTATAGTGTTCTTCTATTCTTTTATTAAAAGATCTGCCTGTCTGACCTATATACGCTTTGTCACAATCTCCACAATTTAGTTGGTAGACGCCTGTTTATTTAAATTTGTTGAGTTTTGTTATACTATTTCTATTAAAATTACTTAATTAATAATTTGTTTTATATGCTATTCTAATACCTTACACCTTTTCGAAAATATTATATTACTTAAAAAATCAGAACAGTAATTTTATTACACATTAGATATATAAATAGACATTTACTGTTAAGGTTTGTTCATTTGAGATTTTATGTCTGACCCAAATATAGTTGAAGTGTTTGTAAAAAATAGTTTTTATTTTTATGTTTTACGTAATCTAGTTTTTATTGGTGTCGTTATTTTACGCACTATTTTGTACCATTTGGAAATTTAGTATCTTTGTAGTGTAATTTGAGAAAATAAATAAATTAATAATGTTAAATTTAGAGTCTTTTTGAATTTTGAATTTGAATAATAATACGAAAAACATTTTGTTACATCGGATAATATTACATTATACTTCATAGTTTTATTTTACATATCAAAAATGTTCATATAAATCCTAGTTTAAGTTTTAAACAAAACTGATAAGGCATCTTATCTAGGTATGACACCCTGTGTTTAAGTAACCTCATCAGGTACTTTTAATGTTAGCATTATACTACAAAGAATATAAGTTTTCACTAGGTTATATAATAAGTGGTACAATAGGAATATATTATTATATACACAATCGTAATCTCATTCGAATTGGAGGAGACGAGAGACCCGGAAGATAAAAAGAATAGAGAAAACAAATACAGGGTGAAAAAAGAAATATAAATGACACGTTTACTTTTTGTATGTCAAATTATTCTTAAAAGAATAAGGTCAGTTCTTATTTGCAGATTTGTGGCTTACTATGAACAGTATTTAGAATATGATCCCATTTTCATACCCCCCGAATACCCAAATCCTTGGATATATGATAACACGGAATTATGGGAACAAGAAAGAATAGCAAAAGACATATCAGCTCGACGTGTGAAAAGATGGGCTTTCAGTTTGCAGGAATTGCTTGCAGATCCTGTAGGTAGAGAAAATTTTGAAAAGTTCTTGGACAAAGAGTTTAGCGGAGAGAATTTAAAGTAAGTTATTATTTAGTCTTAATGTTTCTTGCTTTTTATTGTTGCTGGTAAAATTGAGATTTCTGGCTCCCAAGCGCCCTTGAAATCAATATAATATTTAATATTTACCACCTTTTTAACCGACTTGAAGTAAAGTCAATAGCCGAAGTCAAAAATTGCTTTATTTGTTATAAAGAGTAGGTAAACTCTTGTGAACAAGCATATCCATAGAAATACAATAAATTAATATGGCTAAAATTAGATATACAGAAATGAAATAGTATACAATATTCAAATAAATAAATCACACTAATAATATTTTTATAAAAACAGGAAACGACATTGTACAATAAAATCGACAATCACAGGTTGGTGTCGTAAAACTCTTGTAAAGTATAAAAAGTTTTTTCTAATAAAATCTTTTAATGATTTGCTAAATAATTTAATGGTCATTATTTGTTTGATATCTAGTGGTAGTTGGTTATGCATCTTAAGCCCCTCAAAGAAGATAGAATTCTTGGTAGATTCTGATTTAGGAATAGGTAAGGGTAAGTTATCAGAATTTCTTGTTTCATACTGGTGACTTATTATCATGCTCCTGAATCGCTTATGGATAAGGAATGCAGTCTCTAATATTATTAAGCAAGGCAATGTTAGTATTTTTTCTTGGTAACATAAAGGCCTGCAATGGTCTCTTACCCTGACTCGGCAAATATAACGAATTGCTCTTTTTTGTAAAATAAAAACTGAGTTAAGAAGATATTGGGTGCAAAATCCCCAGAATGGAATGCCATATCTCAAATCGGCTTCAACTAGGCTGAAGTAAACATTTCTTGCCATAGCACTATCCAACTCCTGTGAAACTATACGAACTGCATAGCAATCTGAAGCCAATTTGGAATTAAGTGCTAAGATGTGGTCACTAAATTTTAACCTGTAATCCATCCAGACGCCCAAGAATTTGGTAGAACTCTTGTTAGAAATGGGTATGGGAGTTGCATCTACTTCAAATTTAAAAGTCATTATATTACTCTTGTTGATATTAAAACTAAGAGAATTAGCCTCAGACCACAACTGAATCCTCCACAGCAGCAGACACTCTGTTTATCACAGAATCGGCTTCTCCACGTACCCAAAGAAGCGTGGTGTCATCCGCAAAAAAGTATACTGTCCTAAAATGTCAAGGATAGCCAGATCATTAATATACAGAGAAACAATAAAGGGCCCAATACTGAACCTTGCGGGACGCCATGCTTAATAATCATAACTTCAGACATGCCATCCCGACTCTTCACCAGTTGTTTCCTGCCTGTTAAATAGGATGAGAACTACACAAGCACCACCCCCCTACAGCCATAGAAAGATAGTTTGCTCAGCCGTGTCACATGTCTTACACAGTCGAACGCCTTAGAAAAATCGCAAAAGACTGCTTCACCCTCATTCAGTCCTAGGTACAGTCGCTCCAAGAAGTGGAACACAGCATCCATTGTATTTTTGTTGTTTTGAAATCCATATTGTGTTTGTTGTATGAGATTGTGACGATTGAGGAAGGCATTTTACAAGTTTTTCAACAATCTTTGAGAGAGTTGGCAGAAGGGAGATGGGGCGGAAGTTCCCTATGTCGTCGAGATTACCTCCCTTATATATTGGTTGGACAATAGCCACCTTTAGACTCTCAGGAAACAAGCCGCAATCAAAGGAAAAATAAACTTGACGGGGAAAGCACTTAAAAGTAAAATTTTATTTTAAACGACCTTATAAATTTGACATACTGAAGTTAGCGTCAAACTAATAAACAGTAAATAAATAGACGTTACTTTCAGTTATGTGTTAAAAAGTATAAATTCGAAAGGAAAGGAAATTAATATCACTTTCGTTATTATCTAATAATCAAGTAGTAGTTTGATGCCGACATCAGTAAGCCAAATTTTCGCTTAAAATATTTTTTTTTACTTGTTAGTGCTTGTTTGGAGTTGAAGAAATTAATCGTTAATTTCTGTGCCTTTGAACTAATACCATTATTGTATAAAACTCTATTTGTGACACATTACACTATGCAGAAATAGGAAAGGCTAAATTATGTTCAGGTTTTGCATAATATTTTTTATGAACTCATATAATACGCTAAAATGTAAAATAAATCGAAACATCTTGCTGCTGATTCTCAATGCTGCAGAAATGGGGTTTCAAATCCTGTGAACTTTCCTACAACTTGTTGCTACAATTGCTACTTTAGTATTACTCAATTGTATTAAATTACCATAATTTTTTATTTTTGGTTTTAAATCGGTTTTTACCCATAACTTTTGTCATAACGCATTCTAACACACCCATATAACATAATTCATATATGCATATTGTTATACTGGAGTAACTTTATACACATATTTATATACATGTATCATATATGTTTTACTTTTCCAACCTAAAAACTTACCTTATAATAAAACTCTGGTATTTACGGTAAATTTAATATCTATAAAGTTATGGTCAAACAAATATATTTATACATATATAAGCTGTGTTATCTGTGTGCGGTTTTTTAAATTTATTTTTCTTCATATTCATTTTGTATTACCTATGCTAAAATAAAAATGTATGATAATACACCTATTTTATTTATATATCTAACGATTATTCAGATTAAAAAAACAAAGATGCATTTTTCATCTCCATATTTTTTTGTTCAGATCTATCTTACATACATACTTATGTACATACAAACATTAATTTACTTACCATACGTACTTAAATAAAACCACTGCTTCAATACTCCATGTTTAAATTTTTTATATCTTATAATCTAACAAAAAATCAATTATGACATGTATTATTTTCCTCCATAAAGAGACATTTTAAAATAGAATTTTACCGGCTTTTTAAACATTTTATTAGGCCGCCATTTTGTTTTATTATAATGGGTTCTCACCAAGATTTTACCAGTTTATCCCTATATCACACTGGATTTTTGCCAAAATACGAGGTAAACTGGATAAGTAGTTTTTTAGTAATATTTTTTTGGAACATTTTATTAGACCACACACAGACCGATAGCATTGAGAAAACATGTTTTTCGGCATTCCGGAAACATGAAGATCTGAAAAAATCTCAGGGAGTGATTTTCTCACAATTACAATACTTTCCTCTTATGAGCAAAGTAATAACCTAGGGAATTAATTACCCATCTTCTTTATCGTAATAAAAACTGGTGTTAACCAAGTTTTATTTTGCTTATGTACAATTAAACTAAAATATAACAAATTATTTTAATTTTTTATTTAAGTGTTTATATTAAAATTGTTAAGCGCAAGATAGGTTAAAAACACTGATAGTAAACAACTGTATCTTATTTTATACATGGATAATTACAACTCTGTATAAAACACCACTATCCATAATAGTTAGGTATACTATCCAGTCTCAGTAACTGGCAAAAACAAAACCTTTACAATAAAAACATAACGTTAGCCCCACTGAAAAATACTTGACGTACACATTTCTTTAATTACTAAAAAAACTAACTAATATGTTACTTGTAACTATAAATAAATAAATCTATAAAAACAAAACAATTTAAAAAATGTATCTTATCACTATTTTATAGTAACAATAATAAATTTCAACTGATAGTTTATAATTAAACTTATAATTTTATAAAATTCTAAGTGACTTAATACTCTTTGACAAACTAAGAACGCGAATATTTTTGATTCCTTAGAAACTGTGGTTAGTAAATTTAAGCCGAGTCGATAAAAAAAATATAGAGCATAAAAATATAAAAATAGTACTTATAACTTTTTTTGTAAAAGGGATGGTTATACTGAGGTAAAAAGGTGACATTTCCAACATATATCTGGTGTAAGATTTAACATTGTTGTCAGTAATTAAATACAGCAAAGAAATCAGGATAGATATGTAAATTTGCCGAATAACTAATAAAATGCATCTAAAATTTTTTATGAAATTATAAGAACCTTAAAAAACTGACATTTTGGATATTTGAACTTTTAACCTCTACTTCACACTGTAAGAAAACCATAATGTCCGTCGAAAATTGATTGTTTTTTTTTACTAACGTAATATACTGAATAAATTATGGTTAAAAATATCTGGTATAATTCTGTGATTCACGGTAATTTGTTTGGTGAAATATACGGCAATTTACGCATTAACAATACTGATAATACTGCTAATTAATTAAATTACGTTTTTAGATTTTGGGAGGCAGTCCAAGAACTGAAAGCGCTACCGCAGAGCCAAGTACAAAACAAAGTTACGGAAATTTGGGAATACTTTTTAGCATCTGATGCTAAATGTCCAATAAATGTAGATTCACATTCTTATGAACTAACCAAAAAGAACATGGAAGCGCCAGATCGGTGGTCGTTCGATAATGCGGCGGTAAGTTTAAGTGGGAATGCGAGTTGTTTCCAAATTTTATATTTTTGAAAAATATACAGGTCATATTAAGATAACAAAATTGATAGTGCTTTTAGTTAAACCTGCTGTGACAGTCAATTGTTCGACTTACTAAAATCTGCATCTGAACCTACTCATCAGCGTCAATTAAACTCTGAACGCCTAGTTTTTTCTACAAAATTAAAATGCTTGAATTTTTGAAATTCGCAAATTCTTTGTTTCTTGAAAATTGCTCTGGAGAACACCTTCCTTTGTACGTAGCCTATGCTACAGGGTGTAAAGGAAAGCAGTTTCTTAGAGATCTTTACGTAACTGCCATTTATTGTAAAATAGAATCAAATAAATGTAGGAACCATTGTTAATTGGCTTGTAAAGTTTTTGAGATTTTGTGAATGTCTTGGTCGACTATCATTTTACTACTATCGGACTTCTGAAAATTAGCAAAATATGCAAGTTATTGTTAATGTGGATTAATAGTGTTTCAAGATCTCCACCTTGAAACACTATTAATCCACATTAACAATAATTTGCATATTTTGGTAATGCTTCCAATTTTTTTTTTGGTTAGGCATTTCCTGTCCATAAGGAATGCTTATACTTTAGTTCGTGGGTTATGGGACTGAAACAAGGTCTAAAGTGAAACCACTATTTCTAATTGCAACATTGGAGACAAATATAATTAGTTTAACAGTTAAAAAATAATCTAGTAGGGCTACCTTAACTTGACTTAGATCCTTAGTGATGAACATTTACAAAATATTAAAAATACAGTAATCATACATATTTTTTTATTTCAAATGGTTCAAATTCACAAAAGACAAAAAATAGCATGCCAAATAATAAAATAAAAAATAAACATTGATATAACAAATATCAGATAAAATGTATACGAACAGAACATAATCACATAACCAGTACGTTTAACTGCCTTTCTAATTGCAAAGTGCTAAGACTGAAAATTTTTTATTCCGGAAAGTGGCTATTGTAATTGTATACTAGTCGGTCAATAAATGCACTAAACCATAATTTGTATGGTGATACCTTTCAAAAAACAGTTTCGATTGTCTTGTTCTCCTAATAGGAACTAAAAACTTGATTGACAGCAGTATTTCACAGTAAATCCCTCCAGTTTGTGCATGATAACCAGAAGTGCCTTTCTTCTTCAAGAGGTTTTTAGGGCTCAAAGAAGAACTCTTGTATTATAAGACAGACCTTGATATGAGTAATTAAATTTAAATCAAATATATTCTGCAAATGTATTTTGAGGTTTTTCGATTGTTTTGATGTGACACTGATATGAAGGACTCCATATAGTTTGCAGTACTGTAAAACATTCTGAACGAAACAGTTATAAAGACAAGCGATTGCTTTAGTACGGTCTTTTGATAAATCTTAGCAATAGTAGGGTTTTTGTTGAAGATAATGTCCAAATCGTTGAAAGAAGTAACAACTTCGAGACTGGAGTTCTTTACATTTAGTAATGTTAAGATTCAGGTAATTGGTGCCGCACCATTCGACAAGTTTCTCAATGTCAGACTTTAATTAATTAAAGCCAGAGGAAACTTGTGAAAATAATTTTAAGTCGTCTGCATATAGAAGACGTTTAGACACTTTAAAACCAGATACTATGTTGTTTATAAAAATAATAGAATTGGACTGATATGAGAGCCTTACCAGACGTTACTACAACCTCATTGGAAACTGAAACACACACGTTGATCTGTTGCTGTCGATTTAATAAAAATAACGGTCTTATTAATGTAGTTTCCAGAAAAGCCAATCTGCAGTAATTTTACTAGGAGAAGCTGATGGCAGACACTGTCAAACCCCTTAGGTATGGCAGTGTAAATGACATTAATCCTATTGGCCGGACGGCCGATTCAACACCGATGTTATTAGGTAATTGTGAAATTCCGCCAGATTTGTAAGCGTAGAGCGACTGTGGTAAAAACCATGTTGTTCCCTTGAGCTATAATTTTTAAGTGATTCAAAAATTTCATTGGCGATAATTGCCTCGAACAAGTTTCGTATGTTCAAAAGCAAAGAAATACCTCTGTACTTCTTCACGTTGCGTCTATCGTCAGATTTGTATATTGGCATGAGGTAGAAAACCTCTAATTTTTTGGAAAGGAGCCAAGATTAAAGGACATTTGACAAATTTTACAGAGCTGCACAGACAACGACTGAGAACTTATTTCCAAAAGAATGGAAAGGATTCCATCTGAAGCAACCCTCTTAAAGATAAAGGGCGTTTATTTAATTACAGACCTCTGCCTCTGTAAAACAATGTGTGAATATTTATCTTTCTGAAGAACTTATGCGCCTAATCTTATTTAATTCAGTGTTTTGGTGATTGGAATAGCAAGGTTGAATGGGAGCAGCAAACACATTGGCGATGTTATTTGAACCTGTAATTTCTCCACCCTCATAATTCATGACACTGGGCAAGCTGAAATCACTACCTCAAATTTTGAACCAGTGAATAAAAGTATTTGATATGTTCGAGGCTAAGTACCTAGTAAGTTTAACCTCACGTCGTACATTAGAATATGCTAAATAGTCAACACGTTCAGTCCTTTAAAGGCGATTCTTTTGCCTGATAAGTTTTGTTAATGGAAGGTCAAACCATTTTGGATACTTACAGTCAGAGACATTTTTCTTGTGGACATATTTATCGACCCCGGCAAATAACACCTCATAGAAGTGATGAACCACTTTGTTTATGTCAGATTCATATGACAACCACTCAGACTGTTCATGAACAGTCACTCGATTGTAGGGAGTTATCAGCAAATATTAAATCTAGAATTCTACCCATGTGCTTGTGTAAGCAATTCATGTGCTGTAGCTCAAGAAACTCATTGAGGCGGAAAGAGTTTCAGCAGCTAAGGATGGCAAAGATTTTGGAACCAGGGTATAATTTTTATAGATCCATTCTACCAAAGGGAGATTGAAATTTTCGAAAATGAAGAATTTATAATTTTCAAACCTGTTTCTTAGAGGTTCACAAGTATCGCAAAAAGATTGATAATATTCTTGGCTAGAATTTGGAAAATATAGGCATCCTAGTACCATATTTATCTTGCCCACTCTCATATGAATCCAAACATCATCGTACTGAAGATGAGTATTTCCGGTCTCTTTGAAAAACAACATATTATTAATTATTTCATTGCTGGAAATACCACTATTAAGCCATGTCTCAGAAGTATTATTTCAATCACAAGATGAAGTGAGAGATGTTTATAGAAATTTCACTAGACTTCATGCTTAGCCTCTTGAGATTTTGATAAAAGATTACAATTTCTTGGGTTACTTTGTTTTTTTGTTTGTAAACTCTCCAACATTGGATAATATCCGCCGTGTTTGATAGTGTTCATGTGATAAGCATGACTGTGGCGAAAGACAAAATTTCCCATCAGGCTGGACACAGTGGGACATGTAGTTTTTAATGATAAAAGCTATTAATTCTTTTTCCATTTTGATCCATCATATTGGATTCCTACCAATATTTTACCAGTTTCTACTTATGCCACATTTGATTTTTGGGCATAATTTGAAATAAATTCCATAAGTAGTTTTTACAACGATATGCACCGCCATTATGTCATGTTTAATTCGTACCAGTCACTAGATTACATTTAATTTTTCTGCAAAATTTAAAAGTCAATAAGACAGGATTCTTTTATATGTTGATTTAAAAAAATATTTTGCCGTCACTTTGTTCCGCCATCTTGAATTCGTACCACACCTTTACCAGTTTATCTCTATATCACGCTTAATGCTTGCACAAAATTTGAATTTAATCTAGTAAGTAGTTTTTGCAGGCAGATTTTTTAAGTATTTTATTGGGGCATTATTTTGTTTTGCTATCTTATATTCATATCAAAATGTTACCAGTTCATTCTTATGTAACACATGTTCCGGCATATTGAATTTTTATCAAAATATTACTAGGTCATCCCCATATGACCCTTAATTTTTGATCAAAATTATAGGATTTTTATATTTAAATTTACATTTACCGATTTTTATTATTTTGTAAATGGTCATAACTAAGGAACACTATTTCAAGGTCTCAAGGCAGGCCTAGTATTTATTATATTTGTCCCCAGAGCTTGAAAAATTGTTAATGTAACAGGAACGTTGCAATTCGAAATAGGGGCTTCACTTTAGACCTTACTTCAGTCTCAACCCGCGACTAAAATTATAATAATTAATTAAATTAATAAAAAATTATAAATCGTTTTATATTAAATGCGTTTTGCAGAGATATACAAAATGTGAAAAAACTGGCTGTCAGTGAAATTTAATAATATAATAATAATATGTTGTAACATTTGATATTTAATAAAAAAATCAAAAATTAAAACTTATTTGTATGTTTAGTCTAGCCACTAAAGGGCATCAAACACAGAGTGGGGCAACCCATACTCATCGGTCTCTAGCTGCTTTACTGAGTTTACATATAACATAGAGGATATATGCGGATAGGATAGAGCTACAATTTAAAATAGTTTAAATATTTACGGGGTGCATCAAAAATACCTCGTCGATACAAGTTACATTTGTTAAATGAAAATACCTTGCATTTCAGTGCATATTTAGACCTTATTTGTTAATGGTTACCTATATCTAAGTTATATGGTTTTCAAAATATTTTAATTTGTAAGTAAATTAGAGTTTTCTATACCCAAATTCAATAGTTTTTTAATAATTTGCGTTTTTATTAGTACATATTTATAGTGATACTGTCTATTAAATTACTTGTATCAGTATTATTTACGAGAATACTTAGCACAATGTAAATTAGGTTTGCTTATACTTGACTCATGTAGTTTTTCAACAAATGTGGCTTTTTTTACACTTTAGATATGAATTTCGCATAATGTAATAAGAGTTTTAATTTTACCCCTCTATGTAACTTTCTTATTTCAGGCTCATGTTTATCATCTTATGAAAAGCGATAGTTACTCCAGATATCTCCGTTCTGAAATGTACAAAGACTTTTTAAATGGAGCCAAGAAAAAGGTAAGGAACGTTTTTAACTTTAGCAATAATAATTAATTGTTGCCATTTTGGAATGGTTAATTACGAAACGACCTTTAATTGATGTGCCACTCAACCCACTTTCTATTTACGAAGGGCTTGGGCTGTCCAGATATTAGAAGTAAGAAGTTTTCAAACTGTACTGTTAGAAATCCAGTTTATCCATAAAAACTTGTTGAAAACTTAAAGTGCTGGGTACAAGTTAGGATGTAATGAAATAAAGAAGTCTGTCTATGAAAGGTGTATATTATCCAACAATAGATTAAGGGCTTTTGACTAACAAGCCATCCTTAGTACTACTCATCAGTGAAAAGACTGACAGAAAAGATACATGGTCAAATCAATCAGTGAAATTAAAACTTTACATCCAACAAAAGACTAATACAATCTCACACTAAAATCAAATTTTAAAATATACAATTAAAACAAACATTTTCCCAAAAGCAGCTTTCCATCCAGATGAAAATTATTTTTTAAAATGTGATTTTGGCGTTCGTCAGCATTTGTATTCGTTTATTGTAAGACATAAAGCTTTAATTTTACTGATCGATTTGAACCATGCATTTTTTCTGCATGTTTTCAAATTCAAACTCAAAATCGTTAATTGTTCCAAAAAAACTTAAAACTAAAATTTCCATACTAACTCTCTATCGTACACTTGCTGTAGACTAAGGCTAACAAACGCATAGTTATGACCCATAAATATCACAATAAACATATTGCAAATTTCTCGCTTTTTTTTTTTGTTCCTTAAACCTGCCTTTATACCAACATAGACACAGTGATAAATGTACTACAACCTACCTTCACCCTCTTTGATGTTTTTTTTTTCACAAATTTAAACCTGTTTTTATATTAAGATTTAACTCCTGGTGGGACACTGTAATTATTTTTCATACCTTGGTAGTACATAGAGTCATTTCCTATACTTTGCTTACGTATGGCAAATTAACATTACAATTTCGAGTAAAGTGTAAATGAACATCGCTCCTAAGTTCTATATGCAGATTTGAATGCCTACAGATCTTTAATTTCTAGTATGTTAATTTCAATTAAGTAGCAGTGTTGGAATTTGTCTGTGTAAGAGTACACATTTATTAAAGCTTTATTTTGAAGCATTTCTAATTGCTTTTGCTAAATGATTTTGATGCGGAGCCCTATAGTGTCAAGTAGGACAAGTGGGAGTGTATCATTGAAAAATAAACTGATCTCAGCCATCTGTTGGGAACTACATAGCTTAACTTCTTCACGATGCAAGTAGGAGCTACTAGTTTTTTCTTAATGCACTGAATATGTTTATTCCCCTGAGAGGTAGTTATCAGTTGGAGGAGCAAAACATTTTTTTTTTTAGCCAATTTGCAATTTTGCAGGTTAATTTTATTCATATTATCCCCTTTAAGAATGAGGACTTTCTAGCTTTAACGTCAGTTTGTGTTGGGTTAGCCAATTTTCAATTTTAATCATGTCTACTTATGTTGTTATGGCTGACCTCCTCATTATCAGCTATATTTAATATACTGCTATCAAATTTACGTTAGTAATGGAATTAATGTAAAGTAGAAAGAGTGTGGGGCCCCAAGATTGAACCCTGTGGTACCCGACAACCCACCAAACTCTAGACTGACAGTGTCATTAATTTTTACTGTCAGTTTGCCAGAAGCTAAATGGTTTCCAAATTATTCTAAGGCCTTATCAGTCACACTGAAATTAACAGTATCGAAGGCTTTACAGAGATCAAGGGACATAAGCATACATTTCTCGCCTTTATCATGGCATATTTGAATTTTGGACACCAAGTCCACTGCTCCAGAGCTCGTGCCACTTGATCTTCTGAATTCCTACTTCCACTGTGATAAAATCCTATAATATCCAGATAAAATATGAATCTATACTTAAGCAATTCTTTCAAAAACCTTGGAAAACTGACAACACCAATATCTGCCTATAATTAGAGATTTGCTCTTTATCACCAGATTTATACATAGGTATTACATTTGCAAGCTAATTTCCTTAGGTGCTTCACTTGTGCTCACACGTGTTTAAGAAATGGTTTATAAACATACACAAAACCGGCATAACAGCACATTTGCACTCTTTAACAGTTAAAGCACCAATTTGGTCCCATCCGCTGAAGCTCTCCCCTACTAACTTAGGGTCAGTTACATGAGCGCCATCCTGATTGATTACTGTTTGGATCTGGCTGGTTTCATCACACTGGCTGTTATTAATAACAGTGTTTATCAGATTCACTTGCTTGAACCTTTCATTATAAAAGTTAATTTTTGCTTATTTTGTTAACGTTTTTACATTTTTAACACCCTGTGTCTGTATGCTGCCTCATTCTATGGATGAACGTTGAGTTTTTTTGTAATAATCCTTTTTTTATGGCGAGGTGGCTTGGTGACGTAAACCAGGGCCTAGTATTTTTTCTAAAGCCATTTGTGAGGGTTGGATAGACAGTGTTGTCCTGGAAAGCCTTAACAATGAGGTTATAGTTATGACAAACACTGTTTTCTTCTGTGTTATTGAAGTATAAGGACCATAAGTCACTTCTAAGCTCTGCATAATCCACTTCTTTCCTTGTATTAGTGTTTTTCGACTTTTTTTTTTAATATCTGTATTTCATGGTCACTAGAGTTTTCAACAATTGCTAACTCGAGAGTTAGTCAATTCATTTGTGTTTGTGGTCTAGCACAAAATTCTGGTTGGAACTTTTATAAGTGGGTATTGCCATGTTACAACATAGTTATTGAAGCCACAGATATCTGCATATTTCACAACCTCCCTTGCGTTTGTTAAAATGTTGATATTAATGTCCCCTAGTCTATTTCAGAGAGTTCATTATTCTTGAATTGGATACCATGATGATGGTTATTGGGTGGGTTATAGACTGCTCCCATGACCCTGTTCACTAATGTAGACTCTATCAGAATGTAAGATATGTTGTCCTCCCTTGCTAACTGGAGAGAGTTAAAAACCATTTCATCCTTGACAAAAATGCCAGCTGCAACACACCGTGACCCTATGCAGGCATAATTGGCAAGGTAACCAGGGAGTTTATAATACCTCTTTTACTTTTAAGAACCCATGATGCATTGACCTGTCTGTAACTTACAGACAGGTCAATGTCATGTATCCACGAGATTAAAAACTCAACCTCATCAATTTTGTTTTTTATTGCTCTATTCATGTACAGTATGTTAAAATTAGCTTTTTCAGTCTACAATAAACATGCGAATTCTTGATCCAAACATACCTGTAGTTAAGACTGTTTTAGTTTTCCTGCCTTGTTAAACAGCATCCTAATTTCTTTTGAAACCTAAGAAAGAAACCAAAACAGGTTTATTTGGATTTTCTATAGAAATACATTTGGTTATGAAGTCATCTAGTTTATGAGGTACACCAAGGCTTTAAAGATTTTTTTCAACTTCAATATCACAATGTTTGCCGCTTGTGCCAAACGCTGCTAGGTTGATATAGGTATTTTCATCTTTCTGCCTTGAGAGTTTAAGCTAAAGAGACAAAACTTCTTATTGCATTTCGCATATTTTCCTTTACCTTTTTCAGTTGTTTTGTTTTGTCTTTGCATGTCTTCCATTTGGGAAATCTGAAAATTCACTGATTCCGCCATGTCGCTGAATTTGATGATTTTCCTTCGCCAAAATAACATTAATATCGACATCAGTTTCTAGGTTTTTTGGTTTTTTACACGCTTTTTGCTTTTGGTTGGGTTTTTGTTTTTGATTGCCGTGTTTATCGTTCGTGATACGGTCAGATTCGTCGCCGGTCTCCTAGTCACTCCGGCTTGAGCTATTGACATCACTTTTTTTTTCTTAAATACATTTTATCTTCCCAGTTTGTAATCTGTGTAGCATTAAGAATGACTTGTTAGTCGAAAGCTAGTTGCTATGATCTTATGTTGGATATTATACACATTACACAGACAGACTTCTTTGTTTCATTACTTACATAAATCCCTAATATATTTGATTTGTTAAATTAATGTGCAGGCATTTACTTATTATTTTGGTGGCAATCAGTATCACTGCTTTTTGTATTTATTAGTGAATATACATATTGGTAGGTCGAATATTTGCATATTTTGAAGAATATTTGTGGGGTCGTGTCTGTTACTATATTATTATGAAGGGTACTAACTTGTTTTTGTTTCGTATCCTTCTAAGAGGATATCGGAGTTAATTTAAATTCTCGATTTTGCTGCTGCACATTTTTCACTTGATATCTAAAACTGTATGTTTGGCTGTATATATCGTCCACCGTAATATAATCGGTATAATTTTTTAAAATATGTAGAGGAACAAATTATTAATCTTATATCAAACTGTTATTACTTTCTTTATGCAAGGGACTTTAATATAGATTTTATGTACATATTCATAAACTAACCCTCGGATTCGGAATTCACTTTTAGAATCAGCAGGTCTAAAACAGATTATTATAAAACCTTCACTAATAACTCAGATCGCTGCTAATTCTTTGGATCTTGTGCTGGTGCCTGATGAGGTTTCCGTAGAGATTTCTGACAGTCTGCCATTACCAAATATTTCTTATCACATTCTTACTTTTTGTGACTTTAGGATACCGGGTTGCAAATTGCCACCCAAGATTAGAGAATATAGAGACTTTAAAAGCTTGAATCAGTATGCTGCCTTATAATCTATACCATGGCGAAATATTTTTGATATAGATAACAGTGGCGGCTCGCGGGTGAAAAAGTAAGTGAAGTGCAAATGAAGCAAGAAAATATTACAATAATTTTTTTTCCAGAATTTTTTTCATATGTGGCAGGGGTAATCGTAATTTCCTCAGTTCTGAAAGGATTATACTGCATTTGGTTATATTTCCGAGCACTTATACTTTCTACTTCAATCCAGCTTGCGCTTAAATTAGAAGTTACGGACTTAAATAATTGCTCCTTCCAAAAACGCTCAACCACTTCCTTACTAGGATATTCTGTATTATTCCCTTCCGTATTTTTATTGAGGGATCTATAAAGTCTTTTTTCTGATCTTCCCAATAAAGCGTGCTTTCTCACATTGCTGATTTTATACCTTCTCAGACGACCCGCATATACAGACTTTTTGTTTAAGAGGCATTGAATAGGGGTAATATTCTCTTGATCTTGGCGGGAATGTATTCTAGTACGTTGAATGATCGATTCCACTAATCTCTCTAGTTTTGTCGTTCTTAGCCCATACATACTCAGTATATCTTCCAATATCCTTCCTAAGAGGGTCAATTTTATTTTACAATCTCTTTTCCCAGGCTGGCGTTTGTTGCTCTTCCATTGAGCCTATTTCTCCTTTTCTCGTTGTCAACTTAAGTCCCATTGATTTAGGAAGGACTCAGCTTTGGAACAATGTCAGGTAATATTCGGTCGTTCATGATATTAAGAAGCATTGCAAGATTTTTGGAAGCCTTGAGCCTAAACAAAGGTGGTCTACTTAGTGGATCTGTGATACAATATTCCAATACTGCTTTTTTCATTTGGGTATCAAGTATCAAGGCTTTGGTAAAGTTGATGACTTTCATTATTCTGGCTTCTTGTTGTTGATCCTAACTATTATTTTCAGGTTGTTGTCCTGGTGTTTCGGCCATTTATGTGTCACTATTTATGGTAACATTTAAATTGTTCATGTCCAGTAAATAATTTTTAACTTCACTCTTGATGGCATTGAGTCGTGCTTCAGGAATTAACTTATTTCTAAGGATAACTATATTGATCTGCTTCTCGCTGTTCAGATATTTGGAGCTGTGGGTATTCTCGGCAAAGTTCTATGTGTAATCTTTGCCGATATCCGATAATGTCATGTTCTAGTTTTGTGACCCTGTAAAATAAACGCATTATAGTTTCGTTCATAGACCTTGTCCATGTCATGCGTATTCTGGATCGTCCCGCTTGAGTGAGCGCTGGCTGGAATTCCTTAGTCGGGCGGAGTCTGTTATTATTAGTATTATTATTATTATTATTATTATATTATCATTATTATAATATATTATTATTATTATCTCGACTTGTTGTCACGGTATTCCTGTGGTTGTATTTTATGCTGACGGGATTATACCAAGTCAGTACAAAATGAAATAAAAAAAAAAAAAGGAAAAGGAAAAAATACAACTATTGTGTATTAAGAAATCATCTAACGATGCTACATGTTTTCAAAATGACCGATTTCTGGATGTTCTTGTGAATGTCTGTATTACGTCCTAGTTGAGCCAAATGCGGTGTAAACGGGGTGAGACCTGTTACTGATTGACCAGAGGAACAATGATGACTCTTTCTTGTTTCCACATCCTTTTTACTTTCATTGCCAAGTCGGTGTATTTGGCGATCTTCTCGCTATATTTCGCTTGGAAGTGATCTTCTCTTTTTTGGATTGAAAGGTGATATCGGGTCTGTTTGTAGAGATTGTTTTATCTGTGTGGATGTCAATGTCCCAGTCGAGCTTGTAGTCTTCGTTTTCAAGTATGGATGTTGGTGTATAATGGTAGTAAGGGTCTGTGTTCTCCGTTAGTTTATATGTTGTGGCTAATGCTTGATGAACGACCTTCGCTGCTGAGTTGTGTCTCGCGGCGTATTGGGTTCCGGCCATTATTCTACATCCACTCGTTATGTGGCCGATCGTTTCTCTGTGCTGGTGACATCTCCTCTACCTTTCGTCTTCAATGGTTGTGTCCTTGATGATGTGCTTTCTGTAGTTTCTGCTTGCTATGACTTTGTCCTGGATGGCAAGCAGGAAGCCTTCTGTTTCGGGGTACAGCTGCCCTTCTTGCAACCACGTATATGAAAGCTTTTTATGTATATGGTCTTGCTTTATGTGGTATCTGTGCCTCCCGTGAAGTGTTTTTTCAGACTAGGTGTTCATCTTTTTTAGTCGTGATTGGATGTGACTGTGTGCGTCTGCTGCATGGCTCGTTTGAGACAAGTGGAGCGGTGTATAATTCTTGTCTGCCTTCACTGATGCCTTGTGGAGGTTAGTTTGTTTGTTGTGGAAGTTCGTAAATTTGTTTTTTATTTAGCGTTTGTATATCTATAATTCCCCTCCCTCCTTCTTTTCTCTCGATGGTGAGTCTTTCCTTGCATGCGTTGGGATGTAACTTTCTGTGTTTAGTGAATTCAGAGCGTGTGAGAATGTGAATGTTTTCTATGTCTGGGTGTGACCATTTAATGATGTCAAACGAATACGTAAGAATAGGTATGGCGAAGGTTAGATTTCTGGAGTTCAGTTTTGTTTTTAGTAGTTTTGTGAGTCTGGTTTTAAATTCCCTCTTGAGGTCTGATTTGATATGATTCTGATTAATTTTGGTGCTTTGATGGAGCCTAGGTATCTGTATGTTTCTTTTTTGAGCATGTTATCTATGGTTTCATTGTTGATTGTTTCCGTCTTAGTGTGGTCGTTCCACTGTCCCTTGTTGGTATGAAGTAGCTGCTGTTTCAATGTGTTCTTTTTGTGTTCTCAGGTTGATTTTAGTTTTCCACATACTCATGATTTGCGTAAGAAATTGCCTGATGTTTTTATTGACTTTGTATAATTCTAGCACTCTGGTTAGCCAACTGTGGGGTATCGAATCAAAGGCTTTTTTATAATTTATGTAACCAGTATGAAGGTTTCTATAATTTTTCCTGGTTTGTTTCATGATGACGCTGTCTATAATTAGCTGCTCCTTGCATCCTCGGCTGTTTTTCCTGCACCCTTTTTGCTCTTCCGTTAGAATGTTTTTGTGTGCTAGATGTTGTTCTATTCTCCTGGTAATTTTGGCTGTGATGATCTTATGTAGGGTTGGAAGGCATGTAATAGGTCGGTGATTTGACGGGTTCTTAGTGTCTGAGTTTTTGGGTTTAAGGTATGTTGTTCCTTGGGTCAGAAAACTGAGGACTGTACTAGGTTTTAAAATAATTTCATTAATTTGGCGAGTGAGATCTTCATGTGTAGAGGTAAACTGTTTGTACCAGAAGTTATGAATGTTATCTATTCAAGGACATCTCCAGTTATACGTGTATTTGATTGTTTCTGCAACTTCTTGTGTTGCCATTGCAAAGTCCTCTTGTTCTTCCAATTACTTGTATCTGTCTTCTTCTGCTTTAATCCATGAAGAGTTATTATTGTCTAGTTTCGGTTCTGACTGGTTATTATTATTATTATTATTATTACTATTATATATGCAGTTTGACAGGTCGATGTGTGTTACTCATAAAACTCATTAGTTTAGTGAACGAGTCGGATGTTCAGCCTAATACACAATATGGTGGTTGACCTTGAACACCACCAACAGATAACCTTAACGAAAAAACAACAAACTTATACTTAGGGCATTTTTATCTTCGTCGGTTAATGAGACGTTGAAATGTTGACCCGTTTTAGAGTTACCCCGATACCCTCTTAAACTCATGGGTCAGTGGGATAACTCTAAAACGCGTCGACTATTCAAGGTCTTTTTAACCGATATAGAAAAATATGTCCACAGTAAAAGTATGTTGTTTTTTTCGTTAAGATTATCGGAAAGTCAGTATCTTTTTCTGTTTCAAAGAAGTTTTATCTTTTTGTTAATTGAAAAACTGGTGACGTGTTTTTTAAGGTCAATCGCCATATTTTGTATTTGGCTAAACATCCACATCCACATCGACTGACTGCAAATATCTTTATGTGCAGCAGCTGAATCGAGAATTTAAATTCACTCCGATTATCCTTTTAAAAGCTTGTAGACCTCGTTACCTTGGTTAAGAAGATTTTTTGGCAATATTTTTCTTGTTTCAGACATCTGTTAAAGGAATTCGCTCAATAGTATCATTTTCCGCGCGCAAAGAGAATGTAACATAGATTAGACAATGATTCGTGTATAATCAAATGAACTCGTTGGAAGACGAGTTACAACTATCGACAATACAACATTTTAGCCGATGCGGCAGTTTTTCTTTTGAGGTTAAGTATATTATTTATTGTGACTTCATAGCACTATATGACATTGTTATTGCAAAAGTTGAAGAGTCACAGTTATGTTTAAGATATTTTTTGAGTGATAATTAAAGGTATTATAGTGACCTAGTATTATTTTTACGTTTTTAGGGAATTCTCATTGATGCTTTGTTGTGTATATAAATTTTTTTGAGAAATCCGTTGTTTGGGTGAAATATAGTTACCTAACCGATGTGTTCAAAAAATTAATTTTTTTCTTCGTCGGTCAATTTTTATCGATTCTTTTTATTTATCTGATTTGTAGAGTTAAGAGGCGTTTGTTTTAACAGGGTTGTTGTACCTCATAGGGTATGTTTTTGCGCCAAGTTATGTAATGGTACAGTATTTCGAAAACCGAGATAAGGACTCGGAAATTGCACCGTTCGAAAGGGCCTCTAACTATATGTCGGATACTGGTGATTTCCTAATGAATGGAAAGAAAATGTTTCCTTCATTGTGGTAGGAAGTGGATTGTACTTGCTATTTTAGGTTTACGATGGTTCACTGATTTATTTCCTTACCACGTGCTTTTCAAGGTTGGCCTTTTTCGGTGTAAATTAAGGACTCAAAAATGTCCTGTAATAATGGTATACAAAAGGTTTAAGTTATGAAAAACTTGACTTACCCTTTTTGAAACCTGGGATAACGGGAATAGTATATTCAGCCGTTCTACTCTCCATTAAGTAAGCCTATTTCACTGGGCCAGTATGGCCGTAAAAGTACCAAAATTTAAGAGCTCGCTGGCTTCGGCAATAACTTGACTTCTAGGTACGAACGATGCTCACGTGGAAGTGTTTTTCGCATTCACATCCATCATTATAGTGCACCAAACCAGTTTGGGAAAGTTATAAATGGATAATGTAGGTTATCGAGTAAATTTAATTTTAAAGCATAAATAATATATGAGGATATTTAATTATTATAGATGCCTTTATGATTATAGGCAAATAAAGAAATAAATTCTAGTTTTCTATAATTCCAAATGAATTTAAAGTTAAGAAATATACATAGGGACGAAACAGATGCGATGTCTTAAAATTGACCTGAAGTTGGTGGTATTGTGTGGTGAGGTCGGAACGTCATTTTGTCATATTATTACCAAATTTTACATTTGTGTGTTCTAGGTCCTGAACAGTCCACAACCGATATTAGATTTGAAATCCATTATTTCCTACTGGGAATTTACTTTTGGAAATATTTCATGTCTGTCTCCATAAAAACGTGAAACATGCGCCTCTTAACTCCACTTAATCACACCAAAAACGGAAAGATCCGTTAAAAATTAGCTGAGGTGTCGGCTTGTGTCCATTTAAAGTGGGATACCCGGTATATAATGCTTTCTTATGTCTTCTCTCTTGAGGCAACTGAACACGCTTCGTGCAATTGAATTTAATAATTAGTATTATTAAAATTGTTAATTATCTTGAAGGTCTGAAATATCGAAATAAATACTTATATACAAATGCAAACCAAAACATGGGAAAAATCAGCAATTTGATTCATTTTTCCCCTGTACGGAAATACATTCCATAATATCTCTGTGAGTAAGCGTGTTATTGCCTTTTATGGTGCCTCGAAAAACGTTAACATTTGTCTACAAAATAGCGTCGTTATCCAAATTTCGCTAAAAATGTGACATATCTGGTTTTCCCGTATAGTCTTCATTTGGAGACATTGTCCCATAAGTAATCCTACTATAAAAAAAATAAAAATTGAAATGTACTCGGTGATTGATCCAGACGAGGGTAAAAAATGCTTTGTATCTCCGATGTTATAAAAAATTAAATATAAAAATAACTGGGATTTCTATGAAGACCCAATTGCAACTCTGTGTTAAACAGCGGTCTCCCTAACAGATAGGTCTACTGATCTCAAAGCTAATCCTAAAAGTCACAATAGACTAAAAAAAAACCTTTAGAATAAAAAATAAGATAAATATTGAACGTATATATTACAAAAAACAAACTTATAAAAACAAAACAATTTAAAAATCTATCTTCTCCTTATCTCAAAATTAAATATAACACTAAATCAGCTAATAGTCTATAAAGAAACTTATAATCTTATAAAACACAAAGTTGCTTTATACACTGTGACATACCAAGAATGGGAAACAGGGTCGATCAAAAAAATATTTTGAATAAATAAAACTCATAATTGTTCCAACATTCTAGTCACATTCATACATATTTTGTCTGGCAGAATTTAAGACTAGTTTTTGAATTTGAAGAACAAGAAGTTAAAACAAGCTCAGGGGGAGGATCCGATTAGCGATTCGTTTTTGGTATGAGGTCTGCTAGCTTAGTGCGTTGGGGTACTGGATGATTGGCATTATCAAGGTGTAAATGTCCTGTGTTCCATCCCCGACGATCGATTTTTTTTTAAAACAATTTATTTTAATTGGCATGGAATGGTTTAATATTTTGCCTCTAGTTAAAAGGTTGAGAGACTAAATCTGATAGCATTCCATGACTTGTTTTATACACCATTTTTACGTCGACCCAAAAAAAAAACGCCTAACCAAGGTTAACCAAAATGCAGACCGATTTTTAAAACACAACTACGTACAAAATTCTAGGTTTTGTTAAAAAAAATATCGCCCGTCGGGGATGGAACACAAGATCTTTGCAATCCGGTACCCCACCACTGAACTAGCAGACCTCATACGAAAAACGTAATGAACTTTGTCTATATTCCACAGACATGGAATAGTTTGAGAATTAGCCGGTCATTTTTTTAAAAGAGTGATTAATCATCCTGTAACAGGACTGGTGACACCTTGCCACCGGTATTTTCTCTTACCGATTTTACTAAATAAAACAATATTTACTGACTGAAAGGACTGTATTTCTATGAGCTCAAATTTACATGTCACCAGGCCGACGAGCAGATGAAGAAGCAGGATGTATATAATTTTTTACAATGTTGTCAAGTCTTTTACATGTTTTGGGAGTTAACATAACCGCCGGCCTTGAAAGCTGTAGATTTCAAAGAAAATTAGCAACTATCTCATCAATACAAAAAAAAACAATTATTTTGAGGATAAATAGTCATAGTCTGTAGATACATAATAACGAAAACAGCGCAACTGACTTATTACTCACGCTTCATTTAGTTTCGGATTTGTAAAATCATCTGTAGGGAGCACGCACAACTTTTGTATCGCACGTTTCACAACACCATTCACAGTACGAACACTGGCAACACGGATAGCTCCATCTGGTCCTGGATGTACAGCTAAGACTCTGCCCAATTTCCAGTTCATTGGACTGCTGACTTCTTCCTTCAAAACAACCAATTTCCCGACTTCGAGGTTCTTGGAAGCATACTGCCACTTGTTTCGTTGTTGTAGCCCGTTCAGGTACTCAGAAGACCATCGTTTCCATACATGTTGCACACTGCAGTAGGTTGTACTGGCTTAACCGATTGCTAGGTACATCAGCCACATCTCGCTGAGGCAATGCATTTAAGGCGTCCCCAATGAGGAAATGACCAGGGGTCAAGGCTTGAAGGTCATTGGAATCTGAGGAAAGCGGTGTTAACGGTCGTGAATTCAAAACCGCCTCAACCTGAGCAAATATCGTAGATAAATCCTCAAAGGTGAGATTTCTATTTCCAATAATTCTAAATACATGATACTTTGCAGATTTTATTGCAGATTCCCACAAACCGCCTTGATGGGGTGATCGCGCTGGAATGAACTGCCATTCGATTTCATTTTTTAGACAATAATTTAGAATAGATTGATCGTTTTGAATTCTAGCAAAAGCTTCACTAATTTTCTTCAACTCGTTATTTGCACCAACGAAATTGGTTGCGTTATCGGAATATATTTTTTTGCATAACCCGCGCCTAGAAACGAATCTCTTAAGGCAATTCAGGAACGAATCAGTGCTAAGATCTCCGGCTAATTCTATGTGAACCGCCTTGGTGGAGAAGCAAACGAACAAACACATATAGCCTTTAACAATAGACCTATTGCGTAATTTGCCATCTTTTAAATTAAACGGACCAGCAAAGTCGATGCCGCATACATAAAACGGCCTTTGTGCAATAGTACGGTCCCTAGGTAAGTCACCCATTTTCTGACTTAAAGATGGCGGATTTATTTTAAAACAAATACGACATTTTAATAAAACACTTCGCACCTCTCTCCTACCGCTTATAATCCAATAACGCTGCCTTAGTGAGGCTAAAAGCGTTTGCGTTCCAGCGTGAAGCTGCCGTTTATGCTGATCACAAATTATAAGTCTTGTTAGGGGGTGCTTTTGTGGTAGTATGATAGGGTATTTTACACTATAAGGTTCAGAAGAATTTTTTAACCGCCCTCCTACTAAAATTAATCCATTTTCATAAAAGGGGTCTAGAGATTTAAGTTTACTGTGTTTCGATACATACCCTTTGTTTTTAAGCGAAATTATTTCTGAAGTAAATTCTTGTGCCTGGGCTATTTTTATTAAAAGAAGTAATGCATTATTTATCTCAAAATTTGATAAATATTTATTTAAAACCCTATCTTGAGTTTTAAGCCTTGCATTGTTACAAAATCTTAAACACCAAGCTATTAATTTGGTTAACATATATAAAGAACCTTTTAGATAAAAAACAGATTTATCTGGTACAATAGTTAAAAGTGTAATTTTTTGTCTCCGATTTTCCGGTAAATCTTTAGATTTTCTAAATTGACCTTTAGGCCATAATTCTTGTGGCTGTTTCAACCACGTTGGCCCATACCACCAAAGTTCGGACTCTTTAAGGTGATTAGGGCTTATACCTCGAGATATGATGTCAGCCGGGTTATCTGAAGAACTGACATGATCCCACTGTTCTATAGTGGTTAAACTTTGAATTTCTGCTATACGATTAGCAACGTAAACCTTCCATGTGCTAGGTTCCTCAGCTAACCAGCAAAGAACTATCGTAGAATCAGTCCATAAAAAAGTTTGATTTATAACTACGTCCAACGCGTTTGTTACCTTATGAATGAGTCGAGCTAACAACAAGGCACCACAAAGCTCAAGCTTTGGCAATGAAGTAAATTTGAGTGGCGCAACGCGTGATTTAGCACACAATAGTTGAATCATGAAATTCCCCTGCCTATCTACCGATTTCAAATACAAGCATGCTCCGTAAGAGCTCGCACTTGCGTCACAAAATCCGTGCAATTCTATATAAATTACATCATTTATAATACATTGTCTAGAAATTTTAATATATTTCAAAGTTTCTAATTCTGTATAAAACTTGTTCCACAGCGTCAACGATTCTAACGGTATGGCTTCATCCCAACCTAATTGCAGCCGCCATAATCTCTGCAATAATAACTTTGCTAAGATAGTGACTGGTCCGACCAAACCAAGTGGGTCAAATATTTGCGATATAATAGATAAAATTAACCTTTTTGTAACAGAATTACATTGCCTGGTTTTTATGACATATTCTAAGGTATCCCTATTTGCGCACCAAAAAACACCTAGAGTCTTTTTCGTGTCGTTGTCAGTAATAAAATAACCAGAAGTATTGTCATTGTCAGCAGACAACTCTTTAAGTACCTTAGGTTTATTAGAACACCACTTTCTAAGTGGAAACCCATATTCTCCTAAAACCTTTGACAATGAGCGTCCTAATTCTATTGCCTTAGAGACAGAAGGAACAACCATTATTAAATCGTCTACATAGAAACATTTTGATATAATTTTACTTAATTCTGGAGATTTTTCGCGAATATTAATTGCAATTTCTTTCAGATACCTTGTTGCTATAAAAGAAGCGCTAGCTGTGCCGTAGCTCACAGTATTAAGTCTAAAATGCTCTACGTTTACACTAGGGTCTTTTCTCCAGACAATCCGCTGCAAATCACGTTGTTCTGGGAGTACATTTATTTGCCTATACATCTTAGCGATGTCGGCAGTGACTACAACTTCATGCTGACGGAATCTGACCAAAATTTCAAATAGTTCGTCCTGGATAGTAGGACCGATTTTTAAAACGTCGTTTAATGAAATACCCGTGCTCGATTTTGCGCTCGCGTCGAATACTACGCTCAACTTAGTGGTCGTGCTAGCGTCATTTAACACTGCGTGGTGAGGTAGATAAAATACGTTGCGGTAAGTTTCTATTTCACTATCGGGGATTTTAGTCATGTGACCTAAACTACCGTACTCTTCGATAAAACTAACATATTTTTGTTTAAGCGACGGATTTGTAGCAAACTTCTTTTCTAGAGAAAATAGCCAATTTCGTGCCTGTTCCAACGATTGACCTAAATTTTTAACGTTTTCTTTTACCGGTAAGCTAACACAGAATCTACCAGACTTGTCTCTGCATAAAGTTTCAACGAAGTACCTTTCACACTCTAACTCTTCACGGGAATATATTTTATTAGTAGGAAATTCTTCAATAGACCAAAATCGCTCCAACTGATTTTGAACATTTACAGTACTTAAGTTACATTGAAATCTATTAGTATTTTTATCGTGTTTACTGTACAGAGGACCTGCCAATACCCATCCAAAAACGGTTTTTTGAAGAACTGGTTTGCACTTTCCTAATCTAATTTGACCTGCGCATAACAAATCGTAAAAAATGCCTGCACCTAACAAAATATCAATGCGTGCTGGAGTCGAAAAGTTAGGGTCTGCTAGCTTTAAATGAGGAGGTATATCGAGATGCGATTTATCAAAAGAACATGATGGAATATTAGCCGTTATGTTTTTTAATACTAAGAAGGAAACGTTCACTGAATAATTATTGTAAGCGGATTTTACCGTACTGGTTACCTGACGATTTATATTGGTAAGCATTTCATAAATTCATTATTCGAGTTTCTAATTCTCTTTGGATTACTACAGGAAGTGGCGACAATAATTTTTCCATCTTGCGAATCATTCCCCAAAGTGGGTACATCTATGCAAGCATGCGAATGCTCTTGTTCTACCTTACGCTCCAATGACTGTTTGTTTTCTGAGTGTAAAATAGTGTTGTGCCTACCATTGCACTTTCTACAACCCCTTGATCTACAATCCTTTACAAGGTGGCTAGATCTAAGACAATTTAAACACAGTCGTAATTTTTTAACATTTTCAATGCGTTGTTCGGTCGAGAGGGAAAGAATTTTATCGCAAAAATAAACGAAATGAGTACCCTTACAAAACTCACACTTCAACTTAGTATTATTATCCGCTGTTATCGCATACGCCCCTTTCGCGTGCATATTGCTACTACGGTTTGTACCTTTAAGACTTATTCTGCTATTAAAACCTATTGTTCCTAAAACTCTGGCTTTATTTTCTAGAAATTCTGTGAAATTACACAAAGTAGGATTCCCTTTAAACTCTGATATCGATTTTTCCTCCCATTCTTTTTTACTTCCTACGTCTAGTTTCCTACTCATAAAAAATATGATTAGTCTGTCCCATTTATCAACAGGTTCTCCGAGTGTTTTTAACGCCCTTATGTGTTTCTCAATATTATCGACCAACCCCTGTAGTAACTGATGAGATTCTTCTTTCAACCAAGGAGCGTCGAATAGAGCTTTCAGATGTGACTGGATAATGATAGGCTTATTAAAAAACCGCCTTTTTATTAAATCTAAAGCTACCTGATAATTTGCGTTAGTTATTTCTAAACATTCCAATGCCCTGCGGGCTTCTCCTTCGAGAGAATCTAACAAGTAATATAATTTCTGTATGTTTTCTAGACTAGCATTATTGTGAATCAAAGTTTCAAAGGTTTCAAGAAATTGCGGAAATTTATCATATTCCCCGCTAAATTTTGGCAAACCTATATTAGGAAGTTTCGCACTGCTTACTGGAGCATTACCTTGCTGTTGAAAACCTGAAAATGATTGTGGCAAGTTCATTCCTACATTTACGCTTTGGTCTACTATATCAAAACTATCTATATGTGTTTTGGCCGTTGCTAAACAAGAATAAAATTGTTGCTCAAAGTCATTACTGTCCTTACTATTTACTCTAGACGAATCTAGAAGTTCGATTTCAATTTCTGTTTCCTCAAAATCTTTTAAGAGAGATTCGATTCTTTGCATTCGAAGTTTTAATTCAGACAGCTGTGTTTCGTCTTCGAATTTGGAAACAAAAGCGGCAAAGTTTTTAAGCTGTTGCTTGACTTTATCTCGCTTTTTCAAAAATCTGTTTATTTCTTCATCTTTATCCGCCTCTGCCGTTTTTCTCCCCATTTTCGGATTTATTTTAAGACAGAATGTAGTTAAATAAAACTGTGCAGCGATATCTAGAATTCAAAACAACTAAAGAAATTAGTGACAACCTGGCAACCGCGCTAGATGAGCTGAACGTGACGCTACGAAGGTCTGCTTTTGTTACGCAATTGACAGACAGCTGATTAATGCAACAATGTTGAGCTACTACGCACCGACAAATAGTACCTTCTAAAATGTCTAAATTATACTATGGTAAAATGTTTTACGGCAACTAAAGCAAATCTAAAAGTATTTGGACTAATGGCAATATATTCTAAATCACCCATCAACACGTTTTCCTGTAAAATTTATTCTAATGAATCAGCGAGACTGATCCCAAACTAAAACTACATTAAAAGGAGTGCGCGCGATACACCGTGTCTAAGTAGGAAAAGGATGAATGGATGATGGATAGAGACTTACGTGTGCATTGCTTCCCGCCGGCCTTGGCGTCCCTAATTTTCGACAAAACACTGCCGAAAAGCTTACTAAATCCGGCTCGATGGAACATCAAATGGTGACACCTTGCCACCGGTATTTTCTCTTACCGATTTTACTAAATAAAACAATATTTACTGACTAAAAGGACTGTATTTCTATGAGCTCAAATTTACATGTCACCAGGCCGACGAGCAGATGAAGAAGCAGGATGTATATAATTTTTTACAATGTTGTCAAGTCTTTTACATGTTTTGGGAGTTAACAAGGACTTTATACTTCTTTAGGCTAAGTTGAAAATCACATTTACATGGTTACGTATATGACGTCACTTTGGAAGAAATGAGTAACACAGGAGTGATTAAGTGTCGGGTTAACAGGAACTTAAGAAAAGTCATGTGGCATGTTGGAGGAAAATAATGTAGCACTGATGTTTTTATTTTTATTAATTGCGTTAAAGATTAATTAATAAATTATGATAATTTAAAGTTGTTATTTAATAAAAATTTTTAGTACATTAATGTATGTTAAGTAAATTTGGCCAGTCCCACATGTTTTGTTTTTATTTGTTTTATTTCACAACTTTTGGAATAGTAACTATTTTTAACCGAGTTCAAAAAAGAAGGAGGTTCTCAGTTTGAGTGTATGTATTTTTTTTATATGTACATCGATTATTCCGTGATGATTTACCCAATTTGGATGATTTTTTTCAGGATAGTATCGAAGTTCCCATAGTAAGCATTTAAAAAAAAATAAAGTGGGTCAAATATTGCCATTTTGAATGTTTTTCTGGGAGGGTTTCCGCGATAATTTTGAAATTGCTTTACAATTTAGTGTTTGAAGTAGAATTAATCAAAAAAGTAATTTAGGCCTACCTTTATTTATTTTCTTGCACCTAAGATTATTATAAACCGTACTGGTTGTTGAGCACTTTAAATAACTTTATGTAGATTTGTATGTGCCTATAATTTTTGTTGACGACTAAAATAAAGTCATCGCCTTCATACTATCTAAAAGTATATACTTTTATAGATTAGGCCATGGGCGTATTACTTATGTCTTTACTTAATCAAAAAATTTCAATGTAAATTTGTAAAATGTACTAAATTTTGCCTAATTATATCTGAAATACTCGTTTGTATTTTAACCTAAATTTAGTACAAACGTACTATAACAGGAAGCTGACTGTTTAGGACAAAAGTTTAGATGACATTTTCATCATAAACTTACCTGGTTACTGGAGAATTACAAAAATATTTTGCTCAGTTTTGGTCTCATCCCTATTGCGCTTTAAACAGAGCTATCAAAAAGTGTCATTGTTTTGATCCATCAACTGTATTTTACTCAAACAACGGTATAAACATTAATTTTAAATATTGACTTAGGAGGTAATTTTTATTTAATTTCTTGTCACGCGTTTCTTACTTTAGACAGTTGGGCGTATGTCTATGTGTGTTGAAAATTAGCACCTGATTTGAATGATTAATAACTTTGTTGTTTTTTTAGTATATTAAAAATACTATGTCACTCTAGCTACAAAATGATATTTCTTTTTTTTTAATGCAGTGTCAGTTATGAATTAACACTGCCAAAGAACGGAAAACGGGTGTTTTTGTGAAATATATACAGATTAAAATTAAAATGGGTAGAACCCATACAAAGATTTAAAAATATAGCATAACCCATTCTAGCAAATTACTTATAAATACAGCACCAACTATTTAAGGTTTTAGTAAATTTAACTGTAGCAGTTGATTTAATTTGTGTAGTATTTTTAAGAATATTTCAATAATACAGTAGTATTTAGCGCGTTCCTAAATTTGGTGCCCCTATTTTAGTATACTTCTTTAGGCTAAAGTGAACCCTCCTGTAAATCTGAAAATTGTTTTAGGAATATGCTGCACATTGATGCCTACAACTTTCACATAATTATTTTTAAGTTACAGTGAGTATTTTATTGACATTATGATTGAATTTCTTTCCATGTAGTACAAAATGGCACCTGACTTCTAACATATTGCCATTTGGTTAAATCTAGGATTAATTGACACCTTATTTATTAATAGGCTGAGGATAATTGTGCATTTGCATACTTGCATATGTTAGTGATTTTCGTAGATAAATGCATATTCGGAATAATTGAGATAATAATGCATTATGTCTTCATTTTTAGGCAAAAATATTTGTTTTCTAAAAAAAAACTAAATTTAATAATAGTCTAGAGTCTAGACTTTAGGCACCGTTTTATTCGTAAATTAATAATTTCTGCTATGCCAAGAAAGACATAGACACCAATAAACATTAATTTTAAATAGGTCATTTCGACTATAACAAAAAAGGTTGATTTTTACAGCCCGTCGCGATTTTAGGTAGTGGGTTCCAACGTCACTACAATTTTTTTTTTGGTCGATCTATGTAGGACTTCCAAAATTTAGAAATATTTCTTTATTCAGATTTAGTTTACTCGTTATCGTTTAAACATCCTTTAAAATGCCGCAAGAAAAGCATTCGGCAAGAGCCGTGTTGAATTAGTTTGTGAAAGATTTTCCAGATTTTACTTTTGATGCGAGTGTACTGTTCTGCATATATTGTGAAGTAACTGTTACTGCCAACAAATATTTCCAAGTTATTCAACGTTTAGTAAATGCGAAACATCACAGCCAAACGAATAAAAAGTCTGTTCAGAAACCACAAATTCTGATAACCACAACCTTTTCGCCAGGATGTTTGAAGTTCATTGAAGACTTATGCAAGGCCTTTATCAGCAATATTCCATTGAACGCACTGAGTAATTCTATCCTAAAGATTTTGTTGGAAAAGTATACCATACACCTACTCCACTTGAATCCACTTTAAGAAAATAACTATGTACCCGATTTATATACCAACACTATTAATGTATTGTGAGAGGAGGTGGCAAACAAAAGTATATGGGTTTCGCTAGATAAAACAACTGATGTAGTACAAAGATGTGTCACTAATTTTGTTTTTGTTATATTGGGAGTGGAAGAAGAAAGGGATAAATCATAATTACTGACTTAAAAAGTGTTGGATAAAGTGAACTATTCAACTATTGCTGCATTTTTCAATGACTCTCTCATTCTTTTGTGACCTGGTGGCATCATGTATGAAAATGTGTTAGTGACAGTTCCAGATGCTACAACATACATGTTTAAAGACGTAGGAGGTCTCCAAATTATGTATAAAAAGTGATACATGTTACTTGCCTTGCTCATGGACTTCATCGTGTTGTTAAACAAGTCCATGCTCTTTATCTGTAAGTTAATGCATTAATTGCATCAGTGAAGAATGTGTTTTTAAAAGTTCCATCCCGGATGGAAAAATTTACCTTCCTCTCCTCTGGCTCCAATTCTAATAAGATGGGGAACGTAGATAAACGTTGCTATTTACTTGGATGTATTAAAGAATGTAGTAAACGAATTAAATAGCGAAGATGCGCACTGCATATAAGACGCACATACATTTTTTTTGCAAAAAGGTGCGCGTGAGGATATAATTTATATTAAAACCAATTTTGCTTGTTTATCCGATGCTTTAAAAGTATTTGAGAGGAAAGGACTGTCTTTGTCAAAAAGTATCGAAATTGTAGAACAGGTTAGAATGTCTTTAATGCAAAAAAAAAATAAAAATAACTACCAAAAATGAATCAGTGTTTTGAAAAAGAATACTGATTTGAGACATATTAGTGCGTTCTGGGATAATAAAGAGAAACAGTATTTGTGTTTTTAGTATATTGTCCATTTGTCTCATGTAACGTGGAGAGGATATACTATTAGGAGAAAATTTGTATTTGAAAATGTATTACGGTGATTTATTTAATAGTTCAGATTAATACTGTTGCTTGAATTAGTTTAGTTTCTTATCATTTTTTAATGTATATAAATGTTTCTGTTTTTTGCTTTTTGTATAAAATTAACGCGCATTGTACAGATTTTTCCATATCCATTTTTTAATATTTGTTTTATTGCCGCATATTTTTGATTTATTTATTTATTGATCTAAATAAACGCATATTTAAGTGCATATTTTCATGTTTTTCAAGGCGTATTTGCAAGTATAATATTTGATTTTTAAATGCATAATTATCCTAAACCTATTTATTAATATTCGTTCACCCATTTGGGTGTTACATAGTTATAAGGAAAAATATATACAAATAGTCAGATACAGGTGTCCCACGTAATATGACGAACTACCTTGTATGATTAGGTTGTGTGCTGCACAAAGAAAAGTTGAATACAAAAATTTCATGGTGTCATTAAAATGTATAGTTTATATTACTTTCATGTATACAGGGCGTTTATTTTGCCCTCACCATGTACCAATTTTCTTATCTTAAAAAGCGCACCATGGATGTAGATTTTTTCAAAAGCGATTCCAACATTATGGATCTGAGTTAGTACGTTTCTGATATATTGGCATTTATCTTCAGAATTTTGCCAATATTTTCACTTTTTACTAAGATACCCTAAAAAGTCTTTTAATGTATTTATTATCTAAGTTCAGTTATCGATTTTTTAAGCAAAATTAATGATAAAAAATCCTCTTTTCCCTTGTAAACTTCGTCCAACTACACTGCTGGAACTTCGAAGTACACCAAGGAAATTTTTACTGGAAATTCAAAATGAAATATTTTCAATTCGGATGACGATTTTAAGTTATGGTTTTCGGCCTTTTTCGTTTGCCGAATTCCTTGCAGCCCGATAAGGACAGCCTCAGCACTCCATCGCAACCGTCTTATACAAGGTGTTATATAAGACCCTGTCATTTTTTAAAAAGCTTATTCGACCAGAACTCTTAGTGTGGAAGATTTCTTTTTCTCTTTGTGCTACCAAAATAATCTAGAGCTAGAAACGATTTCCAGCGATTTTTTTTCTTCATTTCCGATATAAAGGGTTTTTTAGAAAAATTGATTTTTTTTTAAATAGTCTGCTGAAAAAAGCTTACTTATGGCAATCAGATTTATTATGGTCTATCAGATTATGAACAGGGTTAAAACCCTTAAGTATTCCACCATGAATATTGTATACAGGATGCACCAAAAACTACCGATCCTAAACTTTAACAATGTTGAATTTCTGCTCCTCAAGGTAGGTAGTATTCCAGACTTTTGTTACCCACTGAATTATTGGGACATATTCTCAGTTAATTGGAAATTATGGGTAAGTAAGTCTGTATAAACAAAAATAACATGTGAAACTGTATTTTATTGGGAAAATAGAATTATATTAATGATAAAAGGCGATTTTTCATTTTTTATTAAAAAATCTGTTTTAAATTAAAGGCTATATCTGAAAGAACTCGACAAAATTTTAAATGTAAAAAATTGTTTTGGTAAAAATGTCCATAGTTACTAAAACTGACATTAAAAGCAACATCGAACTCAAGATTAATATAAAAACCAAACCCAACAAATCACTATTTAACATCCACCTCTTAGTTTTTGGTGAACCCTGTATACAGTATTCATGTTGGACAATTTAAGGATGCCAACCTTGTTCATAATCTGATAGATACGCGTTTTATTACCACTAGTGGGCTTTGTTCAGCAGATTATTTTAAAAAAATCAGTCTTTCGAAAAAAAACCCGTATGTCGGAAAAGAAGAAAAAATTTCAAAATCGCTAGAAATTGTTTTTCGTACCTAGCTCTAGATTATTTTGGTTGTACAAAGAGAAAAACATATCTTCCATACTAAGTATTCTGGTCGAAGAAACTTAAAAAAAAATGACAGGGTCTTATGTAACCCCTGTATAAGACTGTTGCTACGGTGTCCTGAGGCTGACTTTATCGGATTGCATACTACGGATATTGATCAAAGAAAAGCCGAAAACGGCAACACAAAAAATATTTCGTTTTGAATTTCTAGTAAAAATTTTTTGGTGCACTTCGAAGTTCCATCAGTTTAGAGAATTCTAAAAATAATAACAGTAATTACTGAAAATAATAAAGATGACCTAAGTAATAACACATTAAATAGTATGTTTCAAACAGCAGTTGTCTCTACGACAGTTAGCCCTGTTGTCAACTGCAACTTCGGTATTGCAAGTGCAATATTTTACGATAAATTTTGCTTATAGTCTATTGGAACAGTTGTGATTAAAAAAAAATTGGCTTTTAGTTAAATTTTTTAAAAATCCCCTTACATCATTGCAGTTGGATTTAAACGCAAGGTTAACAACTGTCTTTTATGTTCGTTAACTATCGTAGAAACAAAAGCCCTTTTATTTACAAATTTGACATTCTGGCACTTGCTATTCAATTTTTTTTTCATTTGGTAATGTGTATTACATTATATATATATATATATATATATATATATATATATATATATATATATATATATATAGTTATTCCTGCTTCTAGTTTTGCTACTTTTTTTTTATTTACGTTTATATAATTGCTGACAGTTGGAGGTATTACAGACTATCCTGTATTATGACTAATAGCACAACTCGACGTTAGATTAAACTAAATCAAAAAATTGACAGGAAATAAGTATTGATTTGTTAAGCCTTTTGCTAGTATTTAGAAGCTGATATCGGGCACAAATTTTGGCTAAATGCAACTTTTATGAATAATGTATTTAATATTAACCGTAGATAAATATTTTTCGAAATACGTATTTTATGACCAATCCGTATCAGTTTCCTTTCAATTTTTTTTCTGCTAGCTTGGCGCTCGTTAAAAGATACAACCAAAATAAAGTTTTTTGCAATTAATTCAAATGGAGCTGATAAATTTAGTTTATGGAATAGTATCTTTTATACACATGCCTGTTTTAACAAAACCAAGAACCAACCAAATATTAGCCTACTTTTAAAAATAATATAATGCTATAAGTATAAAAATAAAAGCACGAAACATCCAGTTTTAATTATCGATGAAAAGCACTTTTTTCCGTCTTTGAACCAATTTGCGCCATTGAGCATTACTTTTTATTGAGAATTTATAGATTTTCAATCAGAAGGCTGGGTAAAAAATATTTTCAAATCACCTTTCTTATATAAAATATGATACTGACTGTAATGGAGGGTATAAAATAAGAAATTTAAATTCAGCACTGAATTAGTAACATTTGAAGACCATGATTCTTTCACAGATTACACCTTCCAGATGCAAGTCCTCTCGATATGGCGAGGCCCCAGTTTTCGTCGTTTTTCCAATTGATGAGCGCCAATTGGGAATATATTCCACGCCGTGGCGCTTTCGCATCTGATAGGTGTAATCTGTAATTCTGCTGAAATTGATGTTTTGGATATATTTGCGTATGAAATATGTAAATTTAAAGCGCTAAATTATTTATATTTAATTTGCCAAACGAAATTTATTAGCTAAAGCACTAATAAATATCCGAAGAGAAAACTTAATCAAACCTTATGATTCCGGGATTTTTATATTTCTTTTTTTTTTGTTTGAAATTAATGAAAAGCAAAGAATGAAATGGCACAACCCAAAAAATACGTACGTTTAGAAAAAAAAGACTTGGTCTTTGCGCTCTTTATTTTTATCTATAAACAAATTTTTAAAAAAACAGCAATAAACATCGTTTGATTAGTTAATTTTATAAAACTCGTTTACTCCAGTAGTTTTTCACTTATTAATTTAAAAAATTTTTGTTTTCTTCCCAATTACAGAATTCTTAGCTTTTGTCGTTTCCTCCCTTTATAACAGGAGTGTCAAACTTATTACAGGTGAAAGGCCAATTGTTATTATAATAATAATAATTAAAATCTAAAGATATCTCATCTAGGTAAGATACATTTCTGCTGTTTAGGGCTTCATGTTTATTTTTGTGGTTGCGTAGTAGGAACACCTTACGTTACTATTATTATCTTATTTTCAAGCTCAAGTAGAAAAACATAAACTCAAAATAGTAAATTATATAACATCACAACCTAAAATTTAAAAAATACAACTAAAATACATGTTTGATCCCTAGACATTCTGTATTTATAACAAAAATGTGTAATAACGGATTGAATAAAACTCATTTCAGTAGTCAGATAAAAAATGATAAAGCAAGGAATATTAAAAAATTTTGTACTACAAAACGCTCGTTAAATTCGGTTTTAAACGTTCCAACCTAACTTACATATTTTTTGAACATTAAGTAGGGAAAAGCATACAATTTCATTTATGAGCCAGAGTCGGAGAGGTTTTTCATTTTTTTAAGTTGTATACAAATTTCAACTTACAAGTAGTAACTTTTTTTAAAACTGTGTGAAATGATATCTACCGAACTTGGGTGTAGTAAGGCATGACTTTAAATTAATTTTCAGATTTGACTGAAGCATTGTCGCTATTTAACCCACAGATTACTCCTACCAGATGGGAATCTTATCAATACGCGCAGGATCAATTTTCGGCTTTTTTACAGTTGGCGAGCGCCAGTCGGCTTAGTATTCCGGTACTTGTAGCGTGCAGTGATAGAACAGGTCACGCGCTCCAGCGAAAGAAAAGAAGCACTATTAAGGAAAACGTTATAAATTAACTAGATGGGGCATATGCAGCACAAGTTGATTAGGAAATAGTTGTAAATATTGACATTTTTTAGGTATAACCCTTTCGCGGTATAAAAATTCTTAAAATTAACACTCTTTTAAATATACATAAATATATCTTACAGTAGGATATTCTATTTAGAAAACTAACCCATACAGAGGTAATATAATAATAAAAAGTAAACAGGTCAGCCATTATCCAAGTCTAAAATAAATGCCGGCCGCAGCTCTGGAAAAATAGTTATTAGTATAGATCTCAGGAGTACAGCACAACATTTGTGAAGTGGAACGATTTAATTTTCTACAATATTAAATTTTTTTTCATGTTTTTATACACAAACGTTAACAATCTACGCGCGCCATGTGGTGTCGATGCAGCTTTAAATTTCCAATTATTTCATGTTTCATGTTTCAAACTAAATATATTCATGTAATTTCTTTTTACATTTTTGTTGATGAAATAATGATTGCCCTGCCATCGAACTATATCAGAACCGGTTTTTTTTGGCGTCTATCTGGCTTACTTTTCTTAAATTTTCAAATTAAATTATTTAGTGACGTTGTAGTTCTAAAGGAAATCAAAATGCCTGGGTATAAATGTGTTTGTAAGTATTATCCTTCAAGAACGGAAATGGGAATATGTTTTTTAATTTTCTTAGTGATGGCTCAAGATATGTATATTTTGTGAACGATCTTGCCACGTGAGTAGACAAATAATACTACTAAGAAGTAACACAGTCATGAAGGTATCAATGCTTCAACAATCAACATTCTAAACGAATAAAGCCTGGTTTATTTATATTATTTTATCTAAAAATCTTAGGTCTTATTCACTTATTCATATGGTTAAAACATTGTTTTACTAGTGCTATAAACAGTTGAAAAATTAGAAAATATTTGTTATATTTTAACATACTTAAAATATAAATACAACATTTTCAGAGTCCAATTGTCGTAATCCTTTTCACCTGGTCCAATTGATGTATTCCACGCCGTTACGACTGAATTTGGGTATGTGGAGAATATTAATACTTTTCCATCTGGTTGACGTAATCTGTGTTTAAGCCATGTGCACTTACAGGGTAGTCCAATAATAGAGAACGTCGGCTGTAGCTCGGAAAAAAATATTTATAGGTAAATCGGCCAAGAGAAATCGCTGTCAATTATTTTCAAGCCGCTAGGGGGCGTAACAGCAACACAAAAGTGTAAATGCCAATTTTCTTTTAAATTTCCGTAATTGAGGTATGTTGAAAATTTAAGGATTATATTTTTCAACCAATTACACACTTTTTTGTCTATTTTCAAAAATAAAGTGGTCGGGGATGGTCAAACATTTTTACTTTCAAATGTTGATATCTCTGTTTTGGATGAACTGATTTTATTCAACTGTGTCGAAAAAAGTGCTTTTTTGCTCTACTCGTGGAGCCATAAACTGTACCGTAATGAGTTCGTTAGTGGTCACTAGATGGCGTTTCGGAATTCTCGAAATAATGTTAATTTTCTCAAAAAAAATCAAATAATACGCTATGACTTTTTTATCACAATTTATTTGATAGTTGAAGGGCATTGAATAGTGAAATTAAAAAATCAGGTCCGCATTTAAATTAAGAAAGTTGAAGATGGTCTCTCGAATCCGAAACGTTGGATTGGAAAATTAATCATGCCGTTTTTAGAAGAGAAGGAAATTATTTTCATCTCATTTCAATTAATCGTAAAATGTTAGGAAAACCAAAAAACAAGGCTCCAATAGAAACTTTAGTAATCTTGCATAACTGTAAAGAACAAAACTTAACAAAGGAACAAAACAAAAAATACTAAAACTCAGTTTCATAATCACATAAACTTTGCAATAAAATAGCTAAAGCTAGGGCGAGGCAGGGCAGGAATCGATTTCTGCAAAAAAGATTAAACCGAGTTCTAACTTGCCTCAGCGAAACAACCAAAAAAAAAACGACGAAATGAACTAACAACAAATTTATTTAAAATTACTGAAAACTACTCAAGGTAAGAGACTCGACCTACTACAAGAAATGACCGTGGACCGTATTAGAAATGCCATCCAAAGTATCTCTATGGCAGAAGTGGAGGCTGCAGTCTAATCGATATAGGAAAGATGTCGGCATTTTGAGCAGAAAAATCGAGTCCTGCCCTGCCTCGCCCTAGCTTTAGCTATTTTATTGCGAGGCTTATGTGATTATGAGACTCTGAGAGTTTTAGTATTTTTTTGTTTTGCTGCTTGGTTAAGTTCTGTTCTTTATAGTTATGCAAGATTACTAAAGTTTCTATTGGAGCCTTATTTTTTCCAATTTTTTGGTTTCCTAAAGTCTTAGGATTAATTGAAATGAGATATGAAAATAATTTCCAGTCTACAAAGTGGCAAAGTTAATTTTGCGATCCGACGTTTTGGATTCGAGACACCATTATCTTAATTTAAATACGGACCTGGGTTTTTTTATTTCAACATTTAATGCCCTTCATAATTACCCAATACACTGTGATATAAAAGTCATAACGTACCATTTGATTTTTTGAGGAAATCAGCATTATTTGGATTATTCCGAAACAATGCCATATAGTGACCACTAACAAAGTCATTACGGTACAGTTTATAGCCCCACGACTAGAGCAAAAAAAGCACTTTTTTTCGACACCAAGTCAAATAAAATCGGTTCATCCAAAACAGGCATATCAACATTTGAAAGTAAAAATGTTTGACCTATCCTCACCGCTTTATTTTTGAAAATAGACAAAAATGGTCTCAAGCAAATCATGTCTAAGAGCGTAATTGGTTGAAGAATACAATGCTTATATTCTCAACATACTCAATTGTGGAAATTTAAGAGGAAATTGGCATTTACAGTTTTGTATTGCTGTTACGCTCCCTAGCGGCCAGCTTTCGAACTTGAAAATAATTTACAGCGGTTGCTCTTGGCCGATTTAGTTATAATTTTTTTCCCATTAGTTCTGTAACGGTTCCCCGAGCTATAGCCGACGTCCTCTATTATTCGACCACCCTGTACAAGTAAAGGTTACAATTTTTGTGACGCAACTCATTAGCGCCAGGATAAAATCGCGGGCCGCATACAAAACCAAAAAGGGCCGCGTGTTGACACTCCTGCTTTAAAGGAATTATAATATGTATTTGCATTTTCTGTTCCCTACAGGGATTTCCTGTTAATTGCTGAAAACCTGATCGTTATATACTTCTCATTAAAAGTTAGTATTAATAATATAAAAGTCATGTAGATGGCGAAATTTTTTGGAAGCATAACAAGTTAAAATTTGATTGCATTTATTTATATCGAAAATTTCAAGTGTTTTGTTATGTTATATAATTTATTCATTATTATGCATTTGGATAATTGTAAAAAGATTTTTCATTTAATTTGAAAACTAAAGTGAACAGGGAAAGGCTTTTATTTTAGTACAAATATTTTAAGTTTAGTTTAAGTGCTAATTGGATAAGTTAACTAGAACCTTAAAGAAACACAATTATTGCATCTGTATCAGATTAGCTTTTTAGATTGGCTGGTAGTTTCTTGAAAGCAGCACTAGATGATGTTATTTATTATTAGACATATACATATATGCCAAAATTATAACTGGTCAATATACCTGGTGTCAACGACATTACTTGTCAACCTCTCGTTTCTTTGATAACAAATCATCAGAAGTTTAAAACGTTACGTGGTTGGCTTAGATGCAGATTTTGGTGATTCAGTTATTTCGCATCCGGTTTAACCGGAGGTATTGTCAACTTCGGTATATTTTAATTGTACGAACATTTCTAATAATAAATATTATATGACAGTTTTCGAGAAAATGGCAATTGACAATGTCACATTACAAATTATTACGTTCCCGCATAAAAGAAATGAATGTAGAATCTAATATAGTATTTTAGGCTTATGTAAGGTAGAGTTCGTGTATTTGGAGAGCTGATGCAGCGGGCCCCTGTGTATCAAATAAACTTTGATTTTCGATAACGTCGGACCCATGACTGGAAGAAAAAATAAAATTGGACAGGGTTCATTGGCGCACTATTTTATTATTTTTATTTTTTAATTAAAAGGGAGAAATTAGGTTAAGTTTGATTGATTTGATTGATTTACCAAAATACTTTCCAGGTGCGTTAAGCACTTGTCCTTGTCAACTACTATTAGCAATCACATTTACTTGACATACATTCTTTTATTTAAACATCTATCTGAAATGTGTCTAATTGTCTAAGTGCGCAGTTCTGGTTTCGGTGCATCTTTAAGTTTCTACTAACGGATTAGGCAATGTTAAAGTATAAATAAGTAGATAACTTTTATTATTACGTGTTATTATTTATTTGCTTTTAAATTTTATTGCAAAAATGTTGAACCGATTTCATAAAAAGCTTTAAAAATTAGAAAGTAACTTTTTGAACCATAACAGGTAATTATTAACCAAACTTTAACTATTTTAATTGAGAACAATTCGAATTGCTGTTGAACGAATAATTCACTACTATGGCTTTTAAAATGATATTTCATTTTTTGGTTTAATTTATTTACAAAAATGTTTAGTTAATATAATGCAGGGCTTCAATTGTTTTTCGTGTTATTTATCTTGAATTTATTATTTATTTGTTTACGAAATTAGAGTGTTTGCCCTAAATAATTAGCTTTTTAACATTTCCCAATATTAAGGGACAATAAATAAAAATGTAAAGCAAACTAAATGTGACTCTGGACACTTTAAAAGTTAAGAGTCATATTTTTGTAGTACTGTAGAATTTTCTCAATAGCTTTACATTTAACTTTTTTCCAAGTTCATCCTACACCCCTGCCACTAAATGTTCACATACGTGCTGTATCCGTATAGAAAAAAATCGTAAATTCATTAACATTTTTTTTTTCATTGTTAATAAACTTTAAAAACACTTTAATAAACTCAAGCTGAACCGCTATAGGAAAATAAAATTAAAGAATACCTCGCGTTTTACTTATTTAATACTTTATTTTGTGAATAAAAAGAAAGACATTCATTTGTTAAAAATAAACCCAAAAGAACAGCTATGAATCTGATTAGTGCATTACAAATAGGTGTGATCTGTGCCTTTGATAAAAATTGCAATAAAACTTATCGATGTGTCAAATTAATTAATCCAGAAACAACTATTTTCTTATTTAGCAAAGGAAGGAAGCTAGATACCTTATTCTTAACATACCAATTTGGTCGTTTATAACACTAGCTGCATCAACTAAAAATATGATATTTCAATCCTCATTTTTTCGAAAAATTTCAGATCTGTTTTATTGTTTATACAATTAAAACACAAAGCGATTCTTTTCCGGTTTCGCCAGCAGTTCCCACTTGCCCAATTTGGTTATTTTTTTTTAAATTAAATAAAGATTAAATAAACTTTGCTGTTGCAAATATGAAAGAATAACACGCACGTGAGGTGAAAATGCTCTATATTGGTTTAAGAAGAAGCCTCATTAAAAGTACATTTTTTAAAAATAAATATGATACTTATTGGTATTTTACTAAATAAAAATTTTAGTACTATTATCCTCAAAAAAACCTGAAAATCAATTTGCCCTTAACGTATCTCAAAAGGAAATCAGGAAATAACCCTTAAGATGAAAAAGATGACAACGCTGAACTGTGCCGTATTTGTTAGCCCAACCACTCGAAAACTCTCGAGGAAACCAAATCTGCGTTTGAACCAACCACATAATATTCCGTAATTTTAAATTGACAGGCTGTGAGTAATCTAGTTGATGCCGGTATATTTTTTATTAAAAAAGTTTGATGTGCCATCTGTTTGCGCTATAGGCAAAAAATAATTTCAATATTCTATAAATTTTTTTCGGCAATGGAAAACTATATTTTTGTAATATAGAATATTGATGTTACTTTTATAGGATTTTGTTAATACTGTTTAAACAAATTAGGGAACAAGAGATATTGGAATATTTTTTTCACACATTTTGTTATTTTAATTTTTAGGTAAATGTGTAAGCAGTTGGCACTACTTATATATAAAGCGGTATTTATATGGGTCTTCTTTACACCTTTTGGATAAAAGATTGCAATTGCATTGTTTATTTAAAAAATATATATATTATAATATTATTTTCTTTTTTCCAAACGGTCAAGAGACTCCTATGAAATTTATAACATGTTTTGTGTTATGAATATCTATTAAACTGTTCGAGAATATCACTATTCTCTTCCATTTACATAAGAGGTGTTACCTGATATGCTCTGTAAGCTCGTAATATGTTTTAAATGTGGAAGGTTTTCTACGCATTTGAACATACATTCCTAGTGATTTTTAGTTTTTAGTTCTGTGATCTTCATTCTGATATATTAATTTTAGCTACCTTAAAGTATAAAAAGTTAGAATTAAAAATAGTAAAACTTCAGAGACCAGTAAGTAAATTTGCCATACAGTATAATTTCAAGATATATGTACAGACATTTAGAGTAATATTATGTTTTAAAGGAATTGAAATTATATGTATGTACTTGTATCAAATGGGTATGTATATACATATGTTCAAATAGATGAAAATGTCCGAAACCAAAATTAGAATGAAATTAATTATACAAAAACCTATTAAACGATTATTTAAATATATGTATTTTTTTATAAATCCTGTAGCATGACAAGAATTAAAATACCACCGTCGGAAATTACGGCATATACAGAGTGGCCCTTTAAATCAGATTATTTTTCTGATATAAATTGGAAAAAAAAGAAGTTCATGTAAACAAGGGTCCACAAACGCTTCGTTTTCGATATACTGTGTGTTAAAATTTGATATTATTCTTTTTAGTTTTTTTCATATGTCGTCAATTTCTAGAGGTTTTTATGTTAAATTTGGGCACACATTATCCTATGACTAATATCAATAAAGGAACTGAATAGGTTTTTAAAAAAATGTACAAGGTGTTTTCGTGTTGCGATTACTTTAACGCTCCCTAACATTCTATTCTGTAACTCTTTGGTCTCTTATGTTTTTTCGTTATTTTATTTCGTTAAGAAGTTATTTAGCAAAAGTTACATTTTCCCATATCGCACATTGGCTATCAAATTAGCTACGCGTGAAACTAGATTTCTACTCCCATGCTACTTTTAAGTAGGATATTTGGCTTATTTTGGGGTCACAAGACGTATTGACCAATCCCGTTCAGTAATATATACGCTTATTTTTGCAGAGTATAAACAAGGTTTCTTAGATTCTTGGTGTAAAGCCTGGTAGCGCAATGGTAGAATGGTCAATTTTCATTGCTAAGGATGTGTGTTCGAACCCTGGTGCGGGCGATGACTTTTTTAAAAAGTTTATAATTTTGTGTGTAGTTGTGTTTTAAAAATCGGACGATAGCAATATTTTCATAGACTGGTTTGAGCACTCCCTACTACCCGTCCTCAAAAAACTTCATAGCCCCAAAGCAGTCATTGGCGACAACTTGGCCTTACATATCAGTGCGCACGTATTAGCATTGTGTGGATAAAATGACATACAATTTTTATGTCTACGTCCTAATACAACCGGCCATTAAAACAAAAATGGCGACAAATTTTAACAGAATATAAAACAAAAACTACCAATAAGACAGTTGCAAAGGCAGATTTTCCTCGACTTTTAAAAACTCTAATGACCGCTGTGAAAGAAAATGGCAAAGACAGTTTGATTAACGGATTTAGGAAAGCGGTAATTGTTCCTATAAACCGAAATGAGGTGCTCGACAGACTCCCTTCAAGGAAGAGTGCTGCTCAGGAAATCAGTGAGCACTTCGAGCACGACGATTCTGTCTTGGAGTTTTTAGACCAAAAAAGATTTGGTTCTTCTGAAACACCTCAAAGATCTCATCAAGTCGAAATTGAACACTCTTTCAGAGAAAAGTGTCTCATTAACAGATATTCACCCAAGTGGATCTCTAGAAAAGGGAAATACCAGAACATCAAATCCAATTTAATCCAATATTCTGAAGAAGAATCAATTGGATTGGTCGACAGCGTCGAGGAGGGTGAAACAATGAAAAGGAAGAGTCCTTATTCTATTGGAGACTTTGTAATTTACACCTATGGTGGAAAGTATTTAGTCGAACAAGTGATAGAGGTACTTGAACAATCTTATAAAATTAAATCTATGGAGAAAAGTGGTTTATTGGTTGCCCGAAAGTAGCTTTTCCCCCATTAACAAGATCATAATAAAATATTGAATATTTCGTTATTTTACTTTTCAATAATTTTATTAGTTCTTATATTATTACTTTCGAGTTTCGAATTGATTTTCACGATTTTATTGTGAAAGTTGAAGATTAGAGGCTAAAAAATTAATCTAAATGTCAAAAGTAGAAATCTACAAAAGATGTCAAAAATGTACATCTGTGAATATTTTGGAGAATACTGCCGGAAAATTTCTTTGCCAAGTTTCAAAAGGCAAGTTTCCGGCGTCCATCATTAGTGACATCTAAGATGTCTTTGCAGTCTGGAAACAATGATTCTAGTATGTTTAGACGTAGCTGTAACCAAGTATCGCAAACATATGCAGTTTGGTCAGATGAAAGTCATATCATGAATAAAAAGGGAATTGAGCAAGGGGTGACCCTTGAGGACCTGTTAGGAAGGGCGACGAACAGTCACGCCTTCAAACGAAACCCATCTGTTAAAAAGGGTTGGATAAGTCGGACTTGGAAATTCGGACATCCCAGTCGGTTTTAAAAGATCACGGACACGAAGCAGAAAGTTTTGAAGGGCAAATGGTAATAAAAATTTTAAGTTTATAATAGAAAAAGAAAACAACGTTTATATATTTAACATAGATATCGCGGTTTAAAGCATAGCTCTTCAACATGTGACAGCTGCCTGAAAAAATTATTAATTTAGGGCCGCACCAATAAGCGAAAAAGAAACGAGCATTTGTATGTTGGTGTAATAAAAGTTTGCCTATTCATTAGTTCTTCATAAATTAGATTCATTTAGATACTGACGTTGGACGAAAAAAAAAACATAAAAAGGAAAGCAAAAAGTGGTCTTTAATAGAAGATCTAGTAGGGATAATAGTGTCAAACTGGCTCAAGAAAAACGAAAATCCCCCATGGGCGGTCAATAAGTTAGCGTTTAACTGGATCAGGTTAAACCAAGTTCAATAATTTCTATTAGTAAAAAAATCAGTGCTTAAGGCAATCCGCAAAGAATGGTAACAACAGCCCCATGCCACCCGCAGGTCGATGCTGAACATCCCGGGTTTGAAGCCTCAATATTTATGGCACCTCAATAGGGGCGCAATATTAAATCTCAAACGGGTCAGCTCTGGATGGCGCGCGTTCACCCTAAGCTCCTGGCTAATGGATAAAACGGCATTTCGAAGTTAATATATGTGAGTGTCATTTCTAAGTTTATATATAAAAAACTCGGTGAATTTCCGTTTCCCGGAACTTTCCTCGTTATGAATATTTCGTTTTATTAAATTAGGAATAGTGAAGTGTGACCCAATTTAATTCCGCACAAAGCCATTTAGTAACATAGTCTTTTCAAGCATTTTCCTTGGGTTATATTTTGTTCCACTATATTGGATTCGTACCATATTTTACCTATACCACACGTGATTTTTAGGCAAAATTTAAAGTAAATTGAATAAGTTGTTTTTATATTGATTTTTTTTAGGACCCCCATTTTGTTCCTTTATGTCGAATTCGTACCAGTTTATCCCTATATCGCATTTAATATTTCTGCAAAATTTGAAGTCAATTGAATAAGAAGATTTTTTACGTTAATTTTTTAAACATTTTATTTGCCCGCAATTTTGTTTCCCCATCTGGCATTCGTACCAAAATTTTATCAGTTATCTCTATGTTAGACACAAAATTTAAAATTAATTTAATACGTAGTTTTTCAGGCTGATTTTTTATACATTTTATTAGGCTGCCATTTTGTTTTGCAATTTTGGATTCGTTACAAAATGTTACCAGTTCATTCCTATGTAACACTTGATTTTTGTACAAAATTTCAGGTAAACTGGATAATTAGTTTTTTAGTAATAATTTTTTAAAATATTTCACTAGGCCGCCATGTTGTTCCCCATATTGGATTTTGACCACAATATTACCAGGTCATCCCCACATGATCCTTAAGTTTTGACGAAAATTGAAGTTGAAGATATGTAAAACCTGGAAGGATGATTTTTTTCACGATTGCAAAAATTTTATTTGGCCGCCATTTTGTTCCGCCATATTGAATTCGCACCACAATTTTACTAGTTCATCTCTATACCAGAATTATTTCTTGCTTAAAAAATCAATCGATTAAGTAGTTTTTCAGGCTGAATTTTTAGATATTTTATTAAGCCGCCATCTTGTTTCACCATCTTCGATTCGTTCAAGAATTTTGCTAGTTGATTCCTACGTAATATTTGATTTTTTTGCAAAATTTGAGGTAAATTGGATAAACAGTTTTTTACTAATATTTTTTTAACATTTTACTAGGCCGCCATTTTGTTTGGCCTTACTGGATTTTTGCCAAAATGTTACCATGTGACCCTTAATTTTTGACCAAAATTTGCAGTCAATGGGATAAATAGTTTTTAGCTATGCCGGGAAAAGATAGACGGACAGACAGAATCGAGAAAACACGTTTCTTTGGCATCTAGGAACTTCGAAACGTAAAGATCTGAAAAATCTCGGAGGGTGAAGTGTGTAATAGACTTCCCTTTTACGAGAGAAGTAAAAAATATTTGCGAAATTTAACATTGTGTAACTTTGTTAGTTCTAATCTGATTTTAAAAAACTTTGAACTGATAGCAAATTTTATTTATTTATTTTCCATTTTTACAGTACAAAATTATCTTAGATAATCAGAGGCGATTTGCATCCTGAAAGTTTTATAGGTACAGAAAACAGAGCCCAGGATGCACTTGTTATTCTGGTATATGTAAATAATAAACCAGTCCCATTATTAATTATTAACTAAACGAGATATAATACATTTTAGCCTATTTAAAGTATTATAAATAATATGAATTATAATGGATATCCAAAAATACAATAATAGTATATATAAATTCTGCAATATCTGAGGACATGAATATATTTTTAATTTTTTTCTTCAAGAAACTTAGACTAATATTATCTTGGACGAAGATACTTCGTAAACTGACAGGTAATTTGTTGAACATTTTTGGTCCCAGAATGTAGGAAGATTTTTGAATACTTGTTTAAACTCGACTTTCAGGGTTAGTTCTTGCCCAAGTCTGGTAGAATTTTGATTATTAGGTCTCAGATCTAATATATGTTTATGTTTAAAAATAAACAACGATATTGTTGAAGCATACTGCTTTCGAGTGTTCGTCTGTCGAAAGAGCTCCTCAGAGGGATGCTGTACATATTGGTTGCCCTTAGAAACATTTGCAGTTTTATAATAAAATTGATTTGCCTCATAAGTGCCACCCCACACACATATTCCATACGTTAAAATTGAGTGTGCTAAAGCGTTGTAAAGGAGTAATAATGCATGTTTGGGTAGAAGACGTGAAGCGTATCTTATTTTCGCAAGAACATACAATAATTTTTTCCTAGTGTGGCATAGGTGGAAACTGGTAAAATATTGGTAGGAATCCAAGATGGTATATATTTGAAGGAAATATTGGTAGGAACAAAATGGCGTCGAATAAAAATGTTTGAAAAGACAGTATATATGTGTTCCTAAATAACTATGTACTGGTCTCAATTGGATCAGACTTCACTATTCCTAATAAAAATAAAGATTCATAACGAGGGAATGTAAAGGAAATTTTCCGATTATTTTGTCTACCTTGTCATTTGAATGGAGAGATGTATCTCGATTTGCTAGAAGGCGCTATTGAACATGGATACAAAGTTTTCGGTGAGCCATCCTGTGTATTAATAAATCAAACTATAAAGCAATAAATTAGGATATCTAGATTTCTTTTAAATACCTAGCTGCCTAGATATTTTTTATAAATAAATAGCATTTAATGTGCCACGCTTTATTAAAAAAAAAGGTTTCCTGTTTGTATTTACCAATAACAATATGAATATATTAAAGGAAAGTAAAGAAAGTGTTTCCAGCCTTGGTGGGAAAACGAATTCCTAAAATATCTGAAAGAACCAGCGAGATTTACTAGAATTGATACAAGGATTTGGCATTGTGTTGTATAGTTAGTAGTAGGTTAGAGTAGGTTATTGACAGTCAGTGGTGTATTTAGGGGGGGGGCAAAGAGGGCATTTGCCAAGGCACAGAGCTCTTAACCCAGGCAAAATGGTTGAAAGTAAAAATTATTTATTTTATAAGGCATTACCATGATTATATAAGTGGGAACCTTTTTTTTTGTCATCATTAATTTTTAATTTTCATAATCTTGTGTCATGTTAACAAAGAAAAAAAAGGCTTTTTTAAATTTTGCAAATGTAAATGCTTTTTAATTTTTTTTTAGCTTGCCAAGGTAGTATTTTCGGGGAAGTATCCGATAAAATGATACTTATTATTTAATACTTTGTTCATTGCTTTTCACCTTTAATTATTAATGCGACGCCTTCCAGAAAACTTCAGTGTCTACTACTTTATTACCACCGTGTTTCTAAGAAACGGTGTGGGGTGTGCAAATTTTGTTGACGGCACCCCAAGACGCCCTTTACAAGTAACTGAGAAATTATGCAACAGCAAAATCGAGACGCCCTTACTTCGCCATGAATTTTTAACACCCTTTATTATATACAATCTGAAGTCGGTGACTCACTTTTTTTGTGATTTTGGGGAGACCCAAATGTTTTTGTCACCCTGTACATGGCAAAGACAAATTTAAAAACTAGGTAACATTTTCTGAGGAAAAATAAAGTTGTGTGGATCGGGATATTTCGGCGCTTAGGGCTTTAATTTTGAGTCAGACAATGGAGGAGGAGGGATGAATAAAATGTAAGTCCTTCAGATAAATATCACTTTATTTCCTACTGATTGTGTATATTATAATATCCTAATATAGGTATATAGTGTAGGTAAAAAAGTCGTCCACAGCCCCATTTTTAATAAAAACAGATGAATTAAAATGGGATATGGATGCATGACTATTTTGTTACATTCTTATAAAAAGTATCACAATCATCTTTTGTCGAGGTTTTGCTCAACACTTTCTGCATATAAAAAAATTCTACAGGCTGACGCAATTTTCATGCTTTTTCTAACGCCTAGTGTAAAGTTAATGTATAATAAATTAGTTTCAAACTTCGATGATGATTAACAAGTTGCCTGTAAAAGCTTAATTATAATATGTGGCATATAAGTCAAATATTGGAAGTAATTTGCATGAAAATTGCAACATTCTGTATATCTTAGTTAAGTAAATATCTTTTTAAACATGAATGAATACTCTGCAAATTATATAGCAAATTATAATGCAAGTGTCTGCATGAGACATCATGTCCCGAGTTATATCTTAGTCAGCAGGTAAACCGCCTTGGACAGCATTGATCTCAAGAAATGTTTATTCCCTGTCTGGATCATACAATAAACATTTTTAAAACATCTAATACGTTATACTTATACATTCAACCAACACTCACATTATCAGAGTGATAAACCATCATAATACAAACTTTTCTAATAAAATTGAAAATTTCACTCATCTGATAATTTTTTTCTTTACGCGTTAGCTTACGAATTGAAATAGAAGATTTAGTAATGAGCACCAGCCAATAGAAAACAAATCTGCATTTTAATACATTATATCATTCAACAATACTATTCGAGAAAATGTAATATGTATAATTTTTACTTTTTTAACATTTTTAAAGATAGGGTTTGGACTAAGAGAAACAAAAAAAACAGCTGACATCAATTAAAATCTCTCTCGGGCCAGACTTGATCATTGGTCCAATATGAAAAACAGTTTTGTCATCTCAAAGGCTGAAGAAATTTAATTTTAGAACATTTGGACTGCATGGTTTTATAGTTTTTTGTCATTATTTATTGTTTTGGAGTTTTTTAAAGTAAAAAAGTTCAATATAATTAGGTTTAGGCCGACACAAGTTCCGGTATGTAATTTGTGTGTCATATCTTACCAAATTGTGATAAAGTTTGGTAGCAAAATACACTACGCATCAAAATTAACGCACCACTATAAATTGCACAGCAATTCAATATGGATTTTCTTGCGAACGGCTGAACGGATTTTGTTGATTTTTTTTTAAATGTAGATTTGTTTATCGCTAAAAACGCCGCGATGTGAGTTTTTATTAAAATTTTAGTTTTGAGCATATAAACGGGCCAACAATGAGAGAATAATCCAGAATATTTGAAACATCCTGTGGATCGTTTTAGCCGTAACAGCGGATATACGCTTGACGCAAATTATAGCTCCATGTTTTCTTAACAATTTGGTTTTTGTTTCATATCAGTATCTCTATTTTTAAATGAAATACAGAGCAAAAGATTAAAGCGCACTAGTTTATTTTAACAATTCAACATCTTAAAACAGGGTAGGCCATGAAATGAACAAGTTTGACAAACTGTCATGTTTGTATATTATGTGTCAATTTTATCTTTGAAAAGTGTTAAAATTTTGGCGTCAAACAAGGAATTTGTCTCGGATTTTACATTGGCCGAGGAAGGATGGATAGCTGGAAGACTGGGAGTTTCTCATTCATAAATATCGCGCGTTGTCCACCGTTTTGAGCAAACTAACGATCATAACCGACGCCATGGGCAAGGAAGGCACCGTGAACCAGGATCGCTTCATTCGGTTAAGAGAACGTTTTGTAACAAACTTCATCGTCCAAATAAGATCCACTGTAAGAAGACGACTTGCAAACAGAATTTAAGATTCGCCAGACAGGTTAAACAAACCATCGTAGAGCGAGAACTGGAATGTAAACTTGAGGATTGGGAGCGAGTCTTGTTCACGGACGAGTCGAGGTTTCGTTTGTACAGCTCCGACCGACGCGTACGAGTACTACGCAGGCCAAATGACCGTTATTCACAATGTAACATTCGTCAAACCACGCTATTTAATGGAGGTTCTGAAATGGTTTGGGGAGGAATTTCTTTGACTGCCCGAACAGAACTTATTTCTTTACGTGGTGGTCCATTGAACAGTGAACGGTACATTACTGACATCTTATCCGAACATATTGTGCCTTTTGCTCCTTACATAGGCCAACATTTCTAAGAGCAGATTAGACGCCTTGTGTCTAGTATGAATCGTCGATGTGAAACCGTTATTCAGAGTTGCCATATTGATGTTCTCAATTTTTTTCTAATTTTGTCCTTGCCACCAATATTTTTATTATTGTTATTTTTAAGTTGTTAAATTGTTAAAATAAACTAGTGCGCTTTAATCTTTTACTCTGTATTTCATTTAAAAATAGAGATATTGACATGAAACAAAAACCAAAATGAAAACATGGGGCTATAATTTGCATTAAGCGTATACCCGCTGTTACGGCTGAAACGATCCACAGGGTGTTTCAAATATTCTGGAGAAAAATTACTCTTATTGTTAGCCCCTGTATATCCTCAAAACTAAAATTTTAATAAAAACTCACATCGCGGCGTTTTTAGCGATAAACAAATCTACATTAAAAAAAAATTATCAGAATCCGTTCAGCGGTTCGCAAGAAAATCCACATTGAAATGCTGTGCAATTTATAGTGGTGCGTTAATTTTGATGCGTAGTGTATATTCAAGTCGAAAATTTAAAGCAAAGTCAAAAATATTTAAAAAGTTAACATACATTTTATCCCTTTATCCCCGCTTCATTTTTGAGATACAAGTTGTGCATTTTTAATTGAATATCTCGGAAACTTTTTACGTGTTACTTTTTGTGTGCAGTAGTAGGACATTAAAAATAATTTTTACTAGCAAATTGTTTGTACTTTCACCAATGACTTGGGTTGTTAACAAATTCTGAAACATTTTTACTAAAAAAAGTTATGCCACTTTTTTTAATTAGTACTACGAGCTCTGTTTCAGTGAAGTTGACCCAATTTATTTCAGGGCAAATTAAAATTGTATTTGAAATATAATATTTTTCGTTTCTTTAAATGTTTATGGACACATAAAAGGCCGGATGTGGATAAGTTGAATGGTCGGTTTATCCGCTTCAGTAATATCCAGGTAGGCTTTGTAAAACAAATGATAGTATTTGACGTTGCCAAGAAGCCGATTTGGATGTTTTAATTAACTTATATTGGTGGTGTTGTTAACAACTAAAAAGGGCTCGTGGAAAAGCTGTTTCTGACGAAATAAGAAAATTACCCATTCACTTGCATTTAAAAGACCAAAATGCCTCCAAATCGCTGACAGTGTTAATAAATCGAGATATACAATTGGAAATATTATTAAACTGTACAAAACCACCGGTTTTGTGGCTCAAAAACCGAGAACTGAAAGTCATCCGCATTATTCCAATACCAAGCTTTAAAAAGGCTTATCAAGCAAAACTGGCGTGCTAATTATAACGAATTGAAATTATTATGGAATCAGGCAACGGGAAAAAATTTTCAACTTGTCACAGAGCAGCCAAAAAATTGGTCTTTAAAACTTACACAGTAAGCTTAAATTATTTTTATTTTTGTTTTAAATCAGCATTTTATAGGCAAAATAGAAACCCTTACTGACAAAGATTAAAAAAAAATAGACTAGCGTGGGCAAAGGAACACAAATTATAGTCTCCGAACCAATAGAACTCCATTATTTAGAGTGACGAAGCCAGATTTGAAGTATGCGTTGGTGATAGTAGTAGTCTTGTCATAAAAACTAAAGAAGAAGTATTTCAAAATGACTATCTTAAAAAGAAAGTTAAGCTTCTGTTATGATTTGGGGATCCATATCAGGTAGTGGAGTGGGAAACTTACACTTTGTGGAAGGTCTTATGAATGCTGATAAGTACAGCACCATGCTTCAAAATAACTCATCATGCCGCTTGTCATACTGCTGAAAAAGTAAAAGATTGGATGTTAGAAAACAATATTTAACTTTTAAAATGGACGTCCAGTAGGTAGCCTATATCTGTGGCCGATTGAAAGCTTCGATCGAATCCCGCGAGAACTGTTCCAGAATTACGAACCCGTCTCCAAGAAATGTGGAACAGTTTTACATCAGATAACTGCTAAACATTAGCTGACACTATGTCAAGACGCAACGAAGCAATAATCAGTCGAAAAGGCGATGTAACGCAGTGGTAATTAGCTGTTATTTGGTTTCGTTGATTTTTTTTAATCGACAGTTTTTTGAATTTGTAAAATATGTTTTTTTCTGTTGCAAAAAATGTGGTATTTTATATTATAATTTTTAATACGTTAATATGGCAAATTTCTTTATAAAACCATAGTTTTGACAGTGGGCCAACTTTACTGAGACGGGGTTCGTATTCACTGAATTGCTAATCAAAATTAAACAAAAGTTGTCTTTTGAAATTTTTCTTATTAAAAAAAATTAATATGTTTTAATGCACGTCTAAGAAAATAAGAATAAAATTTCAAATAAAGTTAGCACAAAAATAATTACATTCCTATAGCGTATATCGGATTTTAATTATTTCACCTTCAATGCGGAATACGTCATTATTTATTTGGATCTAAGACCATGTACATGGGCCGGAGCTACCCGGACGACTGACATTTTTATAAAAGAATGGCAGGGACTCCATCTGGGCCAGCCTTCTTGGAAAGATTAAGGGCCTTACAGATTTTTGCCTCGGAAAACAATGTGTGAATAGTGATCTTCCTGAAGAATTTATGAGCTCGATCTCGACAGGCGAAAACGAACGAAATAATAGAGAATAAACCCAAAAAAGGCTACCTTTAATATAGTCCAGTTCAAAATTACTGATTTTAAGATTCTTCGTTGATTATCGAAGATTTTAAAATGTTTCTAATGGTTGTATACGACTGGAATTTGGCATACTGCTAGGGCTTACATACCTACATATAAACAAAGGAAAAATTCGTATTACATATTAATAAAAGAACTTGCAGGCGAAAAAAAAATAGCATTTGAAGATATTTTCTTAACTAAGATTCGTAAACACTTAATATTAAAATAAATGTACAGGAGTTTTGTTAATTATGTACTAACATAGTATTACTTACATATACATGAAGGAACATCGGTAAAAAAATTAAAATCTAGTTTCAGTACAAAATGTTTGGTGTTCTGTTCTAAGATTCTAAAATTAAGGTAAACTAAATTGTTTGTACGCGCTTGTTCCTCAATATTTTACCGCAGAGGTGTGTATCCTACATATTTATTAAATAGTAACATCAAAATTATAACCAAATGGATTCTAACATCACAGATCCATATAGATATACATGGCGAATATTTTCTTGTTAAAGACTATTTACTATAAAAATCGGGAAGTTGACTTATTTTTGCACTTTATTGCTTATTGCTCTATCTTTTTTGATCTCAAAGCGGCGTTTGACACCATACTCATATAGAAAAAAATAGTATCAAAACTGATAAGTTTACGGATGCGATAGAAAACAAGTTGTTAACAAAAAAAAAGCGAACAAATGTAGGTATATACTGTAAAATGGAGTTGATTCATTTAAAATCTGAAAGAAATTTTATTTGATGATCGTATAAATTATTTATTTATTTACTCCGGGATGGTTTGAATTTTATAGAAGGTATTCGGGGTGGCGCCGGAGTGGTCCCATATTGAAAGAAAAAAGGCGAAATTTTGAATCTTTCTACCTGAGAGTTTTTGCGATCGATACATTTGAGATGCTTTAATACATTGTCTTGAAATTTGATGTATAAAGTGTAATTAACTAAAAAAGCCATTTGGGCGTACCCTAAGGTACGTTATTTAGGATTTTATATAAGATATGTGTAGGATACTGAGAATGGGTGTTAAAAATGTGAAATTCTTGGCACAAAACATTTCTTGAGCAAGAAGTAAAGTGTATAGTTGGGTAACGGGGAGAAAAAAGGGAGTTTTTAGGGGCACGAAGTTCAATGTTACTAAGCTTTTTAATTTTTGACAGTGTAGTTTTGATGTTGTTGATTTATTCCTACAAAATTTCATATGCAATGAACTTAGTACTTCTACTTGTTTATTTTACTAGGGATGTCCACAATTTTAACCGAGGTTTAGACCTCGAAAACTTTAAAGCTGACCTTTGCAATAAAACTTCGTATAAATAGAACTAAAAAGCATGAAAAATAAAAAGTATTAAGCAACACGAAAGAAAAAAACTTTCAGTAATTTTAGATACCTAATAACAAAATATAACATAAAGTCAATCTTCACGTGATCGAGGCATAAAATTTACGTTTTTAGATGTCTCTTTTATGAAGTAAAAATAAACACATTCCAGTCAGTTTGTGGATTTACCGAAACTACTTTATTTAACAAAGTGCCGATTTTTCTACAAAAATGTAGGTAAAATATTAGCAGTTTTCGCTATATGTCCAATTTTTTATATTTTTTTTAAGACAAAAGACAGAAACATATTCCATATAATGTGGGACAAGTGGCTATACAACCTAATGGTAGTCGGACATGCATTCTTTATTTTACTGAATAAGTTACATACAGGTTAAATCTATAGTCAACTTCCAGATCAATTTTCACAAAATCTGTTCTGAAGTTTTTTTGGACCTGCATTTTAGCATTTTAATCAAAAACAGTGGAGGAAATACATTCGCATTCGTTATAATTCTTAATTCTAAGCCAAATTGCCGCTAATATACAAAAATAAATATTTTAATCTAGGGACCTACTGCATCGTTTTTAGGACACAAGAAGCAGGCAATGCAACTGAAAATACCCATATATATTAAAACTCTAATCGGGATTTAAAAGCACTAAAAATAAATATGATCTAGGTTTAAAAATGGTAATGTTTTAATATTACATATAAGCTATTTTTACAGTAGAACCCTAGTCTATTAAGGATGCTCAACAATCGGGTATTTTCAACTCTTATGGCTAAATTTACAGCTCTAATACACAGGGTGTTAATTGTTACAGGCAAACAAACCTAAACGGATAACCAACAGTTTACAAAGTTTTTCAATTTTTTTATAGACGCTAGACAATTAAGATTGTTAACTATTAGCGGTTCCGGGTTATGCAGCTCAACCATAAGATTAGATATTGTTAGTAATGTTCTCAAGGATTTTAAAAGGAAAAATTATACAATGGTGTTTTCTAAATCTCATTGCCTTCATACATAAAAGTACCTTCTGATTATTTTTTATTAGAGTTTTAATAAAGCTTTTTTGTGAATTCTATAATTTTGGTAGGAGTTAAAACTATTTACTGAAAATCATTTTTTTTTCTGGATTTGTAAAAATAAGAAAGAAGTTTGTGTTAACATGTCTTCGTAAATTTTTAATTTCTTGTTTCTGTGTGATAATGTTTTGATTCATTCTGTATAAAATTTCTTTTAATTTGAAACTGGCTCATAATTTTGACAGTCATTATCTTCATTGACGTATGGATTTTTTTTATTAATTGCAAAATAAAACTTCTCAGAAAAAAATTCTCAAAACTCAGCTCCTATCCTCGAAATTTTATTTCACTACACTGCATACATTAGGATAACGACATAGTACAGTAGAGCTATATGTACATACAAAACAGTTGCAAGAGCTTTCGAAGTCATATTTTAAAAATACATATTTTTTTTCGATACATCAACTTGATTTCTATATTGATTACTTAGATATACAGGGTGTTTTACTTCAATGTCAGACGTCGATTTCTCGCAAACTAACCGGGATATCAAAAAAGTATATTTTTAATTGAGTAAATCATAATTATTAGGAGTTAAGACACTATCGACACCCTCATCAATAGTCGTCGCGACGCCAGGAAAGAAACAAAACAATTGTAGAAACTGAATTTTCAATTTTAAATATACGTCTGTTTCTAAGACTTTTTTGTTGTATTATATAATATTGGTTTCTAAGATATATTAGAAGAATAATGATATTTTTTTTCATTTTTGAAAAATATTTTTTTAATAAGCAGGTTTTTCTACATTTGATCTCTTTCCTTAGAAATAGAGGTAGATTTAAAATTTTTTCATTTGTTTTGTTTTTTTCTTGGCGTCGCTTAAACTGGTGAGGGCGCCGATAATTACAATTTACTCATTCAAAAGTTACTCTATCAAATTTTGATATCCGTTAATTTTCGAAAAATCGACGTTTGGAATTTAAGTGACACATTTTGTGTATTAAAGTTGCCACTATAGTAATCAGTTTGCTATATATAACAAACATGTGTTAATAAACCTATTATTGAAATTTTGAGACTTTCAAAAGTTCTTGCAATTGTTTGTTTTTTTTTAGCGTCGCGACGCCTATAGCGGTGATGGCGTTGTTTTTATTTTACCTGTAAATAATTATATATACCCCATCAAATATATCACCATTAATTCCCAAGAAAACGACGTTTGGAGTTTTAAATGAAATACACTGTATATAGATTTTGTCAGCATGTGTGCATAGTGCATGTTTACAAAATAGTGTGAAATATATAGGGTGTGTTAAAGAAGCAGGGGCGAAAAGTTTTTTTAAACAGAACACCAGATTATTAGCTTTGATGACTGTGTCTTGATAGTTTGCAATAATTTAAATGTATTTAAATATTATTTTAAACAGTTCAAAAGGAATTGAAAAATTTTGGGTATCGTGTACTTAAACACACCCGAACTTCTTCAGGAATATCTGAAGCTAGCCCTGTTAGGTTTGCTGATGCTTTTATTTAATCGGCCATTTCAATATATATTCATTTTTGGCCTAACATCTTCCTCTAAAACTTCTATAAATTAATTTAAAAGACGCTCTCAGTCATTATTGAAAATATTACAGTAACATGACGAGCGATGTCATGTTCATATCGGCAAAATAATAAATTAAACTCTACTAGACGTGTCTAACATTTGCCTATGTTTGTAATGTCACATGGATGAAGTATTCCAACATGAATGATTGTATAAATTCATGTCAATATTTACAGTTACGTCCTCCTCAATTTATGTTGCTTCAGCTATATGCATACGTAATTAGATCTTTGCCTCAGCAGCTGTCAAAAAACTGGAATTATCTTGACGAAGCCGAAAAGTATTTTTCTCCTGACTATCCAACAGCGAGCTATATTCATCTAACTGATAATTAGTCACTTAAATGTTATCGCAATGTGGATAAGGTGTCTTTTTCTACGTGGTATTACCGGAAACGAGCATCCATTCACTGCCCGAGCTACAGATACCAAAAAAATTCTCTAGTCCCATAATGTACAAGTCGATAAAATCGAGGTGAATACAGTATCTAGAACTTAGGTTTAGTGACTTCGGGGTCAGTCCCTAAATGAAAAAATGGTGTTCTATTTAAAAAAATATAACTTTTGATTCCCTATTTTTTGAACATTGTGTATATTTTAGAGTATTTTTAGAATGTACACAATTTGTAAATGTATGATGATTATATTAGCTTCTTGGCAACCTTTCTTTATATCGCTTAAGCTTGTTTTATTCTACCGGTTACTTACATATATATCCAGGGCCAACGAAATCACTTTCGGGTGAAAGTTTTTTATCAGTCAATCATTATAAACTTTGTTAGAAGTAGTAAGCTATATAGGTGTCACTTTTTATGTACTTTTAATTTTTGCAGTTTTCCGTTTTAAAAATGAAACTTGGAGTCCCTTCCGGATTTAACCGGAAGTCACAAAAATTAAAAGTACGTAAGAAATGATATTTATGTAGTTTACTACTTCTTCAAAATTTATAATAATTGACTGATAAATAAAATAAATAACAACCACTCGAAAGCGACTTCATTGACATTCGGTATATACGGGGAAAGTAATCGGCAGAGTAAAACAAAAAATGGTATTGTTTCAAAAAATATAACTTTTTGCTTCCTTATTTTTTTTGAATAATTTTTTAAAGGTACACAATTTGTATATGTATGATGACTATATTAACTTCTTGGCCCTATTTTTAGAATAATTTTAAAATTGTACACAATTTGTATATCTATGAAGAGTATATTAACTTGGTAACTTTTCCTTATATCGTTTAAGTTTGTTTTAGTCTACCGCCTACTTACTTTGTGTATACCGGGTCTAAACGAAATCACTTCCGTGTGGCAATTTTTTTTTATTTATCAGTAATTTTTGTACATGCTTTGAGGTTTTGTGACTTCAAATTGAACTTGAAACTGACCCCAACTTTTAATTTTTAAAGTGTTTTTTATTTAAATCCATTACGTCTAGAGACTATTTTGCACATGATACTACTATATTTGTTTAATTGGGAAATTTTGAAACCGATTTTTAATTTTCAATCAAAAGTGTTATGATTAACTTTAATTTATTCTTATTGGGGAAGTTACCAAATTCATCTCTTAAACATCCGATGAAGCAAGCGCTTTACGGCTATATTAATATCAATAAAACTCCAGAAAGAAATTTCAAGCCTAAGTTTCCTAACCTAAAAAGGTGACAGATTATCGGTTCTATCGGTCCAAAAATTGGATCAATGTGATGAGCACTTGATTAATTGATAATTGTAAAAATGTATCCATGGATGAAATGTTTACGTGTTTTTCAGGTACGTCTAAAGCTGACAAAGCCGCTAATTTTCTATTTATAATTAAAAATTACAAATGTAATTTCATATTCATGGTATAGTAACATATAGTTTTTTTAAGAGGAATCTAATGGCCTATTACAAGTTTTAATCTTGTCGTTTTTCTATTTCAACGTTTTTGTCAATGCCACGGCAAGGATTAACTACGTATATACTAAAAAAAAAACGTGTTAATATTATTATTATCGCAAACTTATCATTAAATGTTGGTGTACATTACCCATCTAGGGCTCAAGTCTCAAAAGAAGTAGGTGGGTTAAAAAAAACCGAAATCAAGGTCCAAATTTGCTGACCAAATGGCAGATATCCAAAATGACTGGAGGCCCATATAACTGTTTTCATGAAGTCTTATGTTTACCATGCTTTTTTCCAAGGTGTTGCTTGGGTATCAAACCCGTTGATGACATGATGACGGAACTTACTTTGATCCTGTCCCACATTAGTTGGATCTCTTTTTGATAAATCATTTAAATCATATCGACTGTGAAAATTTTTCTATGCCCATGGCTTCCGTTTATCAGCACAACATATTATTATTATTATTATTATTATTTTACAGAAACTTAGTACGTTAATATCTTCTAAGTTACAGTATTCAAAAATATTATAAAATTACTTTCAGATGTATACTCCAGTTCTTGTGAAGATTTTGTTTGTTTTAATTTGAAGCCTTATCGCTATTAATTACTAATTGGCAATTAAATTTATTTCGGAAAATAGAATTTTACTATGCAGTGAAAATAGGCTGATTGCTGATTGAAAGATTTCAATTATAAACAAAAAGATCACCTGTCAAATTTAGACGTCCTTAAAAACAAAAGGGTAGTGAAAACATTAATAAACATTTTTTTGATATCTTATTAATAGATCGAGTAATTTTAAGTTGGCCACGGCATCTAAAATATTTGAAATAAAATAAACAATTTTAAAAATGTTCTCTATATTCCAAATTTATATAAATATGAAGGATATTTCATGTAACAATCAGAAGTTAGGATACGTCAAAAACGACACTGATGTAGCCTATTTCACCAACTTTCGTTGTGATCGTCTTGTAAATAAAAAAAAATAACGGCCTGAAAGTGACGTCCTTGACACCCGGTAGGCATGTTCTTATTTCTTTTGGAATTTTAACCTTCAATTAGATTTTTTATCACTTGAAACGCATTTTACTATTTTAGAAAGTGTATAACTTTCCAATATAGTAAATAATAATGAGCTGTTTGAATTAAAACATATACTGAGCATCAATTAGTCAAGGTCTTCACTGTGAAAAACGTATAATTGAATAGCCGATTGTAAACGCATCCTTGTTCCTGTATTTTCGTTCAGGTACAAAATTAACCTTTTTCGCGTATATATTTGTTAATATTGAAAAAGAAAACGGGCAACAAACGTAAATAACTAATTCTGAAGGAAATTAACAATATAATTGAGATAACAATTTAACGTAGCTTATAGATATAACTAGTAAAGAGTATAGGCTTAACAGCATCAAATTTCATGCATTATTTCGAAATAAATCTTCAGATTTTGAACACAATAAAAATAATTACGTACATTACGGTCCCTTGTATGTTTTAAATAAAAAACCTTCTTCTGTTTGATTACTTAGAAATTTGAGCTAGTCTTTATTAACGTATATGCATATTTTCAAAAAAAAAAACAATCGCCCATCAAATAAAAAATGATATAAAGAAACTGTCAAACTTTATCTTATTTCAAATATAATGATGATCTATATGTTACTACGTTTTTAGACTGCAAAAAAACTAGGCAAAATTTGTATACTATGATATATAAAAACATATATTTAGTGTAAAATATCTAATCGTCCTTATAGTCCAGTAGATTTAGTCAAAATATCGGGAAAACCCGGCGAAAAATACCGTAGAGTTAAACATTGGTACAGATGCCCTATGAACACATCAAAAGTCTCCTAACCTCATTAGTGCGCGTCATGATTTTTTTTACCCTGTTCTCCTAGGAGCTATTTCAAGTGCCAATAGTATATAAATTTCGCCTTTTCACGCCCGTGAAGGTTCGTACCTGGTGCAAAACAAGTGGCTAACGACGTCTTGACATGTGACTAAAACACATTCTTAACACGTCGCGACGTGATCCTGGCCTGGTAGCATATTCAGTAGCAGCAGACGTGCTAGAAAACTCAACATAGCTTCGGCTACGCTCAGATTTTAAGCAGTAGGTAAACACTCTCTAGAGTCAAGCAATCAAAGATACAGCTGGAGCGGCAGGCAGGCTATGTATGCCTTTTTTATGTTACTATGTTAGCCGCGTACTGTGTATTTAATGCAATAATTAAAAAAATGGAAATGAACCATTACCAAAGAATTATAGCTTGAAGGAAATAAATAAAAACAGTATATTATATTATATATAGATCTAATTGCTACCAAAATTATAATACATTTTCGTACTGCCTATTTCAAGTTTACACTGATCGTCGACTGAAGCGTTCTCATTTACCAAGCTTGTTAGAGTAGTACCATGCTGCAATTGCTATTTGAGAGTTGATCATATACGACGTTACTTTGAAAATATAATAGTTACGTTATGTTTGTAGTTTGTACATAGTGCAGAGGGTGGCTTAAATATAGCTATAATAGGTTACTTCATTTAAAATCACAATTAATCTGAATTACTTCTGGATATTTGCTTTCAATTTACATACTTTTGTTATTAAAATAATATTTAGTATAGTATTTTGAAATTTATCTGGGTATCCCAAAAATAGAGGCTGCTCCGAATAAAATATAATAATTTTGAATGCAACTTGACTTATTTTTTGGGGATTATACCTAACTAGGTACTTAATTTTGATGATGATCGATTATTTTTATGTTGATAATATACAGGGTAGCGCAAACATTTACAATATTCTATATTTAAATTTCACTTTGGATTGATTTTCAAATATTCATTTTTACGGCAAATTAATATTTTTATTTTGATCACATACAACCAAAAACTAAACAGGCTTTTCTTAATAATTTTATTATTTCTTTAGTTTGTTAGCGTAATTTTTTGCCACTACATAGTAATCGCTCTTGAAAGAAAAGGTTTGAAATAGTACATACACATAAGACATCAGGCTTTTATATTTATTAGGACTCTTTACTCTTAGATTAGATTAAAATTTGTGTTCAAATGGGTTGAACCAAACCTAAAGAAGATAATTTGGATTTGTTTATTTTTGCTGCTGAAGATCACCATTGATTTGGATATTCGAAATACGACTCAAATTTCTAGTATTTATATAGTATACAGGATGTTGCTAATTCAATGGAAAAGAATTAATATTATCTATAAAATCGTAAAGAGATACGAGGTTAATCATACATAATTTTCCATTGATAAAATTGGAAAATTCCGACTACTTCCGGAGATATCCGCAAAAAATATGAAAATCATTATTTTCTTTTTATTCTTCTCAAGGTGCATTTGGAAAGATATTACAAAATAAATTTTAAATCGTTAAAGCCACTTTTCCTCTTTTACAAGATAACGTACTAGGATTTTAAAATCTGACGTTTCGTCCTCGAGGTCTCATCATCAACTTAATTTTTTAAAATATGAACCTGAATTTTTCATTTTATTTTAACAAGCGTGTGTCAAATTTACAAAAAAGAATTTCAGATACACTATATGTGTGAGTATGTCCATTATATCATTGAGGTCAGCTTATTAAAATGGAATGAAAAATCCAGGTAGACTTTAATAAAATTAAGTTAATGATGAGAACTCAAAGACTGAAAATGCCAGTAGAAAAAAATAATAAGGAAATTTACTATTATCTTTTTTTTCACGGATATCTTCGGAAGTCAGGCACGTCGGAAAAAGGGTCAGGGGGCGCTGCGTCTTGTCCCCTGTATGTGTACCCAAAAAGCGAAAATATTCACAATGTCGTCGGGTGCTACACTAAAAGAAATTAATTTGCAAATAGATTTTCAACATGGCCAACACAATACGCATTAATTTACATAAAAGAAAGAAAATGTATAAAAACCAATCTAAAAATTCACCTAACAACTTGTTTTAATAGAGCCAATCTCTCCTTTCGGGATTTTTGTATGAAAATGTAGATGGTATCATTCATAGAGGAAGGGAGTTGTTCTAAGTTTTCGCATTGTTTTTTCCACTTTTTCGAAAAATTACATTTTAGAAAACTTTCTGAGAAAATCATACGTATAGCTGCTTATATCTGTCTTATACCAGCTTAAGAGGACAACAAAAACCGCATGTCACAGAGAATGTTTGTATTTTTTTCAAAATGCTACTTGTGTTCAACGGATTTTGTCAAAAAATCATGGGAAAAGATTCAACTAAAATTCATGTTTTTGAATTTTGACTTTGACATGTGTATTAACTATTTTTTATACGCATATGCATCAGCAAGTAAAACCACATTCTCAACAGATCGATATTGAGTTTCGCAATTAAAATATCTGAAATATTATTCTTTAAACTTTGATAAAAAAATCTTGATGCACTATTTATGGCCAGCACAGCAGTTTAGTGTTTGATTGTAATTTGCAGTTTTCAGACCTTTTATTTGATTAAAAGACTTAAAATTTGATATGAAGTTCTTATAACAAAATATATCGACCAACATATTGTAGTTTGTTAGTTTCTTCTTTTTCGAATTGAACGACTACTTCCAACGTCCCTGTCAGAATCAACGACATATTAATTCAGCGTTGAATTTCGCAGGTTTGGTCTAATTCAAATAACTTTTTATCTCTTACGATTTTTGAAAGTCAATGTTATCCCATAGAATTTGGAGAACCCTGTACAGGTTATGTAGAATATCTATTTGTTTTAGCAGAAATGGATAAGCGAGCTAGAAAGCTTAAAAAAAGAGACATGAAGTGTTATAAAAACATAGTTTGACACCAGTAATAAACAAGGACGAAATGTGTAAAAGAATTTATAAATGCTACAGGAAAACAAGAACTAATGTTGCAAAAGCTAAGAAAAAAAACACGAAATATAAATAGCCCAGTAGAATTAATTATCACTGTAAAAAAATATATTCCAGGTAGTAAATCTACCTCTGCAGACCCATTTCTTTCTGACTTGCCTCGTGTAATAACGTTCAAAAAATCGCATAAAAATGAAATAAAAAACCTCTAAAAATCATTACACCTAAAACTAAACCAAACACTCAGATCCAGCCTGATTGTGCCCTAAATTTTTAATAAATCGGGACAGGCATTCCCAAATTGTAGGAATTAAAAAAAGGCATATTAAAAATACTAAATATTAGGTGTCTAATAGTATTTAAGAGTAACGCGTACACAAAATTAAAAAAAAAATGCGTACCTCTTGCGTAAAAAGTAAGAGTTTAGTGATAGCAGACGTGCTAGCTCTAGAACGTCTGTTGTTGCTGCCTACTGGACGCCTAGGTAGTGTAGCCAATCCGAGCCTAACGCGAGCCGATCGTCTAGCGCGTCTGCTGTTACTGGATATGCGGCCTGGTACCTATCTAATATAATAAGTTCGTTCCAACACGTCGAAAAATAGTTCATAGTACGGTTACGCTTCTGCGCAGGATAGATCATGCGTTCCAACTGGTAACTGATGGTTTAGTAAACGATCCTCTTTTGTGTTCCAACCAGATTTGTAATCATAGTGAACCGGATTTGGAACGGTAATTTCGATACCAGCCTGAAAGGAAGAACTGGACAGGCTGACCGGCGCATTAACAATAATTCTATATCAGCTGATTATTGATTTTTCTAATTTGGCTTACTAAGTTTCGTTTTAACGCTTGTGGGCCTTTCAGATTTTCATTCATCTGTGTTTTTATTTATTTTATTAATTTTTGTTTTTTTACTTGGTGTCTGCCTCACAAAATACAAAAAATATATATATAACCTAGAAAAGTAACGTTATGATATCAATTCTAAATTTAGTTCATAAACCGCTTTAACTCTAAATTAATTGATGTTATCAAACAGATTCCGACGATTCTAGAACGGTACAAATGTGTGTGTTGGTGTGTTGGAACGAACTTATAAAGGTGGCATTAGATTGCTACGCAACGAATTGATGTTAGTGTGACATTTCGCGTCAATGTGTGTGTGTGTGTTTCGCCACATAATAGGGTTAATACAGGGTTAAATAGTACCAATTCTGTGTTTTCGCTAATTTAATTTAATTTTTATGAAATGTTCTATTTAGAGGTTGGAGCAAAAATAGTATGTTTTATTCGTATAAAAAGCCGTTTTTATATGAAGGCAAAATTACCGTCAGATCTCTGTTATGGCTCCAATGATAGCTTTGTTGACAATCCTGGTTCTAACCCGGGGCTGATTCATCTATCGGTATCAAATATTGAATATAAGGGGAGGAGAGAGAATTCCGGCTCCTAATATTTTAGGCTGTTATCAATATCTCCTCTTATCTCTATTATAAGATATAAACTCTGTTGACACATTTTTAAAAAAATCTTATTTGTATTCTAAAAAATGCACTTTAATTTTTACACCTGATAAAAAAAAATATTTTAAGATGTGTCATGTACCAATTTGCAATGTTCTAATCACCTTTTTGCGTTACTTATTATATTTTTGACGCACCCTGTAAAACATATCTGAATATAAAATTTTACATTTTATCTTAAAGGATCACTCTTATCCTTACGTGAATTTAAATATATCTAAAATCAGGCGCCATTTTTTGCGCCGGCACAGCATTGATCTACAATCCTTACAATATATTTGAAAATTTGCTCTTGAAGTTTTACACGCCTTTTATAATATATCTGAATATTGAAAATGAATCTCAATAAGTCAATAAAAACTATATCTTAACTTATACTATGTGTCGATTTGCAATGTTTAATCACTTTTTTTGCTTTACTTAATTACATTAATTATTACATTATTAGGCGCCCCGTAAAACATTTGAATATAGAATTTAACGTTTTACCTTAAAAGATATATCTTACTCATACGCGAATAAAAGAATATATCTCAAATGGTGCCTGCGCCGCCGATACTTTATTCACCTTTTTGTATTAATTCTTATACACCCTGTACAATATATCCGATTATTAAAAAATGAAACTACATTTTACCTTAAAAGATAGATCTTATCCATACGGGCGTGAAATGACAAAATTTGTAGACTACTGAGCACTTAAAATAGCTTCGCGAAGAATAGGATCAAAAAAACCCTGACGCGCAAATGTTAGGTTAGGAGACATTTGGATTAATATTTTAAGAAGGCCTTGAAATATGTATCCAAATGCAAATATGCATATTTTTTATTTATTTAATCTTGGGAGATTAAAGAACAGTAAGGTAGGAATGTGTTTCTATTAGGTATGGATTTTTCATAACGCGTGTTGAAGATAAGAAAAGTTTGATATTGCACCTTAAATATCTCGAAAACAATTATATTTTTATACAGAATAGATTAAACTCGGTATTAAATATATAAAATTCGTCTAGTTTTTTTTGTAGGTTGTAAAAATTAATAAAATATAAGTCATACATTTAAAATAAGAAAAAAAGAAAAGTTTTATCACAAATTTGATGCTCATTTGTTTTTTCGAAAAAAAAATTAAATTTGGGAGTTTTTAGTCTGCTGAATCTGTTCTGAAATAAGCTTTTAGGTTACATTGCTGATCGACCGGTAGTTTAACTGCACAATTTATTCTGCTGATCGGTTGTTTATGTCGCTTAAGAATTAGTTGAAGTTTTAAAATTTGAAAGCATGTTCTAATTTCGATGGAAAAAAGCCATGATTTAAGTTCACTAAAATGAGTTCTTTAAATGTTGGAGACAAGTTTTCTTCCTTTGAAGAACTTTAGGAGAAAGTAAAAGTTTTCGAAAAATTACATTTGTACAGTTATGGATAAGAGACAGTAACACTTTAGAATCAATAAAAAAAAGTAAACCAAAGAGGTATAGTGATGCTAAAAAAAGTTTGGTATATTATTATTTGGTATATGTTTGTGTAAAAGGCGGTAAGAAGTTCGTACACGAAAGAAAAACGAAAAGAAAGTCTAGGTAATTTGAGAAATTAGTATTATGTTCTATCAACTGGTAAATATTTTTTATTATTTTAGTACTTTAAAAGAACGCTATCCTTTCAAAATTAGAGTATCGGTATCAAAATGTGGTCAAAATTTAGATATGGTAGAACTAAATGTTCAACAGTTTCATGAGATTTCACAAATTATGTACAATCATTTGCCAAAACAGCGAAACTTGGACGTTAAGTCGTTAACGCCCAGTGTGATATTTATAGGCCAATACGTCCGGAATTTATTTTCAGCTATTTTCGACAATTATCTTATAAATCTTCCTCGGCGTCTTAAAATAGATAGATCTCGGTCTACAGCGCCAGTCTTATTTTGCGAGTGTGAGCTATTTTAGTATAGTTAACGCATTTACGCATAAATATCGCGTAGTTTCGACATCTGAACATTGTGATTTTCTTTTTGTGATTTTGTGAACACTAGACCATGTGGTAAAAGTAGCTGTCCTAAAATTAGGACGCTGGGTGGTGTAATAAATATTCGCAATATTGCATCACCTTATTGCGATTTTTCTTTTACCTTTAGATTACAGGAAATAGTAATGGATAGAGAGAGGTATGAACAAACAGTTTTCAAAAAGTTAGAAGAAGACGAAGCATATTTAAATTCAGAACAAATTGAGGCAGACATTTTAGCCCTACCACCTGAAGTCGATGAATTGACGGACGAGGAGGACTTTGATGATGGAGAGATTGCTTGCCTATTGTAAGCGACATTCAAGGAAGTACTAAAATTAACATCAGGGATGAAAGTGAAGAAGAAACTGTGCAACACATGAGTGATGAGGAAGACGATCGGCCGTTAGCGTCACAGATTAGTAGAGGTTGTAGTTCAACCACTGCTGTAAGTGGTTCCTTTTCCTCTGCAAATGATCTGTTATCACCACCACCAAAGAAAAGTAAAAATTCGGTTACTTTGGCAGATTGGCAAAACTGTCCTCTGATATACGAACGTGATTGTATACAAGACTTACCAAGTCAAAAATTCGATATGCTAAAAGCAACTTTGGCTAAGCAACACCTGTAAATATATTTGAGCATTTTTTTAGATGAAGATTTGTATAATATGATTGTAGAACAAACAATAAGATATGCAAAAAATAAAAAAAATACGCATACATTTAGTATAACAATAGATGAAATAAAGACTTTTTTTGGATTCTTGATATTCTCTGGATACCTATAAGTTACCTAGTGAGCGGGACTACTGGTCCGATAATGAAGATTTTGGAATACCTTTAGTTCGCAATGCTATGAGCCGAAATGCATATTTAGAAATAAAAGCACTGATTCTCTTTCAGGATAATTCTAAGGCTAATGAAAATAGGCATGACAAATTATTCAATGTTTGCCCACTTAACCGGATGGTAAATTCAAATTTTTCTAAATGGGAAGTATTTCAGGAAAATGTATCTATTGATGAAATGATTGTTAGGATCTACGGCCATCATCCATTGAAACAATTTGTAAAGGCGAAGACCATTAGGTTTGATTATAAATTATAGGCCATGTGCGGAAACGACGGCTATTGTTTTAATTGCTCCTTATATTGTGGAAAAGGCCCAACAGAGATATCAACACCCTTGGAACTAAAGTAGTTATGAAAATGCTATCTGTAGTATAAGACCCGAGAAGCTATTTTGTTTATTTTGACAACTTTGTTCGTAGTCAAACATAATATGCAAGCTAAATGATCTAGGGTTCCGGGCAACTGGCACAATAAGGGAAAACCGAACACAAAATTGTCCACTAAAGCTAACTAAAGATCTTGAAAAATGTGGACGCGATGCATATGATTTTCAATTTGATCGTATAAACAAAATCTTTGTCGTAAAGTGGAACGACAATCAAATGTGTGACCTTAGTAACCAATTTTGATACGCATGAACCATTAGCGTCCGTCCCCCGATGGAGTAAAGAAAAAAAGGAGCGCCTTTCTGTTCCTCAACTCCGAGTTATCTCTAATAAAATTATAACGGCTATAATGGGAGGCGTAGATCAACATGGCTGGTTGCTGGAGACATATAACATTTCGGTGAGAGGGAAAAAGTGGTACTGGTGTCTAGTGACTCGCCTTATCGATATGGCTAGCGTAAATGCGTTTCTTTTATTTTAGAAGATATCTTGTCATAGAATATCTGAAAATTGGGCATAGCAAACGTATCCTGAAAGGTAGACCACGTAGTTTCCCTTCCACGTCCAGACTAAGGTTCTTGAATGTTATAAAAAGTTAATCAAATATTACTTTGCAAATTAAACTGGAAAAGTTATTTTTTAAGAGATCTAACAAATTTCAACTCAGCTAGAACAAAAAATCTTCCAGAAAATGATTTATCAGAAGTTGTGGATACCTTAAAACAAAAAGAAGACTCAACAGTTCGCGTTGTCACTGATTAGGATAACGAATTGCTGGGGTTGTATTACGCAGACACTGACATGAAAAAATATTTTGATTTATATCCAGAATTGCTGCTGTGAAGTTACTTATAAACTAAACAAATCTTAGAATGCCACTGTAACATTGAATCTGCAGACGCGATAAAGATAATGTTGCACATTTTTAAAGAAATAAATCCAAATTGGATTTCGACTCACACAACTATAACAGATAAGGGGAATCTACCAATCACTTAGAAAGATTAAATTAAAAACTTAAGCAACTATGCTCAAATTTTAGCAATATTAATTGTCTTTATGAAGATTTTTCTCACAATAATAAAAGTACTTACAAGTGAAAAGGAACATAGTGCTCAAACGGTTTTATCTAAAGTGCCAGTTACAAATTTTGATCCAGACTCAACTGAGGTAAAATATTTAAAACTGCTTACACCATGTGATTTTTCCTTTGTGGTAAAACAACTACATTTATCAAGAAAGTATAAAATAACAGATCGTGAAGCAATATCTGCAACAGAAACAAACTGTTCACGCATCTTTCGAAAAGATATGAAGTTGCCATGCACACATATTTTTGCTGTAAGAGAAATAATGGATAGATCTTTGTTTTGCTAAAGACTTGGTAGATAACGGATTTAAAAGATCCTACTACATCAAAAGCCATATAGATATTAGCTTACCAAATAAAAGCAACACCGAGGAACATACTACCTCTAATTCATTTCAAATATCACAAATTGAGAAACATTACAATACACAAAAGAAATACAAAGTCACAATGGAGGATTGCTAAAAACTGGCTACCGTAATGTCTGAATTTGGCGCAGAAAAGTTTAAACATACTCTTGCTACAATTAATGATTTAACAGATGTGTTAATTGCTCGCAAAAAAGTAGAAGTTTGTAAGGTCCTTGAAAATTTTGTTATTGGTAAGAAAAAATGTTTATAAAACAGATATGGGCGGTAACACAAAACTTTTAATCACCTAATAAGTTTAATTGGCGTTCTGATTAGTTTAACATGGTGGTAAACGTTTTGTGTAACTGGTTATTAATATGTCTGATCTAAATGTGTAATTACAGAACAACATATATTATTTCATTAATAAATATACCTTAAAGATTTTTACATAAGTACCTAATATTTGTAGTGCAGCCACGAGTGAGGAAAATATTAGTACAGAAGCATCAGTATTGGTTTCCGGGGAAGAATATGAAAACACTTAACCAATTATGATATTTGAAACCAGACCGGGTGGACCCCAAATAAGTAATAGTGTTGTGGTGCAAAAAATGAATAATGTGGATGGGACTGAAGATTCGCAAAATTCTAGTGATGACGACACTGAAATGCAAATTCCTACTTATCAAATTGATGATGAAGATGAAAAAATGAACACATTCAATGACACAGAAACTTTTAATAAAGTGCTGGTGATATTGATGAATTACAAAACCTTAGTAATTTTTGAATTGTTGATGAGCAGGTAGACATTTGCAGTACAGAAAGTAGTGAGCACGTTCAAACAGTGTACGAAGATATGCAATTTTTTAAAGAAAAGTCAGATTCAAATACTGATTAAACTGCTGCTACTAATGGAACCAGAAGTTTACAATCCAATACAAATAATAATCTGAAAAAAATTTCTCTTATAACATTGCCGTTGAGCATTATAATAAAAAATATTTTAGTTTTTAATTTGAAACTTTAGTAACTCCCGTAATAAAACGCAGTGTAGTAGAAATTTTACAATTAGTTTGTATGATGTATGTTTCGCAGTTAAACTATCTGTCGATCGGCAATGTAACCTAAAAGCTTATTTTGCCGAATGATCGTCAGATTAGCAGGAAAGTCATCCGGCCGAACGGTCGGCAGACTGAAAACTCCCTTTAAATTCTATATAATAATATATAATATAAAACATTTTAACTCTTCTTTGGATCACCCTGTATCCATTGCCAAATTTGCAGTTAATACGTGGGCGTGGGTGAAGCTTAATAAATTGCAGCTTAATAGTTTCAATAGTAAAAAATATACAGGGTGGAATTTTTAAATGGAAACACTTCTATATTTTTATAGGGCCTAATATTAAAAAAACCCTCGGATCAGTCGGATCCGTCAATTTTGTTTTATTTCTGCTATATTGTAGAAATGTTTTTCAATATACATTATTAAGTAGGGGCATTTGTAAACTTTTATTTTTTAAATTAAACTTGTCATATAGTTTTTGAGTTTCGAGCTCAACAGGTGCAATTAATTTTGTATGTAAAACCATGTAGATTTTACAGCGCCCCAAAATTTGAAACTGCCAATTTTCAAATATCAACATCCCTAAAACCGTCGGCTGCTACAAAAAATATTCGCAAAATCTTGAAAAGAATTCCACATTCCACACAAAAATAGGATATTGTAATTAAGAAATACGTACTATGTTTTTTGCCATACCCTGTATTTTGAAAAAATATATCTATAAAATACGTTAGAGATAAAAACAAAATTGACGAGCCCTGGCGTTTTCTTTTTTTGAAAAATTGGGGCTTCTTAAATATTGTCATGTTTTTATTTTAAAAATTCACCCAGAGTGAATAATTAAATAAGTGAATGCAACATACCATTGTATATCACCATATAGTTAAGATTATATTGCAACTTCACGTAATTGTTTTCAACTCCTGAAGATTTATCCCTATACGCAAAAGGGGAGATATGCAAAGTCACCAAGTGGTATATTAATCGTCTCGTAAATTTGGAAGTGAATTTAGCACCTGCAATTTCGTCACTATGGCTTGCGTCAGGTAAATTTTATTTTTGGGCTTCCGTATGCGGTCAAGACACAGAACGTGTAAAGAACTCGTTTTACGAAAACCCGAAAAGGCCTAACCTGAGTTGACCAAAAAGGCAGTCTGATAATTTATATATACAGGGTAATTTACAAATAAGTACCGAAATATAAAAAAAAGTTTTATATAATTTTTCTCAAAGCCTCACCGTTTAGAATATATCAGGCATTAAACATGTGTGATGAAAAGGACATTTTATTATATACTATCTGTTCGGAGTTTTATTCGAGTTAATGCGTCAAAACCCTTTATAGGCCAAGCAATAGAGCAGAAATTTGATTTTGTGACAAAAATACTACCTGAAAACCAAATGTGCCATCACTGAAAACACATTCTGCTGGTTCATGCTGATTTTTTTTCCACTCGTAACTATTATTTATTAATTTGTTATAAATAATTTACTGCAAAAAATGGCGTTTTTTTTTCGTTTTTTGCTTATAAAATGAAAACGATTTAAGCAATCGTTTTGTTTTTTGCTTATAAAATGAAAACGATTTAAGCAATCGCAATGCTATACAGAGGTGACTTGTAGAGAATCGAAATACGAACAAAACGAGCTATTAGACAAGTCGATAGGCTGATTACTTTCGAAGAAAATCTGAAAACAACGGAACATTCGCCATTCATAAGTTTTTTAAGTTGTAGCGTAGATCTTCCGGAAAATACTAGCCAATGACATGAATTTTCTGCAAGCACAAGACAGACAGGCGTGGTCGGATAGTTAGTTTTTAAGTTATTGCAATTTGAATTTTTTAGTGCGTTGACAGCGGGTCTCGATGCGGCACGGATTGGCCCATTTCAATTTTAGAAAAAAAATTCGAAAACTCACTTATCGTACTTCTAAACATATAGATATTCTTATTTTGCGGTAAAAGGTTCCAAAACTAGTAAAAAATGCTTACAAACATGACATATCTTCACTCGTATCCAATCACTTGTCAAATCACAGATAGTCACGGCTTGCTTAAATTTCATTATACATATTAGGATCAATAGAGATTTTTTTCATGACAAAAATACTACCTGGAAATCAACTGTGCCATCTGACAAACAAAAATGAATGTACTTGTCATATTTAAATAATTTGGTTGTCTAGTTGTCAGTTCATAAAAAATTATTTACTCATACTGTTAAATTATGGTTGTTTATACTAATAATGAATATTCGGACATGCACTTAGTCTTTGGAGAATGCAACGGAAATTCAGAAATGGCTGTCAGGAAGTATTCTGAAAAATTTTAACGACGACAGATCCCAAAAAGGAGATCTTTTATTTCGGTTGATCGTCGTTTAGTGGGTCAGGCACATTTAAATCTGCTGCTCATAGACGTGGGCGACATGTCTCTACTAGAACCCTTAGAAACGAAGCAAACATTTTAAACTTGTTTGAAATCAATCCTAAAACAAATACCACAAGAATTTCGTTACAAACTGGAATTTCCCAGAGTTCAACGTGGCGAACATTGAATGATATGGGTTTGCATTATTTCCATAAGCAAAAGGTACAAGAATTACTGCCAACGGATTTTTCAGCCCAGGGTTGATTTATGTGATTGGTACCTTAAGATGTATCAAGAAAATAATCATTTTCCTGAATTAATTTTATTTACTGACGAAACTTCTTTTACCCCAAACGCAATTTTTGATATGCATAATGCCCATGTATGAGCAGAGGATAATCCCCATTCCACACATGTTATGAGCTTCCAACATCAGTTCAAAATAAATGTTTGGGCGGGTTTTATGGGAAGTAATTTTAATTAATAAGTTAATGGACTTTGGTTTTTGCCGCCTTACTTGAATGATCAGAACTACTTGCAAAACTGAAATTTTTTTTCAACTGCTTGATGATGTCCCTGTTTTAACACGACATAATATGTGGTTCATGCAGGATGGCGCGCCGCTCCATTTGTCAAGAGAAGTTAGGGCTTGGCAACATGTGAATTTCCCTCATAAATGGATCGGTCGCGGAGTTGTTGCACCTATTCATCGGCCGCCTCGTTCGCCCGACCTCAACCCATTGGATTACAGAGTTTGGGGTATTTTAAAGCATAAAGTTTATTCACTGTCAATTACCACCCCTAAACAACTGACCCAAAATTGATCACGCATGCTGAAGAATGTTTAGAAGTTGAAGGGCGACATTTTAAAGACTTATTGTAATATTTTATATTATTGTTCTCATTCTATAAATTTAGTTATCTCTAGTTAATAAAACGTTATTCGCACACAATTTTGTTACATCTTTAAATATGGCTAGAATTTAGTCCTGGCTTGCTTAAATTTCATTATGAATATTGGAAATACTTACATATCCTAAAGGGTTTTGACGCATTAACTGTTCTACGCCTCTGAAGTGACCCATATGGTTGTCGTTTGTTGGGTTAGTGGGTCTTTATGTAATACTAACATGTTCCAAACTTAAAGTTGATATCTCGCTCCTAACAGATATTACATAATAAAATGTCCTTTATATGACACATGTTTAAAGCCCTGTATATTCTAAACGATGAGGCTTAGAGAAAAATTATATATAACTTTTTTTCACATTTCGTCAACTTCAGTACTTATTTCTGAAAACATATATATATATATATATATATATATATATATATATATATATATATATATATATATATATATATATATATATTTTATTTTTATATAAATGTGCTAATTATAGACAAGTCTCGACATTGAAGGTCGGATTAATACGACCCTGGAGACGAAAAAGCATACGCAGGAAGAAGGCTTCTAAATCAACTCTTTAAAATTGACTCTGCTAATGCTTGAATATATATTGGGGTCTAGCCTTACCCAGAGATTAACAGTCGTGAATAAATAATTAATTAGCGATATGTAATAGATGAAAATGATTAGCAAAGATTTAAGGACTGGCGCTCACGTATAAAAGGTTGTTACCGAATTCAGCAGATGTTAAAGTTTGTTTTTTATTATTCGATCACTTGACCCTAATCATTTTGGTTTATTTGTAACCAGGCAATCCAGTTCTATGCTGAATTTAAAGAGCGCGGATGACAGTCACAAACCATATTGTCTAACGTGAAACTGGCAATATGATTTTAAGTTGCTATAGTTTTTTCATGCATTAAATTGATTTTTTTATAAAGAACAGTATACTTTTAAAAATTAAAGAGATTATTGGCTGCGTACGAAATGGTTTTAAAGGAATTTTTTGGCTTTTTCGCAACGTAAAAAGTATCTAAATACAGGGTGTGCTAGAAGTAATGGGTGACAGCGTAAATGGGGATACTAGGTTTTAAAAGATTTGATTTTTTTTAAATACATAATTTGACAACGGTTAGAAATAGGCATATCCATGTTTTCGAGGCTGAGAAGTGTGAATTTGCTCATCGTATTAGATTCGCGCTAGAGGGCGCTAGTTATAAGCACGTAGATGACTAAATGTACCCTTATCTTTCACATTTTGACTTTCTGAACTATAAGTTATGAAAGAAATATACTTTATGGACGTCGTTATGGGCATAATAGAAAAGCAATGTTCTCGTCAGTTTGATTTCTACTAGTGTTTATTTAATTATTATTTATCAGTTCACATTGTTAAATAAAAATTTGCTAAAGTTAATTTTAGGTAAAAATGCCTAATAATAATCAATTTTCAAATCGAGACTTAAGAGACACGCTTTGCGTCTACGCACAAGAACATTTCAATAGCCATGGCACAGTTATACCCTAACAGAATAGTACCTAATTAGAAAATATTTCAAAGGCTGAACACAGGCGAAACTGGTAGGTACTTTTTATGCAAATAATCATAGTAAACGACCGATTATCATCACAGTTAAGCAGGACGAGGAAATTTTGGTACGCATTGCTGAAAATTCACAAGTTAGTATTCACCGCTTGCTCGCCGGCACCCGGGTATCCAAATCATCAATTTCACAAATTTTAAATAAAGAGAAGCTGTACCCGTTACATTTTTTAGCAGAACAAAATTTATTAGCAGTTGATCTACTTATAAGACTGCAGTTTTACCAACATTTCCTGCAGAGGACAAACAACAATTCCCTATTCTTAAGTAGAATTCTTTTCACTGATGAGACGACCTTTGCCAGGCGTGATGTTTTTAACTGGATGAACAATCATTATTACAGTACAGAGAATTGACATTTGGTAATTGAAAGGCATTTCCAGTAAGAATTTTTAGTAAATATTTAGTGCCGTATTTTAAGTAATTTCTTAACGTTTAAGAAATTTAGGGGTTTTGGAAAACCGTCTTCCTTTATTATTACGTTTTCCGCATCGCTAGATCGGTGGCGGAAGTGTATTTCTTTGACCACCTCACAGCCTTGATGCCCTATCCCCTTGATTTATTTTTGTGAGGCTATATTTGCACAGTTATTTTCGTCAGAGCCGATGTTATTTAAAAAAAGGATTGAGAAAGTGCATTCAGAAGAATGGGGGACATTTCCAGCACTTACTGAAATAGACAAATTTACACAAGTTTTAGTTGGTTATGTTAATAAATTTGAAATGCTTTATTATAAGCAGAGTTTATTTATTATAGCAATATTACGTTCAATAGTAAATAACGCGAAAATGAGTGCCAATAGCGACAACAATGATGTATAGCTTTTGATTAAGAAATAACCCTTTCTTCATAATCTATGGCCCAGAAAGCCAAAATGTGGAAGATTAAAAAACACAAAAAGTTCCTTTAAAACAATAGTAAGTATTTGCAAAACCTTTAAATAATTTGAATTTTAGTTCTGTGACTGACGTCTAAGGGACACCGGTGACGATTGTAACGAAAATAATAATTTTTTTCAGCTCTTATTTTCTGACACAATTGAACACTGTATTTTCAAGACTTGCTGTGGAACTTGACAGATAATATACACATACACATTCATGTCCAAACCCCCCTTGCCACCATATAAATAGGTGCAAGGGATTAAGGAAACATTAAAAAGAGAATCTATCCCCTTGTCCGCGAGGGATAATAGGGTGGCATCTCCCTCTAGAGACCAAAGTTCGATGAGAACCACGTGCAAAGTGTTGGAAATTCATGATACCTATGCCTGTATTCACCCTTAAAGCCATGTATTTTGCTCGAAGAGGGACGCAAGCAAATTTTGAGAAGCCGGTAAAACGGGCCAACCTGTCAATAAAAGGCCCCACACCTCTCCCGTACAGAAACAACCCTAAGAGGGGAACTCTTAAAATAATACAGCTTGTTTGGACGAAAGGTTGTTTATTAATTTAAATCAATCATGGCTAAAAAAACTACAAAGAACACATCAGCTATTATACACATATATAAATGACAAATTTACGCAAAAAAAATAGTTTGTATGAAAAAAATGTACACAGCTATAGTTTATAGTGAAAGATATAGAAATAAAGAATTTAAAATAAAAGAATTACTTATTTCAACAAATCTAGGTAGGTTACATTGCTCTTTCCTTATATTCGTAAATTAAATATATATAAGTATTTCTTTTATTTTTATTTTCTATTTGTTTTAGTATAAGTGGTATATATCCATGTTAATTTAATTTTAAGATCTGAGTGAAATAAGTAATTCTTTTATTTTATTTTTTTATTTCTATTTATTTTACTATAAACTATAGGTATGTACACTTTTTTAATACCAACTATTGTTTTTTTTTGCGTAAATTTGTCATTTATATATGTGTACAATAGCTGATGTGTTCTTTCTTGTTTTTTTTTAGCCCTGATGAAGACACGGGGAGTGTCGAAACGTCGGTAATTGATTTAAATTACAAGCTGTTGTATTATTTTAAGAGTTAGATACGTAGTGGATGTGAAACAAACAAAACAACAAAAGAGGGGAATTTACTTGATCGAAATTACGAAATGTTACAAATGGCTCGTGTTACAATCATCACCAGTAAGGTCGGTTTCACAAATCATTGGATTGCCGAATTAACTTTATGAGGTTAGTTATCCGAAAAACACAAGAAATATATTATTTTTTCGAATTCGTTTTATTTTTTTCGATAGCATTCCGTTGGTACACTCTAGCATTTTAAAAAAACCCTCGAAGCCCGATGTGTTTTATCCGCCGTTATACTAAGAGTACCATCATTCAATTCGAAAGGAATCCAACATTGCTGTGGATCGTTGCTTTTGCCAATCAACAAGATAGTATTAAGGTTCAAACTAAAATATTTTTGAGCGCTATCAAATTTGTGTTGTTATATTTTGTATAATCCAATGCCATAGCGGGTTCGTTTTTCTTTGTTTGTGTGTGCCATACCAATATCTAAAAAAATAACAAAATCTGAATGTCCGATAATGAAATAAGGTTTTATTTACAAGTATTGAAACCCTCTTGAATATTGAACTCTAGTCAAAATGGACATCTTGCAAAAAAGGCATACGTTATTTACTATCGTTATCACTTTCGTTACAATTTGCATTATTTTGTGTTCTTAAATAATTATCAGAATTACAGAAAAAAGACGATACATGAAAGTACTGAACATTTTGGAATCTCATACGTTATAGAAAAGGATAAATGTAAATAAAAACTATTAATATATATTAAGGGAGAACGGCACGCAAAAAGTGAAAAACCAGCGACAAGGTCTAGTCGAGTTGAAAGTAAGATGAAAAGGTACCTACGCATTAAAAAAAACTTCCTGCACGTCCGACCTCAAAAAAATGTGTTATGTATAGGTAGTTTAAATTACATTTCGGTTAAAAATGGGTTCAAAAGGGTTCACGCGCTGCAGAAATACAAAGGCATGAGTACGATTTACTATTTCAAATTTTGCAGTTACGTAGACAAAGGGTCAATGTAAGGCGGTAAAGAGCCATTTTGTGGAAAAAAAATTATATGCGAAGGCATGTGCGTCAAAAAGTAGTCAAAAAATGGTCGAAAATGGACAAATCTACTTTTATTTTGTAACTTTAGATTTGATTTTTTCATAAAAATTCGCCTTTAGCGCCCAACTATACATATTTCCCTATTCAAATCCCATTGAAGCTAAAACATATCTTTTATAGTTTTAACATAATATTGCAGCGGCGGAAGGCTTGCAAATGATCCATATTACTGCGTGCAGTTCCCCCTTAATATATTATGCAAAGAATTAGAGATATTGAAAATTCTGACTCATATTAATACTTCAATAACTTTTTTAAAAATTAACATTTTTCAACTTGTATATACGATTTGGATAGCTTGTTTCTTTGACCTTTTGAAACACCTATAGAAGTTTGGTTAAATTAATTACGTAATCAGCTACAAAGATGAGTAAAAATTAAAAAAAAATAAATGCCTGCATGTTTGAGAAAAATCATGCAATAAAAGTTGTTATGATATGTTTTACTGGACAGATATCTTTCCTGCAAGCAATAAAACTATTTTAGAAAAAGGCAGATAGATTTTTATAAATTAATATAATTTTCGGATGTGTTTTCATTCCGGGTGTACATCCGTTCACTACTGTAGTTCTGAAAAGAAAGTTTTGCTGACGTTTCGTCAAAATCACATTTGGCAATTTCAAAGCTTTCCCCTTCTCGCGTCCGAATAGAGACCTGAAGTGCTAGCTTCCTTCTTATACCCCCACTCGGGGCAGAAGGTTATATCTGAGCGGCTGTTGGTGATATTATGTTTTCCGGATGTTGCTGTTGTTGTTGCGCTAATTCCATTTGATTTTTTATGATTTTAGATTTGTCGATTAGTGTCTTCCATACTGTTGGTAGTTTTAATGATTCGTCCCTTTTATTTAAATCGCCTTATTTTTCTATTTCTATGGCTTCTCGGATTATTCTGGTCTTATAATGCTCTATATTGGCAATCTCCCTACACCCTTGGAAATTTATTTTGTAGCCGGTTTTCTGATGATGTAGAAATAGGGCCAAGGTTGTTTGTTTCTGATACTAAGCTTATGCTCTTCTAGTCTTGCTGATATTCGCCTGTGAGTTCGCCCCACCTACAGCTTTTCACGGTCCTGGCAGGTAATACTGTATACTCTGTGGTTTTCCAATTTGATTTTGTCTTTTGGGTTTCTAAGTAGTTTAACTATGGTTGTTCGAGATTTCTGAAATATTTGTATGTTGTTTTTCTAAGAATTCTTCCGATTCTGTCTGTTGTGCCTTTTACATATGGTAACATTACTTCTTACCTTCCCGGTTCACAATTTTTGGTGTTCGTTCTTTGGGAACCCTGTGCATTAATTTTCTCTATAGTGCGATTTGTTTCGCCATTTTTCTTTTAAGTACCAGATATTATATTCAGTTCGTTTTTTCTCGTCTATGTGTCAGTTAATCGCACGGATCTAGATATTAGAGTGTTGGCCACAGCTTAAATTTGTGCTGGGTGATGATGTGATCTTGCATTTAAGTATCTGTCGGTATGTGTTGATTTCTGTACACAGTGTATTCGAAATGTCCGTTATTTGTTGTTTTCCTCTAACTGTAGGGTAAGTTGTATTCTGGGATGTATTGTATTTACGTGAGTTAGAAAGTTTTCAAGCTCTTTATGACCATGTTGCCATATAACAAATATGTCATCCACATAGCGAATCCATAGCTTAGGATTCAAACTTGCTTTATCACTCTACTGGTGATAGTGAACACCCCAATGGTTTGTTTGTTTATACGTTTGCCCGTTTAATGAAAAGTAAGTATTTTTAAGGCAATACTCCGAGAGTTGAATTATATGTGCCTGGAAATCCTCGTTCATAGCAATCATGTCCAATACTTCGTCGATGGGAATACTAGGATACAAAGACTAGATATCTAGGCTTGCTATGATATCGTCTTTTTCGTCAAGAACGATATCTTTTATAATTCGAGTAAAATGCTCCGAGTTTTTGACAAATGAATCAGGTTTTTCGACAGCTGGTTGCATAATTTAAGCAAGATATTTTTTTCAGTTTTTGTAGCGGCGAATTAACAGCACTACCCTTTATCTTATCGGCGCCCCTGGTTTGTGTATTTTTGGTAAACCATAGAGTTTGGGACATCTGTTCGACTTTTCCCGTGGTATGATTTTTATTTGCATTTCGGGGTTTATTGGTGAACTTTTTATTTTATTTTTAGTTGTTTTCTCGAGGTATGTAGTCGGGTCTCTTGAAACAGGTTTATAACAATTGTCTTGTAGGACATCCTGCATTTTTTGTATGCAGTCCTGGGTATTCCTAACTACGGTTGCTTTTCGTTTCACTGCTGGAAGGATTGTAATGTCTTTACTACTACGTTTCAGGGTCCCTAGATGCCGGTCTGTCTGTTACCGGCATAGCTAAAAAACTACTTACTCGATTGACTTCAAATTGTATTTATTTATTTATTTATTTAATTAACGGTTAACACCAATTTACAATAAAATTTAAGAAAATATAACAATATTAAATAATACTTAAAATCACAGTAGAAAAACATATAAATTAATTAATCACATAAGCAAATTAAATCATGATAAAAATCTCCTGACTGCGCTTCTAAACCCACACATATTTAACGGTAAATCGAATTTGTTATAGTTGTTCTACAAAGATGTCTATGTCCTACGGGAATGACCTGGTAACATTTTGATAAAAATCCATAGAGGCCTAGTCAAATGTTACATACTGTATGTAAAAATAATAATTATGTGTAGTTCATAATATGCTAGTTTTTTGCAAGAAGTTATCTATATATAATTGCATAGCACCCTGAAGAAAGTAACAGTGATTACCGAAAGTTTGGCCGTAGCTAAAAAAGCAATTTAAAACCAGCCCTAATTAGGACCGATACCCTAATAAAATTATTTTTTTGTTATAAATATATATATATATATATATATATATATATATATATATATATATATATATACTCATCTCGTTCCGAAAAGAACAGTTTTGTTGATATTTCGTCAAAATCTCATTTGGCATTTTCGAAGCTTTATTTTTCGCGTCCGAATAGAGGCTGAAGTTTTAGTAATTCCGAGCTTCCTTTTATTCTCCCGAAGGTTATATGTGAGCGGTCGTTCGTCATTAGGTATTTATAGTTTCGGAAACTTGCTGCTGTTGTTCCTAATTCTGCTTGATTTTTTGTGGTTTTAGGTTTATCGGTGATTGTCTTTCACGGAGTTGCCTATTTTAATGATTCGTCCCTTTTTATTTCAATCACCTTGTTTTTAAATTTTCAGGGCTACTCGGATTATTTTGGTTTTCTAATGCTCTATATTGGAAATGTCCTTACACCCTTCGACATTTATTTTGTGGCCTTTTTCTTGATGTTGTAGGAATTGGATCGAGGTAGTTATTTATTTCTGATACTACGGTTATCCTCTGTTGCTGATCTTCGCCTGTTAGTTTGCCCAAGGTACAACTTTTCATAGCCTTGACATGTAATCCAATTTGATTTTGTTTTTTGGGATTCCACAAGTTTACCTATGGTTCTTTGTGGCTTATGTATTATTTGTATGTTATATTTTCTAATAATTCTAAAGACTTAAGACTACCTTTAGTATCCGTTATTCGGAACTCTCGTTTACTAATTGCTTTTTACCCGTTAAATGAAAAATAAGTTTTTAAAGCAAGGCTCTGAGAGGTTATAGCAATCCTACCCGATGCCTCGTCGATGGGAATTTAAGGATATAACGACTTGACTTCTAGAATTGTTATGATATCGTTTTTTTTTCAAGTACGATGTCTTGCATAATTCGAGTGAAATGCTCTGAGTTTTTTACATATGAATCAGCTTTGTGTGTACTGCCGGCTGTACACCCGGAATAAAAATACAAACACACACATATATATTGTTTGCTAAAAAAGAAAAAGATTATACTTTATACCAAATGCTGGCGGGATTTCAAACTTTTTCAAAAATATTTTTTTCAAAAAAATTAATAAATATTTTTAGTATAGGCCACTAATTGAAACAAATTTGAGGGTATAAAGATTTCAGATTGAAAATCTATTTTTTGTCGTATTTAGTCGAAAAGTCGTATTTAGTCCAAAAAGGAGCAAAAAGGCGTAGAACAGTACTGATTTAGTAATAAAATACTTGAGTCGATTGATTTACACTGCATATGGTCGATGTACTTATTACATTTTTGTGAATATTCAAAAAATAACATAAAAATTATTAATTATTATTAAATTCATTAGATCAAAATAATAATATGTAGGCTATCTATTATCTGTATTTTTGAACTTAGGCCAAACAACAAGAAAAGCTTTCTGGATTAATAACAAAACTGCTATCTACAATGCACAATGCAAAATGAAGAAATGGGAAGGTCTAAAGATTTTCAATGATTGCATACATTTTTTTACCGCTCCGCATTACATGCAAAATGTAAAATAGGTTAGAGCAGGTTACATAGAAACAAGCTATCAAATTTTGAAAGTTTTATCAAAATCGGTTACTATGTTTCTGAAATAGAGATTTTTAGATTAATTGACCAGTGACTACAATACCTGATGACTAATACAACTTTAACTGATATCTGGAAATAAGATACTCACCCGTGTACAGTTAGAAGCCAATAACTCCGCTTCAAATGGTTCAAATGGCGCCAGGCTTTTTAAAAATCCATCCTCTTCAAATCCTGGTTTAAAAGGCATGGAAGCTTGAGGCCTAGACAATAAAAACTGTACGGACACTGCAAAACCAGCCATGTCAACTGCAAATTTTCTTCCCCCAATCCATCCGTCGTAAAATCCTCCGAATGTACCATTTCGGACAATCGGCGAGCTTACTCCGGATTTGGTTATAAGTCCCACGGGAAAGAGTGAGACAACTTTTGTAAATCGAATCTGTAATAAAACATATTTAATATTCTAGATACTAATTCGAGTCACTATACAACAACTAGTCCAAAAGAGTTTAATGGATTAATCCTTATAAAGTGGAACAGAAATAAATAAAGGACTCCGCACATTTCTGAAAATGGAATATGTTGTAGTTCTCGATCCCCTGATCAAAAGCTTTCATGGCCACAACTAAATCCTGCGGCTAGATTTGTATATACGGGATAACGAAATTGGAATTTAGCATTTTCCATGTTTTACGTAAAATGTTTATTTCTTTTTTAATTTTAAATACTTAATATGTGCTCAAATAGGTTAGCAGCTTAGAATATTTTTGATTAAAAGCTAATGTATGTAAAAGTAAAAATAAACTTATATAGGGTGAAGCTGTATTCCAGAATCCAATTATTTTTCTTTTATATTCGACAGTACCTAAAATATTAGAATTTCAGCTTTTACTAAAAGCTTTATTGCACTAAAACATACAGTCAGATTTCGTTGGATTTATGATATGTCAATCAAAATTAAATGTAAGGTTGAGAATTTTATCGGATATTACTCTTAACATTTTTGTAAATAGCTGACGTTACAGTGGCCATGAATTTTAATATACAAATTTATGAAAACCTAGATCTAATCTGTTTATAGTTAGGATATTTACACATTTTAATTATTATCGAATGCATATTGTCAATAGATACAGATTTAATAACAATTGAAAAGAAAATGATTAAGGGTGTTTCATGAAATTCTAGAAAAACTATGCGATTATTGTTATGTCAGATTCACCTGATTTTTCATAATAATTCCTCAAAGACTGATACAATTCTATTAATATAATACTAATACACAAGGTGTGATAAATAGTTCAATATTTTTTTCCAATAATTTAAATAATATCGATTATATAATATATTTATTACGACATTTATAATAAAGAAAACTGTAAAATAAGTGTGGATTGTAACGCAGTTCAGTCCTCTGAACTAGTCAAGACAAAAAATTAAAATTTTGCAAACTTTTATACCAGACTAATGCTCCTTTGTGATGCATGTGTATTTCGTGATTAAACATTTCAAGGTGGCGGCTGGCCGCCATCTTTAAAAAGAATTAAGGGGAAAAGGGATCAAGTAACACTTCTTTTGAAAGGGCTTTGCAATCCTAATTTATCCTTAAATTATGGAGACATCAAAATTACATAATTTAAAATGGCGGCTATTCGTAAATGTTTCAAAACCTAAAAAATATAGATAATAAAATTTATTAAAAACTTGAGGTATTTTATTCCTCACAGGGTGCTTTTCCCTTATAAAACACCCCGTAAATATACATTTATATTTTTTAGGTTCTGTCACATTAACAAAGTATTATTTCGAACTGTAATTATAATGACCTCATATTTTGGAGATAAATTATTGTTAAAAACATTTTTCATGAGATGTGCTATCCGATCGCCCTTTCCATTTTGTGTTTTCTTATATTATCACACTCTGAGGAATTATTACGAAATATTAGGTGAGTCTGACGTAACCATAACAGCAGAGTTAGTCTAGAATTTTATGAAACTCCCTGTATTATTTTATTCCTAATTAAATTATTGAAGCGGCATTTATTGATAATATTCATTCTATAATTAAAATTGGCCAATTTTAGTGAGTATTTAAATTTTCCAGCTATAAAGTAATGATCTTGATTTTCAAATAATATAATGCGTTACAAAACTTGTGTATTAAAATTCATGGCCAGTCTAATGTCAGCTATGTACAAAAACTTTCGTTAAAATTATTTAATGTTCATTTGATTTTGATAAACATGTCAAAAATGCACCACAATCTGACTGATTTATTGAGAGTTTTTCATAAAAATTGGAATGTTAGTGTTGTAGGTGCAGCCGAATATGAAACAAAAATGTCCGAATTCTTAAATACAGCTACACTTTGTATAAGTTTATTATTACTAATACATACCTTAGCTTCTAGTCAAAAATATTCTATGCGACTATCCTATTTAGATGCGTAATAATTAATTGAAGTAAAAAAAAAATAAAAAATTTGATAAAATAAGGAAAATGCAAAATTCCAACTTGTTACAATACATATTACATATTTTTGAAAAAAATGGTTTATTCAAAACGATTTTTCGATTATACCCATATTTCTAGAGAGAAGAGCTTGAATTAGTAACACAGTTTTACTAATTGATTCCGTATACCACAATTGGTTATGGCACACAATCTGAAATCAATCGAATACGTATTTTTTCAGGCTAAATTGTTAAATAATTTATTATGCCGCCATTTTGTTCCGCCATCTTGGATTCGTACCAAAATTCTACCAGTTGATTCCGACAATACTTTGATGTTTGTGCAAAATTTGAGGTAAATTGGGTAAGTAGTTTTTTAATAATATTTTTTTAATATTTTACTAGGCCGCCATTTTGTTTCACCATATTGGATTTTTACGATTGAAGATATCTAAAACCTGATAGGGTGATTTTTTTCACGATTACAAACTTTTTATTTGGCCGCCATTTTGTTCGGCCATCTTGAATTAGGACCACAATTTTACTAGTTGATCCCTATACCACAATTAGTTATGTCACACAAATTGAAATCAATCCATTAAGCAGTTTTTTCAGGCTGAATTTTTAAATATTTTATTAAGCCGCCATCTTGGATTCGTACCAAAATGTTATCAGTTGGTTCCAACATAATACTTGATGTTTTTAGAAACATTTATAAACAGCAAAAGTTATGGTACGAGCGGGGATCGAACCCGCACCTCTGGATGTCAATTGTTCTTACCTATTGCGCTATCGTACCACTGATAAGCGATTCGTGAGAACTTGTATATATTCAAACCCATCTGTATCATAACCATTGTTGATCCTGCCAAATATTCTAACCTTATGGCGCGGCGTTCCTGACTGGACGTCAAATCTGACATCGCTATTAGGTGCGGGTTCCATCCCCGCTCGTACCATAACTTTTGCTGTTGTTTATAAATATTTCTAAAAATATATTTCACAATTTAAAAACAAACTGATAAAATATTCTATTCATAATAGTTGACGTTTGTGCAAAATTTGAGATAAATTGAATAAGTAGTTTTTTTAATAATAATTTTTTTAACATTTCACTAGGCTCCATTTTGTTTCGCCATTTTGGATTTTTATCAAAATATTACCAGGTCATCCCCATATGACCTTCAATTTTTGAACAAAATTTGAAGTCACTGGTGTAAGTAGTTTTCGAGCTATGACGTGAAGAGGCAGGCAGCCAGACAGACAGATCGACGAAATTGAGAAAACATGTTTTTCGGCATCTAGGGATCCTGAAACGTGAAGACCTGAAAAAATTTCGGAGGATGATTTTTTCAGGAATACAATACTTGCCTTTAATGAGAGAAGTAAACGAACCGGACCATAAAAACTAATTTGTCACGTTTTGTGAAAATTCGCCTCAAGTATTTGGGGTACGCATAAACAAAGAGCAGTATGTCTATTTACGCCGCATTGAACAGGATTAAAGGCCATATTTAGCTATAATATACAATAATTTGCTGAGGGAGGTAGAGGGAGAGAGGAAAATAACAGGGACCATTGACAAAAATACGGTGTTTGTCTGATTTGTCGTCCTATTAATCACCGTGTTTTTAAACAATATTCCACTTCTTGCTTCTTAATAGCTTTTATATTTTGAAAAGAATTGAACTGAATCCAAGATGGCTAAACAAAATGGCGACTCAATGGAATATTTAAAAATCGGATTGATTAAAAATTTTGTGCAAGATTTAAGTGTGATATAGGGGTGAACTGGTAAAACTGAATTTAAGATGGCGCTAATATAAAATGAAAAATCAACATGTTTTCTCAATTTCGTGGGTCTGGCTTTCTGGTAAAAATCTAATATTGCGGAACAAAATGGAGAATGAATGAATGAATTGTTTTATTTTTTGAATGGTATATGAAGTATTTTATCAGTTTATTTTTAAACTGTGAAATATTTATAATCAACAGCAAAAGTTATGGTACGAGCGGGGATCGAACCCGCACCTCTGGATCACTAGTCCATCGCTCTAACCAATTGCGCTATCGCACCACTGATAAGCAATTCGTTAAAACTTGTACATATTCCTAACCTAACCTAACCTACCAGATGTCAGATTTGACATCCAGTCAGGAACGCCGCGCCATAAGGTTAGAATATTTGGCAAGATCAACAATGGTTATGATACTGGTGGGTTTGAATATGTACAAGTTCTAACAAATTGCTTATCAGTGGTACGATAGCGCAACTGGTTAGAGCGATGGACTAGTGATCCAGAGGTGCGGGTTCGATCCCCGCTCGTACCATAACTTTTGCTGTTGATTATAAATATTTCTAAAAATATGTTTTATTTATTGTTAGTATTACTACAACATTACCCAATTTACCTCAAATATTACAGGAAATCAAGTGTTACATAGAAATGAACTGGTAAGAATAATTAAAAAATCAGCCTGAAAAAACTACTCATTAGACTGGTTTGAAATTTTGTGCAAGAATTAAGTGATATATACAGATAAAGTGAAAAAAATCAAGTTCGAATTCAAGATGACGGAACAAAATGGCAGTCTAAGAGAATTTATAAGAAATCAGTGTAAAAAAATATTTATTCAATTTATTTTAAATTTTTCCCAAAAATCAAACATGCTATAGGCAGGAAAATATTGGTTCGAATCCAATATGGTGGAACAAAATGGCGCCTAATAAAAATGTTTGAAACGACAGTAGAGTTGTGAAAATGACTATGTTTGGAATTAAATCCCAATAATTTACAAGCCCTACAACAAAAAATTACTGATGTTGCTGAACAAAATTTACCTAGTTTTTCGTAGATTATAAAAATTTTGTAAAATATCAGGTCATTACATTTAAAATAAGAAACATTTTGAAGTTTTTATAGATTTATATATTTTCGTTGCGAAAAAGCCAAAAAGTTCTTTAAAACAATTTCGTACACAAATAATATCTTTATTTTAAATGATATGGTGGTAAATAAATAGTCAATTTAAATTACAAACTCACCTCACTGAACAAATCCAAATCGTAGGAGTTATCATCATCCGCAAAATAAAATACTCCGGTGTAGGCATTCTCCCGTATCCACTCGAGGCCCTTGTTTCGATTTGATACACCTCGCGGTCTGGGACCTTTAGTTTTATTTTTGTACTGCACTGGCATTGGCGCTGAAAACGCAAAAAGTATTAGATTAAAATGCTAACATTTAAAAAGAGTAACTGCTTAAAGGTTCATACCTCTATACGAATTTAAAGCTAAAAGAAAATTTTAAATGTACAAGAGGCATATCACAAAATAGTGTTGTGTTTCAGGGTCATCCAGTAAAGAGACGGCAATGACCTATCTGGCAATGTCGAGCAATGTCAGCTAAGAACACATCTTCACAATATAAAGCAAAATGACACATCTCCGTAAAGATTAAGAACAATACGGCGACACAGTATCACATTTAGTCTGTGATTGTGCTAATTTCCAATCAATTGGGGAATGCATTCTGAGAGATCGGGCCAACGAGAAGTCCCCTTAGGCGATCTATTCACCTAAACAGGGCGTTTCAGTTAAAACTCCAATGCCGTTTTAACTAGAAAATTTGGTAAAAAGTGTGTGTTTAATGGGGTAAAATAGTAATTATTTACGGCTAAAATAAAAACGTCGCCTTGCCCACTTAGGCGCCGAGAAAAATAAAAGAATTGCAAGAACTTTAAACTGTCAGATTTATAAAAAAGTCTATTTCCATACACTTGTGTTCTTTGCATCAACTTGTTTGCTATACTGCTAGTGAGATAAAATGGCGTTTTACTTAATTCCAAAATCGTCTCAAATTAACGGGGTGTCAAAATTTGATAAAAGCAGTTTTTTAATTAAGTAAATATTCAGTAAATATAAAAGCTAAAAAACCGACGCTGTCGTCAGTATAGGAGTCGTGATTCCAAGAGAAAACAGAACAATTGTATAATATTTGAAAGTAAAACCTTTTTGTTATTTGCACCAAATTGATTGCTATATTACCTTTTTTCTGTATAGAGGGACCTTTAGTAGTACGGCTTCCACCACCAAAGGTCCACAGCAGATCTTCTTACTTTCTAACCTAACCTAATCTAACCTACAACTGGAAACAATCCGTCTAATTCTACGGGGAAGCTCAAATTATTGTCCTCGACATATCCAAAGCGTTTGATCAAGTCTGGCATTACTCTCTTCGTAACAAACTTCCTGCCTATAGTCTTCATTGAAAATTTAGTATTTAGTTTTGCACACGATCATTTAGTAACACATATATAAAATTGCGTTTTCTTTTTTCATTTTTGTAGACCAAAGAAAAATTTTGGAGGGAATTTCCAGTTAGGTTCCTTTATAGATTGTTTTAATCTATAAAGATAGTAAAAATGCGAACCAACTACCAAATAAAATAAAATGCAGGGTAATAAAAGGGCATAATTATATACCCTAGAACTTCCGTCGAAAAAAAATCAACCTCCTCATTAATGAAACGAAATGTACAATCCAGTATATAGAAATTGCTTCTGGGGGGGTTTTGAGACGAAGAAATTTTTCAACAACCAAAAAAAAAGTTTAATTTTTGTTCTTTGCCTAATTGATCGTAAATGTTATAAACAACCAAAAAAACGGCATTTTAATATACTTTCTTTTAGCTGTAGATAAAAGTGGCTCTGTGGGAGGGTTTACCCTCCAATTCCGAAAAAATGGTCCTTACGTTATACTATTTTTATCATTTTAGTTTAAATAAACGTGGCTCTGGGGAGGGGGGTTTACCCCCCCTATTCCCCTTATTGATATACGCCACGGGTACAATTCTTAAAACTGGGGTAAATCTAGCGTAACTCAAGTTTTTGAATTTGTATATTAGTATATTTATAAAACATAAATATTACAAAATATTTATTTTTATCTATTGTTTAAACTGTTTTACAATCTTACGAATGCAAAATTTTTATTTGCAATTTATTTTTAGAGTGCCGTAAATTAAATTACAGAAAGGGAAATCTTTTTTATTTCAAATGCCTGAAATATAAACACGAGCATTCTATCTCTGTATACAAATATTTTTCTTGTACATAAATACGAGAATGTTTAATATATTTAAGCAAGAGAGTTATGCCATGAACGTCGCTGCGTGAATAAATATACTGACTTGTTATATAACTACTTTCCAGGCATGTCGCGGTAAAAAATTTTACACAAAGACAATACATTATTTAGTAATAACTTTATACAAATCCTATAACCTGTAATTCATTTCAATTTTTTAAAGTTGCTAATTTTATATATTTATTATTATTATTATTATTACTATATTTAAATTTCTCAACAAATGTTGGGTTCCAAGACCATCCCGGATGCATGCATCAAAATGAGTGGGTTGGTTTCTATTAGTTCTATGTACTGTCCTGTAAGAATTTTCTCACTATGTGAGATACTGAGCAGGACTGCCTTCTGGATGTCGATGAAAGTATTAGTATGCAGTCCTACAATTTTCAGGTTCGGTTCTAGTGTTTTTGGAACTAGTCCAGTTGATGATACGATGACCGGTATCAGATGAACCTTATTCAGTCGCCACATCTGCTGTATCTCGATGGCCAGCTCCTCATATTTGGCCGTTTTCTCTTGATATTTATCCAACACGTGGTTATTGTTGGTTACAGCGACATCTACCATGTTCCTTATTTAAATACCACGTCAGGCCGATTATTCGTCACCCGTCTGTCAGTGATAATTGCCCGGTCGTAGTACAGTTTGAAGGCAGTATTTTCAAGCACTGAACTTGGTTGGTATTTATAATAGGGGCACAAAGGTGTTCAGGAGCCAATATCGGATTCAACGGACTGGTCTTTAATCATGAATTGTGTGATGAACACTGGATGCTTGACGTTTGTGCCTTGTTGGTGAAGAAATCTCTCAATTTTTGCAGCTGTCGGTCGGGTGTGCGAATTTGTCAAGTCAACAAGGGATCTTCCACTTCCTCTTCGTGGTAAGGTCATTCGGCGAGTTGATGACCTTGGGTGGTATGACTTGTACTTGGTCATCATTAGGCGAGTGGTTCGTTGTATTCTAGCTCCGTGTTAGTCCATTTCAATATTCCCAAACTGTAGGTCAGCACGGACAAAGCATCGGTGTTAATTGCTGTAATGAAATTTCTGGCGTTCAGTTCTGTTTTCAAAAGAGCTCACAACGTACTGATATTTCAGCTTGGTCTTTCCTTGCTTATCCTGTAGCAATCTAGCTTGTTGGAATCCTAGGTATTTGTAGGTCTCTCCTTGGTTCACCGCTACAATTATTTCTCTATTGAGTAGGGCTACATCACCATTAACGACTTTAAATTTTTCAATGTTTAAGGCTTTACATTTTTCCATTCCAAATTCCATATGGATGTCTTTCGAGAAAGTTTATCTCACGCAAATAAGCTTTTTTAGTTGGTTATGGTTTCCACCATAGAGCTTAATATCATCGATATACAGAAAGTGGGATATGGTTCGGGAGTTGTCTCTATTGGCTTTGATATTACAGCCATACCCTGTATTGTTGAGCAACGTGGAGAGGGGTCCATCGCTAAGCAGAACCAAAGTCTCCTTGATAAACTCCCATATTGATGTGTATCTCATCGGTGGTAAGAGATCGATCGCCATTATACATCCTTAGGTTCATTCTCCACTGGTGTTTGATAGTTGCAAGGAATGTGATGATCATAGAGTGAATTTTGTATATTCCTATTACGTCGATGAGGGAGGAATGTGGTACACTGCCAAACATCTTTTTATAATCTATAAAAGCAGTTGCGTTTGTTTTTTTCTGTGCCCGCTTAAGTACCACAGAGTCGATGATTTATTATTGTTTATTATTATTATTTTCTCTACCTTGTTGTCTCACAGTTTCCTGTGGTTGTATTTTATACTGACGGGACTAGTACAAAAAAAAAACAAAAAAAGGAAAAGAAAAAAAAACAACTATTGTGTATTAAGAAATGATCTAACGATGCTACATGTTTCCAATTTGACTGATTTCTGGATGTTCTTATGAATGTCTGTATTAAGTCCTAATTGAGCCAAATGCGGTGTAAACGTTGTTGGGGTGAGGCCTGTTACTGATATGACAAGAGGAACAATGATGACTCTTTCCTATCTCCACAGCCTTTTCTATCCATTGCCCAGTCGGTATATTTGGCGATCTGATATGCTTTTGGTAGTTTCTGGTTGCTATGACTTTGTCCTGGATATATATATATATATATATATATATATATATATATATATATATATATATATATATATATATATATATATATATATATATATATATATATATATATATATATATATATATATATATATATATATATATATATATATATATATATATATATATACTGATGAAGACCTTAAGTCAGAAACACGTGTCTACGGTTAGCCAAATTCCATTGCTTTAGCGGTCATCCCAAAGAATCAATTTTCTACTATATACTAGTTCTTACCGCATTATATATTTTCTACTTTTGATTTACTACTCTTGGGTCATGAGTTTCGCCACAGGTGGCTATATGCTGCTCCGTGGTAAATAGAGTATCAAGTCCGGCGAAAATTTCGGATGTTCTCTTGGTAATCACAAATGTCGGTTTTGCTCCTGTTGGTGACTCTGGTATTGTTTTGTGTATTCATTTTGGCGCTAGTTGTACTCGTCTTTCAACTAGTTGACTGTACTGATGAAGACCTTAAGTCAGAAACACGTGTCTACGGTTAGCCAAATTCCATTGCTTTAGCGGTCATCCCAAAGAATCCATTTTCTATTATATACTAGTTCTTACCGCGTTATATATTTTCTACTTTTGATATATATATATATATATATATATATATATATATACTACCATTTCAATGGTAGAGTACTAGCCGAGCCACCTCCGGGTGCATTGTCACCCCTCAAGAACAATGACCACACATTTAACGATGCATATTCCCAAGCTTATCGTCCTCATAAGCGGAGAACCGTTGTTGTGAACTGGGTGAGCCATGTTCAACATAAATGATAAATTTTCCTGGCATTATATTTCCTGCTGACTTTGTATTGCGAGGTTTACCCCCTCCGCATTTCCTTCATAATCTCTTACCAAAACAGTTTCGAAAACTTGTCCCTTACATCGATCCAGATGGTTTAATCAGTGTGGGTGGCAGGGTCAATTTAGCTTGTGACACTAAACATCCTATTTTACTAGTCGAGTCACACAGACTTACTGCTCTAATAATTAATGGTGGATTCACAACTCAGAATTTTTCATCCAGATTTGAAAACTATGCATCACTTAATTATCCAGCAGTTTTGGATATTATCCCCCAGACGCGCAATATATTTAAACCGAAATCTTACAATCCTTATATAGCTGATTTATCATCTTTGCATATCTCTCAGATACAAACATTTTCCTCAGTTTGTATTGACTATGCACAGTTCCCTTGTCGCTACTGATGTATCATCATTGTAAAGCTAAAGCTTTTAAGAGATATGTGTGGGCCTTTGTATATACAGCACATTATTGTTTGAGGTTTTAAGCGTTTTGTAGCCCGCTATGGCAGATGTTCATTTATTAGCAGTGACCAAGGCACTGAATTCAAGGGTGCTAGGCGGCAGTTTCTGAAGTTCGCCTCCAATTCAGTTGAACAATTGTCAATTATTTGGAGTTTTGATCCACCTAAAAGTCCTTAATTTATTAGCTTAGCCGAAGCGGGAGTGAAGTCCATGAAGGGGCATTTGTACCAAACGATAGGTTCGCAAATTTGGTCCTTTGGAGAATTTTATAATCTTCTGACCCAGATCGAATCTAAGTTCAACTCGTTCCTCTATGTGCAATAAGCCCAGATCCCAATGATTTCCATTCTTTGACTCCAGGGCATTTTTTAACCATGGAGCCACTTGCTAGTGGTATTCATGATTCTGATTTTAGTCTCCTAAATATCAATTTAGCTCGGTAGCGATTGATTCTACGTTTGCATGCAGACTTTTGGAAGAGGTGGTTTCAACAATATGTTTATTATCTTCAAGAAAGACATAAATGAATCGACCAAATTCCCCCATTTAAACTTAACTCACTAGTTCTAGTTGAACAAGACTCGAAACCTCCTTTACAAAGGGAAGGATAAAGGAAGGGTAATTAGGTAAAGTCTTGAACTCATTCTGGGAAGGATGGTGTTATTTGAGTCATAATTATAAAAATTTCTCATAGTCAATTACAAAGACCTGTGGTAAAGAGTTGCCCTTTACCTGGCAATTAATTTGATTCCTGTTAAGCTATTCAAGCTATTACATATTGTTCTGTCAATTGACTTTAAAATATTCGTATTGGTGGGTAGAATGTTAAGGAAATTCCTAATTTCTTATTTTTAATTATTACCATTTATTTAATTTTCTGGAAATAATTGTTTCTCATTTGGGCATAAATGCATTTTATATTATGTACTTAATATTTATAGATTATTTACAAAACGCACAAATTTAGTATATCCCTTGAAGCCCTCATGCACCTCACTTTATCATATGCATGATAGAGTACTACCCGAGCCGTCTCCGGGTGCATTATCAATTTGGACAGGAAAAACGCCTTTTTTTCCTTATATGCAAACATCAAAGTGACAAGTGAACAAGGAAGAACTGCTACCACTTAAAGAAGTGCCGGACAAACAGTACGTTTTAAGGTAAGAGTGCTTTCCGCTTTTAGTTTAACCTTAACTCAACTTTAATTCATTTTAACCACATAATGCGAAAACGCATGAATCAATGTTTAATCGCATTAAATTAAACAAACATTCAATGGGGGAATTGTGATGGAATATGTACACTGCCAGAGACGGTTATAGCTGTGGTGAATTATATAAAAATTAGCCCTTTGACTTGTTTTGTATAGATATGGATGTAGATCATTTAGTTATACTTTCTTATTTCGAATAAAGGTGGTTATCACGTGGCAAATTTCTACAACGTATTTACTATTTAAGAGATGAATTCGAAATTATTTTGGAAGAGGAAAAGCGCCAAGAGCCAGACTTGGTTGGCGAGATGACTTATTTGTCATGATGAAATTAAGCTACTTGGTCGGCATATTTGGGAATCTAAAATCATTAAAACTTCAACAGAACTAATATATGGAGATGACTGACACAATAAACATTTTTTGCAGGAAACTAGAATTTTGGAGCACAAACGTGTTACCAGTGTAAACGAATTTGAATTGACAATCATTTAGCAATTAGCAACCCTCGTTTAAATTTTGGGCCAGACTGGACGATTAATTTTCTGCACTGACAAAAAGAGTCTTCATGTAATTCCATTTCCTACATAATCCAAGAGCTGGTGACGAATTTGAGGGTGTTCTAGGCACTTTGAAACCATAAAAAAAGTGTTAGTGAATTGGGAATCGGAGGTTTGAATCGACTTTTGTGGTTAATTCGCTACTACGTAGCATATGAGATTTGCAAAAAATTAATCCCAGCAAATATCCTTTAGGCACTGTAATTTTTAAAATTTTTTTTTAGCATTTATAGCATCAATAAATAAAAATCCCAGACATTTTAGGTTTTGAAGTATGACCCGACTGCCCTCAATTTGTTTTTTTAGGAACTATGAAATTTGTATGGCATATTCATTAATTAATATTGAAAATATGTGCAAAAAAGCCAGATGAATACGACGGTTTTAAATTATTACCTGACACAAATAAAGATTTTTAATGAGTGCGATAAAAAAATCTTAAGCGTAGACATAGGTAAGAGGGAAAACGTTTATCAGAACCTGTCAGCAAGATTTCTAAACCTACTTGACTTGTGAAAATTGAAGCTCTTATTGGTCAAGTATCGGTCATGCAATAAAACTGTGTTTACATCAACCCAGAAAAAACCAACCTAACCTGGATTCAAGAATCATAAACCACACAAGATAGTTAGTTCTAGTAAGCGTAACGTTCGCTAGTTCTCACCGACCACAAATGTCAATGACCGGGTGCGTGACGTACTCCGGCTCTCTCAATCTAAAGATTTAGTATTAGTTACGGAAAGTAACTAATACAGAATGTGTAATAGAAATTCGCTTAGAGTAAGAATTAAAGTAGAGATCACAACTCATTCATAAATCGCGTTAGGGGTATGCACCAACATGGTTCTCCTATTTTTCACATTCTATCCACCAATGTTTACGATAAAACAAGAAGTGGGGATGGCCTATGCCCAAGCCGTGGCCATTTGTTGACGAATGCCAGTGACGGCGTGAGTTTTCACTTCCCGCATAAGGAAATATCATTAATCGTGAAAAAATTATCGTTCCGGGTTTTTACAGATCCTCAGGTTTTTCCATTACTGTCGGTCGGTAGGTCTGTTTCGGTATAGCTAAAAAATCCACTTACTCGATTTACTTTAATTTTATTTAATTTTCCACAAAAATTACGTCTGATATAAAAAAAAAACTGGTAAAATAATGATATGAATTCAATATGGCGAAACAAAATGACGACTTGTTAAAATATCTGATGTACGAAAATGAAGAAATGGGCCATGCTTCATTATCGTTGACAAAAAGAAGGATTCTTACCTATTCCCTAATGAGGCAAATAGGTATTTTTACAAACTTCAAAGAAATAATCGTTCTCTACTTCACCATCTAAAATCAAACCATTAAGTTAGGTAAGTTTAAAAGGAAATTAGTTATTTATATATTATTAAACTTTAGTTTTTAGTTATGTTTGCCTTATGTCACTTTCATTTTGTAATTGTGACATTTAGAAAAATTATTTGTTCAATTGTTGAAAATGTTATCTTAAAGCTGTAACTGTAAAGTTAAACCTCTTTAGTGAATACGGGTGTTAGAGTTTTAAACTAAAATCAATGCTTTTAACGCGCTTTTATTGGTTTCCTATTCGTCTGATTGTATGTCTGGTTCAAATCTTGTAATGGATTTTTCAGCATTTCCATTACCGATTATTTTCAAATTTGACATCCATAAACTTTCGGATATAAAAAATCCGAATTTTTTTAGTCAACGTTTAGAAATCCAAAATGGCGGCTCCAATACGGCCGACGAATTTTGTTACTTGTGTAACTAAAACTGAAAATCAGTGCCTAGGAAAATTTAAAAGTGTCAGCATTTAAAAATTCAAAATAGCGATGTCAAAATGACAATGTCAACAGATCGGACGGATGATTTTAATAATTGTGGGAATTATTTAAGAATGCACAACAAAAATCAAAATGGTGGCGCCAATATAGCGAACGAATTTTGTCATTTGTACAGATTCGGCTGAAATATCAGTATCTAGAAGTATTTAAGAAAAAAAGTTATGAAATTTTAGTCAATATTTGAGAATTAAAAATGGCGGCACCACCATAGATTAATTTTAAAATTTTTGCAGATTTGATTAAAATTCGGCATAAGACTGCACATCATGAATTTTTAACAACATTTTAAAAATTCAAGATTGTAATACCAACATGACGGCAGAATTCTAACATTTGTATAGATTTCGCTTAAAGAAAGTAGGAATCTGGGAGAATTTAAAAATACATATCATACATTTTTAGTAAATATTTCAAAAATGAGAGTAGGAATGCCTAGAATGCGAGCGAATTTTAATATTTATACAGATTTGATTAAAAATCGAAATTAAGTAAGCAATTCATACATTTTTAGTAATAAATATTTAAAATGGGAATGTCATCAATCAATCAATCCGATAAGTACTTTTTTCAGATATTTTTAAACATTTAATTAGGCCACCGTTTTGTTCCCCCATTTTGAATTTGTCTCAACATTTTTACCAGTTCATCCCTTTATAATATTTGATTTTTGAGCAAAATTTGAACATAATCGATGTAGTAGTTTTCTGCATTGACACACCATATTTTATTAGGCCGCCATTTTGGATTCGTAGTAAAACTTATCAGTTGATGGTCATGTCAAACCTAATTTTTCTGCAAAATTTGGATAAAAATGGATAAGCAGTTTCTTAGTAATATTTTTTTAACATTTCAATAAACCGCCATTTTGTTCAGCCATATTGGATTTTTACCAAAATGTTACCAGGTCATCATCATATGACCTTTAATTTTTAACCAAAACTTGAAGTAAATAGGATAAGCAGTTCTTGAGCTTTGTCGCGGACAGACACACAGACTAACCGACGGAACTGAGAAAACATGTTTTTTCGTAACTAGAATACTTTCCTCTTGCGAGGAAAGTAAAAAAAAGCGTGTGCAATTAGATACGAATAGAATAGCCAATTGCCATATTGTTTTTCCATGTTAATAGCTAAAATTTAAAAAATAAATTTTTTTTTTAATTTTCAATATCCTAAATCTTAAATTCTAACCAGTTTAGAACATGTTTACGAACACATTTTTACTTTTAATACTCAAAGAATCACCATTTAAATTCCTTTACCTGACAGCACTTATATAAAAAATTGGCCCAACTCAAGTGGAAATTAAAAAAAGGGGCGAAATCATCCGAAATTTTATTATTTTCCCCGATTTCATGCAAAATCTAGTAATTTTCGAAATCGCAGTACGTTTTTTTGAGCGCGAGACGCCCTTCGACTATTTTAATATAGTATAGTTATATTCTATAATTTTTTTAATTCTCTGATAGGAAAAACTATTGTAATCGGCAAAAAAATCACCTCAGAGTCTTTTGTGGTCATGTGACCCAAAATAAGTGAATAAGGTATCTTCCATTAGACATGTCTCCTGTAAAAAAGGAAATCTTGCTGTTTACTTAGTGATTAAAAAAAAATTCCAAACTTAAACGGTCATTTTTTACAAACTCACATTGCCGCACCATAGTTAGGTCAACTAAAGCTCCTAGTTTCCCAATGTCCAAGATAAAGTAACTAAAACGTATTTATTAAATATTTAAAAAATTAATGTTCTTCTAATGTCACCTTTAAAACGCTGCTCATTGAAGTAAGGCAACATATAATTAGAAGATTTGAGCCATATCAACAAATACACAATAATACATTAAAACACATGCAGTAGTGACGCTAAGAAAATCTTGGTTTTTAGTAAAATATTTTTTAGCAAATTAATTTCTTTAATGTTAAAATTTATTGTAGTTCCACGACCCGCTATTGGTTTTTAAGCCACGCCGTTCACGTGACCTTCTAACAATGTTTACTGTAGACTATTATACTTTTTTACTATAAGGATCCCTTCTCAATGAAAGTGGGATGGTCTAATACCACAGTGGTATGGTCTAGTACGTGGAGTTGTCGATCGGGTTTGCCATAGCTAACTAATACTCTTGTTACTGGTGAAAACTGATCTGAGACTTTGGGTATTTTAGTTTGTATTTTACTATTTTGCAATAAAAGTAATTTCTTTATACTACTTAGAAACTAATACTGGAAATACATTACTATTCTTTGTATGAAAATTTTATTGTATCATGTTTAAACATATTTACCGTAATATAAATTGGTATAAACATTGGTGTTCCTGGCTAGGCTTGGCATCGTCGTACGATCGACCTTATACTGTGGGGTAATCTTGGCAGTGGCTAAATATGTAAATAATGAACTCTATTTTTATTCTTCCTTTAAGAGAATTCGCATATTTTAGTTTTACAAGTGGTAATAGGTCACACAAGTTTGAAAAAGTGTGGTTCGTGCATAGTAAAACGTAATTAGCCAACGAAGTCTACATAACAAAAAACAATGTGTGCTGTGTATAATTAACTATAAAAATCACTTGCCAGGTGTAACTTTTGATAGGTTACCGAAATCAGTTAGTATGGAGAAACAGTGGGTACACCGGTGCTGTAGAAACACGTTAGCTGTAGATATACTTGGATTCTTTATTATTTTTTTTTTATTCATTTTTCAGGCAAGCAAGGTTTTATTTTAACATATAGCAGGTACTTTTAACTTTATTATTTGCTCTGGATTGTTGCTTTTTAGTATTAATGTAAATATCAACTTTGTCAATTAATCTAAAAGTTATTAGGTATCAGAAGCCTCTGTAGCTATTGTGTTTTTTATTTCCGTTTTCGTAGTAAAAGTGGTTATATTTAGCTATTTTTTGTAATCTCCAGAATACATTATTATTTAATCTAGAAAAAAAAATGTAAGACATTAATAACAATTATTAAAAAATCCTAATAACATGACTTTCCTACTTGAGAATCACTTTACCTATTTGCTTTTTAAATTAATACGTTTAGATACCTAAATTACGGAAAAAGGCGTATTTCAATTTAGCGATTTTGGGCATCCTGTCCTAAAAGAATACAATATAACAAAAGAAGTCACTTATAATAATATATTTTTGTCTTGACATAATGTTTAGAATTATTCATTATGAAGTTGCTCTATTAGTTTAAAATAAAATTTCTCGAAATGTATTGCTTTAAAAACCAAAATAACAGCATCAAAACGCTAAACCATATTATCCTCCTACAGAAATAACGCATGAAACTTGGTTTCGAGCGGGCCAGGCGACGCGCGGCGTCACTGTCACAATTTTATATTAAATTACAGCCAAACAAGACATACCACAAAATAAGCAAACTGTGAACGATTGGCGGAGCGAGGGGTGAACGGCATTCCTGGACATAGCACAGTGGGTTCCTTCATGTGACAAAAATATAAAAAACAACATGCATATTTGTTGTCACTGTGACCTAATCTATGTAGAAAAAACTACGAAGTATGCGTTGAAAACAATGGATGTTGCCTGAGTAACAATATTAATATTATGTTGTCTGTCAAATGTGACAGTTATATTAACAGTCGGTAATTACGTTTTTTGCCATTTTTTATATTGTAGTTGTGTTTGCTATATAATATTATTCTTAGTGTGTTTAGTTAAATCCGTGATAATGGAATATAAAGTTCAAGGTATGTATATATAAAAATCTATTAAAGAATTAAAATTTATTCATTACTTTTTATACTGAGGGTTGCACCAGAAAGTAGCCTTTTCAAACTTTTTTCTCTTTTATAATACACGAATTTGTTAAGTTTTAAAGTATTTGTTAACTTTAGTTAGTGATGATTTCTAATTTAAAATATTAAATTGGGTTTTACATTTTGGAAAAAAATAATGTAGGTTCTACAATCATCTACTCGTTAAATTAATAATGTATTAACTTCGTAAAAAATGTGTAAATAAGTTGCTTTTGACTACAACGTATTATGGCTACGTTATTCTTTTCCAGGTAATTCCTATGAGTTTAAACTTCAAAGAAGGCTCATTTATGATATTTGGATTACTAAAAAAGGTGGAATGGGTGAAAAAGCGACTGAAGTGTTCCATGCTTTCATGCAGAATATTCCAGATATTTCAAATAAAGACTATTTGAATTTAAACTCATTAAAATTACGAGTTGAATACATTTGCAAAAGAATATATATTATGTTAAAGGAGTGCAAAGGTAACAAGTCATACTTTTTAAAAAAATATTCCGAATGGTTAAGCGTTTCAGATGAAATAACTGCCGACTTTGACGATTCATTAACAAAATCAACTACATGTAACCAAAAGCGTGGTCGGCCGCTAAAGGACTTTAGCAAATGTGGTGTTAGAACAAAGAAAAGACGATTAGCTGAACTGTCCCATGTAGACAAATCTTTTAGAGATTCTATTTTTCATGCCTCTACTTCTTCAGAAATTACACTAATCGATCCAAATGAAGTTGTTTCACTTATTGTCGAAACGAAATTAACTAAACATCAATATCTTCTTCTGCGGGAATTTATAAATAATAAGTTACCCGTAAAAGTGTTACCATCTTACAAGCAAGTGTTAACTGCCAAGAAAAATTGTTACCCAAAAGATATTAGCGTGACAGAAGCTTCAGCCGAAGTTGAACTACAAAGTCTTCTGGACCACACCGCATCTAGATTAATACATTATCAAACAGTGGAATTAGAAAACGTATTGACCTCTTCAAAAAACTTACTTTTATTTGGTAAATGGGGATTTGATGGCAGTTCGAATCACAAAGAATATAAACAAGCAGGATCCGACCCTAATAGCAATGAAAATAGTCTATTTGTTACTTCATATGTTCCACTGCGACTTGTTGATGCATCAGATGAAACCAACATATTATGGAAGAACCCAAGACCTTGTTCCACTCGATATTGCAGGCCAATACGTTTCCAAGTCAAAAAAGAAAATACAGAGGTTTCCTGCGAGGAAGCAAAATATTTTAAACATAAAATATCATCGTTAACCTCCACTAAAACAAGATTCAATAATTTCGATATTTCTGTTACGCATCATCTACAGTTAACAATGGTCGATGGGAAGGTTTGTTCTGCTCTATCTGAGACAAGTTCTGCCAGGTGTCATATTTGTGAAGCAAAGCCTTCGGAAATGAACGATATAGATACATGTTTAAGAAAACCAGTTCATGTTGAAAGATTTGAGTTCGGATTGTCTACGCTTCACATGTGGATCCGCTTTTTCGAATATTTTATTCATCTTTCATATAGGCTAGGCATCAAGAAGTGGCAAGTGAGATCAAAGGAAGATAAAGATATACTTTCTGAAAGAAAAAAATACATTCAGTGTCAATTTAGACTTAAGCTAGGATTAATTGTAGATCAACCACAAACTGGTGGTGGAACATCTAACGATGGGAACACTGCCCGAAGGTTTTTTGAAAATAGTGAAATATCCGCTGAAATAACAGGTTTAGATAAGTGTCTCATCGATAGATGTGCCACCATTTTAAAATGTATGTCTTCCGGATACGTTATAAATACAGAAAAATTTAAAGAATTTGCTTTGAAAACTGCGCGAATGTTAGTTGAAACTTATTCTTGGTTTTACCTTCCAGCCTCTGTCCACAAAGCTTTAATTCATGGTTCAGAAGTGATAGAAAATGTCATTTTACCTATTGGTGAGCTTTCTGAGGAAGCTGCTGAGGCCAAAAATAAAGACATTAGGTCTTTTAGACTGAACCATACTCGAAAATTTTCCAGAACAGTTATTAATTTAGACTTAATTAATCGGCTTCTTCTCACTTCTGATCCATACATTACGGGACTGCGAAAATTACCAATAAAAAGTAAAGCAACATTATCTAAAGATATTCTGGCTTTACTTTCGTGTACGTAAAAACTTCCAGATAACTTTTCTGTAAATGTTATTTAATATCTAAATTTTTGTTTCTGTATATAGTGTATTTAAATTCTATTTATATGAACCTTGGTTGTTATATTTTTTGTTTTCTATGACATCTTTGTTGTTTTGCAAATTTCAAACATTTTCCCTCTCGGAAAATGTAATAAACACATGGAAACTAGTTAGGGATATTGAAAAAAGTAATTTTTGCAAACAATAGTATTTATCCTAACAATTTATTCTACAAGTGTGCGGAAATAACCTCAGTTTCTTATTTGCCGCGCAGATTTCAGTTCGGAAAACTTGATTTTCCGCACTAGTGCTGAAAATGAAGTTTTCCGAACTTAAATCTGTGCGGAAAATTATATTTTCCGCACGCTTACGCGCTTGTAGAAAAAATATATTATAATTTATATTTGGATTAATTAAAGTATTGCCTTTATATCCTAAAATTATATTATTTCAAATATGATTTCATGATAATAATACAAAATAAAATTGGCTACTGGGTCAAGTCATGACATATTTTTTAGTGAAATTTTGAAAACACTCTGTAGCATAAACTACCTGCAATTTTTAAACTGTATATCAGTATTTTTGAAGTCTGATTCTTTAAAAACATTTTGTTTTTCGAATGGTAAACATATCGTTATATAGTATGGTGATGTTTTACCCGTATTTCTCTTACCCACCCATAAACATGTGAATATTAAAAATTCAATTCGAAATAGGGTTATTGTTTTTTTTCTTCAAATTGGTAAAAACATCATTTAGCACATCATGTGTGTGCTAATGATGTGCTAAATGATGTTTTTACCATTTTGAAAAAAAAACTAACCCTATAGGGTTACTGTTTTTTTTTTCGAATGGAATTTTTATTATTCACATGTTTATGGGTGGTTAAGAGAAATACGGGTAAAACATCACGATACTAATATTGCTGTATTTTCTTTAAAAACGTTGATCATCCAAAAAACAAAATGTTTTTAAAGAATCAGGCTTCAAAGTTACCAATAATAGTTTAAAAATTGCGGGCAATTAATGCTACATGGTGTTTCAAAAATTCACTAAAAAACATTACTTGACCCTGTATCTTACTCAGCAGTCAATTTTATTTTGTATTATTATCATGAAATCATTTTTGAAATAATATAATTTTAGGATATAAAGGCAAATTTTTAATTATTCCAACTATAAATAATATATTTTGTTTGCAAAAACGACCTTTTTTTTTCATTATCCCTAACTTTTTTCCATGTGTGTATTTCTAATACATATAATTTTTGATAATTTTATTTTGAATAAGGCCCTAATAATGTTAAGTATGTCTATTTTTATTAAAATCGAAATTAGTTCAAATATGGAATATTTCATTTAAAAAAAAATGTTGATCATATTTTTGGAACACCATGTATACATAAAAAAATCGTACCTACGCCAAACCCTACTTACTAAATCCAATAACTATTCTATTTATAAATTCTAAATTACAGAAAACAGAGATATAGTTTTGATTTTCTGTGCTAAAATTAAAAGCAAAAATGTGAAATTGGGAATATTTATAATGAATCACCCTGTATACATACGGACACATTTTTTTAAAGAAACATATTTTTTTATACGGGTTGGGCTAAAACATATTTTAAAAGCAATTGTTTTTCTAATTTCCAGTTTTTTATATTTTTGACACCATCGACCATATAAGAGGAACCACTGTGCATAGGAAGGAGCCTTGACATTCACACATTCACAAGTCTAGTAGGCCGGGACCCTGGTCTGCCGGATTCACGTGACGCTCGGTCTGTTTACAGCAGTTATAGAGCATTTTGGAGCAGCAAAAAAGTTTTTGTTATTAAGATTCTGAGTGTTATGATAGACGCTTGTATATATCATATCTTATATTTTAATAATAAAGTATTGTGACTAGTGTGTGATGAGTGACTACGTTTCTTCGATTATATTGGTAGTTTAAGTGCACAATGAAACCGAAAAATTCGTGCTGTGTAATTTGTAAAAAAAAAATTAAAAAGTGATTATATTTAATGAAGAAAGACTTACACAATACAAAAACGTTCTTGAAATTCGCAATAGAATGGCTCAAAATGTTGAAAAGTGATTCTACTGTCAGATCTAACTACGACAAAAGGGTACTACGCTCAGTGCTATCGAAATTTTTCTGCTGTGATAAAGCAGTCTAGGGATATTTTGCTAACAACACTCGCAGAAACTTCCAAATCTTTATCAGGTAGAGTACACTATTTTATATATTTTATATACGAACTAAAAATATACCTTGCATTAAAAACCAAAAAGAAAAATATATAATACAAATTTAGAAAATTAATTAAACTAGGAGTCTACGAAAGTACAGTTTCTTTAGCTGAATGTTGGGCTACTTTTTGGCTGCACAAGTTGAAATGGGCCTTGTAGACATTAGGTATTTCGGAATTTGTTGATTTTTTGGAATTTACTGTCAAGCTTACCTTAAAAAACATTCATTACAACAAAAACATTTTTGGATGATTCCTTTTTTTGTAGAAAAAAAAGCAAATAAAAAGTTTTTTTTACTCTGCAAGACAGTAATAGTGATAACTTAGAAACAAAATTATGTTGTTTAGAAAGATAAATTCTTTTGAATGATTTTTATTAACAAATTTATTTTTTTGGGAATAAATTATGAAATATATAAATTAATTGAACTTTAGTGTTACAGTAACTATAAACCTTATTGTATCTAACATAACCAAACCTTTTAGTTGCTCAAAAATATTAAACTGCTCCTTAATCCTCTGTAAACAGTCCGAGCGTCACGTGTTTTTTTCAGCAACCAATCATAGCCCGACAGACGAGGACCCCGGCTGGCACGTTCTATCTCTTACTTATATATACTGAACTTTTTTGTCGTACTCATTTATAAACTTTATTTGTGTTACAACGTCGTATTCGTCTAGCTTTTTCGCACGTATTTTCAGTACTAATTAATGAATATGTTGTGAATATATCTGTGCCTAAATTATATTTTTTACCTATATAAATTAACAAATTAAGAGGCGTCGGGTTATACTTCAACACTATCTAAAAGATCTGGGATTTTTATTTATAGAGTCTATAAATGCTAAAATAAGAAATTAAAAAAAAATACAAAGTTCGGTAATTGTTCCGTATACCTGTTTCGGCTATTATAAGAGATTTTTCAAAAATTCTTTTACACAGTGCTTATATAGGCCGAATGTTACAATAATCCGTCTGCGCTGCTTTAAAATTTTACCCTTCTTTTTTTATTTTTTCGTAAACAAGTCCATTGCGTTTTTGTCGAAATATGTAAACACGGGCGATGACTCATGTTTATTTTCTAAACCTAGTGGACTTCCTTACGGGAATTACAATAAAAATTAAGAATTAATAAAGAGAGCAAATTTTTAAAGCAGCGCAGACGGGTTATTGTTACATTCGGCCCATAGAGGCACGGAGAAAAAGAATTTTTGAAAAATCTCTTATAATAGCAGAAACAGGTATACTGTATAATTACCCAAAGTGCCTAAAGAATAATTTTTTGCAAATCGCATATGCTGCGCAGTAGCAACCGCAAAAGTCTATGTTATAATTCGCTAACAATAAAATAGTATTTTTTTATGATTTCGAAATGCCTAAAATACCTACCCCAAATTCGACACCAGCTCTCCGACTAACATCTAATCTTTGCGAACTTGGATTTCTACAGTAGTTGCATTGAAGACAAAATTATCTCAGCTAAATATAGAAAGAGAACTGAGTCGCAATTTCTAGTTTAACACCGTCTTTTTACAGATCTTTACGTTTTAGGGTCCCTAGATGCCGTAAAACAGATTTCCTCAATTCCGGCGCGCGGCGGTCTGTCTGTTCGCGGCATAGCTCAAAAACTACTTACCCAATTTACTTCAAATTTTGGTCAAAAATTAAAAGCCATATGGGGATGATATGGTAACATTCTGTAAAAATCCAACGTGGCGGAACAAAATGGCGGACTAATAAAATTTAAAAAATATGAAAAAACTACTGGTCCAATTTACCCTAAATTTCGCAGAATGTGATATGGGGGATGAATTGGTAAAATTTTGCTACCTATCAAAGATGGCGGACCAAAATGGCGGCTTAATAAAATGTTAAAAAATCAGGTAAAAACTGGTTCATCGATTGTTATCAAATTTTAATCAAGTGTGATATAAGACTAAACTGGTTAAAACTTTGGTGAAAACCCATTATAGTGGAACAAAATGGCAGCCTAATGAAATGTTTAAAATATCAGTACCAAAAAAACTACTGATACAATTGTCAATCAGTCTGAAAAAACTACTTATTTGATTAATTTCAGATTTTGCGCAAGAATTAGGTGTGGTATAGAAGTAAATTGGTAAAATGTTGATAAGAACTCAAGATGGCGGAACAAAATGGGGACCAAATACATGTTATCGTGGAAAAATCACCCTCTGAGTTTTTTTTTCAGATCTACCGACGCTCTATCGGTCTGTCTGTCCGTCTGTTCGCCCAGTTAAAAAACTACTTACCCGATTGACTTAATATTATCCTTATCCTATTTTCCTCAAATTTTGCGTTTTGGTATGAACCCAAGACGACGAAACAAAATGGTGGCCTAATAAAATTTTAAAAACCCAGTGTGAAAAGACTATTTATTCCATTTACTTCAGATTTGGAGCAAGAATTAGGTGTATAGAAATTAATTGATACCATTTTGGTAAGACCGAATTGAAGATGGCGGAACAAAATGGGGGCGAAATAAAATGTAATCATGAAAAAATCACTCTCTCCGAGATTTTTTCAAATCGTTTCGTTTCACGGTCCCTAGATACTAAAAAATATGTTTTTCCAATACCGTCGTTCAATCTGTCGGTCTGTTTATCTCTCTATATGTTCGCAGACCGCACAGTTAAAAAACTACTTATCCGATTGACTTCAAATTTTGGTCAAAAATTAAGGGTCATATGGGGAGTACACAGTAGTATTTTGTAAAAAATCTAACGTGGCGGAACAAAATGGCGGCTTTGTAGATGGTAAAAAGATTATTAGTAAAAAACTGCTTATTCTATTAATCTCAAATTTTGCACAAAAATCAAGTGTAAAATAAGGACGAACTGGTAAAACATTGTTATAAATCTAAAATGGCGAAACAAAATGGCCTCTTAATAATGTAAAAAAATCACTCTCAAAAACTACTTATTTGATTAATTTGTCATGTTTTACGCCAAAAAAAACATGTTTTCTCAATTCCCTCGCTCTGATATATGATTGTCTGTCTGTTCGCGGCATAGCTAAAAACTATTTATCCGGCTTGCTTCAAATTTTGGTCAAAAATAAGGAGGCACATGGGGTTGACATGCTAACATTTTGGCAAAAATCCAATATGGCGGAACAAAATGGGGGCTTATTAGAATGTTAGAAAATATGTTATTAAAAAACTACTTATCCTATTTACCTCAAATTTTGCGTTTTGGTATGAACCCAAGAGGGCGATACAAAATGGTGGCCTAATCAAATTTTAATAACCCAGTCTGAAAAAACTATTTATTCCAATAACTTCAGATTTTGAGCAAAAATTAGGTGTGATATAGAAATTAAAAAATACAATTTTGGTAAGATCGAATTCAAGATGGCGGAACAAAATGGGGGCCAAATAAAATGTAATCATGTAAAAAATCACTCTCGCCGAGATTTTGCAGATCTTCGCGTTTCACGGCCCCTAGATACTAAAAAACATGTTTTTCCAATACCGTCGTTCAATCTGTCGGTCTGCCTATATGTCCGTCTGTTCGCAGACTGCAAAGTAAAAAAACTACTGACCCGATTGACTTCAAATTTTGGTCAAAAATTAAGGGTCATATGGGTACACGGTAGTATTTTGTAAAAAATCTAATGTGGTGGAACAAAATTTGTAGACTGTTAAAAAGATTATTACTAAAAAACAGCTTATTCTATTTACCTCAAATTTTGCACAAAAATTAAGTTTGAAACATTTGGTAAAACTTTGTTATAAATCCAAGATGGCGATACAAAATGGCCTCCTAATAAAATGTAAAAAAGTCAGTCTGTAAAAGCTACTTATTCGATTAGTTTGTCATGTTTTATGCCAAAGAAACATGTTTTCTCGATTCCCTCGCTCTGTTGCATAATTGTCTGTCTGTTCGCCGCATAGCTAAAAACTATTTACCCGGTTTGCTTCAAATTTTGGTAAAGAATAAGGAGTCATATGGGGTTGACATGCTAACATTTTCGCAAAAATCCAATATGGCGGAACAAAATGGTGGCTTCTTAGAATGTTAGACAATATGTTATTAAACTACTACTTATCCTATTTACCTTTTTATTATATTATTATTATACCTATTTTTTGTATAAACCCGAGACGGCGAAACAAAATGGTGGCCTTTAAAATTTTAAAAACTCAGTCTGAAAAACTATTTATTCCATTAACTTCAGATTTGCAGCAAGAATTAGGTGTGATCTAGAAATTAATTGATACCAATTTGGTAAGACCGAATTCAAGATGGCGGAACAAAATGGGTGCCAAATAAAATGTAATCGCGAAAAAAATCACCATCACCAGATGGGGATGACATGGTAACATTTTGGTAAAATCCAAATAGATGTAGAATGTTAAAAAAAATATTACTAAATAGCTATCTAACCTATTTACCTCAAATTTTGCACAAAAATCAAGTGTTACATGGGAATGAACTGGCAAAACTTTGGTATTAATCGAAGATGGGAAAACAAAATCGGAGAATAATAAAATGTTAAAAAAAATTACTCTAAAAACTAACAAAAATTAAGGGTCATAATAAGATGATATGCTAACATTTTGGTAAAAATACGATAAGGTGGAACAAATGGCAGCCTGGTAAAATTTTGGTACAAATTCAAGGGGCCTAATAAAATGTTTAAAAAATCAGCCTGAAAAACTACTTATTCGATTACTTTCAAATTTTGGGTAAGAATTAGATGATGACTGAACAAAATGGCGGCCTTATGAAATGTTTAAAAAATGAGTGTAAAAAAACCTTTTTTAATTGACGTCAAATGTTCAACTGATTCAGTTGATTTTAAATTTTGCCTAAAAATCAGGTGAGACAGGTGGAAACTGGTAACATGTTGGAAATAATCTAATATGGTGAAACAAAATGGCGGCCTAATAAAATGAATGAAAAATTTTAAAAAATCGATAAATTCGTACAGAGATCCATTACACAAAGGTAACACATTTTATGAATCCATATAGTTGCTTGGTAATAACTTAAAAAAAATTGAAATAAATTAGTTTATAAGATTTGTATAAATTAATACAAAATAAATACATGCATATATAAACTGTGTTATCTGTACGTAGTGGAATTCTATACGTAGGAAGTTTTTTTTAGTTCCCTCGTAATGTAAACTTGAAAAAAATAACTCTTCCAGATTTTTTCAGATCTTCCCGTTTCAGGATTCCCAGATTCCGAAAAAACATGTTTTCTCAATTCCGCAATTCCTGTCTGTCTGTCGGTTCGCGGCATAGTTAAAAAACTACTTACCCTATTGACTTGGACAGGGACATATGGGGATGAAATGCAAACATTTTGGTAAAAATCAAGTATGTAGGACCAAAATGGAAGCCTAGTGAAATGTTAAAAAAATATTCCTATAAAGAACTACTTACATTTTGCACAAAAATCGAGTACATATTATATTAGGAATGAAATGGTAAAGTTTTGGTACGAATCCATATTTATTATTATTACTGATTTTAAATTTTATTTAAGAATTAAGTGTCAGATAGAGATAAACTGGTAAAAATAATGGTACGACTTCAAGATGGCCGAATAAAATGGTGGCGAAATAAACTGTTTAAAAAATGAACGTAAAAAAGGCTCTTATTCAATTAACTTCAATTTTTGCACAAAAATTAGATATGATATAGGGACAGACTGATAAAATATTGATACATTCAGTATGACGAAACCTAGGACGGAACAAAATGGCTGTCTAATGAAATTCTTAAAAAATCACGTTACTACTTACTCAATTTATTTTAAATTATGTTCAAAAATCAAGTGTATCATAGGTAGGGTTGCCACCTTTTTGAAAAGTGAAAAAAGGACATTGGACCTGGATCCTGGATGAGGGGTGGGGGGTGGGGGTTGGGGTGTTTGGAAAAAAACGAGTACAAATTAAGTTAGTATATTTCAAATTAGCCGATATTATTAAAATAAAACTGTCTATCTAATTAAATTTAAAAGAATATTTGGAATTAGATTTTGCTGCCTTCAAAACAACTTCATTGCTTTTAATGGAATCGTAAAATTCCTGGCAATTTTCTTTAAAATTAAAATAAATCAATAATTCTGAGCGAATTAATTCTGTCGAGCAACGATTTCTTTCGTCTCGCCATTTGGTGGCCATTACAGAAAAAATTCTTTCAGAAAATGCTGAACTGGCCGGAACACTTAACAAAAATGAAATCAATGAAAAAATATTTTCAGTATTATTGAAACGTTTAAAAAGAAATTGCCATTTTTTTGGTGTGCTTCAATTTAAAAGCTCGTTTTCATTTGCTTGGTAACTTTCTGAAATCTGCATCACCTCATCAAAAAGCTGGTTCATATTAATTTTTAGATTTGGATTATTAATTTTTTCGATAATTAGCTCAAAATCTGAAAATGATGGAAATTTTAATTTTATGTTTAATTTACTGACGACACTGTGCCAACTATCTTCAGAAAAGTCGTACCATTTTTCAATGTATTGGATAGATCTTTGATAAAACGCATTAAAATCATTTTGTAGTTTTTTCTTACTAGTCGCGTCAAGAGAGTTTAACTTAACCTTGGTTTCAAAGCCATAAAAATTATTTTCTAGCCTATTGATTAGGGTCTTTCTTAAGTCAGTCATTATACTGAATAAGTCGAGCGCAGTTGTTTCGTTAGATTCAATTTTTTTAATAAAAGTTTCGAAAACAGTAAGTATATGATTACAAAAAAGAAGATAAATCTCAACTTCAGGCGAAACAGTACCACTATTCTCATCTATTCTCAGCAGCTTTTTGATGTGTGAAGGGCTGTTTTCTGTACTTAAAAAGTAACTACAAAGAGCTACGTAATTGCTTAATATCCGTTCTACACACGGATTTAGAGACAACCAACGAGTACCAACGTGTCTTAGTAATTCCCGCCATTGACAATCTGTAAATTCGTGAAAAGATTTAAGTTCTTCCCGGCGTTTGGCAGATACTGAAAAATGGGAGTAAATTTTAAGAATAAGGTTTTCAACATCTAAACTCAAAGCATCCATTGAAAACTTCACGCAGTTATGTATAACATGAGCATGGCAATTTCCTTTTAGCAGGTGTTGATTTTTTGTGGATACATTGGTAAAAAGGCTGTGATTGGCACCGAAATTTGAATTGGTGTTATCGGCACTTAATGCAGAAACTTGACTCCAGTCTAATTTAAGTTCGTTTAAACTATCATTTACCATGGTAAACATCCCATCAGCACTTTCATCACTATTTTCACAAAAGTGCAGCAAGAAATTTTGAAGTCCGTATTGAATTGTAAAAAATTGTACTGAAATTGGAAAAAATTTAACATTTTTTCTGTTAGAAGCATCCAACTGAATACTAAAGAAAAGTTTTGGAACATGGTTTTTCAAAAGTTCAATCACTTTTTGCAGTGCAATTGGACCTAGAACATTTTTCACAATTGATTCACTTTTGGTTCTTCCACATGAAAGTTTGGATGCTATTTTTGAATCAACATATATTTTTGTGTCCAATTTAAATGAGCAATCCAAAGAATTATATGACTGGTTATGCTTCACACAGTGGAGAATTTTACATATTTCTGTTAAAATTACATGAGATTCTTCCTGAGAATTTTTTTTGACAAAAAATGTTTCCATGGAATGTGAGCTTTTCGCTGCAGAAATTTTTTGCTTGTGCATCTTACTTTCATTGTGTTGCTTTATTGCAGACAGTCCCATGTTTCCAACTGTGAATGAAAGCAGGCAACTTTTACAAAATGCTTCGGTATTGGTTGCGCCTTGCTTTAGCCAGCCGTATTTAGTTTCCCACTCTTTGTTGTAATAAGTTGCTCTCTTTTTTTTAGGAGGAGGAGGAGGGGTAGTACAGGTACTGGTTCCGGTTCTGGCTTTAGATTGACAATCCTAAATAAAAAACATATTTTAATTTTAATATTCAAACATATTAGCTGAAAAACTAAAAACCTTCGCCGCCCCTGTAGAGCTACTTCCACCATTTTCAGTACAATCACCATCACCGTTATTGACAAACCTTTCTGCTACTTCAGTCACATCATCTACGTTATCTACATCCATTTTATCACTGGGACTGGCGGACTGGGTTGTTAATTTTGTTAATTCACCAAAACCAAACTAAAGTCAAACCAGGACCAGATTAATTAAGTAATAGAAACTTGAAATAAAACCAAAAACTCATGCAACAACAAACAACAGGGAAATAAAGCTAACTAGATACAAAAATTGCAACTTGCAACCACTTTAATGATTAAAAATATAGACTTACCGCCAGTAGGTAAACTTCATAAAGACGATGAAGTATAATAAAGAAAAACCACAATAAAATAATTAAAAATAGGATTTTTTACTTTTCAATATCATCGATCAACTACAAACCGCGAAAAAAGCGGGAACGGGAACAAATAAATGTCAAATGTCGCACGGACGACAGGGAAATGTGGGCGATGTTATGTTACTGTTCTTCCTTTTTTACATTGGGTAAATAAAGACAGCGATATCCCGATATCATCGAGCTCTCCCGACGCGCGAATTTTCAGCCTAGAAAATAACGACTATTCGCAGGTTGGGGTGCTGCGCTGCTGTCGATTGTTAGCCGCGGTTGCCGGAAGAATTTACGAGTCACAGCAGTGCCGTGCTGTTGTCAATAGTTTATAAGTAAGTAAAAAGGACATTTTGTGGCAAAAAAAGTCACAAGGACAATTTGTCTGAAAAAAGGACTGTCCTTTTCAAAAAAGGACAGGTGGCAACCCTAGAGGAAACTGGTAAAATATTGGTACGAATCTAAGATGGCGCCCAATAAAAATGTTTGAAAAGACAGTCTATGTATACGAAATGGCTATGAGCGGAATTAAAGAGGGCAATCCTAATAAAACGAAATATTCAAAATGAGGGAAGTTCCGAGTAAAGGAAATTTTCCTATTTTTTAATTTGTTAACTAACCAATATATTGTGTTACTCGAATGTGTATTATCTATAACATCTATCTATCTTTTATCTTTAAAAATATAAGCTAAGTTTTTCCGACGTTTTAGCGTCTCTAAAACACGAAAAACATACTATCCGTATCTATACGGAGGTTAGTATATGTAAACAAAAGTAGGTTAGTATATGTAAACAAAAACTTGCGGAAACGATAATTGCGAACGGAAAAAAAAACTGTTTTCGCATTTTTGTCAGTCTGTCGTTCTGCCTGTAAGCTGCCATAGCTCAAAAACTACTTGGTCAAAAATCAAGGGTCATATGGGGATGAAATTGTTACATTTTATGTAAATATATATAATGTGGAGGAAGAAAATGGCGGCCTCGCAAAACGTAGAAAAATCTTATCGAATGGATTTCAATTTTTGCCCTTAAATAAAGTGTTGTATAAGAATAAACTGGTAAAATTTTTGTATAAACCCATTATGCCGGAACAAAATCGCGGCCTAATAAGATTTAAATATTCGGGAAAATTTCATTTCCTGGAATAAAACCTTTTTATAGGGGAAAATAATAAAGGGCATAATTTACTTGTTGTATAGATTTTGTATAGACCACCTAAATAATTTTATGAAAGATAAATAATAATAATAATAATAAAATAAAAACTTGAAATTGAAGTAAATTACAATTTATAGGATATATATAAATGTATGCGAATATTACCAAATAATAATTATATGCATATACTACCTATATGTAGACTGTTTATTATAAGTAGTCGAATTCTGTTCGAGGGAAGTTGAAGGTAAAATTAAACTTACCGGTTTTATGTGACAACCCTGATAAAACTGAAAATTAGTTCTCGAATATAATGGCATCGTAAAATGCTTTAATATAATTTTTGATTAATATTAAAACTATTTGCGTCTAGACACCGGCGGTAACTAATCTTAGAAAATAGACTGAAAAGTCACAGGTACGATAAAAAATACTACTGCTCTAACAGCCCATAAAACCTCAAAAAAACATACTTTTAATTACACCAATACAATAATGATAAAAACTGCAGTGAACAACAAAAAAAAAAGTTTCTTGAAACGGTAGAAATTCAAAAAAATAACCACGGTGTCAGTGCTAAAAAAGACATAAACAGTTTAAGAAAAGTATATTTTTCATTATTAAAATAGCATTTCTATAGACAGGCAGAGAGATAACTGGTGCAGAATGTATGTGAATATTCGTATTTTATAAATTTTAGTTCAGTTAACCTATGCTCTTGGGTAAGTTTTTTTATTTTGTAAATAATACATATGACATATAAAAATGTAAAAATAGCAATGTATGATGACGAGTCGAACTCCTTGTTTTAGATTTTAGAGAAGACCAAATTGGGGTCGAAACGCCTATCTTAAAACAAATGTTTAAAATATGTTTTTGAATATTAAAACAAATTGGGTTATTTTCAAGAAAACCCCCCACTAAAAAAGATATATAAGAAGTTAGCCAAAGAACTGTTTTAAGGAAGAAAAAAAAAATATATATATATATATATATATATATATATATATATATATATATATATATATATATATATATATATATATATATATATATATATGTTCTTGATTAAGGGCCGTGCAACTCTACAACTTGAGAAAATCACGGGGATTTCAGCCAGGTAACGTCTTTATTTTTTTTTGACCGAGTTGAGATAATTTAATATTTTCATTTTTAAAAATTTTAATAATTTTTGGACTTAAATCATGAATATAAGGAATTGATCCAAAGAAAAAACTAGTTTCAGAACTTAAATTTTCTTTTGAGGAATATTTGTATTATTGACTGTGTCTAGTAATTTTCTTATTATATTTAGAGAATAAGAATTAAAGCATTTATCTTAAAATGTTGAAATTCCTTTGTTTTAAAGTTGGATCGGAAAGTTTTTCTTTCCTGTTTTTTAAGCCTAAATTCGTATTTATTTTCATTTTGGTGGTATGAAATAGTTTATGTATCTTCCTGAACTAGTAGGTTCTATATACCAGTCAGTGATAAGTATTGTTATTAAATTTAACAACTCTTGTATCGAGATAAGGCAAGTTACAGTCATTTTCTTTTTCAATAGCAAATTTTAAACTGTGATCATAGTTATTAAAAGCTTGTAAAATTTTGTCACATTTATTATAAGGTATAGAAGTAGAAATATCATCTACTTTTTGCTTAAAAAAGGTATTTCGAAAGATAATAAAGGAATACAGTTGTCAAGTAAGTAATCCATTACCTATTGGGCAAGTAATGGGGAAACAGATGATCCCATTGTAGTTCCCAAAATTTGTTTATAGAAACAATTTGCAAAAGAAAAAATATTTGTATTTTAACATTATTTTAAGAATACTTAAGTATTTTTGTTGGGATATTTTACAATGATTTTGAATGACGTTCCATCTTTTAATTATAGAATTTCTAATTAAATTTAGTGGAGTTTTTGTAAATAAAAAAATAACATCTAAGCTAATTAATATGCAATTATTAGTAATAGTTTTATTATTAATGAAATTAGAAAATTCAAAAGAATCTTTTAAATAATAAGTACATATTTTCGGAATCATAAAATGTAGTTATTTAATATTACAAAAAAGGGTGTAAACTTACTATTCGGAGTTAATTGATGAAACAATAGTTCTTAAAAATGATGTAGGTTTTTAAATTTTAGGGAGGCCATAAAATTTATATACATACATACAGAATTATAAGATTTTAAATTTTTTGCATTTTGCAATATCATTGCATGGTTCTTCAATTGAAGTCGTCGTATTTCTGTCAATTTTGGTGTAAAATTGGACATCATAATAGGGTAGAATAGTCTGCTTTATTAATAATGATAGTAACATTACCTTTCTCAGGACTTGTGATTAAACTTTCTGGATGGTGTTTAAAAAATGTTTTGATTTTATTGTACAATTTATTGAAAAAATTATTAAACATTTTAGGTGTCTGTGAAAAATTTGTTATTATATTTTTACGTTTAGTCCTTAATGGATTTTTCTTAGTTTCATCCAAACCATATATCAAATTCTCAACGTCTCTCAACTATATATATATATATATATATATATATATATATATATATATATATATATATATATATATATCTATATATATATATATATATATATATATATATATATATTTCATAGCGAGAGTTCAAAACGTTTCAACCATATTTTGGTCTTCATCAGTTGTCTAGAAATTAAAACATTATCCGGGATTTAAATGTCGGCATTTTATATATACATATATATATATATATATATATATATATATATATATATGTAATGTGTTTTCAATTAAAACATTATCACACAACTGAACTCAGTCTCTATTCGGACGCGAGAAAGAAAGCTTCGAAAATGCCAAATGTGATTTTGGCGAAACGTCAGCAAAACTGTTCTTTTCATATACAGTATATATGTATATATATATATATATATATATATATATATATATATATATATATATATATATATATATATATATATATATATATATATATATATATATATATATATAAATATATATATATATATATATATATATGTATATATATATATATATATATATATATATATATATATATATATATATATATATAATCATAAAATCCCTTGTACAAATTGCAATGGTAAAATATATATATTGATCAATCAAGTCAATATCTCGAAAACAATAAACGGCCATAGTACGACAAGACAAATCAAACCGCTTTGACAAAACACGAAGCCCAAAATAATCATAAATGTAATTACAAAGAAACTCGCTTATTAAAAACGGAACAACATAAAGAAAAAAGGGAGTTTTAGAAATGATGTTTATAAAAAAAAACTCAAATTCTGTCAACTCAAAAGCAGATATTCAAAACCTAAGTAAAATTCACAATAATATACTGTAAGTATGTAAAAAAAATAGTAAGGACTGAGGGAATAGAACCTGAGACCCCTCGAACCTGGTGTAAAGCGATGGCCATTAAACCAGGAGGGTTTGCGAAATTTTTTTGTTATAACAACTAATAAGTTTCAAATCCTTCACCCAATTTTTAGGTTTTAGTTTAGGCCTTGTTTTAGATTCACATCTTCGATTTAGTTCTCATATTTCTCACATTCTTAAAAAAACATACTGCTCTCTGAAATCATTGTTTCCGCACAGACACTATCTTGATCAATCCACTAAAAAGGAGCTCTATGACTCATTAATATTATCAGATTTTAATCATTGCGATCATATATAGATTTATTTTTATTTTAGTTTCATTATAGTTAAAAGTATGTTTTTTGGAGATCTCATTGTTTGTCAAGGCTTTGGTGTTCTTTTTGTCATATTTGTGACTTTTCAATATATTTTCCAAGTACTGGTTGATTTCTCATGTATAAACGCCGTTACAAATGTTGCACGGAATCTGATACACAATATTGCTTTTTTTATTTATTGGAGTTCTTTTTTTTAAATTAATAAACATTTTTGATAGTAGGTTATTTCCTTTGTGACATATTTGAATGTTATGTTTTATGAACATTTTTTGAAATTGCTGTGATAAACCATTTATGAAAGGCAAAGAGGTGTATTTTATCTTGTGATAATTTGATTTATTATTAGAATTTGTAGAGTTATAATATTTATGTATTCTCCTTTTGAAAAGTCTATTTATTCATTTTGAAGGGTACTGGTTTAGTTCTAGTGCAGCTTTAGCTTTCTTGATGGCTTTTTCTCTAACTCAGGGTCACAAAGTTTAATTGCCCGATCTGCTAGACCGATAATTACAGAGTTTTTTTGGGATGTTAAGCGACAAGAATTAAAATTTAAATACCTAGAGGACCAAGTTTTTTTTTGTATACCATTCTGTTTTAATAGTATTTTCCGTATTATGTTAAATTTAAAACGTTGATTTGGTTATTTTACTCGATTTCAATTGTAAATTGTAGCCGTTGGTGATATTTAAATAAATAAATAAATAAATAAACAGGTCTTTTATTTTATCATCATATTATACAGGAGCATAACAAAGCAAAATGGTGGCGAGGTCTAGCATTGCTATTCTACCTAACCACCTGTAAAGTATTTTAAAATTGTTCTAAAGCCAGCATTATAATATGTATGCAGTAATTATAATTATAGTAAACACACCTAATATAAACTGAGCAATATTAGTGAAAAAACATGAAAAAATAAAAAAATTAAGAAATATTAAGTAAGTTGAAATACACTTCGTAGACAAAGGACATTGATACAATTTATATATTATAAGCAAAACTTAAAATCAGCGTCTAAGTTGTTTAATATGCCTTTTTAATTTTGATTTAAAACTAACAATAGAGGAACAAGATTTAATATCAGCGGGCAGCGAGTTATAATTTTTTGTAGCATTGTAAGTGAAAGATCGATGAAACGTGGAGGTTTTGTGTCTAGGAACCGTAAAATAGTCTCGGTTTCTGGTAAGTCGCCCGTGGGAATCACTTCCTTTAACTAGTTTAGTGGACAAATATTGCGGCTGCTTAAAAATAGTAACCCTGTAAACAAGGCTATTTAAACTTAGGGTAAATCTTTCATTAAGGTTAAACCAACCTGAATCTAAAAATGATGGTGAGACATGGTCGTATTTACGTAACCCATACGAATATCGTAAACAAGCATTTTGAATCTTCTGTAATGAGTTTCGATTTTTGACAGTCAACATGGGCCAGTATATAGGGAGACCATAAGATAGTGTCGAGAGTATTAAGGAGTCTGTCAATTTTAATTTAATTGGGGTGGAAAAAATGTCTTTGTATCTATATAAAATTTTAATCTTAAAATAACATTTCTTTATTAGTTGTAAAACATGCTGATCAAAGCGTAGATCATCATCTAATTCAATACCTAAATTTCTAGTTATGTTACTTGCAGTTAAATTTACCTTGTTTAGTTTTATTATAAAATTAGGTTGATCCAAGAATAGCTCTCTATTTTTTCCAAAGATAAGCATTTTAGTCTTTGCACTATTTAGCACCAGCCCATGAGCTTTAGATATAGAAGATATTGACTCAAGGTCAGTGTTTATTTTACCTGAAGATTGCAGTAAATCACCGTGTGAAAATGAGAAATAAATTTGAAAGTCATCTGCGTACTGATGTGAAAAACAATAACGCAGATGACTGGAAAAATCAGCAGTGTATAGGGAAAATAGAAGTGGTCCCAAGATGCTACCCTGAGGGACACCCCTATCAACGGCCAAAAATGTAGAAATACCCCGTGAGGTAGAAACCCACTGACTTCTGCCCACAAGGTAACTTTGCATACATTTAATTGAGTCCTCTTCAAAACCAAAGTACTTTAATTTATGCAGAAGAATGGAATGAGAGAGAACGTCAAAAGCCTTGCTATAATCAAGTAATATTAGGCAGGTATTCTGACCTGCATCTATAGCTCTAAGAATATCATCAGTCACGCCAAGTAGTTCCGTTGTGGTACTATGACATGCACGGAAGCCCGATTGCGTAGATGGCAAAATTTTACTCGATTTAATGTGAGCATCTATCTGTTCGTGCATAGTCTTTTCAAGAATTTTAGACATAGTACAAAGGATACTAATGGGGCGAAAATCAGAGAGTGCTCCCGGATTACTTACTTTTGGAATTGGCACAATATTGGCCATTTTCCATAGAGAAGGAAAATTATTTGTGGTAAAACATTTATTAACAAGAAACGCAATTTGAGGGACTAGATACGGACAAATCATAGATAAAATTTTATTGTCAATACCATCAACACCCTTAGCATTCGACTTAATACTCGAAATAATGGTGGTTATTTTATGTTCGGTAACTAGGTTAAAACTAAATTTATCATTTATCCCATGATGTGTTTGATTTAAGTATAATCTATCAATTAAAGTGTCATTTGAAATCGATCCATCTGTGACTGGCACGCTCTCTACAAAAAATTTGTTTAGAGAATCAGGGGTTTCGACTTGTACTGTTTCCTCACTATTGTTAGAAGTAACGTTAATGTATTTTAAAGTTCGCCAAAAATTCTTTGGGTGCGTTTTAAATTTATGATTCAGGAAAGCTTGTTTTTCATTACGTACAGCCAAGGTTACAAAATTACGCAACTGTTTATATTTATTTATTGAAACGCTTTAAGATGTTTTCGGTTTGGTCAGTGGGAATTGCAGTGATACAATCATCAACATAATGATAGAAGAAAGGTGTATTAAATTCTAAATTACTTAGGAAAAAAATAAAATCATTAATTAAAAAGGGGGTCGCAATGAACTAAAAATACTATTTAGTTCATTGGCGGGTTATTATTTACGGTTTGCCGCTATTGAAAAGTAGGCATTAGATTTGCATATTTTTTAATCAAGTGCTTGAGAGCATCCAAACGTCAAATTCGATATGTTTATTTTCACCTATTGTGGCTAGCTAGGGGATTTTGCGTTTTATATTAGCGAGGTAACATTCTTTGTATGAAAATAATTAAAATTATTAGATAGTTAAAATCATATAAGTTTAAAAACGACTATCCAGTAGATTGCATCGTGTAAATACCATGATCCTGGGCATGTAAGTACGAGCCCAGTCGCATATGTATTGGACCAAGGGCGTATTTAAAATAATTTTATTCTTGTCACCTAGTATTTACTACATGTAACATAACTTCAACAAATGCAACTACGTTTATTTGATAGTGTGTAGTATTAACAATTAATTAACAATATCGCATATCTATATCACTAACAATAATAATGATTAGGAGAAAATATTTTTATTGGCTCGGAGCATATTAATTGGGCCATAAACGCATGCACTTAGATAAAACTGCGTGATTACTTAGTGACATCTGATACAAAATTTATTAAGGTAAATATCTAATCGAGTGGGCCCTGAAAATAGTTGAAAACAAAGATGGCATTAATATTTGAGTCTTTGAAATTGTTTAGTTGTCAAAATGGTTCGCGGAAAAGTACTCTCGTATGATATGCGAAATTCCATTATTAGTGCCCACAAAAATGGTCTCTTTGGACATATTATTGCAAAAAATCTAAACGTTCCTCAAGGGACAATAAGAAATATTATTTCCCAATTCAAAATAAATGGAAATGTTCAGTTCGTTGTTCCAGCGAAGTCTGGCCGTTCTTCAAAAATTACAGAAAAAGATAAACGGGCTCTCCGTACACTAATTAAACAAGATCGTCGAGCTTCATCACGGGAGTTAGCTGTAAAATGGGCAGATGCAATTGGTAAACGCATTTCAAAAGACATCTGCTTGAGAAATATGAAGAAAATGGGATATCGCTTCTACAAAGTAAGTTTATAGCAAAATACAAAAAAAAAACAAATTTAAATGTTTTCAATTTAGGTTAGGAAAAACCGCTTTTGTCGCAAAAACCAAAATGAAATCGACTTTTGTGGGCAAAGGAGCATAAAAGCTGGTCACAACGTCAGTGGGATTCCGTTATATGGAGCGACGAGTCTAAATTTGAAGTATGTGTTGTAATTCACGAATTCGAATTATCCGAACGCCAGGGAAGGAATATCATAGAGATTGCCTCAAAAGAAAAGTTAAATTTCCAGCCTCTATCATGGTATGGGGATGTATGTCTTTACAAGGGGTTGGTCGTCTTCTTTTTATCAATGTTACCGTCAATGCTGCAAAGTATTAGTCAATTTCACAAGAAGAACTAATTCCTTCTATTGATGAGATTCAGTTGGCAGAGGGAGGATTTATATTCCAGGAAAACGGCGCAGCATGCCATACTCCCAAAACCATAACATTCTGGCTGCAAGAAATGAATATTCCTGTTTTAAAATGGCCATCTAATAGGGGATACATTTCATTCCAATTACCAAAATATTGTAAAATATTAGTAGACACCATGCAAGCAAGACTTAATGCAGTTATAAAGCGAAAAGGTAACTGTACTCAATGGTAACAGTGGCAAATTATTCAAATTTTTATGGTCCAATTAATATGCGACAAGCCTAACAAAAATATTTTTTTATCATCATTATTATTGTTAGTGATATAGATAAGGAACATTGTTGATTAATTGGTAATACCACATACTATCAAATAAACGTAGTTGTATTTGTTGAATTTATGTTATGTATAATAAATACTGGGTAACAAAAATAAACATCTCTTACGATTTCCTTTGGTCCAATACATATGCGACTGGGCTCGTAGATTGTATCAAATTATTATTATACTAAATAATACACTTTAACCCATACAATGTTAATATGCAATAGGTTTTGTGGAAATATTCTAAATTAAATATACACATAAAATATACATTTCAAATTGTTGTTTACATTGCAAACTTGTTACAAGAAAAATTTGGTAGACAACACTATTGGAAAACTAACAAGTATCTAGCTGTTTTTTTTATACTTTTGATTTATTGCTATGCTTCCGTATGAAATCAACCACTCTGCGGCGCTGGCGGCGGCGATGGTATTATCCTGGATACAAATTATCGCGAGTTACAATTTTTTTTGTAAAATAACATGATCGTAGACAGAATATTACATGTAACTCGTGCATTAAGGTTTACTTTTCAAAATTTCCAAACTTCTTAGTGTACTTGGTTACATACATTACTCTTATTGGGCTAGTTAATAAAAATAAAGTTAATATTGTCGAACATCTGAGACCTTTTCAATAGGTGCTAGATTTCTTAAAATTTTTTATAAGTATTTTTAATATTTTAAATACGTAAATACTTATTAAAATTGTTTAATTTTTTTTATTTATAATTACAAAATGAATCACATTTAGACCAAAGAGTTTTGGTAATTTTTAAACGCAACTCCAGTTGAAGGAGCTACTATTTCTGAATTTCTGCTTCAAGAGAAGGAAATTCAATACAAACAATTTTAAGATTTTATCAAGGAAATTTTAGACCATTATGTGTACAGAAGGGGTATCAAAAAGGGCTGTGAAAAACTATTAATATTTATTGGAGTATTACTTAGCTTTTAAATTTCATCAGCTCCAAATTTAAGAATAATTAAAAAATATTCAAGCAGTTCCATTTATATATTTTTTTTTGTTCCTTATGTTTTTTCGAGACACCCTACACACAGAAACATTAATGAGCCAAAATTAAGTGATAATTATTTATCGTGTTCCTGTACATACATCATGTATTTAAAAATTGATATTATTATACTTATTATTAAAATTAAAATATATTTAAAGACACAAAACCAAAATCTAAATTTAAAATCAATAAAAATATAAGAAAGTCATTTCATTTTCTAAGACTGAAACAATTCAAAATTTGGTAAATTTTGGCAATGTAATGTAATAAAATAAATCCGAAGAATTTTTGTTGGTGCACTAATATCCTATGACAGAAATGGCAAGACGTATGTATTTATATCTATAAAGTGGGGTTTCTTTTATTAAAAGTCGAGCCGAGACGAGAATCTCGCCTCGACCCTTTCTTTTTATTCTCGTCTCGTCTCGAGTGTCGAGATTGACGAAACGACAATAGGTTGAGACGTATATAGCAAGGCCGAGCGTGAGGTCACTCTGATGATGAATCCCTAGTTTCGGGAATACCTGTACTATGGGAAAAATAGGCCCCGAGTGGGACCTAAGACTTGTGCAAAAGCCATCCTCCCCCATGACAAAATACAGACTTCGACGTTATGCAAAAATGTATGACAACTTACCTATCATATAGTGATATCTAATTCCAGATCGTCGTAAAATGTCTTCAACTAAGCTGTTAGTACCGTAAGCGTCTTCAATCACGAGCCATATTAAGTTTGGTACAAGCATTAAGGTATGGGACATGCGAGTGAGTTCAGCTAGTTGTTCTGGTCTTCTGTACGTTGGGGTGATTATGTATAGAGGAGGAAGATCGGGAGAGGCTTTGTTTAATATAGCTTCACACTGGAAAGGTATTAAATAAATTAATATTTACATTTTTCCTAAAGTTATTGTGTCGGTTTCTAATGATATTATTCGTTTGATAATTAAAATATGTTACGTTTGCTTGCGGAAGTTTGTATCATACTTTTCTTCAGAAAAGGAAGTATCGATAACCAGAAAAGTGCGGGTAAAGCTGTACCCATGTTGTAATCAGAGGCGTAGCAAGACTTTTGACGGTTGGGCCCTTAAACATTGCTTCCTCCCGCTATACGCTAGCTACGCCACTGTTTGTAATGCTGCTTTTGACAGGATCTGTTTGATTTAGTTTTTATATGTATCTAGGTACTTACCCGTTATGGTAATTAAATATATTAATAGGAAACATTTATTTTAATCTATTAATTCCTTCACTGAAATATTTTAGGAATTAAAATATGAAATGACAAAGACAAATATTATTTTAATATAAGCTCTACATCTACTTACACGACTATGCTAAATCAACGAACATTAACAAGACAAGAAGGGGCACAGTCCGTCGGAACTTTTATGTTGTGCTTACAATAACGCGCCGACGAATCCGAGAAATGCATACAGCTGTGCAGGTGCCCATACTTTTACGAGGTTGGTGCAAACCGCTAGCGATTAAAAAGAATAAACGTTCACTTACCGGGGTGATTTAAAAACGAGTTGCAAAATATCTATCCATAATTGTTATTGTGACCTTTTTTGCTTTATATGTAATTAACAGAAAAAAGTTGTGTATTTATAGATCTTAATATAATTATAAAAAGTAGTGTTTGTAAAAATTAAGTAAAAAAGGAAATTAATTGTTGAAAATTTTAATCCAAGATGGATTGTATGGAAAAGAAATTAATTGTGGTATAAAGATAAATTAGTAAACCTGTAATACTAATTCTAGATGGCGAAACAAAACGGCGGCGAAATAAAATATTTGTAATCGTGAAAAAAATCACCTTCTCAGGTTTTACATATTTTGAGGTTTTAGCGTCCCTAGATGCCAAAAAATATGTTCCATTAATTCCGTCGGTCCGTCTGTAATGTTGTCTGTCAGTTTGCAACATAGCTTAAAAGCTCCTCATCAGATTAATTTCCATTTTAGGCAAAAATTACGAGTCACATAAGGATAACCTGCTCATATTCTGGTAAAAATCCAATATGCTGGAACAAGATGGTGGAACAGGGAAACGTTAAAAAAACTATTACTAAAAAACTAATTATCCAATTTTCTCAAATTTTGCACAAAAATAAAATGATAGGAATAAACTGGTAACATTTTGGTATGAATAAAAGATATCAAAACTAGTAAAATATTTAAAAAACGGCCTGAAAAACTACTTATTAGATTAATTTCAAATTTTGTGCAAGCAATAAATGTGCAAGCAATAAATGATGATATACAGATAAACTGGTAAAGTTGTGGCACGAATTCAAGATGGTGGAACAAAATGGCCGCCAATATTTTTTTTTTAAATTCAATTGACATTAAATTTTATAGAAAAATTAAATGTGATTTAGGGATAAACCTCGGTATAAACTGGCAGAATTCAACATGACGTAACAAAATGCCGGTGTTTGTCAATGTAAAAAGTGCTTACTGAATTTATTTTTAATTATGCCCAAAAATCAAGTGTGGCAAACACAAGTGTACAGCAAAACTTTATTAATATATTTGATACATTTTGCACCTTCAACCTCATTAAGATATTTTTGAGTCAATAATTTCTTGAGTGCCTTACAAAATTGTATTGGGGTTGGATATCTCGAATTCCCGCGACAATTTCTTATCAGGACAAAAAAAAATCGAGACAATCCTGATTAAGTTTTCTTGTTAAAAGAAATTAATAATTTTTGTGTTTTGAAGTTTCTTATAAAGATAGAACGGAGTGAATCGTAATTTTCCCGCCGTTTATCAAGCATAAAACACTAAATAAATTGGTGAATGCTTATTTTGATTTTTAAATAATAAAAAATTAGTTTCACGCCGCGCGCCGGCAAATATAAAGACAATTGGTACATATTAATGTTTGGTGGTATATTTCAATACTTTATTATACGACGGACAAACGGTTTATGCATCTCGCCAGGCAGCGACTTCGAGGGATCGAAAAAACATAGTATTCGATATTCGAGTGAGATAGGCATATCAAGGGGAGGAGCTTCGAGTGCTCCCTGTGGTCTTGTTAATGTTCGGTGGCTAAATGTTCTGTTAGTCTGTTTAAATTAAATAATAGATGAATAGGGCGAGTCATTATCGTACATATTAGGACTTCGTTTAACATTTTCTGTATTAAGAGCATTGTTTGAAAGAAAATTTTCCAATCTAAAGTTTTTTCGATCAGCTTTGATTTAAACAAGCTGTTTGCTAGTTAGGGTCGCCAACGGTAAACTTTTATTTTTTTATATAAATTAGGGGTGGTTGAAAAGCGGATTCAAAGGGTTTTGAAATGGTTTACCTATAAAACTGTTAAGGTTTGTTTCCATAATTGTCTAAGGGTTGAAATTTCCGATTTGAAAAAATAATTCCCCCCTCCAAAAATGATCTAGGTATCCGACCAATTATTCAGAAATCCTTGAAAAAACAACAAGAAATCGGCGTGTTTTGTTTTCGGTGGCCAGCCGGTATTACTTTTATAGAACTTTCCCATACACATAAGCAAAATTTATTTATATATTAAATTATTTTTTTTTTTTTTTTTTTTTAAATTTAAGTCTTATTGTTGAAGCTATCACCACTTTTCAGAAATGTCCCGTATTTTCATCTTTTCACTGACAATTATAAAATTTGCAGTGACTGGCTTATTAGAAAATCTCGGAAATTACAATAGATATATTTTTCAAAATTTGGTACGAGCTGTAATTGGCATTGACCTTTTTAATTAAATTATTTGCGTTTATGTCACATTCTGTTGCCATGGCAACCAATACTAAAGATGAGGCTTTTCTGAAAAAGTAAATCGAGGGAAGTTTTCACAGAAACTTTGAAAAAAAATCTTGAATTTTTAAAAAAAAATTTTGCAGTTTCCGAACAAATAGGAAAAGTTATTAAAAATCTATCAGTCTCACAAAAATTGATATTTAAAGTCGACTTTTCCGAAAACTTTAGAATTGAATTTTCAGGAAATTTACAAAAACTTTTTTGTATTTCAGGAAATTTTTAAGTTACACCTAAAAAGAACTTAGCGTTAATATTTGAAATTGTTTAAAATAAATCCCTTTTCTTTTACCATTACTGTTTTAAATTTTTTAATTTTTACTTCTCTCGTAAAAGGGAAGTATTTTATTCGTGAAAAAATCACTCTCCGAGATTTTTTTAGTTCTTTACGTTTCAGGATTCCTAGATGCCGAAAAACATGTTTTCGCAGTTCCGTCGTTCTATCTGTTCACGGCATAGCTAAAAAACTACTTAACCGATTGACTTCAAATTTTGGTCAAAAATTAAGGGTCATATGTGGATGATCTGGTAACATTTTGGTAAAAATCCAATATAGCAAAACAAAATGGCGGCCAAATAAAGTATTTGTAATCGTGAAAAATTCACTCTCAGGTTTTAACGTCCCTAGATGCCAAAAAATATGTTTTATCATCATCACCATCGGTCCGTCTATCGATTTGTCTGTCTATCTGTTAGTTTGCGGCATTGCTTAAAAACTACTCATCAGACAGACTTGAAATTTTAGTCAAAAATTAGGGGTCATATGGGGATAACCTCGTAATATTTTGATTAAAATACATTATGCCGGAACAAGATAGCGGCCTAGTGAAACGTTAAAAAAATGATTATTAAAAAAACTAGTTATTCAATTTCCTCAAATTTTGCACAAAAATCAAGTGTGACATAGGAATGAACTGGTAACATTTTGGTATTTAATGTAATAATGTAATAAAATATTTAAAAAATCGGCCTGAAAAAACTACACTAATTATTAGATTAATTTCAAATTTTGTGCAAGCATTATGTGTGATATAGAGATAAACTGGTAAAGTTGTGGTATAAATTCAAGATGGGGGAACAAAATGGCGGCTAAGTAATTTTTACTTCCTTTGTATCTGTTTGTTTAATGTTTAGTTAAATGAAAAATAAGTATTTTTAAGGCAATGCTCCGAGAGTTGTATTATATGTGCCTGGAAATCCTCGTTCATAGCAATCCTGTCCAATTCTTCGTCGATGGGAATACTAGGATATAAAGACTTGACATCTAGGCTTGCTATGATATCGTCTTTTTCAAGAACGACATCTCGTATAATTCGAGTGAAATGCTCCGAGTTTTTCACAAATGAATCAGCTTTTTCGACAGCAGGTTGCATAATTTCAGCAAGATATTTTTCCAGTTTTTGTAGCGGCGAATTAACAGAACTAACGATAGGTCTGATGAGCGCCCCTGGCTTGTGTATTTTTGGTAAACCAGAGAGTTTAGGACATTTGCTCGACTTTTCCCGTGGTATGATTTTTTTGTTGTATTTCGGGGTTTATTGGTGAACTTTTTATTTTATTTTTAGTGGTTTTTCTTTATCTCGGGATATCTTGAAACAGACTTATAACAATTATCTTGTAGGATATCCTGCATTTTTTGTATGTGTAGTCTTGGGTATTCATAACTACGGCTGCGTTTCCTCTATCTATTGGAAGGATTGTGATGTTTTTATTCTTTCGAAGCTTTGTTAGGGCTCTCTGTTCAGTGGTATTTACGTTTTGTTCCGGTGGTTTGCTGGATCTTAAAATTCTTGCCACCTCTTGTCGAATCTCCTCTGGTTTCGTTTCTTCAGAGGATTCAAGGACATCTTCCACACCAGCTATAATTTCTTCTTTAGGAATTTCCTGAGGATATATCGCAAAATTAAAACCCTTACTTAGGACGGATTTTTGACTTTCTGAGAGGTTGTAGCACAATATATTGTGCACTACTTAATCAATGTCTACTAATGAGACTTGTGGCTGACTCGAATCCTTTATTAGTCTTAAGATTCTTATTTGATTCTGTTCGCTAAAAAGCCAACGTTTCTGTGCTATTCCACAATAAAGGATGAATACTGTTACTTAATTTAAGGTGTAACTTTAAAAGGTATTTCTCTGTCTCGGCTAGTTGTGTTGTTTTTTGGTTTGATGGATTTATTCTCTTAGTAAGGCCTTACTAGAATTTCGAAGTATAGTATTAGTTTTTCTAGTTTTAGTATGATAAGACAACCGTGTAAAAGTAGGAAGTAAATCGCCGTCACCACACTTAATTTGAAAGGTCAGTTCACATAAAAGATTGGTTTTCTTACCTCTAAGTTTCTGATACGTTCTTATTGTCTTGAAGATCTCCTCCCCGTAGAGGTGTATAGTGTTGATTTTAGGTCCTTCACGGATAGAAAAATACAATGTGTTTTCATTCCGGGTGTACATCCGTTCACTACTGTCGTTCTGAAAAGAACAGTTTTGCTGACGTTTCGCCAAAACCACAATGGTATTTTCGAAGCTTTCCTTCCCACGTGCGAATAAAGAATGAAGTGTTAGCGACTGCGAGTTTCTTTTGTATACCCCCACCCGGGGCGGAAGGTTCTATCTGAGCGGTCGTTGGTCATTATTTATGCTGTTGTTGCGCTAATTCCGCTTGATTTTTTGTCATTTTAGACTTGTCGATTATTGTCTTCCATACTGTTGGTAGTTTTAATGATTCGTCCCTTTTATTTAAATCTCCTTGTTTTTCTATTTCTATTGCTTCTCGGAATATTCTGGCCTTATAATATTCTATACTGGTAATGTCCCTACACGCATCAAAATGTATTTGGTGGCCAATTTCCTGATGATATAGGAATAGGGCCGAGGGTGTTTGTTTCTTGGCATCAGAAACAAAAAAACAACCTTATACTTGAAATTTATTTTGAAAATTTTACCAAGTTTGGATTAAGCAATAATTATTCACTATATTACAAACAAACAAAAAAAAACTGGACACAAAACCACAAAAGTATAAAGTAAATCTAAAATAAACTCTTTACAATATATCTGAAATAAATATATATATGTTTATTATAATATTTACAAAAATTGCTGAAAATGATTGCCATTTTCCCTAACACATAATTCGCACATTTTCTTTATCCATGTTAGAACATTTAAAAGTATTATTGATCGTCCTTGTAAGCTTTGAAGTGCGAATGTGGTGGCTTCACGCAGTTCTTCCATGGCGCTACCTCGAGTTTTATATACGAGGGCCTTTCGACAAAGACTAGGACTAGTACTACCAAAACTGTATTTATTAATCTTAAACAACAATACTTTTATCCCGCTCTATATAGTCCCTCTCTAATGCAATAACCTTATCCCAACGATGCTCCCATTCTTTGAGAGCATCTTCAAAACCGCCTCTAAAGCCTTAACAGCATCCAATTCTGTTTGAAATCGTCGTCCTTTGAGGTCTTTTTTTGCTTGAGGAAATAGATAGGAGTCGCATGGGGCTATGTTAGGACTATATGGAGCATGCGGTACAGACCTGATATTTTTAGTATTCAAAAACTCTCACTATATTCGCTACGTGAGGACAAGCGTTATCATGAAGTTTCCACTTTCCAATCAGCTCAGATCGTTTTTTGGGGGTATGATTTTTTATCAACTGGAACAAAACTTGTTTAAAATAACTGGCAGTTACTGTACGACCATGTGGCACCATGTGCGTATACACCATGCCTTTGTGATCAAAATATGTTATGACCATAGCTTTAGCGGCAAATTTTTGCGTGCCTTTTTTGGAGGTGGTCCTCCTTTTTCTACCCACTGCGTACTCTGTTTCTTCATCTCCGGATCATAACAATACACCCAAGTTTCATCCGCAGTAATAATGGTCTTCCACCATTCTTCGCGTTCTTCTTCAACGCATTGTTTCGAGTATTCACAAACCGCTACCCTATGCTGCCATATCTCCAACTAACGCCTTGTGGTTAGTAGGTTCATTTGAGTAAATCGTTTCTTAATAATGATTTTTGTAACAACTATTGAGTTGAAAATTTGAAGGCGATCGGTTAACTAGTTTTTGAGCTTTCACGAGCGGCGTCAAAATCAAATATATAATTTATGACAACTGACATTTCGCAAAATGAAAGAAGCCTACTTGGATGACTTTTCTGATGTTTTTCCACTGGGCCGTAAAAAATTCAGTCCTATCTTTGTTGAAAGGCCCTCGTACCTTACTTTGTAAAATAAAAAAAATCAAGCACTGCAAAAATCTCGGAGGGTAATTTTTTTACGATTGCAATACTTCTCTCTCGCGAGGGAATGCTATAAATAAGTCTCTGATTAATATTTTGGAATTTAGAGTAATTGCACAACACGCTTAATTTCTGTAATGTTTTTTTAGTGTTGAACACCTTTTGTTCTATGTTGAACACCTTTAAATTTATTTGAAATAATTATAACTATTTTGTTTAGTGTAGGGGTAGTACAGTGTGGCGCATTTTCGATACTTTTAGGGGTTCTGTCAAAACTGTAGTTGCTACATAAAAAATGATTGAACATTTTCGAGTTGGATTTACAAATGGACTTTAACCAGGCTTACTTGATTCGTTCGTATTATGCTACGGGGTGTTTTGGCCTTTTTTGATAGGGTCCTGTATCTCGCTTATTATTGTTGTTAGAAGAAAAAACAAAATGTATAATGTATAAATGTTTTATGTAGTTTTTCACCTATAATTTAGTAGCGTCCTTCCTTTTTTTCTATCTATTTCAGTTTTTGAGATATAATATAAAGATAAAATTTTTTCAAAGTGTATGTTTTTTCCTTCAACTATACCAAATACTTACACCCGTATTCACTAAAGAGGTTTAAATTTAAACCAGGTCTAACTTGACAATATAGGTTTAAGATGACATTTTTAACAATTGAACAAATATTTTTTCTAAATGTCACAATTATGAAAGGACAGTGACATAAGCGAAACATAACTGGCGAACTAAGAGTTTTAAGTACAATGTCAACTAGACTTGGTCTAACTCTTAAACCTTTTTAGTGAATACGGGGGTGTATCTCTGAGTTTTTACAAAACACTCATTTTTTTATTTAAATTTTTTTTTATATTTTCCATGTAAATGCGTTTTAAACAAAACAACTAAGTAAATTTGTTTAACCCTTTGAATACCAGCGCAACGTTTCTCAATACCCCTAAGAGCATTGAATATACTTATTTATTTATTTAATTACCGGGCATGTCATTTACAAATAAAGAACTAGTTAAAAACTACAACTAGAATACAAAATGTACACTAACAATATATAAACTTAAACAACATCAACTGACCAATTATTTTTACATTAATTTTTAAATTGGGTCAATTTAATATTGAAAATATCAACTTCCAAGGTACTCATTGCCTTGACATTCTAGTAATAGGCGATGACTGTCCATAGTTTGTTCTATGGTATTTAACATGGAAGAGTTTCGAGAGCCTTGTGTCTCTCTGAGAGACTCGAATATATACATGCTGTAAAAGTTTGGGCAATGTTGTTATTCATGATCTAAATGTTCAATAGGAATTTTTAATTTATAATTTATTATCCTAAGAAATGAATGTTGGACTTTTTCAAGCATATTAATATACCTGTAATAAGAAGAATTCCATACTGGACTAGCATAGTCCAGGATGGATCGAACCATAGAACAACATAAAATTTTAAAACATTATATATTATTGAATTCTTTTATCGAACGAGAAATAAAACCAAGAAGTTTCAAGCCCTTATTGCAAACATTCTCGACATCTAAATTAAAGTTTAGCTTTCTGTCAAAAGTTACACCAAGGTCTTTCACAGAGTCCGCAGTACATATAACGTTAGTGTGTACTGAATAGTCAAACATAACAGGATCTTTAATTCTATAAAAATGCAACATAGTGCATTTTTCTCGTTGCTTGCCCATACAATCATCACAACATGCAACAGATCTCTAGAGTTTGAAATCATCTGCACATAGAAGATATTTTGGGCTAGTAATACATTCCGAAAAATCATCAACAAAAAGACTAAACAATAATGGGAATAGATGGCTCCCTTGCGGAACTTCGGACGAAACATGGATAGGAGTAGATTGAACAGTAAATATGTTAACAATTTGTTCACGGTATGTAAAATAACTCTGGAACCAGGACAAAAGTTTTCCAGAGATACCGCGGGCAGTAAGTTTAGCCAACAAAATTGCATGATCCACTTCAAGACCTTGGAGAAGTCAGTGTAGATTGCATCAACCTCACACTCTCCAAACCCTCCGACAAGTACTTAGTGTATACAAGCAAGTTTGTTACAGTAGATTGGCCACTCAGAAATCCGTGTTGTTCATAACGTGAAGTTTTGTTCAGAGTGTATGAAATTTTATCTGTAATAATTTGTTCAAAAATTTTACTAAATAAAGAGATTTTAGAAATTGCCCTGTAGTTTTCAATATTGCTTGGGTCAACACTTTTTAAAATTGGAGTGACAAAACAGGAAGGTATCCACATTTTAGTGACATAGAGTATAGCTTGAATAGGATAGTTACGAGAACAAACCTACAGTTGTAAATAAAGGTAACAGGTATATTATCGGGGCCTATTCCAAGCTTTGGATTAAGCTTTTCAATATAATTAAAAACATCCATCAAAGAGATCTCAACACAACTCAAGTTCAACGTGGAGTTAGTAATTAACATTCCTTGTGACGCGCCACTGTTGGCATTTTCTGTACAGGAAACTGAACCAAAAAAGATAGCGAACATGTTGGCTATCTCCTGTGGATCACTTGAGCTTTTATCTTTAAAAAACACTGAATTTGGTAATTCCGAGTGGTTGCGTATACATTTCCAAAACCACTAATTTTATATTTTGTGTGAAAGGTTTTTAGATCTGTTGACATCCAACATGGAAATTTAAAATTTTTAGCTCTACACCTAGGTTATGTACCTATCGATCGCAAACAAAAGAATATCATAAAATGTACATACACTAAGGTCAATATCACTCTCGGAGAGAATATTAGACCAGTCAAAAGTAGATAAAAACAAGTTAACACAATTAAAATGCGCAAATATAAAACTGTAGTAGCAATAGTATATATATATTATATATATATATATATATATATATATATATATATATATATATATATATATATATATATATATATATATATATATATATATATATATATATATATATATATATATATATATATATATATATATATATATATATATATATATATATATATATATATATATATATATATATATATATATATATATATATATATATATATATATATATATATATATATATAGATAGTATTGCTCTTATTTTTGTAAATGATATTCTTTAAAAAACGCCAGAAAAAATAATCTAATCGGGTAAGGTCAGTCTACCTTACTGGCCCACTCGTACCCCACCACTTATTGGGAAAATGTCGATCTAGAATTTCAGCCACTCTTCGGCATTATGACTTAAAGCGCCATCTTGCTTGAAGTAACTGTTATTCATACCGTGGATATTCGGTATCAGATTTTCCTCCAGAATTTCAATATAGCTCTCAGCTGTTAAATTTCACACAATGTACAATATTCATGCATTATATAGGGCACACTACACGTTAAATCCGAAACGACCCTGTGATCTTCGATCGACGGTAATCATAGGATTTTCAGTAGCCCAATACAAGTTATTATAGCGACTGAATATTCAATCGCTAGATATGCGCACTTCATCTGTCAATATTAAATACCATAAGCAATATAGCCGTCTACGTTCTGTGTCCCCTGGATATAAAGTTTGAACCTTCCTATAGCAATACTGGCGAAATTTATGCTTCTTCAATATCTTCTTATTTTTTTTCTGTTCACGCCCATTTCGTTTCTAATCTGCCTCGAAGGTGAAGTTGGATTCGCTACAATATATGTCTTGATTTCTACTATTTCGTTATTTTTCTTTCTATATGACTTTGGCCTTGGGTTCTGTAAGTAACCATGTAGCTTAAGATTTTTCTCTAATAGTTTAAAAATATCGGCATGGGGTTGCCGTCTTTCTGGGTACTGTCTAAAATATAGTTTCGACGCAGCAATACTTTCTTTACAAATAATTGTTTCCAAAGCGTACTCCATATAAATAAGTTTACATGCCCCAGCGTGAGCTCCGTAGTCAATTCGACTCTAAGCAAGCTTTGAACATGTTTCTTTTATATTTTTTGATTTTAAATGTGCCATTTTGTTGCAGGGATGGCACTTAATATTATTTAAATTAATTCAAATAGGTTCTGGGAAAAATGAAATAGACATAAGGAGGAAAGGTGATAATTAAAATCCCAACAATTTAGTGAAGTAGGTTTATTTTCGATTTATTCATTTAGTTTATCAAAGGTATTTTTAAAATTATGTGTAATATCTTTAGATATGTTATCAAGTGGTTTTTGTAGTTATGAAACATGAAGTTTAATTACTCACCTCTAAAGATATAAATAAAAAACTCAGTTGCTATGTTTACCTCAGTCACATGGAAAATATAATTATATAAAAATCGTTATATTTCAACAATTATTATTTTGCAAAAGCTAAAACACTACGTGTTTGGCACCCTCGAGAAGTTAATTTCTAATCGACTAAGAAAAAATATTGGGTGTCCCATTGAAAAAAACAAAGCTTTATGTCATATCTAAAAAGTTAAACTAGATTGAAAAAAAGTAAGAACAGTACTGAATTGTTCGTAAAAAACTCCATAAATCACCACTTTACTTTTTTCTTCTGTCACCAATAATAAGCGAGATACAGGACCATATCAAAATTGACTTTTCGAAGAAAACACCGCGTAGCCCAATAATTAGTCAAGTTAGCCATGATCAGTAAGCACGGTTAGAGTTCATTTGTAAATCAAACTCGGAAATGTGCGATTGGTTTTAACGTAGCAACTACAGTTCAGGTCTCCCTAAAAGTATCGAAAATGCGCCACCCTGTACATAATGTCAATTAATGCTTGTTCGCCTTTGTCAATTCATAATTTACCTTTATTTTTACTTGATACCTAATATTTATATTCTTGTATATCTTCATATGATTACTTTATAACTGAATATTAATTTCAGTATTTTCTATAAGGTGTGTCTCGCGTGATACATAAGGTCGTAAAAAGGTGGAAAATTAGGCACGAAAAATCTAAATGCGACCTAGTTTTCCATCTTGCACGCATTATAATGACTGTTTAATTTAAGTATATCACAAGAACATCTAGAATTTCGTAGAAACTAATACGAACGACAAAACATGACAGGTTACCAGATGGGAATCTTTCTCAAGACCCTTGGGACCATTTTTCGTTTTTTTTTCAGTTGACGGACGCCAATTGACATAGTATTCTGGCACTTGTAACGCGCAGTTGATAGAGCACGCCTCTCGGAAACGAGATTAGCACGCGGTCCGGTGAAAGAAAACAAGCGGTATTAAGGAAACCATTATAAGTTAATATAGTTTAAATCAGTGGCAGCTCGTGGTCAACTTTTCAAGGGAGTCAATATATCAATACAATACAAAGAGTCACCTGAAAAAAATCTGACACACGAAACAGTAAAATGTCTTTGTTACTTCACGGCCGCATGTCCAGGCAGATAAATCGTACATATTTTTACAAAAATAACGATTTACTTCTTTGTCTTTGTCTTTACTTGTTTGCTGAATTTTAAATTTCGGCAAAGGTCAACTACTGGTCTTAAATTCGAGTCCTTTCTAAAAATTCAGTTCGCCAAAATAATTTAAAACGGCTTTTAAGGTCTTAATATTCTGAAACACAGTGTTTTACTACCTTTCTTTAAAACATTAATTTAAACCACAAATTCAACAAACAAAATGAAAAGTCTTAAATAAAATCTATAAAAATATGCAATTGTAACCACAACCTATCACACGATCCACATTAAACGCATGAAATGACAAAAATATTTAAGTTTCCTTGGCGCGGCTGTTGACCCAAACTTTGCCAACAAGCCAGATATTAGCTGTGAAAATTTGATCGGGAACACTCGGGAAAAACTCGCCTCCGTTTATAACCATGAGGTCAACGCGGGCCTCCAGCCGTGATTCCAAGATCGATGCCAACGAAACGAAACCTCCAAAGATCGCGGTGCGAGGCATCGATAGTGTGTCGCAGAATTAAGTGAACGGTCAACGAGTTTATACGCTTAGAATAATAGAGGGAATTTCTAAATTTAAAAAAAATTGATAAAAACTAAATTATGTATTGTTATTTATTTGTTTCTGTTTTGAAATATTTATTGGGGGGTCATTGACCTTATGGAGGAGCCGCTACTGGTTAAAATCAAAGGTCTAATAAGTAATAGATGGAGCATACGCAGCATAATGGTATTAGGAAATAATTGCAAATATTGACATTAAAAAAAACATTTTTTTAAATATACATACACATATCTTGCAATAAATTGTTATATTTAGGAAACTAAGCCATACGGATGTAATATAATGATAAAAAGGAAACAGAGGTAAGCCACTATTTAGGTAGTACATATAGATAAAGACCGGCGGCAGGGAAAAATAGCTGATTTTCTGCAATATTTAAACATTTTTTCATGTTTTTATGCACAACATTAACCTTCGTGCGCCATCCGATCTCGATGCGCCTTTATACATTCAATTGTTTCAGACCATAGACATAATAACAGGAAGGCGGAATTTTTTTGATTTGAACGCAATTATCCAATGTCAAAAGTATTACTTTGCATCATCTTGATTTGGTTCATTCAAAAGTGTGTTGTCATTTATCTTACATAGAAGAAAATCATAGACATAATATATACTTGCTGATAATATTAAAATTAATTTTTAAGTTGGTTCTAATAATATAATAAAAACAAATTCTTTTTCAAACAACCTGTTTTTTATTGCCATACAAGCCATTGCTTAAAAACCGAGGTTTTTCGTCAGTCGTAAAATAGTAAATCGAAGAAAGAGGTGTTGCTTTGAGTCAAAGCATTGTTTTTGGGCGATTTTCGTGACTTCTTAGGTTGTTTTTGATATTTTTTGTGGGAGTTCTTGGGCATTATGGTGCGTAAGTGCGAAATATGCAAAATTTTGGACTATTTAACCCCTAACGTCTCTTTTCATGGGTAAGTCAAAATGTTGTTTTTCTGTATTAATTGGCGTGTGCGGTACGAGCTTTTTAATATTTTTATGAATATGTAAGTACGGTTAATTACTTTAAGGGTTAATATGATTTGTAAGTGTTATTTTATAATTCTTTAGAAAATAAAGGGTTTTCTTCCCAGAGTTTTTGTAAATTAAAACTTGCACACGACATTTTTGTTTAAAAAAAGTACTATTGATGGCCATTGCAGGGGCGAGCGGTCCGTGTACGCAAGATAAGTATTGCTTCCTGAGCTATTAAAAAAATTAATAAATATTATTAATAGTATCATTAAGCGCGCAACCCGTGATAGGTTGTGAGATAAGAAATAAACTGTTTTGTTGGTCTTGTTTACTTTTTTAAATTTAAATTTCTTAAATTTAAGTAAGCATCAACAACAACAGTAACCATCAACAACAACAGGCGATAAAGTGTTCCACCTAATATTATAATTTTAACAGGGATAAAGTTGTTACTAAATTTTGATTTTTGCCTAGGCTGAGTATTGTGGTGTACTTTTAGTGTTGAGACAAATAATTTTCGTTTGGAGTGCGTTGTTTCTCAAGTAAATCCATTCAAAGAAGAAACAATAGTGAAAATAAAGATAAGTACATTCCTTCTATTGTTGTTTTGCCAAACTACTGATAAGCGCCAGCAGTATTATACTAATAAAAGGGTTTATTCTTAAATTTCCTGTAGTCAAGTAAAATAAGATTTAAATGGTTTGCAATATTATTGCATTGGCCGGTCACTTATAGTCCATCAAATAAGGATAATACAGTGCAATATTGAATCCTGTTCTATAGTCCAGTCAAATAAGGATTAAACGTTTGGCAATATTTGTCATAATGATTGAAAACGATCAATGTCTGCACTGTAAGAAACCAGTTGCAGCGAGTGTAGAATGCCTAAAATGTGGGGGATTTTTTCATCCCGCCTGCATAGCCCAAGCTAACGAAGCTAAAAATCGGCAGTGTCGCCATGTCGACACCAAAAATTTGGTTAAAGAAGTAGAGGCGCAAAATAAAACGATTCAAAAATTGCTCACAAAAATTAACACTTTGGATCAAAATATCATAAAACAAAATGAAAACTTTGAAAAAGACACTACAATTTCTGAAGTAAATAAAAGGGTTCATAAATTGGAAAATGAACTGCAGTCACTAAGAAACAAGGACAAGGATTCTGAGCTTCTACCACAAAATGAACACTCAGGTTTAGCCTTAAAAAAAGATTTTTTGTCAACGGCTTTAGATGAGCTAAAAAACCAATCTGAAGTGATTGGTCTCCGACTTGATGGCATTGTTGAGGCCATAAAAGACACGAACAAGGAGCTGGTTCAGTTCTTCATAAATAATGCATCACAGCACCGTCAAGAACCTACGACTGTTATAAACAAAGAAATGGGCACCGATGTTTGTAATGTTAATGATCGATAGAGTAAGAGTAACAAAGTTATATCAGCATTCAAGTCTGCAGAACATTTCCCTCCTTTATCCACACAATCGAATAACCCAGTAAAGGGTACAAATAGTAATCCCTCTATAATATCTGTAGCAGCGGAAAGAAAATGGTTCTACATAGGTAACTTATCCCCAGAATGCAGTGAAGATCTGGTGAGAAAGAACACACTTAGAAGGCAAAAAAATCTCCATTCTGAGCTGTGAAAAACTGAGCGGTCGCGATGATTATAGATCTTCATTTAAAATTTCAGTTGATCCACAACTCGTAAGTGCAGTGTTAAATTGTGAAGTTTGGCCTGTGAATGTTGTCGTGAAACCATTTGTTTTTCGAAATACAGGGCCCAGGTATACATCCGACCGCTTCTCGGATTTTCGGAAAGGTTCCCAATACAGACGCTTTCCCAGGAACAAGTAAATATAGAACCTAATAATGTAAATAAATGTATAAATATTGTTTACCAGAATTTTAGAGGGTTGAATACAAAATTGACTAAATTTTATAACAATGTTTGGGCTACATCTGATGAGTATGACTTAGTAATATTAAGTGAGACTTGCCTACATGATTATGTTAGAGCTAGTGAAGTTTTTCCAGATACTTTTAATGTGTTTAGAAAAGATAGAAATTACACCTTAAGTGGAAATACTAGAGATGGAGGGGTATTAATAGCTACAAAAAGTGATTTTAAGGTTAACGAAATTGATCTAAATTTTCAAGATGAAAATATTGATGTTTTATGTGTAAAACTAGACATAAGTAGATATAAGTATTTATACATATTAGCGGTATTTTATCATACGAAAAACTGTTTGATTTGGAGATTTTAATATAACTAACCTTAACCAATATTATCAATCTGGTATACCAGATAAATTTGTTCAAACTCTACTCCGATTTTTAAATTTCTATGATACCAAACAGGTTAATCACATTGTAAATTCCTCAAATCGCTTACTGGATATTGTAATAACCAAATTAGGCTGCAGGGTCGAGAGAAATGATTTCAGTTTTGTTATTGAAGATAAACATCACCCCACACTCAATATTTCCATAACTACATCTACTTTAAAAGAAAATGAATTATCTTCTAAAGCCTCACTGTATAATTTTCGCAAAGCAAATTATCTAGCTTTGTATTATATATGTAATCAAACAGACTGGAGTTTCCTTGAATCTCACACTGATATAAATGAAGCAGTTTCAGATTTCTATGACAAACTATATAATATCTTTAAAATGTGTGTTCCTAAAAGCAAACATAGTAACAAAAAATACCCTACCTGGTTTAATAAACCTATAATTGTCAAACTGAACTTAAAAGGGAAATTGAGAAAAAAATTATAAAAAAACTAATAATATTGACTTGCTATTAGAGTATAAAAGGGTAAGAGCTGAACTTAAAAATGATATAAAAGTTGCCCAAAGAACTCACATTGAAACAATACAGTATAACATCGGCGTGGATTCTCGATCTTTTTGTTCTTATATTAATAATAAAAAAAACTCTGTACATATGCCCAATAAAATGTTTTTAAATAATGTAGAGTATAGTAGTGGTCCAGATATATGTAATGCCTTTGCTAGTTACTTTAACAGTGTTTACACACAGGATTTAGCAAATATGCCAAATATTTTAGAAAATAGTTATGCTCCCACTGTGTTACTAAATAAGATTGAAATAGTTGATGTCATGAAAGCTGTTAAAGACCTAAAAGATGGTAAAGCAATTGGTCCTGATAAAATTCCAACATTCATATTTAAGGGGTTTATGGAAACGTTATGTTACCCATTGTGGTTTCTATTTAACTTAAGTCTCAAAACTAAGACATTTCCTAGTTACTGGAAACAAGCTGAAATTTGTCCAGTCCATAAAAAAGGTAATAAATCAGATATAAGTAATTATAGACCAATTGCTGTATTGTCAGCATCAGCCAAATTGTTTGAAATAATAATTTTTAAAGCTATATACCCTATAGTAAAGAATAGTTTAACAATATACCAACATGGTTTTGTAAAGAATAAATTTACCACAAGCAATCTATTGGCAATAACACAAAATATTTCTGATGTTTTAAATTGTCGTAGCCAAATGGATGTTATCTATATGGATTTTGAGAAGGCTTTTGATAGAGTGTCTTTTTCAATTTTGCTCTGCAAGTTAGGGAAGGAATTTGATTTTCATAGCAGTCTGGTGGGACTATTGGAATCATATCTCAGAAGACTTTATTCCTGCTTCTGGTATTCCACAGGGTTCTAACTTAGGACCATTGCTGTTCTTATTGTTTATAAATAGTATAACTCAAGTGGTTCAAAATGCTTCGTGTTTACTATTCGCAGATGACCTCAAAATTTATTATGAGATTAAAACTATTAATGACTGTTTAACCCTTCAGAAAGATATATATATAATGTTGTTCAATGGTCTTTGGATAATAAACTCTACTTTAATAAAGTTAAATGTGTACTACTTACCTATACGAGAAAACTAAATCCAATTACATTTACATATTCTATTGAAAATGTCTCCCTTAAAAATGTGGATGAAATGGTGGACTTAGGAATAACTTTTGATTCCAAATTGACTTTTAATAAATATATAATTAACGTAGTTAATAAAGCCTGTAAGATGTATGGATTTATAGTGCGAAATACAAATGATTTCTCTCGAACCCAATGCTTAATACAGCTATATATAACATATGTAAGAAGTCTGCTAGAATATGCATGTATAATCTGGTGTCGACATTATGAGTGCTTTAGGCATATACTTGAGAGGGTGCAAAATAAGATGCTTCCATACATATACTTCAAGGAGACTGGTCGCGGTATGTCCTCACTGTCACTCTGTGAAAGATATTCTCAAGTGTCCCTTTATAAGCGCAGGCAAAAATTTTGTTTGCTATATTTACACAAAACAATAAACGGACTTAATGATGATACCTCATTTCTCTCATCTCTACATTTTAATGTTCCAGCTTATGGCATGAGAAATGTGAACACTTTTTACATACCAAATGTAGCTCACAATAACCGACAGCTAGGATCCCCTTTATATAATATATGCAACCTATATAACAGAATACAAAAGGATGTTGATATTTTTAACATTAGTTATAGATCCCTAAGAAATAGGTTAGATCATGTTCTTTAATTATATTTAATATTTAGTTATTAAGTTCGATTTTGTACTTTGTAAAAGGATGAATTCTTGTAAGGAATCTGTTAAGTGCAATAAATAAATTTTCGAATTAAATTATTTAGTGACGTTCTGGTTCTGACTTTTAAAAAATCAAAATGCCTGTGTATAAATGTGTTTGTAAGTGATGTCTTTCAAGAACGGAAATTGGGAATATCTTTTTTAAATTTTCCTAGTGATTCCTCTAGGTATGTATATCTGGTGAATGATCTTGTTATATGAAAATAATACTAATAAGAAGTAAAGCAAGTATGAAAATCAAGATGTATTTTGCTGTGTATTGCGAAATTTTAGTTTAAATATTATTACTTGCGCATAGTCCTCTTATGCGGTTTCCATTTCCGGAATATGTTCAGTTAACAAATTTAGATTAGCGTTCAAAATTTAACTGTTTGATTTATAAAAATTACAAGCGGCCTGTTGGAATGTATGTTAAATTGCTGCATTTGCTGTTAAAGAACCCTCCCCAAACGGTATTTTGTTTACTGTGCAATTTTCGCGATAACGTTGCCCAGTTTCTCTGCCTACTCTTAACCTGTTATCATCTGGATGTAACTGAAATTTAGATTCGTCTGCGAGGCGCTGGACTCACCCATACAGCAGTTGGCGCGGAGTAAGAGGGTGAGGTTGGTGCCGCGACATTGTGGGATTGAGGGTAACGAGAAGGCATCTGAGCTTACTAGACAGATATGTGGGACCAGATCCGGCTTTAGGCAGCAGATAAGGACTCCACTCGACGAATGGGCGCACCAAGAACTGCGACGTGAGTGGGACCAGTTTGAAGGTAGTAGGAAAGCTAAAGATTTCAGTGTGATGCCAGATAAAGGCCGAACAGAGTGGCTGTTAACGCGGGATAGGAAGACCCTAAATTCCATTGTAGGAATAGTAACTGGGCACTGTCGATTAAGGAGGCACCTCTCTGTTTTGGGTACTGAGGAAGACTCTACCTGCACGGAGTGTCAGGAGGAGGAGGAAACTTCACTCCACTTCCTGTACAGGTGTGAAGCACGAGCAAGACTACGCTAGGATATTTTTGGCACTATGGTTTTGTATAGAGATGCAGTCAAGGAACTATCCTGGAATGATATCCAGACCTATATAGTTTTAACCAAGGAACAAACATGTAGACTTTAGACATGTTTGTGCTTGTGTAGGGTATGTAAAGGGTATCTTGTGATCTAACTATAATATATGTTATATTGTGTGGTAAAGACTGTCACTCGTCAAAACAAGAAGTAATGAAACTTCTTATGAGACTATTTTCTTGTTTATTTTTTGCTTCTATTCTATAGTTAAGAAATAGTTTGTGTTTGAATAATGAAAATAAACATTATATTATTATTATTATTATTATTATTATCGAAATTGATAATCAATTTCTCAACAAGTGGTTGTATTCTAGTGTTTTTGGAATTAGTCCATTTGATGATACGATGATCGGTATCACATGAACCTTATTCAGTCACCACATCTGCTGTATCTCGATGGCCAGCCCCGCATATTTGGCCTTTTTCTCTTGATATTTATCCAACACATTATTGTTGTTGGATACAGTGACCTCTATCAAATAAGCAGTCCTCGTCCTGTCGTTTCCTTATTTAACAGTACCACATCAGGCCTATTATTTGTTACTCATCTGTCGGTGATAATTGCCCGGTCGTAGTAAAGTTTTAAGGCATTATTTTCAAGCACTGAACTTGGTTGGTATTTATAATAGGGCACAAAGGCTTCTGGTGTTTGATTTTACACACTTGGTTATGTCGCTGGAGGTAGCCTGTATTTGTTAGGTACGTGCAGCCAGATGTTATATGCTGTATATCTCTCGCTACATTTTCGACACTTATCGGATTCAACGGGCCGGGCCGGTCATTGATGATGAATATCGTGTGTTAATAACTTGATCCTGTATTGCCATCACAAATCCTTCTGTCCCTGTGAATAGTTATCCATCCTTCAGCCACCTATTGGATGCTTCCTTATCTATGTGTGGCTGATTCAAGTCATTGTGATGTCGGGCGTGTAGTGCCATTTGAGCCCACTGTTCTTCTTTGTCGGGGTCTGAAAGTGACTTTAGGATGATGTTGTCACTTGTCAGATTGAGTGGAGAGTACGAGTTGTCACTTAATGTCACCATGCGTTGGAGGCTTGATGTTTGAGCCTTGTTGGTGAAGAAATTTCTTAATTTTTGCAGCTGTCGGGAGTGCGAATTGGTCAACTCAACAAGGGATCTTCCACCTTCTCTTCGTGGTAATGTCATTTGGAGAGTTGATGACCTTGGATGGTGTTATTTGGACTTGGTCATTATTAGGCGAGTAGTTCGTTGTAGTGCCTCTAGCTCCGTGTTAGTCCATTTCAAGATTCCGAAACTGCAGGTCAGCATGCTCACAGCATAGGTGTTAATTGCTGTAATAAGAATTCCGGCGTTCACTTCTGTCTTCAGAAGAGCTCTCACTCTTTGAACATATTGATCTTTCATCTTAACCTTTCCTTGTTTATCCTGGAGCAGTCTAGCTTGTTGGAATCCTAGGTATTTGTAGGTCCCTCCTTGGTTCATCGCTTGAACTATTTCTCCATTGTGTAGGGAGGGCTACATCACGATTAATGATTCTACATTTTTCCATTCCAAATTCCATATGGATCGAGAAGGTGCATGTCACGTCAATAAGCTTTTTTTAGTTGGTTACGGTTTCCACCATATAGCTTAAGGTTATCCATATACAGAAGGTGGGATATGGTTCGGGAATCGTCTGTATTGGCTTTAATGTTGAAGCAGCCATGTCCTGTATTAATGAGCAACATGTATAGGGCGTTCATCGCTAAGTAGAACCAAAGTGGACTTAACGAGTCTCCTTGGTAAATCCCCCTATTGATGTGTATCTCATTATTATTATTATTATTATTATTATTATTATTATTATTATCATTCGACTGTCGAAGTCAGTACAAAAAAAAACAAAAGAAAAGGATAAGGAAAAAATACAACAATTGTGTATTAAGAAATGATCTAACGATGCTACATGTTTTCAAAATAACCGATTTCTGGATGTTCCTGTGAATGTATGTATTAAGTTCTAATTGAGCCAAATGCGGTGTAAACGTTGTTGAGGTGAGACCTGTTACTGATATGACGAGAGGAACAGTGATGACTCTTTCCTGTTTCCACAGCCTTTTCACTCTATTTCGCTTGGATGTTCTCATCAGTGCGGACATCCATGTCAATTAAATAAGTGATTTTTTCTTTTTTGGATTGAAATGTGATATCGGGTCTGTTTGCGCGGATTGTTTTATCTGTGTGGATGCCAATGTCCCAGTAGAGCTTGTAGTGTCCGTTTTCAAGTATGGATGTTGGTGTATAATGGTAGTAAGGGTATGTGTTCTCCGTTAGTTTGTATGTTGTGGCTAATGCTTGATGAACGACCTTTGCTGCTGAGTTGTGTCTCGCGGCGTATTCAGTTCCGGCCATTATTCTACATCCACTCGTTGTGATCGATCGTTTGTCTCTGCTGGTGACAACTCTTGCACCTGTCGTCTTCAATGGTTGTGTCCTTAATGATATGCTTTTGGTAGTTTCTGGCTGCTATGAGTTTGTCCTGAATGGCAAGCAGGAAGCCTTCTGTTTCGGTGAACAGCTGCACTTCTTGTAACCATGTATATGAAACCTTTTTATGTATGTGGTCTTGCTTTATGTGGTATCTGTGTCTTCCGTGGAGTGTTTTTTTAGACCAGGTGTTCATCTTTTCTAGTTGTGACTGGATGTGACTATGTGCGTCTGCTGCGTGGCTCGTTTGAGACAGGTCGAGCGGTGTATAATTCCTTGTCTACCTTCACTATTAACTTGTGGAGGTTAGTTTGTTTGTTGTGGAAGAATTTTCTGAGCTCGTAAATTTGTTTTTTATTTAGCGATTGTATATCTATAATTCCCCTCCCTCCTTTTCTCTCGATGGTGAGTCTTTCCTTGCATGCGTTGGGATGTAACTGCCTGTGTTTAGTGAATTCAAAGCGTATGAGAATATGAATGTTTTTTATGCTTATCTGTGACCATTTCATGATACCAAACGAATACGTAATAATAGGTATGGCGAAGGTGTTAATAGCTTTTGTTAGATTTTTTGAGTTCAGTTTTGTTTTTAGTAGTTTTGTGAGTCTGGTTTCAAATTCCGTCTTGAGCTCTGATTTCATATGAGTCTGGTTAATCTTGGTGCTTTGATAGAAGCCTAGGTATCTGTATGTTTCTTCTTTCAGCATGTTATCTATGTTTTCATTGTTGATTGTTTCCGTCGTAGGGTAGTCTTTCCACTGTTCATTGTGAATATGAAGTAGCTTGCATTTACTTATACCAAATTCCATGTTGATGTCCAGGGTAAACGTTTCTGTGATTTTAACTGTGCCTTTGTGCTTGCGTATAATTTTATATTATCCATGTACAAGAGATAGTTTATTTTGTGTAGGTTATTTTTTTGGTATTTAATTTGGAATCCGAAATTTGTGTTAGTGTGTTTGAGAGTGGATTGAGACAAAGACAGAACCACAAAGCGCTGAGTGAATCTCTCTGGAATATACCTCGTCTGATGTAGATCTCTTCTGTTTCGATGTGTTCTTTTTGTGTTCTCAGGTTGATTTTAGTTTTCCACGTACTCATGATTTGCGTAAGAAATTGCCTGATGTTTTTATTGACTTTGTATAAATCTAGCACTCTGGTTAGCCAACTGTGGGGTATCGAATCAAAGGCTTTTTTATAATCTATGTAACCAGTATAAAGGTTTCTATAATTTTTCTTTGTTTGTTCTATGATGACGCTGTCTATAATTAGCTGCTCCTTGTACCCTAGGCTGTTTTTCCTGCACCCTTTTTGCTCTTCCGTTAGAATGTTTTTGTGTGCTAGATGATGTTCTATTCTCTTGGTAATTGTGGCTGTGATGATCTTATATAGGGTTGGAAGGCACGTAATAGGTCGGTAATTTGACTGGTTCTTAGTGTCCGATTTTTTGGGTTTAAGGTATGTTATTCCTTGGGTGAGAAAACTGGGGAGTCTGCTAGTTTTTAAAATAATTTCATTACTTTGTCAAGTGAGAACTTTATGTGTGAAAGTAAACTGTTTGTACTAGAAGTTATGAATGTTATCTATTCCAGGACATATACAGTTATGCGTGTATTTGATTGTTTCTGCAACTTCTTATATTGTCATTGCAAAGTCCTCTTGTTCTTCCAAGCACTTGTGTCTGTCTTCTTCCTCTTTAATCCATGAAGCGTTATTATTGGTAGTTTCGGTTCTGACCAAATGCTTTTTCCAGTATTCTATGATTTTTTGTTTGGTCGGTGGTTCTATTACTCGTGCCTCCTCAGTGCTTGTAGTTTTTTGGTAGAACTGTCTTTCGTTTCTTCGAAACAGGTTGTTAGCGTCCTTTCTTTCATTTGACTCTTTGTATCTTCGGAGTATTGCGGCATACACGCATAATTTTTGCTTCAGAGTATCAAGGATTTCTGTAAGCGTGTGATCAGGAGATGTAGGTTTGATTGTCTCTATACTTTGTGTGATACGTTTTGACTTGTTGCCGATGATGAATTGGGTAAGACGTCCCAGTTCTTTTCTAATTTTGTTAATTTTGTTTTTGAGCCTTATCTGCCATTTGAATTTTGGTTTTATGCTGTTGGTGTTTCTGTGTCGTGGTAGGAGTTTCTGATTGTTCTGTGTTATCGTGGTTATAGCTGCTGCGTAGATCACTGTATGAATATCCTCAATTGTGCTCGCATTCGTTATGTACTTGGGTATTGTGTTCGTTGATAGTCTTTCGGATTTTTTGTATGTCTGGTTTGAAAATTACACGAGGAATAGGATCTCTTGTTCTAGGATCGGTGCCTGACCATTTGTTTAGGTGTGATTCCATTTCTATTTTGATTGCTTGTGTTAGAGACGGTCCGAGGTGTAGCTGTGTGTATGGTGTTTGCGCTGTGTGCTGTCTGGTGCTTGTTATCTGTCGTGGGTTGCTGCTGGGAGCTTTTCCCATACTGAGCATTGAGTGAGGTTGCAGATCCTCTTGCGCAAAGTTGGTCTGGTTTGTATGTGGGATCGGTTCGGTATCTGTCCCACTGTCCTCATCGTTTGGTTGATGAATATTTAGTTGAGCAGCTAACATAGTTTTAACTTAGTTTATTAGAACGTAATTTTAAGAGTGCTTCTAGCAAACAATAATCACTATCTAAAAAATGCGAATATATTTTGATATGACATTGTTTTCGATAACCGATAACATCAAAAATAACTCATTTATGATTCGTGGGGGTCTCTATAATTTATAGAAATTTTCTAAATATAGATTTTTAATGATAATAGATAAAAAAAACAAAATACAATCAAATTGTGTAAATTAACATACGGTTTTCTTCAATTTTGATTTCCGCTTTTTCGAACAGTGAAAAATTTATATTTCCCTTAGCACGTCCCGAGACTTTCGCTTTCTTCGGGCCAATATTTGAGTCGATTTTTTCCAAGATGAAAGTACTTTTATTAGTAATTTCAAGTACTTTTTTAATTATTACAAGAATCCCTAATTCTCTTCTATCAAACTAGCTATGTGAGGTTCAATTAAGATCGATAAGATAATACATTAATTGACAAATAAACCCAAACGAAGGAAAATTTTTAACAGAGTCTGAAGCATATTTTCGTGATGATTAGTCAGAAATTGGCAAGAATTGGCGAAACTAGATGATGGGTCAAAAGCAAACCCGTCAGAAATGTCATTAAACTTCAATTTCGACGCCAAGGCATGTTCAGAAGCAAAGTCATTAATGGAAAATTTGAAAATATTTTATAGCAGCCTTTTTTAACATTGAGAATTTTTGAATGCATTAAACCTACTTCTAATAATTTTCAAACAGGATTGGACTTTTTGCAGGTACACAATTCAGTTGCCTCTAAAAAATTTTTTATGTATAATGAATTTAAATTTAAAATTACCTTTGCATGTCTATGAACAAAAAAAGTTGCCAGATGAGACGTTTTTACTGAACCAATCAACTTTAATGAGATAGAGCGATACAGGGTGACAAAGGGAAAGAGATGCAAATAAGAAGTTTAATTTTAGCCTGAATTGGAAATGCGTACCTAACTACCTACTCGTTGGTAAAAAGAGTAACAATGTCAAGAATACTGTTTTATTTCTGAGTATTAGAGACGGCAAGGTACGAAATTAAAAGCTTTAAATAAGTTGAGGCTTGTTCGATATGATATTATCAATATGTTTTAATATTTGAAGGAAACTAGCCTTTAAGCCGGAGTTAGAACGTTAGAGGACGTCGGCTGTAGCTCCGGAACCGTTAATGACAGAATTTAAGGAAAAAAATGTTTTTGTAGGTAAACCGGCCAAGAGAAATCGCTGTAAATTATTTTCGTTCGAAAGTTGGCCGCTAGGGGAGCAACAGCAACAGAAAAGTATAAATGCCAATTTTCTCTTAAATTTCCATAATTGATGTATGTTTAACCGCCTAACGCCCGCGCCCGAGATAAGTCGGGCACGGTCAGCGTTTCAGTTTTCCTATGCCCGAGTCAACTCGGGGTTCGCTAAATTTATCGGTAATGCTGGTCATCACCCGAATTTTCTCGTGATAAGCGACAAAATGCATATTTCCGCATTTTTACACGTTTAGCTCAGTCGTCTCGGGTCATGTCAGATTTTTACTGCTTTTTCTTGGTCCTCGAGCTAAAATAGGCGGCAGGGGGTACAGATGTACTATTTAGTATCTGTTGCTAATTGATAAGGTTTGCTGCGATGGTTTTATGCCTAAAATGTACCTGAGAGATATTGTTGTTGCGTGTAGTAGTTGTTGTTGTGTGTAGTAGATGAAACTCAAGTATTAAATTATGGACAGGCACGATTATAATCTGTCAAGTGAGTCAGAAATTGAAGAACCAATAGACGAAAGTGGCTCTGATACAAGTTATGACAATGTTTCGAGTGGTACCTCGAATTCAGATAGTTCAGCAGATTTACTTCAAGCACGTAATTGGTTTGAATTGCACCCTGATTCCCCAGCCCCTCGATCTTTCCCTTTTACGGCTGTACCGTCTATAAATTGTGCATCCGTCCATAATTGGAACATACTAGATTTCTTTGAACAATTCGTTGACGACGATCTAGTTGGCCACATATTAACAGAAACCAACAGGTATGCTGCCTAAAAAAAAAAGAGGCAAAACGTGGTACCCTGTAGCTAGCGAAGAAATCAGAGTCTTTTTAGGATTGACAATTTTACAACGCGTTATAAAAAAACTAGAATTGGTCGACCGATCCTCTTTTGGTGACTCCCTTTTTTTCCAGTTGCATGAGCAGAAATAGATTTGAGGCCATACATCAAAACATCCATTTTTCTAATAATGATGACTTTGATGAAGCTACACATCCAAGTTTTTCAAGGTCAAGTTTCAGAACTAGTTGTACCTGAAAAAAACCTGTCTATAGATCAAAGTCTTCTTTTATATAAGGGTAGACTTGGTTGGATCCAATACATTCCGTTAAAAAGAGCTCGATTTGGAATAAAGACGTACTTACTGTGTAAATCTAAGAGTGGGTATGTATGGAATTTTATCATGTATACTGGAAAACAAACCAACCTTGATACAGGGCTACTGCATAACGATGGATAATTTTTATAACTCTCCCCAGCTTGCGGATTTACTAATTTCAGTGAAAAGCGATGTTTATGGAACACTGAAATTAACACGGAAAGAAGTTTCTTCAGAGTTGAAAAATAAAAAACTGAAAAAAGAAGTGGTGTCCTTTCAGAGAGGTAAAGTTTGTGTTCTAAAGTGGAAAGACAAGAAAGATGTTTCTTTGATTTCAACCATTCATACAAACACCTGTTTGGAGGTAGTAAAACCAAGGGAGACTATAATAAAACCCAAAGTCGTCGTTGATTATAACGACACCATGGGTGAAGTTGATCAGGTAGATCAACACCTCGCAGATTACAACCTTCCAAGAAAGCGTGGAAAGAAGTATTACAAGAAAATATTTTTACATTTATTAGATTTGGCTCTGTAGAACTCCTTTGTACTATATGGAAAAACCGGAGGAGAAAAGTCAGCACTGCTTTATAGGTTGGACCTCATCAAAAAGGTTATGGGAAAATATCATCGCACGGAATTTTCTTCCAGAAAAGGACGACCTTCAAGCCAGCCTGTACCACTTAGACTTACAGGACGTCATTTCCCAGAATGTATCCCTGCAACTGAAAAAAACAATCTCCAAATCGGCAATGCGGTGTGTGCTGTAGAGTGCGTGATGCTCGCGGCAAAAAAGTTCGAAAGGACACACGGTACTACTGTCCTGATTGTAATGTGCCGCTCTGTGTTACACCGTGCTTTAGAGTATATCATACAGTTAGCTCTATTTAGTTGGTAAGGTTTTTTTGCTTATTTTTATGTTACATTATTCATTTACTATTTTTTTTCTTTTTTACTAGAGTCAAATTTTGTTCAAAAATTGCGTTTTTTTGAAAGCCCGAGTTAACTCGGGTGATGTCATATATTGAAACAAAACGTTTTGTTTTTTGTCATAAACCTTGTTTTTTTTCAAACTTTGAAAATACATTTGGGAAGTCTGTTTTGAAAATTTAAAATATTCCATTTAAAAAATCGGGCATTTTGGATCTACTTTTCAAAATAAATTTGGTCGGGAAGCGGTTAAAATATAAGCATTGTATTCTTCAACTAATTACGCACTATTTTGCTTCAGACCATTTTCGTATATTTTCAAAAATAAAGTGTAGGGGAAGGTCAAACATTTTTACTTTTATCTCTGTTTCGGATGAACCGGTTTTATTCAATTTGGTGTCGAAAAAAAGTGCTTTTTTGCTTTACTCGTGGAGCCATAAAATGTACCGTAATGACTTTGTTAGTGATCACTAGATGGCGTTGTTCCGTAATTCTCCAAATAATGCTTATTTTCTAAAAAAAAATCAACTGGTACCCTATGACCTTTATATCACAATCTATTTGGTAGTTATGAAGGACATTGAATAGTCAAATAAAAAATTCAGGTCGGCATTTAAATTAAAAAACTTGATGATAATCTCTCGAATCCGAAACGTCGGATTGAAAAATTAACCTTGTCATTTTGTATAGAAGAAAAAGCGACAAAGTGGAAATTATTTTCATCTTTCTAACTAACAACAAATATACTCAAAATTACTAAAAGTTACTTAAGGTGAAAAGATTTAGTATATGCGACTCGACCTACCACAAGAAACGATATGGTGGACCGTATTAGGAATGCCATCCAAAGAATCTCTATAGTAGAAGGGGAGGCTGCAGTCCAATCGACACAGGAAAGAGTGCAACTTTATATTGACAATGACGGTCGGCCTTTTGAGCATTTGCTAAAGTAGTTTTCAGTAATTTTAAATATATTTAGTATTAGTTCATTGTTAGTTCATTTAGTTGTTTTTCTTTTGTTGTTTCACTGAAACAAGGTAGAACTCGTTTTAATCTTTTAAGAGTCCTGCCCTGCCTCGCTTTTGCTTTACCTATTTTATTGCGAAGCTTATATGATTATAAGACTGAGTTTTAGTATTTTTCGTTTTGTTCCATTGTTAAAACTTAACAGTTATACAAGATTACCAAAGTTTCTATTGGAGCCTTATTTTTTTCCAGTTTTCTGTTTCCTAAAATTTTAGGATTAATTGAAATGAGAGATGAAAACAATTGTCACTTTTTCTCCTCTACTAAACGGCAAGGTTCATTTTTCAATCCGACGTTTCGGATTCGACAGACGATCATCTTTTTTAATTTAAACGCGCATCTGGATTTTTTATTTCACTATTCAATGCCCTTTATAACCAAATAAATCGTGATATAAAATTCATAGCGTACCATTTGATTTTTTTGAGGAACTGAGCATTATTTAGAGAATTCTGAAACAACGCCATCTAGTGACCACTAACAAAGTCATTATGGTGCAGCAGCTTTTTTTACAGCAAGTTGAACAAAATCGGTTCATCCAAAACAGAGATATCTACATTTGAAAGTAAAAATGTTCGACCTTTCCCCACCCTTTATTATTGAAAATAGACACAAATGGTTTCAAGCAAAAAAGTGCATAATTGGTTGAAGAATATAATGCTAATATTTTCAACATACCTCAATTATAGAAATTTAAGAGACAATTGGCATTTACACTTTTGTGTTACTGTTACGCCGCCTAGCGGCCAACTTTCCAACTTTCAAATAATTTACAGAAATTTCTCTGGGCCCATTTATTTTTAAATATATTTTTCCTTAAGTTCTGTCATTAATGGTTCCCGAGCTATAGTCGACGTCGTCTATTATTGGACCACGTACATGTAATTAGATTATATAAGTTAGGTATTTTTAGCTGTTTGGGAACAGGGAACAGCATTTCCCAAACCAGTACTTCTAAACAAGTTAGTCATAAATAGAATGAAAAAACGCGGTAAAAAAAAATAATACATGAATACAGTGTGCTTTAAAGCTTGTTGTAGGTATAGTTTGCATTGTCTTTCATTGCAAAATGACATAAATATCTTCCAAATGCATTTGTGAGAACTCTTTGTCGTATCGGGAGTTAGCTTGTCAATATTTTCCTCAATTTCCTAAATGGCTCATTTTTTCACCTAATGTGTAATTTCACAAAATGACAATGATCTCAAAAATGGATCGCAAATATGAAATGCTATCGAAAATATGGCGACATCTCAGCCGTGCAACGCAAATACTTCGTTTAAATTTTACCGGTCATGACAAGCTTCGATTAATTAATTATTTGAATGATTTTAACACAGTAGAAAATAAAGAAATTGCAGCGATAAAACGAAATTGACAAAACAGCTTCTAGGTGTGTTATCACTTTAATCAGGATTTGACTGGCTAGAGTCGTGGAAATGCTATTTTTAGAAATAGCCGTTAGTAGATTACTATTAATAGCATGAAGAGAAACTACTTACCGGTGTTTTTCGGTCAAAGGCATATTCATTTGTTGCATAAGGAGAATAACTATGGTATTGGACAAATAAAATTGTTGCGCATACAAATACTATAAGGTACAGCTTCATAGGAATCTTCATAATTTCGGAAGCTATCTCTCCCTGAAACAAAATAACATTTGATTAACTCAGGCACGAACGATAATCAATGTCAAGCATCGGCAAGCATGGCTAGTGCTTTGACGAATGACCAACTGCGAAGGTCGAGCATCGTCAAGCGATCGTGGTGCTCTTCCTTCTAAATGCTAACAATACCCCCAGATATCGATTTTTAGTCGGGTCTGCACACATAAAAAAGTTAATCCGCAATTTATACCGAAGTATTAACACACTGTATGTGTAAAGGAACTGGTTTTAAACATAATAATATGTGAGTGTTTAAGTTCAGAAAATAAAAAAATCACAAATCAGTACTGAGCACAGTATGTGTGCTCTTACTCAACTTCTCCTTCCAACAATATCCTCATGTCATAATTAACTTACCTGGATCGGGAAAACTAAATACCCTGTGTAAGGCGGGAAGAAAAATTAAATTTTGGTGGAAACACAAATGTTTAACTTTTTTTACATCTCATATGTTCTCTTCTAAGATAAGTGGTAGAGGATCGTATATCTGTTAACATTATATACGAAAGAGAGCAAATTGAATTTTGTTTTTTCGAAACAGCACGTATCTCTTGATCTGCTGTTGAATTGCTGCTTAACCCAGATATGCCTGAATTATTTTTTATTTCTTTTTTCTTTAAAAACCGTGAAAACTTGCTAAAAACTTCTTAACTAAATTTAAAAAAATAAGTTTTATGGATCTTTGTTAAATTAAAGTGTTTTTTGAGGGCGTCCTTAAAAAAGGACAATAGGAAAATACGCATAAAAACCAAATATACAATAACTTTACATACAGTTTTATTCAAAAAATATACAAGAGATTAAAACTATTTTAACATTATCAGCAACATAAAATTTCAATAAATTCATTTGTGGTAGATAGAAAAACACTCCAGATGAAGCGCAACATTACATTTCACACATTTTTTCTGGACTTTTTTGTGACAAACTCTACACCGAGTTTGTTTCTCCTGTCTGACGATAAAGTGTTCTCTATTGTCAAAACGTGACTCAACATTTTCTAGAGATGAAGGACGGCCTCTCTTTCTAGATGTCCTGTTGGTTTCTAGAAGAGTTAACGCCACTTGTCTTCGAAATGATAAATGGTCAAGCTTTCCATTTTGAAAGCGATGTAGCTGCCACGCATTTTGTTCAGCAAGATCTAGGCAGTAAGCAATCAAGCAAAAGTACCATTTCTTCCCTCTGATTGAGGTCCTATATAGGCTAATGTTCTGATCGCAGCGATCAACTCCTCCCATGAAACTGTTATATACAAAGATACTGTGAGGCTGATTAACTGTAATCCGCTTTTTTTCTTTTTGTGAATACCTGGATACTTGATGTAAGGGTTCAATTGTCAAATTATTGGAAGCAACGTTCACTGTATTGTCATGCCATTTAACCAGCATCACTTTATTATCACAAGATCGAAAGTCATAAGTTCCCCTTGTTTCCTTTTTCATATCATTTTTTGAAAGAACGGGACATTTTGACATCCTGTTTTCCCTGATAGTACCTGTCTCGCGAATCTGTCCATTGTGAAGTTCTTGCAAAAGTGGCACTGTGGTGAAAAAATTGTCAAAGAAGACATGGTATGGAAGAGATCCAAGTGTGGACAAAACATTTGAGTATTGCAAAATAATGGATGGTCCAAGTCCAAAAGTTTTGTAACTTATATTTAGCTTTGTGTTGGCACCTTGATATGGTTCCAGCCAAACACAATATCCGTAACTGGTGGCACCCATCCACATTTTGTAGCCATAGCGAATTGGTTTTCCCTTGATGAACTGTTTGCACCCGTGCTTACCAAAGTACGGCACCATAGACTCATCGACGCTGTGAGTTTCACAAGTTGGTGCAAAATTTTGGAAATTTTTGTTGATTTTCTCAAAAAGTGGTCGTACCTTGGCGAACTTATCCCCTTTATCAAGCAAGTCATTATCGCAGCAATGTAAATTTGACAATATAAATTCGAATCTGTCACGAGACAAACTGCTAGCTACAAGCTCGTTTCGTGTATCGCTTGAATTTTCCCAAAACATACGTCTTCGAGGCAAAGGCACGTATCCGCTCAAAAGTAGAATCCCAAAAAATGAGGTCATTTCTGCATAAGTAATATTACCAACCTTATTTTTCTTCAAAGCATACTGATTACTGTATACAACAAACATGTCAATAATCTCGCTATCAAACATTTGCAAAAATAATTCAGTCGGCAGAAAATTGGGTTTGACATCATGAAATGTAGGCCAGGATATTGGATTTGGTTCTAGATCTTTGGAAACTCATTTGTAGTTTTTTTGTAAGGACGTTTTTAGTAAACTCAGAGAAATATCGTCTTCATCCAAAGATTGATCTTCATTCCGAGTCATAATTTCAGCATTTGCCCTGAGCTGGGTACCGGGTAAATTATTGAGAGTCATTATTTTCTCATCTCCCGAATCCTCGTCAGTTAAATCTTGACATGCATTTGTAGGGGGCATAAGGGCTATATTAATTTCGTTCGAATCTGGCACAAGATCATCTTCTTCTAAGCTATGAAGAAGCTCATCTAAGGTTAAACCACTGAAAGAAAAAAAAATATTTACAATGACCCCTACCTTTATGCCTAATGTCCTAAAATAAGGACAGCGGTTTTTTATGCATCCATCAAAACCAACCGCGTAAACAATGTAAATTTGTTGATTTGTATTGATAACAAGCATATGTTAGGTTTTTGTTTTTGATGGTAAAGTAAAAAATAACAAATAAACAAATTTGCAATACTCACCCAACTAGTCTAAGGTCAATGGGACATGCCATTTTTTAAAATAACACAAAGTAATAGCACAATAACTAACGAAGAACGTTTCAAAACAGTGCAACTGCGATGAACGCGTGTTAAAGCATATTTGGAGGTCACTGTCTGTAGGCGCCATCTCTGTAAAACTTAATGTAGTACATATTATATCAAAGTAAAGAAACCTGGAACAAATGTCCTTTTTTAAGGGCGCTAGGCATATCTGGGTTAATAGTTATTTACGCAGCCAGCCATGAAATCCAGCAAATGTACCTGAGAAAGAATTTATATATTGTATGACTCATGGATTCAATGACAACTCTGTATCTTATGATGATGTTGGTCATTAGTAATTCACAAGACTTGTTCAATATTATAAACAATGTAATCAGAGACGAATTCCAAGGAAATTATCCACCTAGAGTATCTAAGTATCGCTGTTTAAATGTAATCAAGACGGTCATAGGTTAGCACAAGGGTCTTCAACCCTTTTTAGTGCAAGGGCCAAAAATCGATTTCACATCGTCCGAAGGACCACAATGGTCCACGTCATTTTACCACCATATCAATAAAATAAAAAACATATAATTTCAAAATGTAATAATCTTTATTGGTTAAAACGTTCAATCAATCAATACGATTTTTGACAACTGTGTCGATTTTTGGTTTTATTTTTGTAGTTGCAACCCGCAAACTTCCTTGCAGGTGTGCGTCTGTAACTTTCGACCGTGTTTTAGACTTTACATTCTTCATACGAGAAAACATATGTGCTCCCAAACAGAGACATCATTTTCTGGGCGTGTTTTCGGATTTCAGGAAATGAGTTTTTATCGACATATTTTTGAATAAAAATCAAGAAGACCCATGTCGAACTTGTCTTTCAGTTCCGAGTTTCACTAAATCGATAAGCTCTATCTGACAATTTTCTGGCATGTCTTCAACGGATACACTGAATGGTCGGGCAAAGAGATTGATGTATTTTTAATTATTTCTGAAGTCAGAAAACTTTGATTGGAAATCTTTTTCTGAGTAAATCTAGTGCTGCGACATATTTATCTACATCTGTACATTCGCACTCTTCAGTTTAGGAAAGTGAGTAAACTCTTTTTTCAACAACTGATTTTTCCATAAATCCAGTTTAAACTCAAATGCCTCCACAGTGTCAAGTAGGTTGTTGATGAGATTTACTTTTGCTTGTAGTTTGGTGTTCAAATCGTTGAAGTACAGCATGATGTCCATGAGAAATCCAAAGTCGTGCAGCCAGTCGGGGTCACGAATTTGAGGAACTGGTTTCCCTTTGGTTTCCATGAAGGAGGCGATTTCCTTCTTGAGTTCAAAAACGCGTTTTAGCATTTTTCCTCTGCTCAGCCAATGTCACATCACCATACTCGGCATTAATTTCGTGTAGAAAATTTTAGCATTCTTTGTGGATGAGGCCACGTGATTTAATGAAGTTCACAGCTTTTACGACCACTTTCATTACCTCATCTATATTTGTGGATTTTGGACAAAGATTTTGTTGATGAACGATACAATGGTAATGCATCAAAGGAAGATCTTTCTGCTGTTTTTTCATCAAACCCACGGGCCCTTCAGTTTTTCCTACCATGGATGGTGAACAATCTGTTACAACTGCAGAAAGGTTTGTCAATTCTATATTATATCGTCTCAGTAGTCATCAAACACTTATCAATATCACATCCTTTTGTAGTTCCTTTAATCGGAAAAAAAGAAAAGTTATTTTAAAACTTTTATCAATGCCCCGAATAAATATAGCCACTGAGCGGTATCGGTTAAAACTGTGCTTTCGTCGAGCGCAACAGAATAGTATACGAACTTCGATGCATGTTCATGTGTTTTCCATGTCTGCCGCTAACTCTTCGATTCTTTTGGCGACCGTAACACCGGACAAACTAACTTTAGAAAAAAGTTGTTTTTGAGACGGGCATAATACTTCAGCGCCGGCCTCCGTTCATTCCTTGATAAATTCACCATCCGTAAAAGGTTTTGATTTCAAAGCTATTTTTTCGGATATAATGTAGCTAACCTTCACGCTTACTTCATTTTCAATGTTCTGCTTTTGAAAATTATCTTGCTGTCGTTGAAGCTGACTTTTTAGAACTCTCACTTTATCTTGCCGTAATTGTTCTTTGAATATCTCAAACTTTGTGGCATGCATTGTATCGTAATGTCTTTTTAAGTTGTATTCTTTCAAGGCTGAAAGGAATTCTTGACACACCACACAGACGGGTTTTTGATTAACACTAACGAACTAGTACAACTCAGTCCACTTTTCCTGAAATATGCGCTTTTCTTTACTAATTTTTCGTTTTTTATCAGAAGTAGAAGCCAATTTTAATGTCAAGGTAGAAGAAACGAGTTTAATTCTCCGATAAAAATGTCTGCGACAAAACTAAATTTGCGCGACTGCACGCCACAATACAGTATCCGCCTTACACGCGTCAAAACATACTATACTCAACTCACTATAATCACTTATCGCACAGGTAGCAATTTCACTGCTAGTTAGCACTCTTTTGCTTGTCTCGCTTCATTCGCTCTTGGAATTAAAACTGGCCGCTGCCGTGTGATGCCGACTTTATATAGGCCGAGCGCGTCAACTTTGAATCTCTCGAAATTTCCAGCAGCTACGAGACTGGACTAATAGGTCCCTCTAGTAGTGACGATTTCTAGAATCATTAGAAAGATTCAATAGACATGCACCACCATCTAGTAGTCTTGTGCGTAGACGTGATCGAGAGTTCACAGAGTGGATCTCTTCTTACTAGGTGGCGCTAGCGTCCTCGGAGTGTCATTCGCGGGCGCGGCCCGATACAATACTTTCTTTAGTCTCTGGGAGCCGCAAGAAATTAGAAGGCGGGCTGCATGCGGCCCTACGGCCGCGGGTTGAAGTCTCTTGGTTAGCATATTGTAATAAGCCAATAAGAGTCCAATATCAAAAGAATATTTAGTTATTCTTTTGAAATATTGTTAATAATCAAATGAGGCTCAAAATTAAACATTTCATTAACACAGGTAAGGATCGAGCTCTTTTTAACTTTTGTTTTTTGGTATTTTTGGAAAAGATGGAAATAACAAAAGCTAAAAAGAGCCCCATCCTTACCTGTGCTAATGAAATGTTTAATTTTGAGCCGCATTTGATTTTTAACGATATTTCAAAAGAATAACTACATATTCTTATTTTATAACCTTCAAGTCTTTTCTGTCATTTTTACTAATCCTTCTTCTTTTTATTAATGTAACATTTTATTTTACACTTGACATTTAGTCAAGTTCGTCCTGAACAGTTCCTTCTTTTTTCGTTTTGGCCTATCGCCTCTCATTAAAAAATTTACATCGACGTCACTCAAGCGTAGACTTGTAGAGATGTAAAGTTATATATTATTCAATTGTATTTTCCGTTGTAATGCATATTCATTTTAGCTCTGATGATGCCCGTTAGGGCGAAACATGTAAGCTATTCTTAATTTATAAACTTATTTTTGACTGAGACCTAGACTTTATGTAGGTAAATTTTTTATTTTGAATATTCTATTAGGTAGAGATTTTTTAAGTGACAAAGATATTAAAACAGTATTTTTTTAAAGTAATAACCAGCTAGAAATGACTTCTTACAATGATATTGTACTTATTTCTGATTTTATTGGTGATAATGAAATTTATTTAAGGAAAATTTGCCTTCAAATTTTCCCAAATAGGTAGAGGTATTGTTTAATCAAAATCATGTCAATTCTAACTTGATACCTTGAGAACCGAAAACTAAACTTAAAATGCATCTTATTTTAAAACAGGATGAGCCATTTTATGTGAAATCTAGGAGATTATCATACATCAAAAATATTGTATTACAAAAATGTATTTCAGTTTAACATGAGAGAAGTATTATACGAGAAAGTAGTTTTTAGCTATCGTCTTAGACAAGAACGAAATGGTCCAGATTATAGGTCACTTAACCCATTTTTGATTAGAGATCAATTTCCGTTGCCTTTGATCGATGACCATTTAGACAAATTAAAAAATAAAAAGTAGATATGTTACGAAGTTTAACTTAAAACATGCTTTTGTCATGTGCAAATGAATGGTACAGTTTTCCGTGATATGATATGCAAATAAAATTTTTTATAAAAAAATTAAACCGACTTCAAAAATGCACTAAAAAGTGAAAAATAATATTTTATTCCACCTTGAAAATTTTCCTGAAGTTCGGGTCAAACTAATAAAGTCAGTAGTAAGACCTTATACGCGTAGTATTAGACATCAAAACACCGAATTGAGTGAATACATGATTATACTTTTGTGATTAAATAATTAAGAATAAGTTTAGCTCCGACTTCACGGAGTAAAATTTGGTGGAATAAAATATAATTTTTCACATTTTAATGCTTATTTTTAAGTCGGTTTTTGTTATACAAATTTTATTTCGCCTTTTTATTTTTATCTATACGAGTTTTATTGTAAATAATACTTTTTTTCCTGATATAATGGTGAACGCGTAGAAACGAGACGAGCCTAGAATATTAACATAGTTCTTGCAAAATATCTTGGTGCATATTAATATTCTTGCTATGGGATCACTCCAGCAATATCCTGAATGTCCTCTGTAAATTTCATCCAAATTGGTCAAACCATCGCACAGTAATCGATGTACAAACATAAAAAAATACATAGGGTCAAATTGATAATCCCCTCTTTTTTGAAGTCGGTTAAAATATTAGATTTTGGATATATATTATTATAGAATCAGCCTGACTGTAAGTTTTATCCTGTACAGAGTTACGAGCTAGAAATAATATTATCAATAATATGCCTTAGAAATATTTCATGTTTACTTACAGGGATTATACAGATTGTGATAGTTTCAGATTAACCCTTGCCAAAAGAGCATAAATCCTATAATAATGAGATTGTATCTTGTATTACAAAATTATGACTATACGATTGACCACCGTTCAAATGTTGTAGCAGTGGCGGCTCGTGATGAATTATATTGGGAGATCAATAACAAATTTAAAAATAGTCATTCTTAAATTAAAAATAAACATCTTTAAATTGAGCTTTAAAATCTCTTGAAGTTCAGGTGTACTCTTCGTTCTTTAGAATTAGAAAAATGCTGAATGACACGTTCGTTAAAATTGCACGCACATTCCTTTTATAAATGATTTCCCGATACTTAACATTCTTAAAGCGGATAGTCTATCTTGGCCCAACTCCTCAACAAAATTTATAAGCCCTCGAAAAACCCCTGGATTTTCAGACAAAGCCGTTTCATCATGGCCACGCAGTGCCAGCTCGAATGCCCGACAAAATTTTATACAATCTATAATTTTGTTTAAAATATAACGATTTTTTGATACATTTTCATTAAAATCTCTAAGGGTTTTTGTATAAGCTGTGTCTAGCTGAGTGCGAATACCAACACTCCCGACCTTAGTATAGTTCACCGAACATTTCATGTGATCTGCAGAAAACGCATGTTTTTTTATTTTTTCTTTTAAGTGTTTTAAGTCTTTAATACCGGTTTTGCAACATAATGAGTCCGACGAGCCCTTAGAAAACATGTCAGTAAAATGAGTTAGAGACTTCACAACGACATATCCAGTTAGCTAAATCGTACATACTTTTGCGAAAGTTTCGATGAGCCTCTTTATTTTTGTCTTTACTAGTTTGTCGTATACTAAGTTCTGGCAAATTGCGACCGCTTACCTTGAATTCGGTTATTTTCTCAAAATTAAGTTCGTTAGCACTCTTTAGTTTAATTTTTTGCAGCACCGACATTTTATTTCATCTACATTCACAACTCAAACATAGACCACTTTAAAATTGGTTATTTTTGCAAAATTAAGTTCGTAAGCACTTTTTAGTTGTTTATGTTTTTGCACTAGTCACCACTAACATTTTATTTCCTGTATATCTCCAACTCACATATGGATCTTAAAAATAAAAAAATATATATTACAAAAAACAGTATATAAATCAATTTTCATCGTTTAAAAACGTCCGAAACAATATCGAGTTAGAATATCGCCCGCGCGAACTCTGAACAACTGAACTTCAGCATGCCGACGTGATGCCGCGACCGATCGATCGAATTATGAGAAGAGACCGGCTGATGACCCAAATCTCGATTTCATATTCCATTTGCTAGCACGTTCGGCTGCCGTTCGTAAGCTGTGACATCTTCGGGTACTTTCGTCAAGCTTTAAGGTAATCAGGGCAATTCAGACTGCTCAGCCTAGCTTAGTATAGCGTATTTTATTATGCCTAAGGAACGCAACGAGACTATTCGAACCGCCGCGCGAGGCTAATTGTGTAGCGTATTTAACTTTTCCCAAGGTTCGCGTTTTGTTACAACTATTAGGAGGGACGGTCAAACGAATAATTTATTTTCTGAAATATTTTTGGGGGGTCATTGACCAAATGACCCTATGGAAGAGTCGCCACTGTGTTGTAATAATTGAAGGGAATTTATTAAATCGAACGTTAGGTTAAATTGGTGAAAAGTTAGAAACGTCTGAGTTACCTTTATATGAGTTACGCAATGGCTTAAGAAAATCATCTAGTAATAAACTTTTGTTCTTTGTACCATATGATATGGAACACATAATCAGTATTACAATGAAATGGGTCATTCAGGTGTTGATAAATGTGCTAATTTAATTTCCAGATCTTATTTTATTCCAACTGTTAAAAGTAAACTTCACCAACATATTTCAAATTATTTACGGTGTATTCAATTTAATCCTAAATTTGGTCAAAAAGAAGGTTATTTAAATCCTCTACCTAAAAGGAATGTGCCATTTGAAATGAGATGTCATTGAGATCATTATGGCCCTATAGATAGAACTAGAAATAAAAATAAATTTATCTTTGGGGTAGTTGATGGTTTTATATTTTATATTATATATGTGTGTGTGTAAGTGAAGGACTAAGAATCAACACTATATACCTATACATGGGGGAGATCTTCAAGACAATCAGGACGTATGAGAAACTGAGAGGTATGAAAACTAATCTTTTATGTGATTAACTTTCCTACTTTGACACGGTTGTCTTATAATACTAAAACTAGAAAAACTAACACCATACTTCGAAATGCTAGTAAGGCTTTATTAAGAGAACAAATTCAACTAGAAAACAACTAGCCGAGACAGGGAAAGAACTTTTAAAGTTACACCTTAAATAAAGTAACGGCATTAACCCTTTATTGTGGAATCGCATAGAAACTTCGGCTGTTTGGCGAACAGAATCAAATAAGAATATTAGGACTGATAAACTTCCCAAAAAATATGACAATCTCCTAAGAAAGTCGAGTCAGCCACAAGTATTATCAGTATACGTCCATAAATTAGTGCGTAATATATCATCTTACAATCTCTCAGAAAGTGCCAAATCCGTACTGTGCACGGGCTTTAATTTTTCGATATCTCCTAAAGAAATAATAGATGGACTGGAAGCTGTCCTTGACCCCTCTGAAGAAAAAACAAAGATATTACAATCCTTTCAACAGATAAAGGAAACGCAACTGTGGTTATGAATACCCAAGACGACATATAACAAATGCAGGATATCCTACAAGACAATTGTTATAAACCTGTTCCAAGGAACCCGACTACGTACATAGAAAAAAACAACTAAAAATAAAAAGTTCACCAACAAACCCCGAAATTCAGCAAAAAATCATACCACGGGAAAAGTCGAGCAAATGTCCTAAACTCTATGGTTTGCCAAAAATACACAAACCAGGGGCGCCAATCATAATTCGCCGCTACAAAAACTGGAAAAATATCTTGCTGAAATTATGCAACCAGCTGTTGAAACAACTAATTCATTTGTAAAAAAACTCGGAGCATTTTACTCGAATTATACGAAACATCGTTCTTGAAAAAGACGATATCATAGTAAGCCTGGATGTCAAGTCGTTGTATCCCAGTATTCCCATCGACGAAACATTGGAGATGATTGCTATGAACGAGGATTTCCAGGCACATATAATGCAACTCTCGGAACATTACCTTAAAAATACTTATTTTTTATTCAATGGGCAAATGTATAAACAAATAGATGGTGCTCCAATGGGGTCCTCGCTGTTACCAGTAGTCGCGAATTTATTTATGATATATACCTATTCAAGAAAGAAGCTCTTGAGAAAGCAAGTTTAAAGCCCAAATTATGGATTTGTTATGTGGATAACATAACATATTTATTATATGGCAACATGGTCATACAGACGTCGAGAAATTTCTGACTCACGTAAATTCAATCCATCCCAGAATACAACTTACTCTAGTTAGAAAGTTAGAGGAAAACAACAAACTTCCATTTTTAGATGTTCTGCTGACAAAATTGTATAACGGACATTTCGAACATACCGTGTAAAGAAAACCAACACATACAGTCAGATATTTAAATGCAAGATCACATAATCATCCAGCACAAATTCAAGCTGTGGCCAATACCCTAATATCCAGATCCGTGCCATTAACTGAAACATAGACAAGACAAAACGAACTTAATATAATATCTAGTGCTTTAAAGAACAATGGCTACACAAATCGCAGCATAGAGAAAGCTGTTAATGTTCCCAAACAACGAACAACAACAATTATGAACCGGGAAATACAACATACAAATAATACACAAGCCACAAACAACTATAGGAAAACCACTTGGAAATCCAAAAGATGAAATCAAACTGGAAAATCACGGAGTATACAGCATTCCGTGCCAAGACTGTGAAAAGATGCACGTGGGGCAAACTAACAGGCGACTATCAGCAACAGTGGAAGAGCATCAGAAACAAACATCAGAAACTCAGCATCAGAAACAAACAAACAACATCAGCACTATTCCTACATCATCATGGAACCAGTCACAAAATAAATTTCGTAGGGAGATTGCCAATATAACAACATTATATGACTAGAATAATCCGAGAAGCCATAGAAATTGAAAAACAAGCTGATTTGAATAAAAGGGACGAATCATTAAAACTACCAACAGTATGGAATACAACACGCGACAAATCTAAAATCACAAAAAAATCAAGTGCAACAACAACAGCAACATTCGGAAAACATATATAACGACCAACAAGCACCCAGATATATGCTTCAGCCCCGGGTGTATAAAAGGAAGAGTCGCAGTCACCAACACTTCAGTCTCTATTCGGACGCAACAAAGAAAGCTTCGAAAATGCCAAATGTGATTTTGGCGAAACGTCAGCCAAACTGTTCTATATATATATATATATATATATATATATATATATATATATATATATATATATATATATTTCCAGGGCCAAGGTGCCATCTGCTACCGTGGTATCTGCCCCGGCAAGGCTCATCAGGCAGTTTCCTTGGGGGGTATCTGTATTAAAACCGAAATACTATATTTCGGTTTTAATACACGCAATTGGAAACAAACATAGCGTCATGTTTTGGTCGATTCTCGACAAAATGGTGAAGGAGTAATCCTTACCGTTACTGGTTTCATTTTGTATAACTTTTTACGACCAAGAACCGCACAGAAATTGAAGTTTCTGTTTCCCATATATATATATATATATATATATATATATATATATATATATATATATATATATATATATATATATATATATATATATATATATATATATATATATATATATATATATATATATATATATAGATATATATATATATATATAGTATATATATATATATATATATATATATATATATATATATATATATATATATATATATATATATATATATATATATATATATATATATATAGTAGTTAGTGTTTTTTTTCTCTTGAACCAGTCACAAAAATTTTGTTAAACCAAAACTTTTCTTAGGGTATCTAGTTCTAAATGAAACTGCAAAATGGCAGGTCAGTTACATATTATTTTAAGTAAAAAGGATATGTCTTAGGCAGTACGTTTCGGTCACTTTCGTGGCCTTCGTCAACTGCGAAATGTCACTGAAAGAGACAAAACAAAATAGGTGCAATTTTTTTCAGAAATACATTTTTTCGGGTTAAATTTAACTTACCACAAACAACAGAAATCCATTTAGTTCAAAGTTTAAAATACACTCACACTTTAATTCTTGGCGAAACACAACACAATATAAAAATAAAACCAAACACATGAAAATGGTCTTAAAACTGGACGTATTAACAGTAACATATAGACGTGCACTGGGAAGTGAGTATATCGGTCAACACGACACCGCATCATACCGATTGATAAAACATGTACCTTTATGATTTTTGGAGTGTTTTTTTTTAATATAATAAATTTTAAATACTGTTATTGCTTTCTTTCGATGGAATATTAGTATGATGGATATCAAACAATTTTTTTTATATGTTTTAGTATGTGATTATTCTGAAGGAAGAAAACAAAAAAAAAGAAAAAATTTAAATGAAAAAACAAAAATGGGGGGACATACTATACACATATATACATATACATACATATACACATACATACATGCATACATATACGTATATATATATATATATATATATATATATATATATATATATATATATACATACATACACACACACAGACATAGATACATATAATATAACTATAACCTATCTACCCAATTACGTTGTAATAAATCTTACTCAGGTTTGTTATGTCAGACTTGTCGTTGATTGCTTCAGGGGTCTTTTTAATGCATATCATCCTATGAATCTCCCGTTTTTTTTATGTTGTTCAGTTTTTAAGATTCTGGACTTTTCAAAATCAAAACAATGTTTTTTAAAATGTTCATGTTTTTTTACAGCGGTTATATTTTTGTTGTCATATTTGTGTCCGTTTATTCTATTTTGAAAATATTGGCTAGTTTGCCCGATATAAACAGCAGGACAGTTTTTACAAGGTATTTGATAAACAATGTTACTTTTCTTATTCTGTGGTATTGTACTTTTTAATTGGCTGAAATTTTGCCTTACAAAATTATGCCCTTTGTGGCTTACTTTAATTTCGTGTTTTGTAAATAGTTTCTGAAAACTTTCTGATAGACCTGGGATATATGGTAACGAGAGAAAGTTTTGGCTCTTTTTATTGTATGGTCCCGTGTTTTGAGCGTTTAAAAAATTAGTATATTTTTGGTGCCTTTCTCTAAACACAATATCAACTAATTTTTGCGGGTAAAGATTTAGAAGCAGTACGTTTTTTGCTTTACTAATAGCCTGTTTGCACTCGGCACTGCTTAGTTTTATGGCTTTATCTGCTAAATTAATTATAACTGACTTTTTTTGTGACCTATGGTGCTGAGACAGATAATTTAAATATCGCCCAGACCAAGTAGGTTTTGTGTACCACTCGGTCAGGACGGTATTTTTCTTGTGATGTAGTGTTATGTCCAAAAAATTGATTTTATTGTCTTTTTCCATTTCGATAGTAAATCTAAGTTTCTCATGGTAGCTGTTGAACTCTTCCACTACATAAGTTTCTTTGCCTTTTGGAATTGCACACAGACAATCGTCAACATACCTATAGAAAAAGGGCAAATGAAGGTCAAGTTGTGGTATTATTGTTTCTTCGAGGTCTTCTAGAACTAATTGTGAGATTACTCTGGAGATAGAGGCTCCCATAGCACATCCTCCAATTTGTTTGTAAAACGAATTTTAATATTTGAAATACGTGGAGGTTAGTGTTTGTTCAGCAGCTTCCAGAAAATCTTCCAATGGAATGTCAGTGTAATTTTTTATTTCGAGCCATTTTTTTCTTATTACATTTAGAGCAACATTTATTGGAACGTTTGTGTACAAGGATACCACATCTAAAGACATCAACATATAGTTATTAGGGATTTGGATATACTCTGTTTTGTCCTTGAAACTCGAAGAATCTTTTATATAATAGTTATTTTTGCACGCAACATTAGTAAGTATATTTTTGAGGAATTTAGAAAGTTTATTAAAGGGTTATTGGACGCCGGACACGATAGGTCTAAGGGGGATACCGGGGTGTAGTTTAGGAAGGCCGTATATCCTGGGTGGTAAAGAGTTTCGCGTGATAAGCTCTTTGGCAGTGTTAGGCGAAATATAATTTTTATTTTCCCATTTTTTAATTACTTCGTTGTTTTTCTTTTGAAAGGTATTGGTAGGATCGTTTTTCAATTCTTTGTAGGTATTTTGGTCCTGAAGCAGATCATTCATTTTTTTGTCGTATTCTGTGTCTGTCATAATGACAGTGTTATTAGATTTATCAGGCTGTAAAATTTTTATTTGGGGATTATCTTTTAAACATTTTTTGGTTTTACTAAAATTTTTTCGTAATAATTTATTTTTTTTGTTTAATGTATAAAACACGGGACCATACAATAAAAAGAGCCAAAACTTTCTCTCTTTACCATATATCCCAGGTCTATCAGAAAATTTTCAGAAACTGTTTATAAAACACGAAATTAAAGTAAGCCACAAAGGGCATAATTTGGTAAGGCAAAATTTCAGCCAATTAAAAAGTACAATACCACAGAATAAGAAAAGTAACATTGTTTATCAAATACCTTGTAAAAACTGTCCTGTTGTTTATATCGGGCAAACTAGCCAATATTTTCAAAATAGAATAAACGGACACAAATATGACAACAAAAATATAACCGCTCTAAAAAAACATGAACATTCTAAAAAACATTGTTTTGATTTTGAAAAGTCTAGAATCTTAAAAACTGAACAGCATAAAAAAACGGGAGATTCATGAGATGATATGCATTAAAAAGACCCCTGAAGCAATCAACGACAAGTCTGACATAACAAACCTGAGTAAGATTTATTACAACGTAATTGGGTCGATAGGTTATAGTTATATTATATGTATGTATGTCTGTGTGTGTATCTATGTATATATATTTATATGTATGCATGTATGTATGTGTATATGTATGTATGTGTATATGTATGTATATGTATATATGTGTATAATATGTCCCCCCATTTTTGTTTTTTCATTTAAATTCCCAGTGCACGTCTATATATGTTACTGTAAATACGTCCAGTTTTAAGACCATTTTCATGTGTTTGGTTTTATTTTTATATTGTGTTATGTTTCGCCAAGTATTATAGTGTGAATGTATTTTAAACTTTGAACTAAATGGATTTCTGATGTTTGTGGTAAGTTAAATTTAACCCGAAAAAATGTATTTCTGAAAAAAATTGCACCTGTTTTGTTTTGTCTCTTTCAGTGACATGTCGCAGTTGACAAAGGCCACGAAAGTGACCGAAACGTACTGCCTAAAACATATCCTTTTTACTTAAAATAATATGTAACTGACCTGCCACTTTGCAGTTTCATTTAGAACCAGATACCCCAAGAAAAGTTTTGGTTTAAATATATATATATATATATATATATATATATATATATATATATATATATTCCCAGCTAGCACTAAAGTAGCTACAACTGTTTCCACTACTACTGTTGAAGAATTTTTGTGTATTTATTACTAATAATCCTACTATATATCAACAAACACTCTGGGTCACACGTTTTTAAGTATTATATATGTATTTGTTACTGCGAATAATACTTTATAGTAATTTTTCGTGTAAAGTAATTATATAATAACTACTGCCAAGCAGCTACTTAAGGAATTGACTCCAAGGTCATCATTTCTTTTTCGTGATATAATGGTCATTATTCAAAGTTACTGTTTCTAATATGTTTACTAAATTACAACTTTTAAGTGTCAGTACCTTCTTGAACTTTGCAGAGACTACTCCATTACGTTCAAATGTACTCCTATAACGTATTACTATAAAGTAAAACGAGTTGTTGCGGAGTAGAAAAAGTTATCGTCTACTGCTACTTTAAACTGGCTATTACCAGTCGTTATTCTTCTGTTGCAACTTAGAAGTAAGAATTACAGTAAATATTTACTACAAGTAAACTATTACCTCTTGTACTTCAGGTTCCGGAGATAGAGAGCGCTGGTACGAGATTCGGTCGGTGGTTTTATAAGGACAGTGGCAACAATAGAGCAACCAATTTTTGATTGGTTCGGCCATATTGCTGCTTAAATCGCTTTGTTTACTTTTCGCCTACATGGGTTTCTTATGAGGTTTGTTGTTTTAGTGTTTCATTTTATTGGTTTTTGTGATTATTAAAATGAATATTGATTTAAACAAGAAGTTCTCATTGGTCATATAGAGAAATGTATTTAAGCCTGGTTCACCTGTTTTTTGCTTGTAATTATACAGTGTTTTTGATGAATGTGTAGATGACTATGACCGTAAATGTTTTAAGTTTAAGTTTACTCCAAGAAAAGTTATTAAATATTGCACATTATTTTATTTTGGTTTTATTTTGCTGTAAAAGACAATATTGTTTCATGTCTTAGTGTATGTTTTACTTTATTCAGCACCTCAATTTGAGGTAGAAACTCTCTAAGATTAGCATAAACGAAACTTTATTTTGTAGGCCTTCTTCAGTACATATTGCATTACTAAATTCACTTGGCAGATAAACTTGCATTAATCGCTTGCTCGAACATTGTTATTTGTTAAAAATCTAAATGAAAAAGTAAGTTTGTACTAGATAGTTCTAATAGATTATTAAAGTAAAACATTAACATAACCCTACATTTACAACTGACGCCGACAGAAGTTGTCAATATAAATTTTTGCCATATTTTGCGAAAAACTAACGATAGTATGGGTGCCCCCATTTAAACGTTTAGAAATGTCGCATCAATTTGTCCTGTTGTCCTTATAAAGTCATCGTAATTCGGTCTACAGCTATTAATCAGTTGTGTATGTGTTGTGTTATCGTCTACGAGTAACAAGTTAAAAAGGCTCACAATGGCTTCACATACCAAAAGAAAAAAAAGTAGCTTTCGTCACTCAGCCACATTTTATAGGAAATTAAAAATATCACAACTTGGTTATGTGATACCTGAACAAAACAACCCAAAGCGGTATTTTAAGGAAACAAAAAATAAAAACGAAACAAAGGGTTATGGTTATAAAAGATAGCAGAATTATAGTAGTAACTCAAGTACCGCAACTCTCCGCATGCTACGACACAACGCATTACATTTTAAAGAACCGGCGGAATGTTCGCAAATCGTAACCGCTTGGTAATAATATATAGTATGGGATTAATGGGAACTTTGTAGATAACTAGTAGTGTTCAAATTAATTGGGTATAAGTGACAGTTGCCTATTTAAAGAATCTAAAACTATAAAAGCGTATGGGAGCAGTCGTAGACCCTTAATGTTATGTAATTTTCTCAGTAAAGAAATGCGGCAACCTGAAAGTAAAATTCCAATAGAACGCCGTTGTTTATTTTCATCTAACCTATAAATATTTAGCTATAATATTTGTTTTTGTGAGTATAAAGATTAAAAATGCATACAAATTAAACATTACGATACAAAAAGAATCACTATTTATAATAAGATATTTAATGATAATTACTATTTAAACCAAAGTCGAAAATTACATTTTTAAGATTTAAATTGGCCAATACATTTGACCAAAATGTATTGAAAATTAACGAATTTTAAAGGCGTGACTATCATCAGCATATTTACTAGAGAAATTGCCTGCGCTTTAATTTTAGATCTTCAGCATAGCCAGAAAACTAAGTGAAACGCATGTATCCTACCTTAAATACCAATAACGTATTCTATACTCTCTACACCATACTCCCAATTTGAGTGTTTGTAGTCGCCATAACTGTTTTGCTTGTATTAAAACGAACCATACATATTTTTAAAACGAATTAAATAAAGTCAGAAATAAGGAAGTGCCGAATAGGGTAAATTATTGCTATTCGGCTACTTAAATGGAACTAGACAATTCCGTACTATCTACGTAATAGTCAAAGTCACAGTTACATGTTATACACGAAATAGTTACCCTAAAAATGTTCCCCATTTTGGTAATGCCTACGTAGTCTCAGCTGAAACAGAACGTGGCGACACCAAGTTCCGGTTACTTCAATGAAAATACTTGTGATAACAACGACGTATTCATGACTAAAAGTGCCACTTAGGTATATATATGTTATATCTATTCTCACCAGCTAGTTCATCATACAAGTTATGCCAACCTTGGTTCCCAGACTATCAGATATCACCCGCCAACGCAGTATTCAGAAGCCGAGCTTATCTCAATAACAAAAGTATCATATATCAGCAGGTGCCACTTGTTTACGAAAACAAGTCTATACCAAGAAAGCTTCATCAGCAGAACCCACGTCCTGACCCAAGTGTTCAAGAAAGAAGTAAACAGTTCCCACTGAGTCAGCATAACGAAACATATAAATAGTTATTTTCTTTGTATAAAATATAGTTCAGTCTAGCTTCTCATTTGTTAAACGTCACGCTGTAATTTTGCAAGTTCAAATATATATATTTTAATTTGTATTTTTCAAGTAATAAAATAATTTTTTAAAAAAGTAATTTCGCAAGAAAGTGATTTAACAAACTGGCGCAGTCGGTAGGATCTGAAAACGTCTAACAGAACACGAAGCCCTTGTGCACTCTCACTGTCGACGGAGGATCCCAATCCATTGTTCAGAAGAACCTGTGAAAACCAAGAAAAATACAAGAAGTACTGAAACTCAAGAAAAGCAGAGAAAATCACGACCCGACGTCACCAACTCGCAGTCAATCTACGGATTAGGAACACCTAGTGAAACCCCTGGTAGAATTTGCTGCAGAGAACACGACGAAGTCTGATGTTTCTACTAGTAACGTAAGACTGAATCATCTCGTTATTAATTTTCTTTATATTTTTCAATTTTCCAAAATATTGAATTTTTTTTTTTTTTTTATTTATTCAAATTTAAGGAAATTGTTCGATTTTTCAATTTTGATATTTAGTTAACGAAAAACTGAATTCAAAAACAAGTTTCAAAAATACAAAAGAATATTTTAATTTCAAATTTTGATTATACAGTTAATCAAATTTCAGACAGACAAAACAAAACCACTTGAATTTTGTAGATTTTAGTATTGCTTTAATTTACGTTGATTTGTGTACTACTTTACGTACTGCCAATCAACCTAAATTCTTAATTTTAAGTTCGTATCCTTTATATAATATTGTGTGCCTATATTTGATAATATTGTGTGCCTATATTATTTTATTTTGATATATTGATATATTGAGCAACCATGACTGATAACGGAATACAAAATGTCCCTGAGACACCCGAAATTGAACCATATAAACTATCTGAAATATTTTCAATAATTCCTGAATACGATGGTGATCAAATTTTTCTCCAAACATTTCTCAATGCTTGTGATTGTGCTTACAATATGTCTACACGCGATCAAAAAGATTTATTAGTAATCCACATAAAAAATAAATTACGTGCAAGAGCAGCGCAGCTAATAAGCTCTCGCAACCCTATTTCTTATTTAGAAATAAAACAACTTTTAAATTCTCACTTTGGAGATACGCGAGACTTGTCTTCTTTAATACAAGACTTACAACGTATTAAACAATTACCAAATGAAAGTCCTTTAACCTTTCTCAACCGACTTCAAGTGCTAAATGCAAAAATGCACGCTAATATACAAAAGTCTAATCTCACCCCACAACAAAAACAAGCTCAAATAACTCTAATCGAATCCATGTCCCTGAGTACCCTCTTAACTGGTCTTGAACCCCGTATTGGACACATAATTCGTGCCAGTAACCCAAGAGATCTTCTTGAAGCTCAAATACGTATTCGACGTGAACTTCAATTGTCTTATTTTGAATCTCAAAAAGTTTCAAAACCGAACCCACCAAAGCCATTCAACCAATCTTTGAAAAAAACAAACTTTCAAACACAAAAATGTTTTAAATGCGGACGTACTGGTCATTCAGCAAATCAATGCCATGCCAATAACGGACAACCACGTCCCAATTTTTCCCAAAGCTCAAATTTTCAGCGACTCCAGTTTGCTCCGCAAACAAATTCTCTTCAGTCACAAAGACCAAACATGCAACAACAAAGAAGCCCAAATACGCAAACCCCAAATATGATAAATAATCAATCAAATCAAAATAATTTCCAACGTCAACCGAATTCTAATTATTCTCGACCCTCAGTAATTCACAAAAATCCCAATTTTAAAGCTCACTTAGTTAGCACAGATAATAATCAAGAAAAATATTTTAATGACTATTATCAAGACTATCAACAAGATTATCAACAAGATTACCAAGATCCCTCATACTTTTCTTATGAAGACACCTCTACTTTATTCGAAAATGAATACGACAATTTTTATGAGAATCCAGATCCCAATTTAAACTTTAACGAATCAATCGAAAACGATCAAAATTTTCCAATCGAGGAAAATCAAAATTTTCCTTTATCCCCAGATCAAAACCATCCACCCAATCAAGAAATAGATCAAATACAAGCCCAAATAGAAACTCTCACGCTAGACGATATGAATCCCTCACTCAATTTCCCCGAACAACGATTTCTTTAAATCCTTTTCTTGCGATAAATCCTAAAAATCTTTACTATATCAAAGACGCAACAAATACTTTCAAACTACTCATAGATTCTGGTGCAGGTATTTCAATTTTCAAAGAAAATACAGTAAGGAACTTTCCAAATCGTTTCCCCGAAAATGCAACAATTCAAGGCATTACCGAACAAAAACTTTTAATAACTGAATCAACTTTGATAAATTTTAACAACGGTGACCCTCACAAAGTCTATATTTATAATTTAGACATTGATTTTGACGGAATTCTAGGTCTTGACTTCCTAGAACACTACGAATGTACAATCGATTTAAAAAATAAACAACTTATTACCAATTTTAAAACACTACCATTGTATAAAGTTGAAGACAATTATTCTTCAACAAAACTCGAAACATACGAGGCAAATAAAAATAAAATAACTATACAAGGTAGAATGGAACAAGTTTTTAAATTAAAATGTCATCTAATCAATACTGATGCTATTTTATACCGAAAAGAAATAGAAAAAGTACATATCCCTAATGCCCTTGTCCATGTCAATCAAAACGGTGAATTTTTGACAACAATTATCAATGCGAATGCAATTCCAAAAACAATTGATTTCTCAAATATCGAAATAGAACCATTTTCGATACACACACTTCTTAATTTCAATTTTCCCGAATCTTCCGAATTTCAAACTTTAAATAGAATCCCGACTATTAGATCCCAGCTTAGACTTGACCATTTAAACGAAGAAGAAAAAGAATTAATCACAAATCTTTGTGTCAATTTTGAAGACATTTTTTATCTAGAAGGTGACAACCTTTCCTTCACAAGTGAAATTAAACATAAGATAGACACGAATAATACAAAACCCATTTTTACTAAATCTTATAGATATCCCCAAATACATAAACAAGAGGTTAAAACGCAAGTAAACAATATGTTACAACAAGGTATAATTAGACCATCAATTTCTCCCTGGTCATCTCCCGTTTGGGTTGTACCGAAAAAAATCGACTCTAGTAATAAACAAAAATGGAGAATCGTAATAGATTATAGAAAACTGAACGAATCCACTGTTAATGATAAATATCCACTTCCTAATATCTCAGATATACTTGACCAACTTGGACAGTGTCAATATTTCACGACTCTTGATCTCGCTTCTGGTTTCCATCAGATAGAGATAGATCCCAAAGATATTTCAAAAACAGCGTTCTCAGTAGAAAACGGTCATTATGAATTTAAACGAATGCCCTTCGGACTAAAGAATGCCCCATCTACATTCCAACGTGTAATGGACAATATTCTTTTAGGAATCTTAAATGAACGATGTCTTGTCTATATGGACGATATTATAGTCTATTCCGCTACAATTGATGAACATATCCAACGATTACGCGAAGTTTTCAAAAGACTAAGAAAAGCTAATCTTAAAATACAACCAGACAAATGCGAATTTTTACGCAAAGAAGTAGCATATCTTGGACACGTAATAACTAAAGACGGTGTTAAAACGAATCCAACAAAAATTGAATGTATCCAAAATTTTCCCCAACCAAAAAATCCTAAGGATATAAAATCTTTCCTTGGCTTAGCAGGCTATTATCGACGATTCATTCCTAATTTTGCGAAAATTTCTAAACCACTTACTCGTCTACTCAAAAAAGAAATAAAATTTGACTTTGATTCTGATTGCAAAGAATCTTTTGATGAACTGAAAAAATTGCTAATTTCTGACCCAATTCTTATATACCCAAATTTTAACGAACCATTTCTTTTAACCACAGATGCTAGTGCTTTTGCAATAGGCGCTGTGTTATCACAAGGACCTGTAGGAAAAGATTTACCAATTGGCTATGCATCTAGAACCTTATGTAAAGCCGAAACAAATTATTCAACTATTGAACGTGAACTCCTTGCAATTGTATGGGCAGTAAAACATTTTCGCCCGTATCTTTTTGGCAGAAAATTTAAACTAATTACAGACCACCGCCCTCTTACTTGGCTTTTTTCAATTAAAGACCCAGGTAGTAGACTCGCACGCTGGAGACTTAAACTCGAAGAATATGAGTATGAAATAATTTACAAACCCGGTAAGATTAATAAAAACGCAGACGCATTATCAAGAATTAAAATTAATCATTTTAATCAATGCGCAAAATTCCAATCAAAACTTTCTATTTTTGCGACAAATCAAGACGATGACGAAAATTCTAATAACTCAAATTTAAATTTCGATGATGAAAAAATAACCGAAGATTACAACACATTTGCTAATATGTACGAAACAAAATCTTTAATTGATTATTCAAAAATTGAAACTTCAAATGAACAACTTCTAAATAAATCACATAAAAACATAATAACCTTTTTTCAACAAAAGAATTTAGGAGAATTACAACATGAAATATTAGAAGACATTTTTGAAGAAAATGCAGATTTTTCAATGCAAAGACTAAATATTTTCTCTAGTAAAACAGTCAAAAATCGGAAATATTACATAATTCCTTTGTTACTCGACCCAGAAAATATAGTCCAACATCTTTTCTATATTATTTATACAGGACAAAACGAATTTGACCTTTTGTCAACATATTTTCTCGAAAATAAAATAGACCTTCCTATTCTTGAAATATTTTCTTTTATCTTTGCAGACAAAGATATTAAAATATGTATTTGTCAAAATATTGTAACCATCCCAGATAAAGACCAAATACCAATTATATTGGAACAATACCATTTAGGCAAAAGTAATTTACACCGCGGAATTAATGAAACTTTAAGACGCATCAAAGAAAAATATAATTGGCCCAAAATGATTAAAGATGTAGAAAACTTTATAAAAAGTTGTGAAACATGTCAAAAAATTAAAATATGCCGAAAAAATTTAAGCAACCCTTTAGTGCTAACAGAAACACCGAAAACACCATTTGAACGAATAAATATTGATATATTTGAATATCCATCTAAAAACTATGCTTTGACAATACGAGACGAACTTACTAAATTTACCCAAGCTTATCCAATTGAAGATAAAACGGCAAAAACTATCGTTAATACTATTATTTTATTTTTCCAACATTATGGTACCCCACTACGAATCCATTGTGATTATGGCCGTGAATTTAATAATACATTAATGAAAGACCTATGTGAACTATACGACATAAAAATAACATTTTCAAGTGTAGGTCATCCCCAATCAAACGGCTCTTTAGAAAGATTTCACGCTACACTTAGCGAAATGATAAGAGCTAATCAAACCGAAAACCCACATGAACATCCGTTCAACGTACTTCCGTATGCTGTTATTTGTTACAATAACACGAAAAATAAAACCCACGGTTTTACGCCCTTTGAACTAATTTTCGGACATACTTCTTCTAGACCCCCTGAAACCCTATATAATGAGAAAAACCTCATATCAAAATACATACGTGATTTAAACAATCGTATGCAATTCCTTTATAAATCTGCTCGTAATAAAACGAAACAACAAAAAGAAAAAGCAAAAGAACGTTTCGATCAACATGTTGCCAAACATCCTTATGATTATAAAATAGGTGAAAAAGTATATGTACGTGAATCCCAAATTAAAGATAAGGCTCAAAACAAATTTAATGGCCCTTTCGAAATTCTCGAAATTTATCAAAACTCAGCCCTTTTATTAAATCCCAATTCTAAACAAAAATCTAAAATAAATTTTGATAGATTAAAACCATACTACGAGCAAATTTCTCTTCCAGGACCATCCTCGGACTGTCATCAGTCGTCCAGTCCCAATACTCCATAAGTCCAATTAACAACACGATAGGAGTCTTCTTTCATGAAGAAGCAAAAATAAGAATATCTAATGATAAATGGACATTACTTGTATATAAAGATTTAGAACCAATTAAGGATACAATTGTAAATAATGATAGAATTTTAGAAAACCTTATTAATAATATTAATGAAGACGTACCACGAATGAAAGCATTTAAATCTGAAGTACTAACACATATTAGTCTCCTTAGACAAATATCAGGAGCTGTAAATCAAAAATATACAGAAATAATGGCAGATACTAAAAAATATATTTTTAGAGAAAAACGTGGAATTTTTAATGGTATAGGAACATTTTGGAAAGCAATTACAGGAAACTTAGATGCTTCCGATGGCGAATATTTTAATGACTGTATAGAAAAAATAACACATGATGAATATCAAATCGAAAATCTTCTTAAAAATCAAATTTCAGTAACTACCTCAGTAATAAAAGAATTTAATTCAACTATTCAGAAACTTAAAATTGACGAAGAAACATTCAATAATGACATAATAGAAATACGAAAATCAATACTGGATATTTCTGACGATCTGAAATATTATTCCTCTCAAATAGAAATATTAAATATTTGCGAACTATTAATGGAAAGCTATTCATTTCTTGAAAATTCCTTGAATGATATTATAAATTCAATTGTTTTCGCCCGTTTACGAATTTTACACAGTTCGATTATTACACCTTTTGACCTAATAGAATCACTAAAGCACATATCTCAATCATTGCAGAGAAATAATTTACCTTTGCTAATTCACCCTTCAAGTGTGGCTCAATATCTCGAAATCATAGAACTAAAGGCATATCAATATGATTCAAAAGTAATTTTTGTTCTCGAAATCCCATTAGTAGATCCAGAAAAATATATTCTCTTTCACTTATATCCAATACCAATTTTGGATAATCGAACAGGCCTTCACCACATTCTTTCAATAACAAATAATTTAATTGCGCGAAACGATGATTCATTATTATACATCACAATTCGCAACTTGGAATCATGCAAATCTTTGAGCAGCCGAACACTAATATGTTCCAACATCCTGCCATATCCAATAGACAGTGATGCTGTTTGTGAAGCCCAGTTACTACGATTAATCAATCGCCTTCCAAGAACGTGCCAAGTTTCAGTTATCCTAGCCAAAGACTATCATGTGCAAGAACTTAACCAAAACTCTTGGTTAGTTGCCGTTGCAGACCCTTTACCTGTGACCATTAAATGTGGTTCCAGAGACGTTGTTACCCAAACAATCAGTACCAACGCCATAATCAAACTCCAACCAGAGTGCAGTGCATTTATTGGTAGCACCAAAGTTCTAGCGAAGAAATTTGTAAATACCTATGACAATGTTACCTACAGCAACGTTCCAATCCAAATTCCATTTGATTGCTGCAGTCATTACCCTGAAAAGATTCACATACCAGACTTGAAGCCTCTTCAGTTACACCACATTGATACAGAAAATTTAAATATAGCTCAACATAAATTAAATGAATATTCTGATCAGTTGGACAGACTAATCAATCAACCATTCGTAAAGAAACATATCGGTTGGTTTACGATCCTGACCATAACTCTGATCATCAGTCTAATTATCCTGTATATATTTTGTAAATGTTATAGAAGAAAACCTAAAAACCTCAGTATTGGAATTGTCAATGCCAATAGTGATGACTACCCACCTTCTCCACCAAGGTCCAGAACAAATTTCGTACAATGGAGAAGAATATTTCCAAAAAGGCGACCAAATATACGTGTTGGTGAACCAACAGAAGAATCTGAAGAAATAGAACTTAACCTGAACAAACATTCAGCTTGAAAGTTGCTTCCACGCATCAACTTTCATCTTGATGGGGGAGTTGTTATATCTATTCTCACCAGCTAGTTCATCATACAAGTTATGCCAACCTTGGTTCCCAGACTATCAGATATCACCCGCCAACGCAGTATTCAGAAGCCGAGCTTATCTCAATAACAAAAGTATCATATATCAGCAGGTGCCACTTGTTTACGAAAACAAGTCTATACCAAGAAAGCTTCATCAGCAGAACCCACGTCCTGACCCAAGTGTTCAAGAAAGAAGTAAACAGTTCCCACTGAGTCAGCATAACGAAACATATAAATAGTTATTTTCTTTGTATAAAATATAGTTCAGTCTAGCTTCTCATTTGTTAAACGTCACGCTGTAATTTTGCAAGTTCAAATATATATATTTTAATTTGTATTTTTCAAGTAATAAAATAATTTTTTAAAAAGTAATTTCGCAAGAAAGTGATTTAACATATATATATATATATATATATATATATATATATATATATATATATATATATATATATATATATATATATATATATATATATATATATATATATATATATATATATATATATATATATATAATATATATATATATATACACACACTGTCAAAAGTCTTGGACCCCCAGTATTCTTTGGGCTATTTCATATTTAGGTTTTTTTTTCGTTGCTAGACAAAAAGTAAAGTTATTTTGTTGATAAACAAAATCATAAACATGTACAGATAAAATGAATTAGTGTGGTTTCCGACGTTAAAACGTAAAAGTGTGTATTTTATTTTTGATTCAAATAAGAGAATTTGCCTTCTGTCTGCTTTAAAATGCCCGGTCATGAAATTTCTGGGTTTGATAGGGCAAGAATTGTTTCTTTACATGAAGCTGGGCATTCTAATCACCATATACACAGGCTGTTGCAGATTCCACGGTCATCAATCATAAGAATTATTCAAAGATTTGAAGAAGCTGGCACTATCGAAAGAAGACAGCGTAGTGGACGGCCAAGGATTCTAAACGAAAGGGAGGATCGGTATGTCGTCAATTATGCCCGTAGACATCGACACGATCCAGCTCCAGCTCTTAGAAATCACTTCCAACGTGCATTTCGCCGTGGTTTATCGACATCAACAATAAGAAGAAGACTCTATAGAGCAAATATTCATTCAAGAAGGTATCTAAGAGTCCTTACTCTACTTCCACGACACAGAGTTGCGCGCTTACAATGGGCAAGGCACCATAGCGCATGGCTTTTGCAGCAATGGCGTTGGGTCTTGTTTACGGATGAGACCAGAATTGCACTGCAGAGTGATGACCGTAGGCAAAGGGTTTGGAGGGAACCAGGACGTCAACAAAGACTCAATTTTCCCCGAGAAGTTGCTCCCTATCAAGGAGGATCAGTAATGTTTTGGGGGGGAATTATGTACAACCGCCGAACCCCATTAATCCCTATCCGCCAGAATATGACAAGTCAGGTATACATTGATAATGTTATCAGACCCATAATCAACCCTCTGCGCAACGAACTAGGCGAGAATTTTATCTTTATGGACGATAACGCCCGGCCACATCGGGCAAGAATCGTTTAAAGAGTACTTGAAGAAGGGCAAATTACCAGACTGCCTTGGCCAGCGAACTCACCAGATCAAAATCCTATAGAAAACATGTGGGATTTTGTCTCTAGAGCAGTTCATCGTCGCCTCAATGCACCACAAAATGCAGATGAGTTAATTGTAGCGGCAGTAGAAGAATGGAACAATATTCCTCAGGAGACAATCAATAACTTGATTGTTTCAATGCACCGCCGTGTCAATATGTTAGTGGATAGAAGAGGAAGTCATACTGATTATTAAATTATGTTTAGTTCAAAAATAAAGTAAAATTTTTTAGTTTTTGATTAATTAAATTTATGAAAATATTGCAATACTTTTTTATTATTGGTTTTAATTAATTTCAATTTTGAAAAAACTTTGTTGTTATGGAAAAATGTAATCAAAAATAAATATATTTTAATGAACATTATTTATTTTTTCCCCCCATGAAATAATTTGTTAAATATCAGGGGGGTCCAAGACTTTTGACAGTGTGAGTATAAATATATAGATATATATATATATATATATATATATATATATATATATATATATATATATATATATATATATATATATATATATATATATTTATCCTAATTTTTCTTGGTTTGAGGTCATTACATTAACACCAAAATTAGTACATATTTTTAAACATATATTTCGTTTCTAAAGTGACGTTTCGACCATAGTTTTGGTCTTTTTCAAACCTAAAATTTGTTTAGCACTATTTTTTTAAGTTTATAAAGTATTAAAAATTTTAGGACTTACCATAGAACGTAAAATAGTTGACTAAAAAGTATACATAATCCACATATCTGACATATACTACACATATTTAATTTACATTTTACAAATATTGTGGACGTTTATTACAGACAAATTACAAGCGACTGAGCGAACACTGTTATAGTAAAGATATATACAATTTATTTAGGTTGTTTATGTCTTTTTTGTCATTTATGGCGTTTTTGTTTTTTTGAATTTCAGCCATCTCAAAAAATTCTCTTTTTTTCAACTGAGGTTCGGATTTTAATACTTTCACTTGTTCGTAGTTGAAAGTATGTTTTTTGGACATCTCATGGTGTGTTAATGCGGTGCTGTTCTTTTTATCATATTTGTGACTTTTCAGTCTATTTTCTAAGTATTGGCTTGTTTGTCCAATATAAACACCGTTACAATTATTGCAAGGGATCTGATAGACTATATTGCTTTTTTTATTAATTGGCGTTTTCGATTTTAAGTTGCTGAAGTTCTTTGATAATAAGTTATAGGCTTTGTGACTTGTCGTGATGTTATATTTTTTAAAAAGGTTTTGAAATTGCTGGGATAAACCATTTATGAAAGGCAGATAAATGTATTTTGTTTTAGGTAGATTTGATGTAATAATGGCATTTTCAGAATTATAATATTTATGTATTCTGCTTTTGAATAATTTATTTACTAATTTTTTAGGGTATTGATTTAGAGTTAATGCTGCTTTAGCCTTTTTAATTGCTCGTTCTCTGAATTCAGAGTCGGACAGCTTAATTGCCCGATCTGCCAGACCAATAATTACAGATTTTTTTTGGGACATTGGGTGACAGGAGCTGAAATTTAGGTATCGAGAGGACCAAGTTTGTTTTGTGTACCATTCCGTTTTAATTTTATTTCCTATATGATGTAATGTTAGGTCTAAAAAATTGATTTTGTTGTTCTCTTCGCTTTCAATTGAACAGAACAACAAAATCAATTTTTTAGACCTAACATTACATCATATAGGAAATAAAATTAAAACGGAATGGTACACAAAACAAACTTGGTCCTCTCGATACCTAAATTTCAGCTCCTGTCACCCAATGTCCCAAAAAAAATCTGTAATTATTGGTCTGGCAGATCGGGCAATTAAGCTGTCCGACTCTGAATTCAGAGAACGAGCAATTAAAAAGGCTAAAGCAGCATTAACTCTAAATCAATACCCTAAAAAATTAGTAAATAAATTATTCAAAAGCAGAATACATAAATATTATAATTCTGAAAATGCCATTATTACATCAAATCTACCTAAAACAAAATACATTTCTCTGCCTTTCATAAATGGTTTATCCCAGCAATTTCAAAACCTTTTTAAAAAATATAACATCACGACAAGTCACAAAGCCTATAACTTATTATCAAAGAACTTCAGCAACTTAAAATCGAAAACGCCAATTAATAAAAAAAGCAATATAGTCTATCAGATCCCTTGCAATAATTGTAACGGTGTTTATATTGGACAAACAAGCCAATACTTAGAAAATAGACTGAAAAGTCACAAATATGATAAAAAGAACAGCACCGCATTAACACACCATGAGATGTCCAAAAAACATACTTTCAACTACGAACAAGTGAAAGTATTAAAATCCGAACCTCAGTTGAAAAAAAGAGAATTTTTTGAGATGGCTGAAATTCAAAAAAACAAAAACGCCATAAATGACAAAAAAGACATAAACAACCTAAATAAATTGTATATATCTTTACTATAACAGTGTTCGCTCAGTCGCTTGTAATTTGTCTGTAATAAACGTCCACAATATTTGTAAAATGTAAATTAAATATGTGTAGTATATGTCAGATATGTGGATTATGTATACTTTTTAGTCAACTATTTTACGTTCTATGGTAAGTCCTAAAATTTTTAATACTTTATAAACTTAAAAAAATAGTGCTAAACAAATTTTAGGTTTGAAAAAGACCAAAACTATGGTCGAAACGTCACCTTAGAAACGAAATATATGTTTAAAAATATGTACTAATTTTGGTGTTAATGTAATGACCTCAAACCAAGAAAAATTAGGATAAATATATATTGAAAAAAAAGGTCAAAGAACACAAAGCAAAAAAAAATATATATATATATATATATATATATATATATATATATATATATATATATATATATATATATATATATATATATATATATATATATATATATATATATATATATATATATATATATATATATATATATATATATATATATATATATATATATATATATATATATATATATATATATATATATATATATATATATATATATATATATATATATATATATATATATATATATATATATATATATATATATATATATATATATATATATATATATATATATATATATATATATATATATATATATATATATATATATATATATATATATATATATATATATATATATATATATATATATATATATATATATATATATATATATATATATATATATATATATATATATATATATATATATATATATATATATATATATATATATATATATATATATATATATATATATATATATATATATATATATATATATATATATATATATATATATATATATATAGGTCGCTGTTTTGTTTTGCTATATTGGATTCGCACTAAAACTTTAAGTGAAATGGATAAGTAATTTTTTGGTACTAAATTTTTTAAAATTTCATTTAGTCTCCATTTTGTTCCGCCATAATGGATTTACATAAAACATTTACCAGTTTATTCCTATATCACACTTTATTTTTTTGCAAATATAGATGTCCATCCGGTAAGTACTTTCTTAATAATGTTTTTTTTTTAATTTTGTGACGCAGCCATTTTGTTCCGTCATATTGGATTTTTACCAAAATATAACCATTTTAGAAATTAATCTTTTAAGATTAATACCTCTAATAAAAAGAAAAAATAAATATTCTGCTGAAGCAACCATCAAATACTTTATAGTTCAAGCAATAGCATCCGCTATTTTCTCCCCTTATGATCCTTGATTTTTGGCCAAAACTTGCAATATAGCAAAACAAAACGGCGCCCTAATATATATATATATATATATATATATATATATATATATATATATATATATATATATATATATATATATATATATATATATATATATATATATATATATATATATATATATATATATATATATATATATATATATATATATATATATATATATATATATATATATATATATATATATATATATATATATATATATATATATATATATATATATATATATATATATATATATATATATACCTAAGTGGCACTTTTAGTCATGAATACGTCATTGTTATCATAAGTATTTTCATTGAAGTAACCGGAACTTGGTGTCGCCAGGTTCTGTTTCAGCTGAGACTACGTAGGCATTACCAAAATGGGAGTCAATCGGGTAAGTAGTTTTTGAGCTATGTCGCATACAGACAGACAGACCGACAGACTGACGGAAATGAGGAACATGTTTTTCAGGGTACAGGGATCCTAAAACACAAAGATCTGCAAAAGTCTCGGAGGGTGATTTTTTCACGATTACGACACATCCCTCGGATGAGGGAAGTAAAAATTTATACCAAAATTTAGAGCTCTTAAGTTATAAAGTGAGTTTTACCAAATAATCGATATGCCATTATTTTAAACTTTATTATATGAGTCTGTTGATAACTAATATAATGTTAACTCCTTTATCTTAAGGTTAAGGTAGTTTGCAGTTATTTGTTTTCGTTCTTACCATATAACTAATGAAATGTCTTAAGCAGGTATCCTGTACTCGTTATTTAAATTCATTGTATCAGATTAATTAGTTGTTTCCTTTAGTCATTGTTTATGTACTCGTGTATTAAGAAATTGTCTTTACATGTCTATGATATATTTATGAACCTAAGGTTAAGTCTTAGAAAATTATTGTGTCAAACATTTTATGTTTATATATTTGAATGTTTACACTATGTTTAGTATACGTACCGACATAATACTATGTGAGCTTATGTTAAATTAATGTTTAGGTATGTGTTTTAGAAATTTATGAATAACAATCCTTAGGCAAAGTGTAAATCCTAAAGTAGAAACTTATAGCTGATAAACCTTTAAGTTTTGTACATTATGTGTTAATGAATGTCAAAATTGTGGTACGAATTCAAGATTGCGGAACAAAATAGCGGTCAAAAAACTACATACCTGACTTCAAATTTTGCTCAAAACTAAATGTGAGGGATGTACGAATTCAATTCAAATTGGTTGTCCCTAATGGAAAAATTGAAAAGCATAAGAGATATTGAAATTCTGATACCTCATCATCGAGTGCACCCGTCACGGAGCTGGTTTTCAAATTTTGCTACTTTTAAAATAGTCTTTTAGTTTATTTACTATCGGAGATACATAAAATCTGAAAAGACGTTTTGAAGGCACTTGATGTAAAATTCAGTGGGGTGGCGCAATATTTTTTTTGGGCTACTGTTTTTGACATATGGGCCGAACATGTATTTTTTAAATGGACCCTGTATTTTTATAGCTCATTAAACCCGGTATTTTTTGCGGTTAACACAGGTAACACACTTTATGTTAAATTTTTTTTAATTCAAAAAAGTCTCTTCTTTCTCATATAAAATGCCGAGGTACGAACATTTTGAAAAATACAATATGTTAGAATGGTATATTGAATGTCATAAACATCGTCACGCTGGGTCAAATTTATATTTTGAGAGATATCCAGAACGGCCTTGGCCAAGCCTGAAGATTTTTCAACGCCTTCAGGGCCAAGGACAATCGGATAAATTTTGGAAATTTTTAAAGAATCAGGGCAAAAAAATGTGATAAAGAGAATAATGAAAATAATACAATAAATGTAATTGTATGGGTTACTGCAAATCCGAGCACCTCATGCAGGAAAATCGAAGCTGACATTGAAATTTCTCGTGGGACATCTTCAAGAATTCTAAAGGAAAATAAGTTTAAGTGGTACAGGGCAAGAAAAACTCAGCTACTAGACCCGGGAGATGCAGAAAGGAGGATAAAATTCTGCGATTGGCATCTAGATAAACTCCATGAGGATAATCTTTTTGGCAATAATATTATATGGACCGATGAATCACGAATCACAAGGGCTGACTCAAACCCTCATCAGCAACTCAACCGAATTCACCAGAGTAGATTTGGCTTCAATGTTTGGGTCTCGTTATTAGGCAATAAAATTATTAGTTATATATAATATTCACAACATTACCTTAATATTTTGGAAAGAAATATCACAACATATATAGATAATATACCCCTGCTAGAACGTGAAAAACTATATTTTCAACAGAAGCCCCAGCCTACAATGCTAGTGTAATAAGTGAGTACCTAAATATAAATATTGGGTAGCAATTCATCGGCAATGTAGGGCCTATCAGATGGCCAGCTAGGTCACCTGATATCACCCCGTCGACGTTTTTTTTTTGGGGGAATTTTAAAGGATAACATGTATTTACATAGAAGCAACACATTAGAGAAACTTCGAGAATTTCGAAGCAGCTATGTGGCATGTAACCAACATCCACGTTCACAACGGAATTACGGACTTTCAAAAACGATGCCTAATGTGCTTAACTGAAAATGGACACCAGATTGAACACCTGATTTAATTTTTGTTCATAATTTTAATACTTTGTTCCTCTTTGCTGGTTTCACTTTACCTTTTTATTACTGTTGACTGTTGCTGTATATTTGTTTTTTTCTTGCTATTTTTTTGCCAAATAAATTATTTAATTAGCTCAATATTAAACATTTTTAAAGTCAAAAATATCTAATAATAGGATATATGAGAACAATAGTCAAAAATCAATACTGTAAAATGTTTTTTTTTGTAAAATTTGGTCTAAGAATCAAATTTAGGTACCAAATCATTTTCATCAGACACAAAAAAATAAATTTGGTAATCCGGTAAAATACAGAAAAAAGACATGTTTAGGTCGTTTCTTTGCAACAATGATTAATTCAAGTTAAATTTACTATTTCATGGCCACCTAATATCTTTATTTTTATAATAAACGATTTTTTTCCTATTTTTTGGTATTAAAAAATAATATAAAGTGTGTTACACTGTTTTAACCGCAAAAAAAATAGCGGATTTAATGAGCTATGAAAATACAGGGTGTCCCATTTAAAAAAATGCATTTTCGGGCCATATTATGTCAAAAACAGTAGTCCTAAAAAATGTTGCTCTACACCACTCGATTTTACAATCAAAATGTGCCTTTAAAACGTGTTTTCAGATTTGATGTATCTACGACAGCAAATAAACTAAAAGACCATTTTAAAAGTAGCAAAATTTGAAGACCACCCTGTAACTCCGTTAATATCTCTTATGGTTTCCAATTTTTCCATTAGGGACAGCCAATTTGAGACACCCGGTAAATCAATGTAAAAACTACTTATTCAATGTATTTTAAATTATGCCCAAAAATCAAGTGTGCCATGTGTAGAAACTGGTAGAATATTGGTACGAATCCAATATGGTGCAACAAAATGGCACCCAATAAAAATGTTTAAAAAGTCTATAAATGTATATGTGTTACTAAATGGCTAATGTGTGGAACTGAATAGGTGACACTTCACTATTCCTAATAAGAGGACAATTACCGATTTTTTTTAGAAAAATCTCGGTCAAAAGAAGAGCTATGTTTTAAAAGATCGAACTTTTCCTTACATTATAAAAAACCTATGTAAAAAAATTGGGATAAGGAGAAAAACAAAAAAACAATTCACAAAAAGTTACAAATACGAACAAAAATCCAAAAGACCCAGTTTTATATTTAATCTCTCTTTATGCATCCCTAATTTGAAGTTTTTCTTTCTCGAGGTTCGATTAAATCAGTAAAATGTTTACTTATCTATAGATTCGGCTAACACACTTCTTAAATAAAGGTCTGTTTAAAAATAAATTGTAACAGTGTACACCGTGTTGTATAGTACATACCTGTTTACTTTTAAAAAAACTGATTTCTTCGACCCTCAAGTCTCTAGGAAAAAAGTAAAACTTATCATTTTCAATGAATCTAACAGTTAATATTTTAAAATGCGCTTATTTGAGCAGAGATTTCCTAATTAAAAGCGTTATTAAATGCTTAATTTAAAACAATATTGTTGGCAATGTAAACAAACGTCATCATTATGTCAAAAACAATAATCCTATTTTAATATTATCTAAAAAAACATGTTTTTTTTATTTTAAAAGTATTACATGCTTTGTATTAAATATGTAAAAAACTTTATTCAGTCATAGAATCAAAATATTAAATATGTGGAAAGTAAACATTTTGTTAAGATGAGAAGAAAAAAAATGTTAGTTTAAAGACCTAAATGCATAACCAGAGGAGGGAGTGGGGCAGAAAAGGCTAAAGCACTGCGCTCACATTGTACAGGGTGTTATATTTAAAATGATTTTTAAAAGCCATTGAGACTATCTTTAGGTACAGACTATTAAATATATCAAGAAATATTAAATAGAAAAGTGTTTAGTTTTTTTTTCTGAACCGTCTGGATGGTTTTCGTCTTACGGATTTTAAATTTACTAGGTTTGATGTACTTATTTCCAAACACAAATGAGAAAACTGCCATAAGCGGCGATGTGTTAGAAAGAGAGAAAACATTCTAACTCCACATAAGGGGAGTGAACAGCAACACCCTGATTCTGGTGAGGTTTTTTCTTTCTTGAAATAATATTATATAGGGTGTTTCATTTAAAATAACAAAGTCGATATGTATTTTCCTATTTTCATTAGTTTATATTTTCAACAATTCTAGCGGTTCTCAGAAAACTATAAAACTTTTGTATATAATATTTTTTGATTTTTCCAAAAGTTAAGTTTGTAGATTCCATTTTAAATATTACCGGACACCCTGTAGGGGAAAGTATGTTAAAATGGGGAATTTGTTAAAAAGGGCTACCACTAAATAAATAGAAACGAACCTAGTGGCGTCATTTAAAAAAAACGGTAAAGCTATTTCCTAAAACAGTTTAACCGGCAAAATGTTCTGTATCACATGTTTTTACGAATTGAATGGCAGCCTATCGCGCGTTTTTTTTTAAACGGGTCAAATTTTAACGGAACTTTTTCGTTTTTTCGTGCGAGTTGTACAACCTAAAATTGAGGTAAGTTAAAAAAAATTAATTATGTTTGTTCTGTTGGTTATACATGAAAATGTGTTTAATGATTTGTTTCGGTTAGAACGCCATATTGAATTTCCTATCAATTCAGAGTTTGATAAAATGAGGCTAAAAAAAGTTATATAAAAGCGGGTACCCCATTTTGTCGAACCTACAATATTTTACAGCTCTAGTAAGTTAATGTTTTCTTGAAGTAATGCACAAATTTTACTTATTTTGATGTGTTTTTGCATGGTCCAAGAATGTCTAACTTAAGGTACATACGAAAGACTGACCGCCAATCATGAAGTAAGGAGGCAATGGAGGAAGCTATACAACAAGTTCAAGCTGATTCGATAAGAATATAAAGGAAATGACACTGGAGTGTAAACAATGAACCTCTTTTACAAATAGAACAGATCAATTTAGTAGAGACAGAAACAGATAAAACTCTTTTGAATGAAGGCAACCAAGTAATCAATTTACCTGATCCTTCTGGGCTAAACTCCTCACTAGCTCTAAATTCAAGCTTTCAAAAACCCTACCCTCAAGCTATTTTTAAGTTTCAGAATCGGAATTGAGGAAAATCTGTTGTTCTAATTTCTTCGCCTTACAAGGATGAACTAATAGAGGCTGAAATCCTGGAGAAACGAAAAATTGAATCAAGTAATAAAGGAAAAAGAAAACTGGTCATTAATTGTACCAAAAAGACAACACAAAGGAAAACAGATGATTGTATCCTTGTATCCAGCCAGAAGAAGTGCCTATTGAAAAGTGCAAAAAATTGGTGAATAGTTCTGAAAAAAAAAAGAAAACAAACGAAATTTGATGATTATTCGTCGTGCTCGGAACGAGGATGCAGCCTGCTTAGATTGTAATGATCTTTTATCTAATTCAGCCAGTGAAAAAGATTGGATACAGGGTACGGTAAAACGGTACAACTTTGCCCAGAGACCATAACTTTGCCCATACGTAAGGCTGTAAAAAACGCCGTGACGTTGGTGAACGTTTCTAAGCAAGCGTTGCTCTTCGAAACCGGGTAAGGAAATTTACGTTATTTTTGGGCGTTTTTAACATGAACAACTAAGGTTTACTGTGAGTCTTTATATAAATTGATTATTTTCTTTTGCTTTGGATGCATTATTTATACAAAATAGTAACAATAATAATAATAATACTAAAGCTTAGTTATGGTAATCATTAAAATAACAGCATGTGTTTTGTTGTTTTTGCAGCATGACACGTGCTACTAGAAGAAGGCTGGGGGCGCGACGGTATATGAACTACACGGAGGAATCACTCTCGCAAGCTGTAAATGCTGTAAAGCGTTGAGCTATGAGTTCTAGGGAAGCAGAAAACCATTTTAACCTTCCCCATAAAACAATTCTCAATAAGGTTAAAAAAAAGCACTGTGAAAAAGTTGGCTATCCAACAGCGCTAACAAACGTCACTTTGTAGCTGTCCTTATAGCACGCTGAATTCGATTCACCTTTAACAATGCTTGAGGTGAGGATGCTAATCAAAAACTATTTAAATAAGAAAGAAATCAGGAACCACATCTTCACAAATAATGTTCCTGGAAAAGTTTGGCTGGAAAGTTTTATTTACTGATACAAACACCTTTCAACTAAAAGACACTGCAAAAATTTAAAACGCACCAGGGCTGAGAAGATTAAAGAAAAAATTGAAGAGTACTTTAAGCGCATTGAACTTACAGTTGAAAGAGTTAAGCCTGAAAATATCATCAACTAAGATAAAACAAACTTGAGCGACAATGCTGGCAATCAAGAATGCATTTTTGACAGAGGCACCAAATATCCTGAAAGATATATGAATTCCACCAAGGGCGCTGTTTCTCTTTTCTTTGCTGCAACTGCCAGTAGTGTACTCTTACTCTTATGTGCTGTGTATAAATCAGAGCATCTCTATGATAAGTGGGTATCTGGAGGCCCACCACAAACGGTTTACAATAGAAGCAAGTCGGGGTGGTGTGACTCAGCTACTTTTGAAGACTAGTTTAACAACAGAGTTGTTCCTTGGGCAAAAAAAAAAACAGTGACAAAGTGATAATTTATCTTGACATATTAATATTGATATTCTTCGGGCTTGTCAAAGACTGAACATCAGATTTGCCTTTCTGCCATCGAATTCGACGCAAATATCCCAGCCTTTGGACGTCAGTTTACTTAGATCAGTAAAGCAAGCTTGGAGGTCCATATTGACAGAGGTAAAATTAAAGCAGCCGAGCCAATTAATTGCGCCGAGAAAGGTATTTTTCCGCAACTTCTAACGAAACTAGTGGATAAAATAAAAATTAATACCAAAAAGATAATACAAGGCGGTTTTCAGGCTACAGAAATGTTCCCATTTTATCCTTACGAAGTTTTAAATAAGATGCGAAGCGAAAGATTTAAGCAGCACGTTACCGAGAATATCGATATTGGATTATCTAAAAGATTGAAAAAATCATCAGGATCAAACTATAAGAAAGGGTCAGAAAACAATACTTTAAATTAAACCTGGAGAATCGGTCACATATGAGGATCTGAATAATAATGAAAATGAAGGAGAAGAAAACGGTTTTTTGAAGACGCAGAAGTAAGAACCATGAACTAAACGAAGGGACGCCACAAACACCTACATCAGCCAAAGCCAATATTGAAGACGACAAAGAAGAAGAAACTATGGAAATAATCGAAGAAGAACCAAAATATATCACCAAAAAACAGGTAAGCCTGAAGCTCACGACGACTTTGGTCCGAACGATTTAGATCATGTTGTGATTCGTTTGCAACAAAAAAGTCCATGAAACACTTCATTGGGAAAATTTTGTCGATATCTAGTAGTGACGAAGTTTACACAAAAAAATTTTTAAGAAGGAACCAAAGTCATTATATATAGGTACCCCAATTGTGATGATATATGTGATGTATGTTTCTTAGATATAGAAAAGTTACTTAATGTACCTGGAATAAAACGAAGTCGCCATTTTTTTAGTGAAAACCTTCAAGAGCTCAAACTTTAATACTTACTTGAATAATGTAGATACATACCTATGAAAAAATATATTTTGTATGTATGTAATAGATTACACTGTTTAGTTTTTTTTGTTTAACACTAAAACTGTGACTTTGTTTTAAGTTTTTGTGATTTTCCTTCCTTTTTTTGGAATAAAACTTTTTTTAAAAAATATGTGTATGTTTTTTAACTGCCATAAGTAGGGGAATTATTATTAAAACATAATTGGCGGGCAGAGTTGTGTATTTAAGGTGTTAACATTATTCTGCAATGATTTTTAAATCAATGTGCAAAGTTGAAACATTTGCTTACAATTTGGCCCACCGCCTTTTTATTTTTTTGGTACTTCCCCTGAACTTAGCCAAACAGCTGGGCAAAGTTGTAAGGTTTTACGGTATTACTTGTAAAAACCGGACCCACGAACAATGCAGTGGCGTATAAGAGACGCAAGATATTTTCATGTGACTATAACTTTATAACTTTCGAGTAATAACTTATTCTTCATTCATAACATGTTAAAAACTTTGTTAAAATGTATTCAAAAGTAACTCTATCTATATTTAATTGTTTTTAAAAATTAACTTAGTAAAAGTTATTAAAAATAAAATTAAACTGACTTCTAACCAATTACCCAATGTTGGGTAAGCTAACTTACTGTAGCGTTCTGCGAAACCCTAGGGTTCCAACAAAAACCTACTAATGGTTCCGTAAAATCTATTTAGGCCAGGCGGTGTGTCAAAAAATCATGTGAAAAGTGAGTTATTTGTCTAAATTTGGAAGTTGGTGCGTAGGTAGAAGAAATTGGTGCGCTAACTCATTTTCTTTTTATTCAAGTATCAACTAACCATTAAAAAAATATATTGTTTATTTTTTTCCATTTCGAACTACCTACGCCTCGACTAATTATTAAATTTAAAAAGAAACGAATAAAATCATCATTTAGTGTGATATGGATATCATACTTAATGTTTCTTGTATAATGTAAAACATTTTTGTCTGCTATACAAGAGCCCTAGTGAGATGAACCGCCTCCTAAAAACGAAACTATTTTAAAAGCGGTTAGATTTTTTAAAAAAGCTGTGAGTCACGTCAAATTTATTTTATGTCTTTGTATATCAAAGCATTTTTCCACGAGACAACTTAACCCTAGAGAGATAAAACAACCCTTTAAAACGAAAATATTCTTTTATTTCAATAGAGGGTAGCTCTTTAGAAAAACGTTCAATTATTTCAGATTTATTTTACCCATTTGTATATATTTTCTCCTTTATATAGTTACTCTAAGGAGCTGAAAGAGCTTCTTAAAAATGAAAATAGAAACCGTTAACATTTCATGAAAACAGTAAAATACATATATTTTTTATATATAAACCCCAAGTTGTGAGAATTACGTGGAAATACTATGTTAGCCAAAAAAACCTTTTTTATGTATGTAACAAATGCTTTTCTATCGTTATAATTGGAAATAGTGTTAGTTAATTCATTTAATAAAGTATCTTGTGTTATCATTTTTTGTAGATACATAGGGTAGATTGGCAGCAAGAAAATTTGTATATCACCTAAAAGGTACGGAATCTCTTTGACTGCTTCTCCTGTAGTTAAGGTGGTATCAAACTCTGCAGTTAATATACCACTTGTCAGAGATGGTGGAGATTTATTGAAGTTTAAAGAAAATTTAAAACCTCGACCTCGTAATTTGGTTCCCACGACGAACTACTGAGAAAGTAGCCAAGAGAAAGAACTATTAAAAAAATACCAAAAAAACTAACTACGTTTCGCGTTGGCCTCAATAGAAACTTCTAGGCGTCACTGGAGTTATAAGTACTCCTTAAATTCTAGTGAGGGTTAACAGCTTTAAGTGGGCTTCTACTATTCTCAAAAAGATTGATAACCAAAAATCCAAATCCAGTGTACTTGATGGTCAACGTGGTCGTCAAGCTAATTGACCAAATCAGGTACCTGAAGATGTGAAAGTAAGTGTCAGAACGCATATTTCTCAAATAATATATGTAGATTCCGTTAACATTTCCAAAATGTTTGCTGTATAAAGAGTGGCTACAAGCAACTAGGAACCAAAATTGAGAGCTTCAGAAAGACAGTATCGTGTCTTATTTTACTGTGAATATAATATTGACTTCTTTGAGTCCAAGAAAGATCTTTGCCCAACATGTGAGGTTCTCAATTCGACCTGTATGTATTTTTACTTCCCTGATACAGAAGAAGTATTGTAACCACCCTCCGAGATTTTTTCAGATCTTTACGTTTCAGGGTCCCTAGATGAAGAAAAACATGTTTTCTTGATTCCGTCGGTCTGTCTGTCTGTGTGTCGGTCTGTGGTCTGTTCGCGGCATAGCTAAAAAATACTTACCCGATTGACTTAAAATTTTGGTCAAAAATTAAGGGTCATATGGGGATAACCTGGTAACATATCGGTAAAATCCAATACGGCAAAAAAAAAAATGGCGGCCTAGTAAAATGTTAAAAAACGTATTATTAAGAAAGTGCTTATCCAATTTATTTCAAATTTTGCAAAAAAATGAAGTATTATATAGGAATCAACTGGTAAAATTTTGGTATGAATCCAAGATGGCGGAACCAAATGGCGATTTAATAAAATATTTAAAAATTCAGCCTGAAAAAACTACTTAATGAACTGATTTCAAATTGTGTGCCATAATTAATTGTAGTATAGAGATGAACTAGTAAAACTGTGGTATTAATTCAAGATGGCGGCCAAATACCGTTTTTGTAATCTGAAAAAATTACCCTCTCAGGTTTTACATATCTTCGCGTTTTAGCATCCCTAGATGCCAAAAAAAATATGTTTTATAAATTTCGTAGGTCCGTCTGTCGGTTTGACTGCCTGTCTGTCAGTTTGCGGTATACTTTAAAAACTACTCATTAGGTTGACTTCAAATTTTAGTAAAAAATTAAGGCTCATATGGGATGATTTGGTAATATTTTGGTAAAAATCCAATATGGCGGAACAAGATGGCGGCCTAATGAAACGTTAAAAAAATTATTACTTAAAACCTAATTATCCAATTTGCAGAAAAATCAAATATTATTTAGGAACTTTTTAGAAATTCAGCCTGAAAAAAAACTACTTAATGAATTGATTTCAAATTGTGTGCCACAAATAATTGTAGTATAGAGATGAACTAGTGGTACTAATTCAAGATGGCGGAACAAACTGGTGGCCAAATAAAATTTTTGTAATATGAAAAATCACCCTAGCAGGTTTTAGATATCTTCGCGTTTTAGCGTCCCTAGATGCCAAAAAATATGTTTTATCAATTCAGTCGGTCCACCTGTCGCTTTGTCTGTTTGTCAGTCAGTTCGCGGCATAGCTTAAAAACTTAGACCAATTTGGATGAAATTTTCAGGGGACATTCAGGATATTGCCGGAGTGGTCCCATAGCAAGCATAATAATATTTAAAAAATGGCGAAATGGCGCCAAAATATATTGCAAGAAGTTTTTTAATATTCTACTCTCGCGTCTGGATTCTACGCGTTCACCGTTATATCAGGAAACACATTTTATGCAGTGGACTATTTGTTAAAACTGATTTTTACAGTAAAACTCGTATAGATAAAACTAAAAAGGATGAAACAAAAATGTTTATAAAAAATGAAACCGACTTCAAAAAATGCACTAAAAAGTGAAAAAGAATATTTTATTCCACCATGAAAAAGTCGGCGCTAAACTAATTCTTAATTATCCAATTACAAAAATATAATCATGTATTCAGTCAGTTCGGTGTTTTGATGTCTAATACTATGCGTATAAGGTCTTACTGTTTTTATTAGTTTGGCGCCGACTTCACGGAGTAAAATTTTCAAGGTGAAATAACATTTATTTTTCACTTTTTAGTATATTTTTTGAAGTCGGTTTCATTTTTTATAAAAAATTTTATATTATAAAAGAAAACTTGCGGTTTATAATTTTAAAGTGTTTGTCAATGAAAAGAGCGAAGGGTTTTGTTACGTTTGCAATGAAACTGTCGGCAAAAAAGGTGCGAACGTGTTCCTCTGTATAGAAATGAAGATGAAACAGAAAACGGATTTTTTTTCAGTTGCAGTGGGCAAAACCACAACATTAAAAGTTTTTCGTATGTACGCCCATCAAAGAAGTTTAATAGTAATATAACATACATTTTAAATAAAGTAGGACATGCTCAAAATGAGAAAGATTAGATGCATGTGCTTATAGCGGGACGCAAAAAATTAAATTGTATATGTTCTCGAGCAATGGGTCAAAATTATATGATGTGCCAAACATCTAGTAAACCGTACGTAGTAACTGAAGTAAATCAAAGTAAAATTCTTAATTTTAAAGACTTAATGAACAAACAAAACAATTTTGAATTGGATACTGACAATAACAAAATAAGTTGGAACAAAATTAGGCACTTACCTAAAGAATGAAAATCTAAATCCAAAGTTAATTCAGACTTCTAGAAAGGGTACAAAATCTAAAAATGTATCAGTTACGGATAGTGTTTTATCTCTAGTTTGCAATGGACTTATTCCTAATTCAAAGACCCAGTACAAAGATTTATTTAGTCTTTCCATCTCTAAAGCTATTCCAGAATTATATCTCAACTATTACAAAAATGTAATAGTTATTTATACTATAAGGGATGTAAGTAACATTTACCAGTCGAAACAAAAAAGTTCGAGACTGGTTAATGTACTTACATCCCATATAGTATTGTATGTTTACAAGAAAATACTGGATATATTTTTGGATGTTCATTATCATTACATTCGATAGCATCCTCATTAAATTATGAAGGCAGTCGTGATCCGTTGCCAGAGCAACATAAGCAGCTTTTATTTTATCAATAAAGTCAAGTTGACAATTCATAGCGAAAAGTTTGAAGAAGTCGAATTGTTTGAGTCTGTGTGGACAAAATGGATGTTTCAGACATACAAGAATCAGCGAATATTGCTTGTTTATCTCTACTATCGGAAAAGTCGAAAAAAAGGTATGAAGCAGCATATAAATCCTTTAAGAATTGGTGCCAAAGCAAGATGGCTACTGCAGTCTCAGAAACCTTGTTTTTGGCGTATTTCAACGAAAAAAGTGCTATATTGAAGTCCCCATCAAGCTTAAGATATTTCTAAGTATCCAAAACTGATGGTTATAGACCCAAAAAATCGAATGTGTTTAACAGGGAAGATGTGAATAAGTTCATGCTTGAAGCCCCCGATGATAAATACTTATTGATGAAGGTGGTAATGGTAATGGGAGTTGCTGGAGCGTGCCGTTCTAATGAACTCTGTGAAATGAAAATGGACAATGTTAAAATAAGTCAAGAAGTCATAATTGTGACCATTCCTGACTCCAAAAATGGAATGTCACTTACATTTACAGTGACAAAAAGTGTCGACACCCAGGGTTTGTCATTTCAAAATAATTCAAAAGTACTTTGATACAAGATTCCACATGACGACTATTAATCCGCACTTCTTTATGCGACCAGCCTATCGGGAAAAATACGTTTTCATCAATTCCGAGTAAAATTGCGAAGTTTCTAAAGTTTGAGAACCAAAATGTATACTGGACACTCTTTTAGAAGAACGTCGACAACTTTATTAGTAAATACTGGAGTTGATGTATTAGCTATCAAGCGACGTGGTGGATGGAAATCCACTACTATTGCGGAAAGTTACGTAGCTGAGAGCCTCAATAATAAAAAGGAACTATAGAATAAAATTAATACACATCGAGAAGAAACAAGAAAACGTGTTTCCAAATTTTGTTAATAATGTGAATAGTTGTAATAATTGTACCATTAATATTCATTTCAATTAATATCACCGGATTTTTGTAATATGTTTTAAAGCTACTAGGGATGTAAGTTGACTTACATTCTGTCGTTAAGGGCAACCAATACCTTGTTGAGTAACTTTCACTTACGTCTGTCAAAGCAGTGTCAAAATAGGTTGCTTACAATACAGAGAGGGGGAAAATATGTTAACTCGGCTAGACAAGAAGATTCAGATTATCTAATGTCCTAAGAAAAATTAGTTTTTTAAACTTCTATTCGAAATGTTTGCATTATCTTTACTTTAGTTCATAATTTTTGATTTGGTTCATTTGGAGGCTGAATTTAAATAAAATATATTCTTTTTAATTTTCTAAAAATACTAAACTATAAATCTTTATAAATGACGAAATTTTAAACTAATATCCTTTTGAACTGTAAGAAAGTTGTATGTACAGTTACAAACTTGTTGCACTAAAGGTTGCAATTCACACAAAATCTTGTTTTCCTTGCATTTGACTTTTGTAAAAATTATTCAATAAATGTACTTTCTAAATTCAATTAAGTTTAAAGATTCTCAGATATATATTTTTTTATATAAATTTTTCAATTTCAAATTTTATAATATTTTCGCTCTCCTGAAATATTATCAACTTACAAACTTGTTCGTTGAAAGTGTCGATATGTATGATTGAAGAAAGCGTTGTAATAAAGGTAATTAAGTTTCACCGAAGAATGTCAATTTAATTGTAATATTAAATACTTTAATAGCACCAATATTTTTCCAAAAATTGAAAAACGCACTGTAAACTATATTCATTGTCACAAAAAAAACACTTATATCTCAGTTTTGTTTCAGGTTCAGCACACGCTAAAAATCCCATAAGGATTGTCACGAAACTATCATGTTTTACTTAATTATTTTTTTATTCTGCAACATAAATATTCTAATTTATATTAGTAATTCACTAAGGTACTTACAGCCCACGAGAAAGTCTTTTTAAATACCATTTTAAATAAAAATAAGCCCGTATACGTTCTAAAACAATACTGCAGGTTTATCAAAAATGTTACATCTTACTATTTTATTATCACAAAGTACTTACACAAAAATAGAAAATATGTTTAAGAATCATCTTGAAAACAATGCACGTCACTTACACAAATATCGATTCACAATGTTCCATGTTGGTTTTGATTTATCATTTAAATGCTTCCTTTGTAACTTTAACACCGTTTCCTGTAGGATAATAGAGTATCGGGTGTGAATATTGTGAGACAAATCGCTTATACGAGGTGTTTGGAAAAAGTAACTAAAACCACTGACTTGATTGGTCATTTGCATTATTTTTTTAATAAGAGCTATAAGCATATACTTATTTACACTAAATTTAATATTAAAATCGTTAAATTTCATTTACCCGGAACTTCCCTCCTTATGATTTTTTTCCATTTTATAGAAATAGTGAAGTTTAGCACACATTTAACTTTTGGGCATAATTTAAAATAAATCCAATAAGCAGATTTTACACTAACACATACCGCACATTTGTTACGTCATGTTGAATTCGTACCAGTTTATCCCATTTTTACATTTAATTTTTCCACAAAACTTAAAGTAAATGGAACAAGATCTTTTATGTTGATTCTTTACGAATTTTATTTGGCCGCCAATTTATTTCGCCATCTTAAATTCGTACCACCACTTTACCAGTTTATCTCTATATCACACTTAGTTCTTGCTCCAAAGGTTTTGACCAAATTTGAAGTCAATCTCGTAAGTAGTTTTTAAGCTATGTCGTGAACTGACAGACAGAACACAATTTCACTAGTTGATCCCTATACCACAATTAGTTATGGCACACAATTTGAAATCAATCCATAAGTCGTTTTTTTAAGTTGAATTTTTAGATATTTTGTTATGCCGCCATTTTGTTCCGCCATCTTGGATTTGTACAAAACTTGAGTTAAATTGGATAAGCAGATTTTTAATAATACTTTTTTTAACATTTCACTAGGCCGCCATTTTTTTTGTCATATTGAATTTTTACCAAAATATTACCAGATCATCCTCATATGACCCTTAATTTTTTATCAAAACTTCAAGTCAATCGGATAAGTAGCTTTTAAGCTATGCCGCGAACTGACAAACAGACAGACGGATTGACGGCATTGATAAAACATATTTTTGGCATCTAGAGACGCTAAAATTTGAAAATATGTAACAGCTGAGAGATTGATATTGAGTCAATCGCTTCTAATTTTATTTAAATCTTTAATTGAAAGTTCACCGGTGTTGCGCTCTCGAATATATTTTTTTACTCCTGCCCATGCATGTTCAATAGGGTTGAGGTCGCACATGTATGGAGGCAGCCTTAAGGTGTATGACCGAGGTTACGTAAAAAACCGTCAATTTTATACTTTTTTTCTCTAGGCTTATTGGCTGATATTACTTCATATAAATGATATTTTCGCCATGTTGGGTCACATACAAGATGAGCTTTTGTAGAGTATTTAGTTGGCACTTTCCCTTCTACGTGAGAATGATAAGACGCATTATTCATTACCGCGACTGATTTGGGAGGAATGTTAGGTAGAAGCTTCTCGAGCAACCACTTTTCAAAATTATCTCTATTCATCTGTCCATGATAGTCTCCAGTTGTTAGTTCCGAGCGAAAAACTAAAGTAGCACCTGGAACAAATCCGGCTTCTGAACCAGCATGAACTATAATAAAGCGACTACTAGAGCGGATTCCCCTGTAACACTTTCACTTTGCCAGCATTTGTTCACTGTCATATCATTATATACCCAGGTTTCATCTAGATAAACAATATTGCGTCCTTCTTGCCTATATTGCCTTACAGTTGATAGATATTTCACCCGCCCGCGCCAGTGAAAAATATTTGGTCTCTCAATGAGCAATTTTCGTTTATTTTGACATTTGCGCCAAACAAAACCGTTTGATCGTAAAAGCCGATTTAAGGTTTCATACACGTACGGAAAATCTATTTTGTTCTTTATAGCACGAAGTAGGGGTTTGCAGGTCGGAACCTTCTTCAAGTTTATTTAAAAATCCTCTATTGTTCGTCGAATTACTTGAAAATCACCTTCGTTAATTTTATCTTTGTATGATAATCGGGGTCTTTTTTTACTAGGAGATTTTAAAGGTGAAGTAGAACATGAGCGATCATTATGTTCTCTTTGAATGTTTCTTACACTACTTTCCGAAACACCAGTGTAAAATGCAGCGCGTTCTGTTTGATTTTGAATTGGAATAGTCAAACTATTATTTTCAGCTTCTCTAGTACAGGCCTCTATAACGCTCGCAATAACTTCACGTGCTCCGCTTCGAATTGTTTTTCCTCTTTTGATCCCCCTGGTTACTTCGAAATAATAATTCAAATTCAACGCAACGCATTTATATAGAAATGAAAACAAATGCTCGAAATGTATAGGCGCCACTGGAAATAGCTAGAACCTTCTAGCGGCAAGTGCATGGAGACTCTAGGCACATCTTAGGCACGGCTTAGCTGGCGCACTTTATAGGTGAAGCGGCAATCTATTGCAACAAATAAAATAACATACAATTTATTTGCGTACATAAATTTTACTTTTCCGCTTGCTTAAAACTATGAACCTTTATTTTAAGGACCGCCCGGTTTTTTTTCGTGTCCCGCACTTTACTAGTGTATCTCTATACCATAATAAGTTATGGCACACAATTTGAAATCAATAGTTTTTCAGGCTGACTTTTTAAATATTTTATTAAGTCGCCATTTTGTTCCGCCATTTTGAATTCGTACCAAACCAATTGATTTCTATATAATACTCGATTTTTGTACAGAATTTGAGATAAATTGGATATGTGCTTTTTTAGTAATATTTTACTACGCCGCTATTTTGTTTTGGCATATTGGATTTTTACCAAAACATTGCCAGATCATCCCTATATAATTCTTAATTTTTGCCTGAAATTTGAAGTCAATCTGATAATTAATTTTTAAGCTATGCCACGAACTGACAGAAAAACCGACAGACAGACCGACGGAATTAATAAAACATATTTTTTGGTATCTAGGGAGGTTAAAACTTGAAAATATGTAAAACCTGAGAGATTAATTTTTTTCACGATTACAAATATTTTATTTGGCCGCCATTTTGTTTCGTTATTTTGAATTAGTACCACAGTTTTACTTGTTCATCTCTATATCACAGTTAGGTATGGCATACAAAATGAAATCAGTCCCTAGGGACCCTGAAACGTAAAGATCTGAAAAAATCTCGGAGGGTGATTTTTTCACGATTACAATTCCTTTTACGAGGGAAGTAGAAATTGGTAAATTCGCCTTTACCGACAACTTCCGTCGTACAGAATTTAAGTACGTACATATAACCCAGTCATTGTATAAACCTATCAAGTTTTTGATTTATTATTATTACTATTTATTTTTTATAACTTTATTTATATACTGTATTCAAAATGAACTATGTATTATTTTCCTCTATAAATAGCTTTCATTCTAGGAAATGGGATTTTACCGAATATTTAAACATTTTATTAGGTCGCCATTTTGTTTTGCTATATAAGATTTAGTGCGACTAAAGTTTTGACAGTCTATCCTTGTTTCGCACTTAATTTTGTGCAAAATCTCAAGTCACTTGCATAAGTGGTTTTTTGATACTGAATTTTTAAATATTTCATTAGGCCGCCATTTGGTTCTGCCGTATTGGATTTACACAAAAAAATTACCGGTTTATCTCTCCCTATATCACACTCAGAGCTGTCAAAGATACTTTGGGGAAATTACTAGATAAGTTACTTTTTGAAAAAGTGATACTTGGGTATCTAGTTTAAAAAAGGAACTTAAATACTTATCTTGAGTTACTTTTTAAGATACTTAATAGATACTTTTTTAGTTACTTTGTATATTATGTATTAATTTAGGAAGGTAAAGATCTGAACAAATCTCAAAGGATGATACTTTCATGATTACAATACTTCCCTTTTAGGAGGGAAGTAAAAATGACTACAGTGTGTAACAATATCATTATTATCCTCGATCGGAATTTATATTACCCTGTATACATTCACAAAGTATGCTATTTTAAATTCCCATTTAACGTTAGAAAATGTGTCAGAAGTTTAAGAAACTATCAGTTTCTTTGTAATAAATCGTATAAAACACCGCAATAACCGCGTTTTTTTCACAACAATAACCTACGATTTGCGTCAATAACCTACAACTGTTCGGTAAAAATAAATAGTTGAACCAATAAAATGAGACCTATTTTCTCAGCCCACTCTGTATATAAAAGAGTTCCATTTAAAAGTTACTTTTTTCTTGCCCTTAAAATAATGAAATATAAAATTTTGAGGAAAATACGGTCTGCGTGGTTCTTTTCTAAAAGCCACAAAATGCCTCACTTATTTAGGTGAACTGTACGAATAGAGTTTAATTCTGGGTTAACGTGAATACTTACCCTCTAGTAATCTGGTAAAATATAATTTCACAAAACACTATAGTACCAACAATACAAAACTCTAACCCCACTTGCTTTTAGCCGGTATTACTGCGAATGCCGGTTGACAGGGTAAATAGAAGACGTCTAGCCGAGATTGCTATTAATCCCGGCTAATCGTTGATATGATTACCGGAGCCGGTAGGCTAGTCACAACGATTAAACTAAAACAAAAAACGCCGCCAGCCGCCAGTAATGACTTTGATCGCCGTTTCGAGCAAGTCGTAACTTGTGTAAAAGAACTTTTCTCGTGGTAATTTAGTTACTTTTTGGTATCTTAGATACTTTTTGGTGTCTAAGTTACTTTTGGGTATCAAAAATATTTTTCGGTATCTAAGATACTGTTTTATGTTACAAGATACAGTTCCGTTTAAAAAGTATTTAAGATACTACTGACTTTTTGCCAAAAAATAAAGGAACTAAGATACAGTAACTTAGATACTCTAAAGTAACTAAGTTACTCTAAAGTAACTAACTTTTTTCTGACCTCTCTGATCGCACTTTATTTTTGTGCAAACTTCGAAGTCCATCCGATAACTAGTCTTTTTTTTAATAATACATTTTTTTACATTTTGAGAGGCACCATTTTGTTCTGCCTATTGAATTTTTACCATAATATTACCATCCCATCCCCATATGAAATTTAAAGTCAATCGGATAAAGAGTTTTGAGCTATGCCACGCACAGGCAAAACTATAAACCGATAGATACGGAAATGGGAGAACATGTTTTTCGGGGTCTAAAACGCAAAGATCGGCAAAAATCTCGGAGGGTGATTTTTTTACGATAATAATATTTTTCTCTTATGAGGAAAGTAAAAGTCGGTAAAGGACCTCGCACAATCCTTACGGGAAATGGCTTTCAGTCAATTTTCCTGAAAGTTTGCGATATACAGGGCGTCAAAGTTGGAATTTGCCTGTTCCTTAATTTATGCATTTTTTTAAATTTGTTCTTAAAAACTTAACACGCGTTAAAATAAGTCAGTAACTTATAATATCTAAGATTAGAAGTTACTGTATGTATTCGTAAAAATAAACTCATACAGCGTGTAACTGTTTTCCACATTGCGGTCATTTTTGTTTCATATTCGACCGCACCTGAAACACTAAAATTCCAATTTTTACAAATAGTTCAATTAAGCTAAAACAAACAGTCAGATTTTTTAATATGTTAATTCAAATTAAATAAAGATTAAAGAATTGTATCGAAAAGGTTTGTAAATAGCTGACTTTACCGTGGCCATACATTTTAATACACGTTTTGTAACCTATTCATCATCTGAAAATCTAAACCCCTTAGGCTTACTGCAAGGATATTTAAGTAGGTAGCCGGTAAAAATAATACATTTAATTTATCAAAAAAAGAATAAAACCATGGAAAGGTAAATAGTAACAGATATAATATAAATTGTCATACAAAGACCATACGAGAACTGCTACGTCAGATTCCACCTGGTTTTACATAATAATTCTAGTAATCGGACATTTTATACAAGTTGTTCGAAAAATATTTGTCTTACTTTGTTTTTATAACTGTGAGATATTATCGAAAATACCAAATATAATAGCAAAATAAAAAAATCGGGAAATTCCTTTACCAATTTCCCTCATTATAAATTATTATTACTTGTATTGGGAAGAGTGAAGTGTGATCCAAGTTAGTTGAGTACATAGTCACAGTCTATATGTCTTACATATACTGGGCGCCATTTTGTTCCGTCATATTGGATTCCCACCTAATCCACAATAATACACCACTCTAACATAAAAACAAGCGGATCGTTAACAAAAACCATTTAGAAACCTAATATCTGGGAAATATTTGCGGACCAATGTAGTAGGTAAAGACTGACAATATAGGTTTCATGCGGGATATACAATCTATATATATATATATATATATATATATATATATAAATATATATATATATATATATATATATATAATATTACTGGATCCTAACCCCAACATATACACCACTCTAACATAAAAACAAGAGGACAGTTAACGAAAATCATTTAGAAATTAAATATCTGGGAAATATCTGCGGTCCAACGCAGTAGGTGCAGACTGAAAATATGAGTTTCATGCAGGATATAGAATTTATATATATATATGTCCTGAGGATGCAGCATTAAAGTTTAGAAACGTCGACAATTTAAAAAATCTTTTGTTTTTTTACTGGATCCTAACCCCAAATAATACACCACTCTAACATAAACACAAGAGGATCGTTAACGAAAACTATTTAGAAACTTAATATCTGGGAAATATCTGCGGACAAACGGAAGATGTTAAGACTGGTAATATAGGTTTCATGCTGGATATAGAATCTACATATGTGTCCTGAAGATGCAACAATAAAGTTGCGAAACGTCGACTATTTAAAAATACTCAAATAATACACCACTCTAACATAACAACAAAAGGATTGTTAACGAAAACCATTTAGAAACTTAATATCTGGTAATATATGCCGAACAAGGGAATAAAAGTACTGATAATATGGGTTTTTTTGCAGAATCTAAGATGTATGTATGTGTCCTGAGGATGCAACAATTAAGTTGCGAAACGTCGACAATATAAAAAAATACTCGTTTTCTTTTCTGGAACTTAACCCCAAATAATATACCACTCTAACAAACATTTTGTAACATTGTTCTGCCATGTTGGATTTTTACTAAAATATTATCAGGCCATCACCATTTAATTAATTTTTGGTCGAAATTTGAAGTCAATCGGGTAAGTAGTATTTAAGCTATGTCGCGAACTGACACACAGGCGGACCGACTGAATTGATCAAAAACATGTTTTTTGGCATCTAAGGGCGTTAAAACGTGAAGATATGTAAATCCTGAGAGGGTGATTTTCTTCACGATTACTATATTTTGGCCGCAATTTTGTTCCGCCATCTTGAATTAGTAACACTGTTTTACTAGTTTATCTACATACTACAGTAATTAGGTATGGCACATAATTAGAAAATCAATCCATTAAGTAGTTTTTTCAGGCTGAATTTTTAAATATTTTATTTATATATTATACTGCACTTTTGTTCCTCCATCTTGTATTCGTACCAACATTTTACCAGTTGATTCCAACATAATATTTGATGTTTATGCAAAATTTGAAATAAGTTCAGCAGTTTTTTCATATATTTTTTTTTTAACATTTCACTATGCCGCTATTTTGTTTCGTCATTTGGGAGTTTTACCAAAATATGATAAGGTCATACCCATATGACCCCTAATTTTTGATTAAAATTTGAAGTTAATCGGGTAAGTAGTCTTTAAGCTATGCCGCGAACTGTCAGACAGACATACCAACAGACGGACCGACGGAATTGATAAAACATTTTTTTTTGGCATCAGTCGACGCTAAAATGTAAAGACGTATAAAAACTGAGGGGGTGATTTTTTCCCATTACATACTTTTTATTTGGCCGCCATTTTGTTCGGCCACCTTGAATTAGTACCAGAATTTTACTAGTTGATCCATATACCACAATTACTTATGACACATAATTTGAAATCCAACCATTAAGCAGTTTTTCCAGCTGAATTTTTAAATATTTTATTAAGCCGCCATTTTGTTTCGCCATCTTGGATTCGTACCACAATATTACCAGTTGATTCCAATATAATACTTACTTGATGTTTTTTGCAAAATTTGATAAACATTGGATAAGCAGTTTTTTAATAATATTTTTTTAAGACCGCCATTTTGTTTCGACATATTGGATTTTTACCCAAATATTACCAGGTCATGTCATCAGTTTCGTAATCGTAAATTCGTAAATCACTTTTAGTTCAAATCGCAGTAACACTCGGTCGAGGAACTGGCCATAATGAAGAAGAAGATATTTAAACGAATCTTCTGGAAAAGTTTTTCCTTTAAATGCATCAATATTGCAGAGGTCGAGGAATTTAAAATCATTTAAACCGTTAAATCTATAGTTTATTTGTTGCTGAATTTGATCGATTATTTCATAAAAGAGGCGTCTGTATAATGTTTGAATATCTCCCACCTTGTCTGTTCGAAGACGCTTGGCTTGTGGCTCTATATTTAACGTCATCGTTTTCTCCCAAAATAGGTCAGTCATCTCTTTTTTGGCTTAACATGGACTTAAAATCATCCACTTTTGCACAAAGCAATATCATTTGTTTTAGTTTGTAATATATTAAAAACATTGTCCGAGAATGGAAATATTTCTGAAAATATGTTCAACAAATAATTAAAATCAAAATCTCGTTTCAAACAGTCCAAAAACCCCCTCGAACTATTTATTGCTTCTCAGTCCCACGTTTCATTATTTTCTATTATATTCTCAAATGGTTTAATCAGTGATTCACGATTTTCAGATACTGTTAACACAAGTCTTCCATTATAGTTCCACCTAGTAGGAGCTACTTTGGGCAATCGTTTGTGGACAATGGAGTCCAAAGCTTGTGTACGTTTTGTTGACTTGGAAAAAAAAGCAGCCATGCCACTTAAAGTAACGAAAAATACCTTACACTCTTTAATGTGATTGATGGACTGGGATAAAACTAAATTGAATTTATGAGCAAAACAATGGACAAACACAGCACTTGGGAAAGTTTCCCGAACTTTAGCTTGCAGACCCTCTAATTGTCCTGCCATCACTGCAGCTTCATCATAGCTTTGAGCAACTAATTTTTTCTCTCCATTAATTTCTTTAGTAACGTTATAAACTACGGTATATAATGCATCTGCTGTACGATTTTCGGACACATTTTTAAAACCTAAAAATCGCTCTTGAATACTTCCGTCTGTTTTAACGTAGCGTATTACTACAGGTAATTGGCTAAAATTAGTGATATCAGTTGTTTCGTCCAGAACAATAGGAATGAACGGCGCCTCGCCAATCTCCTGCTTAATTATTTTTAGAATAATGGTTGCAACAGCTGAAATTAAATCATTCTGGATTCGATTTGACGTTCCGCGAAAAACGATACACTGCTCTAAACGATTTTTTAAGCAATTATCATATTTAGCCATTAAACCAAGTAAATCTTGAAAATTTCCTCTATTTGAAGAAACCCTTGTTTCGTCATGACCTCTAAATCTCAATTAGTGCTGTCCGAGAAAACAAAAAACTTCGATAAGTCTTCCTAATATTTGTCAATTTTTATCGACTAGTTCATCGTGTTGGCGGTGAGTAATTTCCAACTGTTTATTAAGGACGTGTTCAATTCTGGTTTTGCCGAAGACTTTTTCTTTTATGACGGCCTGCAAATGCGCCTTGGACATAATGTGTCTTTTTACAGCTTTATGGAAATTGTTTAAATCGGAAAAACGAGTTTTATTCCAGAGACCTTTGTCATTTTCAAAAAGTAAACATGGCCAACAAAATAATTAACTTATATTTTCACACCCTGTTAGCCATTTAAATTGTTCGTATTGTTTTTCCGGATAAAAATGTCTAATACAGTTTTTCATATTTGTGGTTAAATTTTTCATAGGCGATTTTGCCCTTTCTTTGGAAATTATTTGAAGTTTATCAGCGAAGTTTAATGTTGAAAATCCCTTTATTATTAAGACACACACCACACATTCACACACACTCTTCCTACTAAATTCTCCAACATTTTCAACGTTATTACCGACAGCCGAAGTTGACGGTATTTGCATATCCACGTCCGTATTATTGTCTTCCATATCGCACCATTCACGACGCGACGTACGTATCACACAACACACGGATAGCCGTTCAAACAAAGAACCTACTCCAACGATAGCTTCCGCCCCCACTTAAAGCACGCGACTGAAATGCAAAAATTGCAAACAGCCGGTAGAAAGTTCAATAACCTCTGGCCCGATTCACAGGAAATCAAGCATACAGGACTTGGCTGCAGAGAAGCTAGCAGTCCGCATAGGTTCTATTCGATTTTCATTGTGGCTCGGTCGGAGTCAAGGCCTCATTTATTATGGGCTTGATAATTAAGATAATATTTTAGCATTTTTAATACAAACTAAATTAATGGTTTCCTATTTCAAAAATTACATTTTGGAAGATGTTTTGTATTTTTTTTTGGGGAAGCACTGCTTCCCTTGCTTCCATGGACTCCACGCTCCTGCTTACGGGCAATAAATTGACATGGGACGGGGAGCAATACAGATTTCAACACAAATCAACCAATAGCTTTCTCCCCTAGAGATTCGTGTTCCCTTTTACCCAAACAATAAGCCTATCACACCCAGACTTGCTCCACTTGAAGAGAAAGATGTTCTTAATCATATAGCTCAGCCAAACATAGATAACGTTATACAGGGGGCCCATCGAAAACGAAACAGAGGCATTTACGGGCAGCTCATTTTTTTTTTTTGACAAACGCTCGGACCCGTCGATTTTCTTTTCGAGAGGGACACTAAATTATCATAAAATCACATTCATACTTGCAGCTCTCTGGGAGGGGGGGAAATCTTAAATGGAAAGGTGGGGTCGAGTGATACTTAAAGGTCTTTCGATACCCTTCAAAATAATAATACAATTCATGTACTTTAGTTCAGTAGTTTAAGAGATTTATTGATTTAAAACTTAAAGTAGACTTGAATACAGATTAGTGGAGATCAATTAAAGCATGAAATTTGCCAGCAAGTGTCATAAAAATACACTGAAGAGTTATTTTTTCTTAGTTTATGCATTTTTATCTCTTACGACTATTTAAGGGTGCCAGATGTAAAGCTTAAAAATAAATAAAACTGGATTAGTTTGATTGTCTGTGAGACATTTTCAACGCGTTTTTGTTAATACGTGTTGACGTTAAATTATTTATAAACAAACTAGTTTGTTTATCATTTTACTGTTGAAAATAGCGATCTGAGCGTTCTTGTGGCAAAGTGCTGTTGTGTTAAATTCTTTCTTGAAAACAATATAAGAGAAGGAATACCTCTTACTGATTTTAAATAAGAATTTAGTACATAGTCCGCGATAGATAAAACCAAACCTTATCTAAAATACCTTTTAAGGCTTTTTAAATTAACCATGGTACACAGCACGGCAGAAAGGATTGAAATGATCGAAATAATTTTCGGAAATAATCAGTGCGCTAATAGAACATCACAAATATTTAATGAGCGACATGAGAACAGCAACGTGCATCGAAAATATGTTCTTGATGAACTTGTGGCTAAATTTCGGGAAACCGGATCAGTGGCCAATAAAAACCGCAACACTCAAAATCCCATAAGGAACGAAGGGACGGAAGCGATGGTTTAGGGCAAGTTTCTGGTGTTAATCGATGTAGTATCCAAAGAATTCTTAAAGCTCATAATTTTCATCCGCACAAAATACACCTTTTGCAAGAACTTAATAAAGAGATTTTGATCGACGATTACAATATTGTGAAGTTATGAGTGAACGAACTATAAACAACGAAAACCTTTTCAACACTTATTTCTTTGATGAATTCTGTTTTTTTCTTAAACGGCATGGTAAAACGTCCTAACTGCCGATATTAATCACATTCTAATCCCAGAATTTATCATGAGGTGCACACACAACAGCCACAAAAATTAAATGTTTGGGCTGGTATTTTTGGCGATTATAGAGTTGGTCCTTTTTTCTTGCCTGGAAATTTGACAGGTGAAAGCATTAACAGCAATAATTGAAAATCAGAATGATCGGCGATACGTTGTGGGTAGGTTGATGTTCCAACAGGACAGTAACATTATTTTTTGCTAGGATATGTTTTAATTTTTCTGACAAATTTTGAGAGTAAGGTAATTTTTTATATATTCCTATAAGCCGCAGAATGTTGTTTCTTTGGAGAAAATTTTAAGGTCTTTCTTTTATTTATTTATATCGTTTTCTAGGAATTGGTGGTTTATTTTGAGAATTTCTTTAAATTTTCTGTTAATGTTTGGGCGAAATTCAGGCAGTGTTAGTTGTAGCCCATGATCAGTTAAACCTATGATTACACTATATTTTTGATTATTTGGGTGGTGCGAATGGATATTTAGGTAACGTGATGACCAAGTTTTTTTGGTGTACCACGTGGTTTTTATATTATTGTTTTGAGAATTCCTAATTAAAGTTAGATCTAAGAAATGTAATATATTTTGTTCTTCCATTTCAATAGCAAAGTGTAACTTGTTATGAAAACTATTAAAGGCTTTATATATGTCATTGATTTTGTCGTGTGGTACTGCTGGTATGCAATCTAGAAGGCACTGCTAATACGCATTTAGAAACTTAATATCTGGGTAATATATGCGGGACAACGTACTAAAAGTACTAATAATATGGGTTTCATGCAGGAAACGTCGACAATTTAAAAAAATACTTTTTTTTTTACTGGATCTTAACCCCACATAATAGACCACTCTAACAAACATTTTTTAACATTGTTTCGCCATATTGGATTTTTACCATCAACCGATCCCCATATGACCCTTAATTTTTGATAAAAATTTGAAGTCAATCGAGTAAGTAGTATTTAAGCTATGTCGCGAACCGACAGACAGACAGACATACCAACAGACGGATCTACGGAATTGATAAAACATTTTTAGGCTGAATTTTTAAATATTTTATTAAGCCGCCATTTTGTTTCGTCATCTTGGATTCGTACCGAAATATTACCAGTTGATTCCAATATAATACTTGATGTTTTTTGCTAAATTTGAGATAAATTGGATGAGTAGTTTTTTTAATAATATTTTTTTAAGACTTCACTAGGCCGCCATTTTGTTTCGCCATTGAATTTTTACCAGAATGTTACCAGCTCGTCCACATATGACCCTTAATTTTTGACCAAAATTTGAAGTAAATCGGGTAAGTAGTCTTTAAGCTAAGGTTATAACACATACTTTTTGGCATCTAGCGAGGCTAAAACGTAAAGATCTGTAGGGTGATTTTTTCACGAATACAAGCATTTTATTTGGCCCCCATTTTGTTCGGCCATCTTGAATTAGTACCACTATTTTACTAGTTGATCCCTATACCACAATAAGTTAAGGCACACAATTTGAAATCAAACCATTTAGCAGTTTTTTCTGGCTGACAGACAGACAGACCGACGGAATTGAGAAAACATGTTTTTGTCTTCTAGGGACCCTGAAACGCGAAGATCTGAAAAAATCTCGGAGAGTAATTTTTTTACGATTACAATACTTCCCTTTTCCTTACAAACAGACCAACACCAAATTATTATACAGGAAACGCAGTACATTTAATATATAGGAGTTTATATTGACAACCTATTAAAGTGGGACATTCATATTAACAATATTGTCAAAAAATTAAGATCAATTATATTCAGATTCAAACAAATAAGACACATATTGGAGGAAGATCAAATAAAAATAATATACTACTCTCTGGTCTATTCTCATGTTCAGTATGGCATTTTGGGATGGGGAGGTGCCTATAAGATACACATCAAGAAACTAAAAAAAATGCAAAAACTCTTCGTCGAAATATGTTCAATAAGGAGAGAACCTACCCCAGTGACATATTGTATAGGGAAAGTAACCTGATGGATATTCACCAAATATTTTCTTTTAAAATGTTAACAATGCAGCATAAAAAAGAAGCGAACTACTAAATATATCACATAATCACAATACGAGACACAAACTTGACAAAAAAATGAAGTCTCAGAAGACAATAAAAAAAATTGGACAAAGATCCATAGAATTTTTAGGACATTATATATTAAATCTTATAAACAAAAATTAAAAAAATGGATACTGGATCTAAATAGACAAATTTGCTTAGACTGTATTAATTTAATAATTTAAATGTTGTGACTAGAATTTTTTTAGGATTTTTGGATAATGTTTTTTACCTATATACTGATTAGTTAGTTTCAGTTTAATCCTTTAGTTGACAGTTAATTTCTTAGAATAAAAAATTTTTGTGTATGTAAAAGTAGCACGTTAGAAATATTGTAAAACACCCACGAACAGATCCTGATCGATTTCAGTGGGTCTCTTTATTTATTTCTCTTTAGAATAGGAATTTGGGTAGTTTAAGAGAATGTTATTTTTGAATTAAACAAATTTTGAATTTGAATTTGAATTTTACGAGGGAAGTAAAAACTTGCAATATATCTTGGCGCAAAAAACAAAATGGCGCCATTCCGCCATTTTTTAAATATTCTTGATATGGGACCACTCCGGCAATATCCTAATTACCCCCCGAAAATTTCGTCTAAATTGATTAAACCATCGCGGAGTAATCGATGTACAAACAAAAAAAAACAACAAAGTAGCCGCCATTTCGCCATTTTTAACATTTTTTTAATATAGTTGCTGTGGGACCACTCCGGCAATATCCTGAACGTCACCTGAAAATTTCATTGAAATTGGTCAAACCATCGCGGAGTAATCAATGTATAAACATAAAAAAAAAACAACAAAATCGCGGCCATTCCGCTATTTTTTAAATATGCTTGCTATTGGACCACTCCGGCAATATCCTGAATGTCCCCTGAAAATTTATCCAAATTGATGAAACTATCGCGGGGTAATCGATGTATAAACATAATAAAAATACATAAGGTCAAACTTATAACCTCCTCCTTTTTTGAAGTCGGTTAACAAATGGATTAAATGGTCATAAGTATACAAAAAATGCAAAAACAGCATTACATAAACATGAGAAAGAGGCAAACCATTAATTTCTATACTCAGAAACAAAAATTCTAGCAAAGGATTCAAACTATAAGCTGTGTTTCAAAGAAAAGGTATATATTAAAAACGAAAAACAATCTCTTAACGATAAAAGAGATATTAACAACTTAAGTCAAATATATCACAACTTAATTTTATATTTAATAAATAATTTACTGACTATGTATCTATCAATCATCAAATCAAAACAAATTTAAGTATGTCGAAATTTGCATTGATGATTGCAACGAGTTGTGCTACTGGAAAACAGTTTTAAAAAATAATCTTTATCACTACAATATAATATAACATAATATAAAAAAGAACACTGATAAATCAAGTACATTGCCTACTTTAGGCAATTACATTTGTTGAACTGAAAGTCAGCAACTTATAAATGTAGGAAAGTGATTCCATTTTGACACGGTGAAATTCTAATGGCCGTTTTATATGCTGCAATTCTTTCTTGCAAGTTGCAATAGTCTTGAACAAAAGCATGCGCAGTGGCAAGACATTTGTACCTTTTGTCAAACTGCGCATGCCTATTATATAGTTCAAGACTATTGCATATTGCAAAGAAGAATTGCAGCATGTAAAACGACCATAAGAACCATGATTTCCTAATTGATTATGTATAGATAAGAGGCGCATGTTTTTACCGATCTTAAGTTTGATATACCTTATAGGCGTACGTTTTTATTGGATTATTTTAATGGATTTCAAATCTAATATCATTTGGGGATTGTTCACAACCTAGAACATCCAAATGCCGAGTTTGGTAACGATTTGGGCTGTCAAACTAATGTCATTTTTGACGGTTTTTCCAAGACATTTCGAAAACCGTTTTAGTTATGGAAACGAGAAAGGTGCCATTCCAAAGCACGTGTAAAAATGCGTCGGATTCGATATCTCAAAATTGACATGAAGGTGGTTTTGAGTGGTGAGGTTAAAAAGTCTTTTTATCATATCATTACCAAACTTGACATTTGGATGTTCTAAATGGTGAACAATTTGCAATTGATATTAGATTTGAAATGAATTCTTTTCTACATGGATTTTACTTTGGAAAACATTTGATTTCTATCCCCATAAAAACTTACGCCTGTGAGCTGTAACAACATAAATCCAGTGAAAACATGGACCTCTTAACTCCATATAATCACATCAAAAATTAAAGGACCCCATAAATAAAATAAGGAGATATTGGCTTGCGTCCATTTTAAGTGGGACACTCTGAATCTATATCGGATGACTTTTGTATGTTTCGCTAATCCGAATTCCAGTTAAGTAATCTATTCAAGGCGGTTTACGTTTACCGACTGCTCTAAATATTCTCGTGAAAATTCAAATCAAAATCAAAATTGAAACTTTTTTTCCATTGGCTAAATATTAGATTATTTTTAAGTTTATTATTAACTGGGATTCTGGTCCTAACTTACGGAAGCGTAGAAGGGCCACAATTTTTTTATTTTTTAATTCTGAGTTTAAAGTCGGAATTTAACAAAATTCTGAGTTTAAAGTCAGAATTTAACAAAATTCTGAGTTTAAAGTCAGAATTTAACAAAATTCTTAGTTTAAAGTCAGCATTTAACAAAATTCTGAGTTCAAAGTCGGAATTTACCAAAATTCTGAGTTCAAAGTCAGAATTTAACAAAATTCTAAGTTTAAAGTCGGAATTTAACTAAATTCTGAGTTTAAAGTCAGAATTTAGCTAAATTCCGAGTTTAAAGTCAGAATTTAACAAAACTCTTAATTTAAAGTCAGAATCTAACAAAATTCTGAGTTCAAAGTCGAAATTTAACTAAATTCTGAGTTTAAAGTCAGAATTTAACAAAATTCTGAGTTTAAAGTCAGAATTTAACTAAATTCTGAGTTTAAAGTCAGAATTTAACAAAATTCTGAGTTCAAAGTCGGAATTTAACTAAATTCTGAGTTTAAAGTCAGAAATTAACTAAATTCTGAATTTAAAGTCAGAAATTAACGAAATGCATTTTTGGCGTCTCCTGCCAAACCTGAAATTGGTGTCAGGAGATAGATAATTAAATATTAAGACAGATAAGTGAAATCCATTTCGTTGCAAGTAAACTCGTTTGAGATTTATCGAGCTTCAAAGGTTCAAAATTGTCATTGTTCTAGCGCCATTTTCTCGAAAACAGTTAAATTTAGGCATGAGGAAAGTAACTCAATAAGTACTTGGATTTTTTAGAAAAATATAAAAATTTAATAAAATATAGGGCATTTCATTTAAAAAACGGATATATTATGTTCATCTATGGCCAAAGCCAAATTCTCAAAACATCCTATTCGTTGGTTCTCCAGATATTTCTAATAGGACACTCAACTTGAATCACCCTGAAACAGAGGGGGAACTCTGTCAGTATGTTTCGCGAGACACCCTTAAATCGTTGAAACATATATGAACCACTTCTTAAGACTTATTTATCGTTTGGTATTACCTTTTCTATTTTGTGAACCTTTTAATGTATATGTTTTCTTGTATACATTTTGGCTTTTTTTTCAGCAATAGAAATAAATAAAAATACATAAAATGAACTAATTAAACATATGTTTAATTTGTCAGAGTCTTATTTAACACTCAAAAATCAAAATAGGAAACTTTTATTTTGTACCCTCCCCCTTTTATCATTTTTTTAACTATCTGTAGTTTGGTGGAACAATTCATAGCACATTTGCCATTATTCAAACAAGAATATTGAACTTGTTTTTTTGGTTCCAGTCTGTTATACAATCGTACGGACTAAATTCTGACTTTAAACTCAGAATTTTGTTAAATTCCGACTTTAAACTCAGAATTTTGTAAAATTCCGACTTTAAACTGAGAATTTTGTTAAATTCTTACTTTAAACTCAGAATTTTATTAAATTCTGACTTTAAACGCAGAATTTAGTTAAATTCCGACTTTGAACTCAGAATTTTGTTAAATTCCGACTTTAAACTCAGTATTTTGTTAAATTCCGACTTTAAATTCAGAATTTTGTTAGATTCTGACTTTAAACTCGGAATTTAGCTAAATTCTGACTTTAAACTCAAAATTTAGTTAAATTCCGACTTTAAATTCAGAATTTTCTTAAATTCCGACTTTAAACTCAGTATTTTGTTAGATTCCGACTTTAAACTCAGAATTTTGTTAAATTCTGACTTTAAACTCGGAATTTAGCTAAATTCTGACTTTAAACTCAGAATTTAGTTAAATTCCGACTTTATACTCAGAATTTTGTTAAATTCTGACTTTGAACTCAGAATTTTGTTAAATTCCGACTTTAAACTCAGAATTTTGTTAAATTCCGACTTTAAACTCAGAATTTTGTTAGATTCTGACTTTAAACTCAGAATTTTGTTAAATTCTGACTTTAAACTCGGAATTTAGCTAAATTCTGACTTTAAACTCATAATTTAGTTAAATTCCCACTTTAAACTCAGAATTTTGTTAAATTCTGACTTTAAACTCAGAATTTTGTTAAATTCTGACTTTAAACTCGGAATTTAGCTAAATTCTGACTTTAAACTCATAATTTAGTTAAATTCCCACTTTAAACTCAGAATTTTGTTAAATTCTGACTTTAAACTCAGAATTTTGTTAAATTCTGACTTTAAATTCAGAATTTTGTTAAATTCAGAATTTTGTTAAATTCCGACTTTAAACTCAGAATTAAAAAATAAAAAAAATTGTGGCCCTTCTACGCTTCCGTACTAACTTTAGAAAAACAATGAAAAAAATCCATATATTCTAGAATGAAAAAATTATACCATTTTGTTGGGTTTTCAAGCAAAATAGTTGGCACGCACCTGTTGTATATGAAATTTGTACACAAAAACAGTAGCGGCTTTTCCGTAGGGTCATTTAGTCAATGACCCCCAAAAATATTTAAGAAAATAAATCATTCGTTTGACCGTCCCTCCTAATAGTTGTAATAAAACGCGAACCTTGGGAAAAGTTAAATACGCTACACTATTAGCCGGGCGCGGGCGGCGTTTCGAATGGTCTCGTTGCGTTCCTTAGGCATAATAAAATACGCTATACTAAGCTAGGCTGGGCAGTCCGAATTGCTCTGATTACCTTAAAGCTTGACGAAAGTACCCAAGGATTTCACAGCTACCGAGCGGCAGCCGAACGTGATAGCAAATGGAATATGAAATCGCGATTTGGGTCATCAGCCGGTCTCTTCTCATAATTCGATCGATCAGTCGGGGCATCACGTCGGCATGCGGAAGTTAAATTGTTCAGAGGTCACGCGGTTGATATTCTAACTCGATATTGTTTCGAACGTTTTTAATCGATTAAAATTGATTTATATACTGTTTTTTGTAATATATATTTTTTTTATTTTTATGATCCATGTGTGAGTTGGAGTATTGGAAATATACAGGAAATAAAATGTTGGTAGTGACTAGTGCAAAAAAATAAACAACTAAAAAGTGCTTACGAACTTAATTTGGCAAAAATAATCAATTTCAAGGTGGTCTCTGTTTGAGTTGTGACTGTAGATGAAATAAAATGTCGGTAGTGCAAAAAATTAAACAACTAAAGAGTGCTTACGAGCTTAATTTTGAGAAAATAACCGAATTCAAGGTAAGTGGTCGCAATTTGCCAGAACTTAGTATACGACAAACCATTAAAGACAAACATAAAGAGGTTCATCGAAACTTTTGCAAAAGTATGTACGATTTAGCTAACTGGATATGTGGTTGTGAAGTCTCTAACTCATTTTACTGTTATGTTTATTTGTTGTGTTCTAAGAACTCGTCGGACTCATTATGGTGCAAAACCGGTGTTAAAGACTTAAAACACTTAAAAGGACAAATAAAAAAACGTGCGTTTTCTGCAGATCACATAAATGTTCGGTAAACTATACTCCGGTCGGAAATGTAGACACAGTTTATAGAAAATCCCTTTGAGATTTTAATGAAAATGTATCCAAAAATCGTTATATTTTAAACAAAATTATAGATTGTGTAAAATTTTGTGAGGCATTCGAGCTGGCACTACATGGCCATGATGAAACGGCTTTGTCTGAAAATCCAGAGGTTTTTCGAGGGTTTAATTTTGTTGAAGAGTTGGCCCAAAATAGACTATCCGGTTTAGCAATGTTAAGTATCGAGAAATCGTTTATAAAAGGAATGTGCGTGCAATTTTAACGAACGTGTCATTCAGAATTTTTCCAATTCTAAAGAACGAAGAGTAGACCTGAACTTCAAGAGAATTTAAAGCTCAATTTAAAGATAAGATTTTGTATTTTAAGTATGCCTATTTTTAAATTTATTATTGACCTCCCAATATAATTTACCACGAGCCGCCATTGCACAAAAATAATGCAGTTGTTTACGAACTGTTATGGGAATGACACAATTTTACGGCAAGCTAAGGCTGAATTATCTATTTTAAAAATCAACATGATCTAAGGATGCGGAAAAACGATGTTTTAATTAGTAATACAGTATTGTCGAGTCGATAAATGTCTTCAAACAGCTTTTTACAACATAACACTAGAACTACTTACACTGATGTTCCTGTTTTGATGAGTCTGTTGTTCGACATAATTTTACACTTTTACTACACTTTTAGTTTTCTTGCTTCTTTTCAAATAACGAAAATAGATTTCTAAATCTCTAAACAATACCCGTTGAGTTTTATTTAAAGAAGATACATTTTTTATTTGTAGACTGATATAACACTGATTAAAATAAGAAGCATTATGTGGGTGCTAAAGGACACGGCAAAAATTAAACGTAATTTAAATTCCGTGAAACTTCCTTTGATATTTTAATATGTTGTTGTCATTCCTATAAGGACATTTTTTGCAATTGCACCATACCTCGCAAAGTACAGGGTGAGTCAGAAACTGAGATCAAAAAGTTGTATATTTGGAATTTACCAATTTTTGCATATACATATTTCGGACCTCGCAAACTGTTTATAAACCTATTTTAACATTCTTATCTTCCCTATGAGGAGAATTTTGTTGCTATTTGTTCCTCGCAAACTACACGGAGATAGACATCTAGGGCCCATACACGCCGGAAACGTAAGGGCTCGGGGGCGGTAACCCCCAGGTGTCATTGCACGGCTTCTAATAAAAATATTATAAAAATATTATACAGATATTAGTGCAACACAGAAAATTTCAGTTTTATGAGCTTACAAAAATAAAGTTAATATCAGCAACAGCGCAATGTACTAGCCGCTGTAGCGGTAGGTTTCCCGACATCGGTACTGTAATACCATAGTAGAAATAAACTAGTAGAGCCACTGTTGCAAATATTTTCCACCTACCGACGAAATTCGGCAGATTGTTGGCAGCATGGCAGCTTACTAAGCGCTTCAGTTGAGATTGGTCGTTTGAGCTGTGAGGTTTGAGCATTCCGTTCCAGATCATAGGCGGATTGGCGAAAATGAGTACGTTACTGTGTCCTGCTGTTGGGTGTCTCAACACGTCGAAAAATTGTTTATATTTTATTTTATGAATTATAGTTAGTTTAGATCTTCTAATCGGTACATTTCAAATAAAATATGTTTCTGTTTAATATTTTGAACAAATTCTTATTTTGACGTGTCACATAAACGTAACGTAAATGAAAAACAGAGAAGCTGAGTATTTTTGACCATATGGGTTATAAAAATAAAATGAAAATAGGGAGTATTTTAAAATCTGTATATCCAAAATTAATAAATTAAAAAAGCCTCAATTCTAATTTTTTATTTTTTCGGATATTCCACTCCTTTTAAAACTCCTACCAATTTCTGAATTGAAATGTTAAATAAATTGTACAACCTATATTTTATTTAAATGAAAAATTTAATGTGTCACATTTTAAATCTGTTTTTGGGTGCCCAAAACTCGTATTTTAATTAATTTTATATGCTTATTTGAATCAGAATTAAGGTCGTTGTACCTCTGAAAATATATGTTCGGGGGAAGCATTTAAAAACGTAACACGTCAAATTGTTCACAAAAAAAAACACTAACTTTAGATATAAGAGTGTGTATACCCAAAAGTCCGTAATAAGAAAATACTACATGATTTTACCCTAAAAATTATTTTTTGTCATTTTATGCCTTTTTTAAATCCTATCTATTTTGGAAGATCCTCACGGAAAAATATACTAAAGTGGAAAATATTTCTCTTTAAAAATATATAATCCCTATATCAGTATAAAAAATATCAGACATACACAATATCCGCTAACGTGGCCAGACTTTAAAAAAAATAAAAAATGCCGAAAGACACAAGGGCGGGGTGGCATCGAAAATAATTTAGTTTATTTTCGATGGCGATGGTCTTTCCGGGCTGCCGACGAAAGATAACAAAAAAAACAATAGGAATAGCGTTTCTGTGTGTGTATGAACAAAAAATTATTGGCGGCTTAAAAGAGAAGCCGTCAATAATTATATCTTTGTTGTTAAAAATATCTTCTCTTGTTATTTTCTTATCAACCTCTAGAGTTGTGAAGCCACTGAAGCCAATATAATAGGTGTTTTATTATTTCAGTATTTTCGTTTACTTTGCTGTAATTTTTCTGTTTATCTATTTACCAGTGTGTCAATTAATAATGGTGCAATTTTTCGGTTGTGTTATTTTACATTTATTAAATACAGTATAAGTAATAGTAAAAGTATAACTATTGCATTTTTTTTTACTTTGATAAAATATTTGGTATTTGGCTATTGCACTAATAAAATAATAATTCCCTAAAACTTCCTTATTTACTATATATTAGTTGACAGCTTAAGGAAACTTCTTTTACCATTGCACTATACCTCTTAAACTACTAATAAGTAAGAAATCGAATGTTAAACATGTCATACTTTAAGAGTTAATGTTGATAAACTTATTTGGAGCAAAAAGAGGTTTTTATATTTTAATTTTTTATAATTAATAATTTACTATAACTTTTAGAGACATCTATATATTTAAAACACTAAGCCGGATTTTTCAGCAAGTTCGTGAGACTTGTACTACATCAATTTACATGCTTTTTTGATCGTCTGCAATGCGTATTATTTCTATAAAACTAACATGTATTCAATAACATTTCTGGACGATGTGGTGAATGCGCCCCATATTCTGATAATTCCGCTAGAAACTCATCGCGCCATCTAATGGAAAAGGCAGAACAAGGTCTGCCGGGCCAGCTAGCTATTCTACATATTGAAAACACTTCGCCAAATTTGTCATCAAGTTCGTGAGAGAGTTGTACTGCACCAATTTACATGATTTTTTTTAAATGATCGTCTGGTTACCGAGACCTTTCAGTTCTATTTTTTGTATTGTTTTATTGCGATTTTTTCTATGAAATCAATATGTTTTCCTTTAATAACATTTCTGGACGATGTGGTGAATGCGCCCCATATAATTCCACTGGAAACTCATCTCGCCATCTAACGGAAAAGGCAGAACAAGGTCTGTCGGGCCAGCTACTTTTTATTAAACTTCATGTTGGGTGAATCAGTAATTTAGAGACAAGTTCCTTCTGTTTATTTGAACTCAGATTACCTATCTATCCAGAGAAAAAACATTTTCGATATGTCTTTAGATAATACGGTTTTCCACAAATTTTGTTGATTCTTAGTCCTTCACGGACAATGTGTTTTCATTCCGGGTATACATCCGTTCCTTTTTCTGAAAAGAACAGTTTTGTTGACGTTTCGCCAAAATCACATTTGGCATTTTCGAAGCTTTCTTTCTCGCGTCCGAATAGAGACTGAAGGTGGTGACTGCGACGCTTCACCCAGGGCCGAAGGTTATGTCTGGGCGGTCGTTGGTCGTTATTTATGTTTTCCGGATGGTGCTGTTGTTGTTGCGCTTGATTTTTTGTGATTTTAGTTTTGTCGATTATTATCTTCTATACTGTTGGTAACTTTAATGATTCGTCCCTTTATTCAAATCATCTTGTTTTTCAATTTCTATGGCTTCTCGGATTATTCTGGTGTTATAATGTTCTATATTGGCATCTCCCTACACCCATCGAAATATATTTTGTGGCCGGTTTCTTGATGATGTAGGAATAGAGCTGAAGTTGTTTGTTTGTTTTTGATGCTGAGTTTATGCTGTTCTACTGTTGCTGATATTCGCCTGTTAGTTTGCCCCACGTACATCTTTTCACAGTCCTGGCATGGAATGCTGTATACTCCGAGCTTTTCCAGTTTGCCTTTATCTTTTGGGTTTCCAAATATTACCTACAGTTGTTTGTGGCATGTGTATTATTTGTATGTTATGTTTCCTAAGAATCCTTCCGATTCTGTCTGCTGTACCTTTTACATATGGCAAGACTACTTCTTACTTTCCCGGTTCATAATTTTTGTTGTTCGTTGTTCGGGAAACCGGTGCATTAATAGCTTTCTCTATGGTGCGAGTTGTGTAGCCATTGTTCTTTAAAGCACTAGATATTATATTAAGTTCGTTTTGTCTCATCTGTGTTTCAATTAATCGCACGGATCTAGATATAAGAGTATTGGCCACACCTTGAATTTGTGCTGGATGTGATGTGATCTTACATTTAAATATCTGTCTGTATGTGTTAGTTTTCTATATACGTATTCGAAATGTCCGTTATGCAGTTTTGTCACCAGAACATCTAAAAATTGAAATTTGTTGTTTTCCTCTAACTCTAGAGTAAATTATATTATAGGGTGGATTGAATTTACGTGAGTCAGAAATTTCTCGAGCTCTGTGTGACCATGTTGCCATATAATAAATATTTTATCCATATAACGAATCCATAATTTGGGCTTTAAACTTGCTTTCTCAAGAGCTTCAATCTCGAAGTACATCATAAATAAATTCGCGACTACTGCTGATAGCGAGGACCCCATTGGTGCACCATTTATTTGTTTATACATTTGCCCGTTGAATGAAAAATAAGTATTTTTAAAGCAATGCTCCCAGAGTTGTGTTATATATGCCTGGATATTCTCGTTCATAGCAATCCTGTCCAGTGCTTCGTCGGTGGAAATACTGGGATTTGACATCTAGGCTTGCTATCATATCGTCTTTTTCAAGAACTGTGTTTCTTATAATTAGTAAGGAGTAAAATGTTTACAAATGAATCGGCATTTTCGACAGCTGGTTGCATAATTTCAGCTAGATATTTATATTTACAACAATAGATCTGATGGGCGCCCCTGGTTTGTGTATTTTTGGTAAATCATAGAGTTTAGGACATCTGCTCGACTTTTCCCGTGGTATGATTGTTTGTTGAATTTCGGGGTTTATTGGTGAACTTTTCAAATTTTATAAATTTTGCGTGTATTTCAAAAAATCGAAAAAACATTCGATTACACTTCTAAACCAGTTCATCGTTTTTTTTTTGTTAAATTATTTACTATCAAAAAAATCCGTAAAGTTACCTTTATTAAGAACTTCCCTCGTGCAGAATTCCACTACGTACATATAGCACAGTCGTTACAGGGCTGTCGGCTAGAGTAAACTCGTTACAATAATGAAATTGTTATTTTTCTTTAGCTCAACTTGTTTGTTTTTGAGATATCGACATAAAAACTAACTGGGAGTTATTCGGGACTGGGGAATACGACTACATTTTATCTTTCTAATGTTAATATGTAGAGGACGCTTGTTACACCCTATACATCGCTATTTCATGCCATAACTTTCTTGTTAATACCGTTTCATTATTTTTAATTGAAAATTGTGATAGGTTGATGATTTCTAAGAAAAAACTATATACTACATTTAATTCGATTAAACAAACCATTTTCGAAAATTTGCATTTTAATTTTAATAACGAATTTTGGCAATAGTTGCTCCCGTGTCCGGATTTCTTGGGTATACACTAAAAATTTAATATAACCTCAAAAGAATAGATCCAAAGGATTAAGATCCCGACTACGTGGCGGCCATGGAAGTTCACTGCCACGACCAAACCATCTGTGAGGCAACCATTCATCTAAAAATTGCGAATCGCAAATGGATAATGCGGGGAGCACCATCGTGCATACACCATGCATATGTTTTGTCGTAAATTTGGAGGAACATCATCGAGTAGATTCGGCAAATCATTTTGTAGAAACTGCAAGTACTGGTTACGATTTAGCCTTGCGGCATCTCAAAAAGTCTTATAATACAGTCAGCAATTATGCCACACCAAATATTGGTAGAACATTCCTGATGAAAATGCCGTTATTGGTTAAGTGTGGATTTTCCAGTTCCCACATATGGTTATTTCGTCAATTAAATATACCTCGTCCGGTCAAGGTCGCCTTGTCCGTGAAAATAATTCTATTGATAATAGTTGGATCCTGATTGCAACAATCAAGCAGAAATTGACAAAACTAAAGCCTGGCAGGTAAATTGGTTGGTAGTAGGTGTTGAATTGAAATGATATGGGAGTAGTTTTCAGTATGTAACACTTGTAAAACCTAGGTTCTTTTTACATGAGTAGCCAAATGTCTTGTACCTGGATTTTCACCTACTCGCACTAAAATCTCTTCCTCTGGTTCTACAGATATAGCTTTAGGACTCCCAACATGACTCTGAGGATGAAAAGACCCTATTTCGCCTAGTTGACCTTAAAATATTTATCTTTACTTCTTGTCTCACAGTACTCCTGTGGTTGTATTTTATACTGACGGGATTATACCAAGTCAGTACAAAAAATAAAAAAAGGAAATGGAAAAAAAAACAACTATTGAGTATTAAGAAATGATCTAACTATGCTACATGTTTTCAAAATGACCGATTTCTGGATGTTCCTGTGAATGTCTGTATTAAGTCCTAATTGAGCCAAATGCGGTGTAAACGTTGTTGGGGTGAGACCTGTTACTAATATGACGAGAGGAACAATGATGACTCTTTCCTGTTTCCACAGCCTTTTTACTTCCATTGCCAAGTCCGTGTATTATCTTCTCACTGTATTTCGCTTGGATGTTCTCATCGTTGGGGACAGCCATGTCAATTAAATTTTATCTTATTATTATTATTATTATTATTATTATGAAAGATGACAACCTGATCTCTGCAGTTTTCACCAGATCATGTGAATTATCATTTTGCACTAAACTAGTTAATGTTTTTTGCCGCACTACGCTTCTCGCAGACAAAATATATTATCTGTTTTTTTTTCACGTCGCCTAATCTCCTGTTAAACTGCCGCAATCAGCACTGTTTTGCTTCTTTGTATCCATTTTAATTTTCCTTCCCACTGGTCATTATATTTTGACCGGCATCTCTGTTTCACTTTGGTTAATGTTTTGCAGTCGTGGCCTAAAGATTTGTTCGCTCGATTTTCATTACTGAGGTTTTGATCGGATGATGAAACATTTGCCACGGAATTACATGAACTGGAACTTAACTTTAGAAAAAGAACGTCTGTTATTTATAAACCTACGAAAAATACAATTAAATTATGATACATTTAAACAAGTACATTACTAGTATTAGTACTTACCCCATATTAAATATAAGATTTAGTAGTTCACATCTTTTTAAAAACTGTTATTTAACTTCATCTACATGTTACATATATGTTTGGGTCAAATCTTGCTGCAAGTAACTTTTGAACCAGTTCCCGTTATCGGAATTGACTGAAATTTGGTATACATACATAAACCCGATGACAATACAATAATATGGTACCTGGTCGTTAAGATATATATACATATATATATATATATATATATATATATATATATATATATATATATATATATATATACAGGGTGCGTAAAAAATAATGCTAAGTATAAAACAGTTCCCGTTGTCGAAATTGACTGAGATTTGGTATACATACATAAATCCGATGACAATACAATATTATGATGTCCAATTTCCAATGTCTAATAAAGGCTACGCAAAATATAATGCTAAAAAGTACAAAACAGTTCCCGTTATCTGAATTGATTGAGATTTGGTACACATACATAAACTCAATGACAAAACAATATTGAATCGTGAATATCTTATAGAGGGTGCTTAAAAATAAATGCTAAAAAAAATAAATGTGAAAGCAAAAATTAAAAAAAAACTGTTATTTATAAACTATTGAGCTGAAAATAAAAAATAATTAAACTTACATAAACACAAAATTTTTCAAAATTTGAATATTTTCTTAAAAGCTTGAGGCTTGAAATAAAGCCTTTTTTCAATTTTTCAGTTCAATAGCTTATAAATAAAAGCTTTTTTATATTAATTATTTTATTATAACCTTATATGGCAGGCTGCAGGGTACAAATTTTAACTAAAAAGCCATCTTCAGCAAATCATTAGTCATGGTAAAGCACAACGAATTTTATTGTTACGATTGAGAAAGATATTAATTAAGAATTATTAGATAAGAAGTTTCAAGGTTCCTAGGTGAAGAAAAACATGTTTTGTTCAGTTGCACTGTCTGTCTGTTCACGGCATAGCTAAAAAACTACTTGTCGAACTGACTTCAAATCTTAATTTATGTCATATGGTAAAATTTGAGTAAAAATTCACTATGGCGGAACAAAATGGCGGCTTAATTATATGTTTAAAAAATCAGTATAAAAAAACTATATATATATATATATATATATATATATATATATATATATATATATATATCATATATATATAAATATCAGTACTTTCTTGGGATTAGGTTCGTGGATTGAACAAAGAAACTGTAATTGACGTTTCGCCTGTCCATTTCAGGCTTTTTCAAAATATTTAATTCTGCACATCTAAAAATTAAATACAAAAAGTGTATTTATGTAAGTTAATAAATAAAAACAATTACGTATAACGGCACGCACTAAAGTTATTAAAACATTTATTTAAAATAGTACAGTACATACCTTGAGAAAGATGTTCTTTTACCTTGCTTGGCGGTGTGGAGGTAAGTGATACACTGGTTAATGAATTCTATTGTTTTTTTTTTATATATATCCTTTAGTTTTTTTGATTATATTTACCATGTAGAACTATTTGTGGATACGGGTTGTTTTAAAAGTATTTGTGTGAGTCTGACAGTATACAGTATGTATTTATGATTAATGGAAAATAGTTTATAACAATTGAATTAAATTAGATTGTGATATATTTGGCTGAGATTGTCAATGTCTTTCCGATCGTTTACTGTATTTTTTTCTTTTTTTATCTCGACCATTTCTTTGAATGTCAGTTTATGGTAATGTTGTTCTTTTGATAAGACCGTTGTACCCGAAAAATCAAATTCATGTTTCATGTCTCTTTCATGTTTATGTAGTGCTGTGGAAGCATTTTTTGTATATTTATGCCCATTTAGTCTATTTGATAGGTATTGTGTGGTCATGCCTATATATTTTTTGGGGCAGTTTAGGCAGGGAATGCTGTAAACTACGTTTGATTGTTTTTTAATTGGTGTCTGACTTTTTAGTGGTGTATATAAAGATTTAAGGGTATTGTTAGATTTGTGGCATACGGTTATGTCGTGTTTACCGAGAATGTGTTTAATCTTTTCAGAAAGACCTCCAGTGTAGGCAAAGATATGTATGTAGTTGTTTTATTGTTGTCATGATTATTTACAATATGTTTTGTGGCATTGTATAATTTTTGGGTTCTTCGCTTTATAATTCGTTCGATGGCTTTTAATGGGAAACGATTTTTTAAGAGAGTATTTTTAACTTTATTTAGAATGTCAACTGGGTATATAGGTGATGTTAGTGTTAGTGCACGGTCAACTAATCCTATCATCACGGAGTTTTTTTGACATTTTGGGTGACTGGAATTATAATTAAGGTAGCGGGAGGACCAGGTTTTTTTGGTGTACCACTTAGTTTTAATGCCATTTGTTTTGTGGTCTCTTATTAATGTTAAATCCAAAAAGTTTATAGCACCATCATTTTCTATTTCGGAAGTAAACTGCAATTTTGGATGAAAATTGTTAAAGAGGGAGATAATTTCCGTTGTTTTAGTTTTTGGTATGGCTAATAAACAATCATCCACGTACCTTTTAAAAAATAATATTGGTACATTGGCTTTTTGTAACACTGTTTCTTCTAGATATTCCATTACTATTTGGGCTGCGGTGGAAGAGATGGGTGGACCCATTGCAGATCCGTCAAGTTGTTGGTAGTAATCATCTTTATATTGGAAATAGTTGTTCGAAAGAATGAGATCTATCCCTTCTATGAATTCTCTGCAAGTGAGTGTTGTGTGATTCTTTATCTGATTCCATTTTTCTTTAATGATCTGTTTTAAAAGTTTATATTTATATATACATATATATATATATATATATATATATATATATATATATATATATATATACATATATATATATATATATATATATATATATATATATATATATATATATATATATATATATATATATATATATATATATATATATATATATATATATATATATATATATATATATATATATATATATATATAGTGAATTTTTACTCAAATTTTACCATATGACATAAATTAAGATTTGAAGTCAGTCCGACAAGTAGTTTTTTAGCTATGCCGTGAACAGACAGACAGTGCAACTGAACAAAACATGTTTTTCTTCACCTAGGAACCTTGAAACGTGAAGATCTGAAAAATCTCGGAGGGTGATTTTTGTCACGACTACAATACTTTCCGCAGGAAAGAAAAACTTTAAAAAATAAAACTTTGCCACCCTTTATCTTGAAAAATATGCACAAAATTGTATATGAAATTTTATACTTAAAATTAATGAAGGAATCACATTCATATATTCGATATTTATTTCTGAATCACCCTCTATAAATTGCCCTTCAACGACGATAAAATAAGGAATGACTCATGCATGAAATAGATTAAAGATCTAAGGGCAATTTTGTATTCTAACTAAAAATGGAATTACAAACGTATTTTTCACATAACATTTTCCATCTGAGACGCGTCCGTATGTAAACCTTATCCGTGGATATACTCTGTATATGATGTGCTCTCATTCCGGGCGTATATTCGTTCACTACTCTTGCTCTGAAAAAACAATTTCAGTTTCAATTTTCAACAAAATCGCATTTGACATTTTCTGTTCCGCTTTCGAGTGGAATTGGATGTTTCCGTTGAAACCGAATGTTGATCGAAAGTTGAAGTCATCTAGTCGACTACAAAAAGTTAAGATGAAAAATTCAAGTCATTTTCAGTTTAACCGTTGGGAAGATATAGGAACTGGCCCAAAATGACAATTTGAGACGCCATTTTTAGTTGAATAGGAAATGATAGATAAAATGTGTTTACAATGTGCCACTGAAGTAAAAAAAATAGTATGCTTTGAAAAAGTATACGTCATAGGGGAAAGTGGAGTCCATTGACACATAGGGCACTATGATAATGTCATCAATCACAGAAATTGATGAATAAGAGCTATCGCTTCTCGTCATCGCAGATGGTGGTTACAATCCTGAATCACCCCATAAAACCTTAGCGACGTTACTACTCTAACTTTGTTAAAACAATAATACATGTGAATTCGTGATCTTAAAGTTGTTTATTTCGTTCAGTTTTGTGCTCTCATGCATAAAATATAAATTCATTGTGATTATTATATTTATGCGTTTTTTATTTTTTCAGGTAAATTTGAATAAGATTACGGTTATGATCTCTTTTATTTAAGATTATTTCATTTTCTTAATAAAAGTAATATCTAGGATTGGGAACCCTACGGAGTTATCCGTAGTTTTACGGATTTTGAAGGCTTTCTCGGATATATTTTTTTGAATTTACGAATTTTTGCGAACCTATCAATTAACGTAATAAGTTGGTTTAATTATTATAAACTATACATGGCCAAATCTGACTGTCTGTTTTCTGTCAAACCATCTTTCAGTTTCAGTTGCCAATGTGATATATCTTTCTCAATCATAACAATAAACTTCGTTGTGCCTTACCATGACTAATGATTTGCTGAAGATGGCTTTTTAGTTAAAATTTTTACCCTGCAGCCTACCATATAAGGTTATAATAAAATAATTAATAAAAAAAAGCTTTTATTTATAAGCTATTGAACCGAAAAATTGAAAAAAGGCGTTATTTCAAGCCTCAAGCTTTTAAGAAAATATTCAAATTTGGAAGAATTTTGTGTTTATGTAAGTTTAATTATTTTTTATTTTCGGCTCAATAGTTTATAAATAAAAGTTTTTTTTTTAATTTTTTTTTTACATTTATTTTATTTTGTCCTTTTTAGCATTATTTTTTATATAAGATATTCACGATTGGACGCCATAATATTGTATTGTCATTGAGTTTATGTATGTGTGCCAAATCTCAATCAATTCAGATTAACTGTTTTGTACCAAATTTCAGTTAATTACGATAATGTAAACTGTTTTGTACTGTTTAGCATTATTTTTACGAATCCTGTATAAGACATTTACGATGGGACACCATGATATTGTATTGTCACCGGGTTTATATATGTATACCAAATCTCAGTCAATATATACATATATATATATATATATATATATATATATATATATATATATAAATAGTCAAAATTCGTTTTTTGTTCGAGTTGACCATGGCTGCGGAGGCCATTTGCTTTGAAAAACAATTGCCATTCACTCAGCTAGAGAATTCTGACAAGGTAAATTCGCATTAAGTGTATTTCTATTTTTTATTAATCTGTGCTCCCAAACAGCTAGACGGAGATTCACTTAGTGTGCACCGTCTGAAATGCCTTTCATTGGTGCATTAATTACTGACGACGGCGACGTCAGATTAAAAATGATAATGATAACATCAAGCCGTAAACATTCTACGAGAAATAAATGTATGTACTAAAAAACGATTTTTTATTTACTTTCAAAACTAAACCTGATAACAATGAAGACGTTAAGAAAACTGAATTAAACCTAATAATCTCTAAACGATGTTCTTTACACTTATTACTAATCTACTTGCCTATAAAAGTTTTGAAAAAGCCGACCAAAATCTAAATGCAGGGATGCATTGCCCTTAAAAAGTTGCCTCAATAATGTTTTGGCAGATTTTGAAAATATTATGAAGTAAAAAAAATACAGCACTTCTTCCAAAATGCAAGCTTTTAGTTTTTTCAACATATCTCAAAAACGAAAAAAGATAGAGCCGTCATCAAACCGGCATTGAATTTACAATTGAATGGCCTACAACTTTTGATTTGACCATCTTTCTATCACTTGTAGTTTCCAAGATCCCAATACATTCTCTTCCAATTTGTGACACATTATATATTCTACATTTTCAAAGATAAATTAATGAAAATTGATACACGTAATGCCTTTTATAGCATCATAAAACAGCTTGATTTGCAATCTACAAGGCGCTTATTTTTCCATTCTCTTAGGAATCTTTTTGGCCTCTTTTTACTTTCGTCGTAAAAGGGAAGTATGGTAATCGTGAAAAAATCACACTCCGAGATTTTTTCGGATCTTCACGTTTCAGGGTCCCTAGATGATGAAAAACGTTTTCTCAATTCCGTCTGCCTGTCTGTCTGTTCGCTGCTTAGCTAAAAAACTACTTACCCGGTTGACTTCAAATTTTGGTCAAAAATTAAGGGTCATATGGCGATGACTTGGTAACATTTTGGTAAAAATAAAAATTTTGTCGAAACCAAATGGCGCCCTAGTGAAATGTTAAAAAAATATTATTGAAAAGCTACTTATCCAATTTTTCTCAAATTTCGCAAAAACATCAAGTATTATGTTGGAGGCAACTGGTAATATTTTGATATGAATCCAAGATGGCGGGGCAAAATGGCGGCTAAATAAAATATTTAAAAATACAGCCTGAAAAACTGCTTAATGATTTGATTTCAAATTGTGTGCCATAACCAATTGTGGTATAGGGATCAACTAATAAAATTGTGGTACTAATTCAAGATGGCCGTCCAATAAAATGTTGGAAATCGTGAAAAAATTTTTTACACATCTTTACGTTTTAGCGTCCCTAGATGCCAAAAAATATGTTTTATCAATTGGGTGGGTCTGTCTATCAGTTCGCGACATAGCTTAAACACTACTTACCCAATTGACTCCAAATTTTCGTATGGGTATGACGTCTGTAGGTATGTCTGTCTGTCTGACAGTCTTTCGAGGCGTAGCTAAAAACTACTTAAGCGATTGACTCCAAATTTTGGTCAAAAATTAAGGGTCATATGGGGATGACCTGGTAATATTTTGGTAAATATGCAATATGATGTGCATCCCTTTTAAATCAAAATGGCGGCCTAGCGAAATGTTAAAAAAAATATTGTTAAAAAACTACTTAACCAATTTATCCCAAATTTTACAAAAACATCAAGAATTATGTTGGAATCAACTGGTAACATTTTGGAACGAATCCAAGATAGCGGAACAAAATGGCAGCTTAATAAAATATTTAATAATTCAGCCCCTGGAAACACTGCTTAATAGTTTGATTTCAAATTGTGTGCCATAAGTAATTGTGCTATAGAGATCAACTAGTAAAATTGTGGTACTAATTCAAGATGGCCGAATAAAATGGCGGCCCAATAAAATGTTTGAATTCGTGAAAAAATCACCGTCTCAGGTTTTACATATCTTCACGTTTTAGCGTCCCTAGGTACCAAAAAACATGTTTTATCAATTCTGCCGGCCCGTCTGTCGGTCTGTCTGTCAGCCTGTCAGTTCGCGGCATAAAAACTAATCCGATAAGTTTCAAATTTTGACCAAAAATTAAGAGTCATATCGGGATGATATGGTAATATTTTGATAAAAATCCAGTATGGCAAAACGAAATGGCGGCCTAGTGAAATGTTTAAAAAAATTATTATGAAAAAACTCCTTATTCAATTTTTGTATACAAATCTGGTATTATGTTGGAATCAACTGGTAAAACTTTGGTATGAATTCAAGATGGCGGAACAAAATGGCGGTTTAATAAAATATTTAAAAATTCAGCCTGAAAAAACTACTTAATGGATTGATTCCAAATTGTATGTCATAACTAATTGTGGTATAGGGATCAACTGGTAAAACTGTGTTACTAATTCAAGATGGCGGAACAAAATGGCGGCCAAATAAAATTTTTGTAATCGTGGAAAAATCACCCTTTCAGGTTTTACATATCTTCACGTTTTAGGCCCCTAGATCCCAAAAAAACATGTTTTATCATTTCTGTCGTTCTGTCTGTCTATCTGTCTATCAGTTCGCGACATAGCTTAAACACTACTTACCCAATTGACTTCAAGTTTTCATATGGGCATGACGTGGTAATATTTTGGTAAAAATCCAATATGGCGGAACATATTAAAATAATTTTGTTAGAGTGGTGTGTATTATTTAGGATTAAGATCTATTATAAAAAAACAAGTCTTTTTTAAATTGTCGACGTTTCGCAGCATTATTGTTGCAGCCTCAGAACATATATGTATATAGGTCCTATATCCTGCATGAAACCCATATTATCAGTCTTTACCTACTCCGGTGGTCCGCATATATTTCCCAGATTTAAGGTTTTAAAAGGTTTTCGCTAACATTCCTCTTGTTGTTATGTTAGAGTGGTGTATTATTTGGTGTTAGGAAAGGAAAAGTAAAGGAAATTTACCGATTTTTTGATATGCAGTATTGTTTAAAAGCACTCTTCCTTTCATATGAAATTTCAGTACAAAAACCTTTAAATATGAATCAAATATAAAATTCTAGATATTAAGCTTGTTTTCCTATCTCTATTCTTCTAAATAGCTTCCAAAAAAGTGCAAGAGAGAAGAATGTTTCTAATTAGAATCTGAAATCTGAAGCCAATTGTGCCAGTGTCGTCACATAAAAAAGTTTGGGGTGCTAAAAAGGATCGTTACTTTAAAAACTGATCACCACATGTAGATTACTTAGATACTTTTATAGATACTACTAGAAGTAATATTTGTTTCAATTTTCATTCAATAAAATATTCAATACCTTATTTGAAAATAGATATGATTTATTCCAAAGGAAATGCCCTGTAGGATTTTCTATATATAAGTAAAATAATGCTTAAATATAGGAAAAATATAAGAAAAAGTAAGCATCCCTTTTAAATCATCCGAACCTTAACTATGTTTCTAATTTATAACTCTTAAATTTATATTTTATTATAAGCGAAGAAAAACAAATTTTGAAAAAAAGAATGTAAATGTACAATACAAACAAAATATAATCTGACGAATACTCACAAGGTACACCATACTAAAATAAAGCGTAACTAATTCACCACTTATTGTAAACTTTCACATTGTAGAAAAAAAAAACATTTTTGCGAGTCTAATATTGAAAATGTCTTGTGTATTATTAGTCTTAAAGATAAGGTTAGAATATAAATGCAGCGATTCAGCTATTCTATTGATCACCACATAATTTGGCACAAGATTCATTGCGGTACATTTTCTTGGCCAAGTTCTAGATGATAAATAATTGCGGGTTTCCACATCATAATGTAAAACTGTGTACTTACCGGTGTATTAGAGAATGGTGCTTCGGTATTTTTCTAGTATACTTGTTTATCAACATCCTTAAATGTTGATTTATTCGAATGCCCTGTTTATATTAATTTGAAACGACCAACTCGACACTGGACATTTTTAGGATGTTAGGACCTTGAAATCTAATTAAAATAGAGTAATATCACAAGGCTCGCTAGAACAGCTTTAGTAGCAATTCCAGCGAAGGTTTATTCTGCCACTATCATGCAGTGGACATTTTAAAAGCCCTCTCTGTCTTTCCCGTTTCGATGTCCTTTAAGCCACCCCAAGTTTAGGGATTGATCAATAACAGACTATTTTGAGGTGACTTGATCTTTATTGCTAGTTTCGAAAGTGGTAGAAAGATGGCGACTTGTACTTTTTTGCGGGATATTGATTTGACCATGTTACCAGGTTGGGCCAATAAAAGGCAGATAACTGTGAAAATTCATTTAAAAGATCGAAGATAGTGCGCACTTCGCGCGATAGGTGGAATGTCATACTCTGTCGCCGCACAGTGCGCGATTTTATAAATCGAGCCGGACAATAGTTTTTTGTAAAGCCGGCGTCAGATGATTAAAGTAGCTGTCTAAATGGTACTATCATAATAGCGCCTCACATGTACAGGGTGGCCCGTTTATTATGGGACGATACCGTATCTCAGGACCTGTAAGGGATAGCTAGAAATATATATTACAAACGTTTTTTGGGTTCTTTTAAACTTTTAAAATATCGTGTTTTTTATATACAGGGTGTTTGGTTTTTCGTGGTCAAGTGTCAGCTTCTTATATTTTAAATGAAACACCCTATATATTATCGTATTTTTTAATTCCTCGAAAAATTCTAGATATATTTCATCCTATACCTAAGTTTACCTGTTTTTGACATATTTTCAATTTTATGCAAAAAAGGACTTTTGCAGGTCTAAATATATCGATCATCTTCTCCTATTGAAAGCGTTTACTAATTAATTGGGGTTGGTTTCCTTGTGGAAGAGGACCTACTTTAGTGGTTCATGTTGATATTTTTATAATAAATAAATAAATACAGGGTGACCAAAAACTAATATTAAAAATTTAATTAGAAAAGTTCGTTAAAAATCATTTTTTTGAAGTGGAGACCCCTTATTTTAATAATATTATCTACTCTAAAAATTTTCGAAATATTGGCAATTAAATATTTTTCTATTGTTCTTTTAAGTTTTGTTATTAGCTGGCCATGAAAACGAGGCGAGGCGAAAAAAAAACAGTTGAACGCTACAGAAATTTCACAATTGGGCTTTTTGCGAGTTTGGAAATCAATGTTTGACAGTTTTTTTTGCCGCCTAACCTAGTCCCTCTTTATTATTACTATTATTTTGCTTTATTTTTAATAATATGCTAAAGTTATACAATGTATACCCCAGAAGAAAGAGCCGATATGCTGGAACGTTATTTATCGAGCAATAAAAGCCCAGTGTTGAAGCTAAGAAGTTATGTTACCAAATTCCTTCTAAGACTAAGACGACATCCAGAAAAAAAGATTTTTAATAGAGTTTACCAATGTTTTCAAAGAAATCAAAATCAACTTGACATCTTACTGCATTTTGAAGGATCTCCTGAAACTTCCACCCGAAAGGCAGCTCTGGACTTAAATTTTAAAAGAACAATTATGCAAACTTCTTTAGAATTAAATGGATAGAAGCCTTATAAATATTTACCTGTTGAAAGTTTAAAAGGAGGAGATTATAACAGAAGATTTGAGTTTTGCAGTATTTTAATAAATAGACATTTTATAAATTTAAATATAATAATCAAATAACGATTTTAAATAATCCTATTTATTGAGATCTACAGACAACGTTTACAAATCAAAAGAGAATTGTTATAAAATAGAAAATATATCTTTATGTTCTAGAGACACACTGAACAAAAACGAACCCTGTATACCTCAAACAATTAATTTGACAAACCATTGTCCACTAATACCAATTAAATAAACTTCGATAACACAACTGGAGGACAACTAACTCGTAATTATACCTGCATCTAAAGAAAGTATATATTTTCAATGTCCTAATCAACATGGCGTTGAAACAATTAACAAAGTATCCTTAATATTGCCTTCAGATTGCAAAGTAAAAATCCAAAATAATATTTACGATTCTCAAAAGCTAGAAACAATTAGTTTAAGACTAAAACTCCTATCAATAAATATTGATGAAAAACTAATCCAAGATATTGAACCCTTAGAATTAAAAGAAATAAATCTTGATAAAATTAATGGAGATTTAGAGAATGCTAAAAAATTAATAATTCACCCTCTAAAACAAATTGACTTTGTAAGCTCTGGAGTTTCAATTACCCTAATAATTATTATTGTTGTAATATGTATAATCATCATAAATTTCTTGTATTGTAAAAAGGAAAAATCTACAGAAAATGTAAAAGTGAACATAAAATTAGAACCTCTCGAAAATCGAGTTTGATTTTCTCAAACTTAAGGAAGGAGGAATTATATGGCCACTTCCAATGACTCATTTAGAATTAAGGATTGTATTACATATTAATCATCCGTTTCTGCTAATTCAGCACTATTATTACATAAATATGGAAGAGCAAACAAACATAATTTAGTCATTAAAGAGCTATAGTTCGGTTAACATACGTTGTAATTTCGTGTTGTAAAAAATAAACTGTTTTAAAAACAGGTGTTACAAGTTTTTATGTAAAATTGAATAATAAACAAATTATAGCTTATTTACCTTTTTTTTGTTCGATTTCTTAGATCCAAATGTACAAAGGACCAGCTTGAAAACACTCACTCAAGTTGAGGAGAGGAGACTGGATATTTCAAAATTTTCTAAGCTAAAGCTGCTAGCAACCCTCACGATTTAGACGGGAGTCTCCCGCTTTTTATGTATGTCTCTCGCTCCTCGCCTAATGGCTCAAAACTCCCGCTTTTTAGGAGAAATAAATATTAGTTGTTACAATGAATGAAGAAGAATTATAATTCAATTTCGTCCAACAACCAAATAAACCTTGATGAAAACATACACCTGGGTGACTGCACTTCACAACTGTCTAGGCTAGGCTGTGTTCGATCCAATAACAAGCAGGGGACCTTTTTTTTTTCTTCAAAAATGTATTTTTGGAAGTCGTTACCCTTTCTCCCGAAGGAAGGAAAGTAGCCTCAAGCTTTTGCTTTCTGCACATGTTACTTTTTTAGAAGAAAACTTTTAAAAAATCTCCTGTTTTTTATTAAATACATTAATAACTAATAAAGGTTTAACAATGGGGAATTATGCAAATCTACCTGATTGTTAGCCAAGACGTTTTAAATTTATTTATTTTCATACTTTCCAGACAATTGAGTTTCATTGATTATATTTCACAATGAAGAATTTTAAAATTGTTTAGTAGATGAGTTGCATAATGTGATCAGTAAACTGATTTTTAGCCCATTTCTAGAAAGGTGTTTTTTGGTACTCAATTTACCGATATGGGTCATAGTTTTAAAAGTGCTGTAGTTGGGGTTTTTAACTGATGGAAAAACTAAATTGATTGCTTCCTTATAAGATTTTTTGGCGATTATTTTATCTACAATATCTGCTTTGTATCCGTTGGTAATTGCTTTCTGTTTAATTAAATTTAGCTCTTTGTTGTAATTTTCATGTTTCATCACGTTTAGAAGTCTGTGAAAAAAGGAGTTAAAAGCTGACATTTTTTGTGAATAAGGATGACATGAACTATTATGAATAACAATATCTGTGTGTGACGGTTTATGATAGATAGAGAAATCATATTTTCCGTTTTTTATGTGTTATTATTAGATCAAGAAAATTAATAGATTTATTTTCTTCTATTTCTGCGGTAAACTTAATTGTCGGATGTAAATTATTTATAAACTTTCGGAATTGATTTAATTGTCGTTCTGTACCTGTAAAACAAGTAATAATATAATCAATGTTTCTATACAAGCACAAAAAATTCTTATTTATTGGATGGAACAACGGACTTAGGGGATTTCCCATTATTATCCCATTATTATTATATTATTAACTCTTATTTGAAATAAAATTCACCAATAAATTCAAAATAATTTTGATCCAAACCGACTGAAAGATCATCTAAAATATCCTGTTTTATGTAGAATTTACTTTATTTTTTACTAACAAATTTTCTACTAATTACTTTCGTTGGGGGGAATGATAGGAAAAAGATTTTGAACATCAAAAGATATAAATTCGGCATTTCATGGGAGATTGATACTTCTAATATTGTTTATTAATTCGTAAGTGTTTTAGTTAATAGTCTAATATTGTTTATTAATTCGTAAGTGTTTTAGCTAATAGTCCATTTTGCTATAAAGTTGCTATATGTTTAATTAGTTTGTTAGATAATTTAGTGGATGGAGCTATTACGAAGGATACTACAGGTCTTATTGGTAAACCATTTTTATGTAATTTAATTAAAGAATATAACTTTGAAGCTTGCGGGTTTATAGATATTAATTCAGATTGTTCATAATAACTGTGAACCCGCAAGTTCCAGAATTATATTTCTTAATTAAATTACATAAAAATGGTTTACCAATAAGACCTGTATTATCCTTCGAAGGATACTACAGCTCCATCAACTGAACTATCTAACAAACTAATTACACATATAGAAACATTTTGCAACTTTAAAGCACAATGGAATATTAAAAATGTCTATGGATTAATAAACAATATTAAAAGTATCAATATACCATCAAATGCCAAATATATATCTTTGATGTTCAAAATCTTTTTCCTAGCATTCCACCAAACGAAGTAATAGAATTAGTAGAAAATTTGTTACTTAAAAAATAAAGTAAATTCTATAATAAAACAGGATATTTTAGATGCTCTTTCAATCAAAATTGCTTAGAATTTAATGGTGAATTTTGTATGTCAAATGAGGGTTTAATAATGGGAAATCCCTTAAGTCCGTTGTTGGCTGAAATCTTTATGAACAATTTAGAAGAAATAATACAGGAACATCCATTAAATAAGAATTTTTTGTACTGGTATAGGTACGTTGATGATATTATTACTTGTTTTACAGGTACAGAACGATAATTAAACCAATTCCTAAACTTTATAAATAATGTATATCCAAGAATTAAGTTTAGCACAAATAGAACATCTAACTATAACACATAAAAAAGGTTATACATAAACCTTTACACACAGATATTGTTATTCATAGTTCATGTCTTCCTTATTCACAAAAAATGTCAGTTTTGAACTTTTTTATTCACAGACTTCTAAACGTTCACATGACAATCACAATAAAGAACTAAATGTAATTAAACAGATGGCAGTTAACAGCGGATACAAAGCAAATATTGTAGATAAAATAATCGCCAAAAAATCTTATTAAAAAGCAATCAATTTAGTTTTTCCATCAGTTAAAAACGTCAAAAGAAGTCGTAGAATCAATATCTGATGAGAGTGTTTTCAAGAGAATGTACAAAGGACCCGCTGTGCATTCGGATCTAAGCAAATGATTAACAAAAGAGAAGTCAAAAAACTGTAATTTGTTTATTGTCCCACAATATTTGATTCGAATAATTCAACTCAAGAAACGTAACAACAAATGCCACAAAAACGATTTTTGCGACATTAACCCATCCCTCATCAGAGAAAACCTTGAATCTGATACGGCATCCACCAATCACAACACAGATTGCTTAATGTACTTCCTATTGGTTCGTCGTTTATTTCGACGAAGTATAAACAAGTTTTTTTGATTGTTCAGTGTGAGCTTCCTGACTCAGTAATAGAATTATCGGCTATGGATACAACGCATGGGTGTTCGAATCTCCGTTCAGGCGATGTCCTTTTGTTTTATTTTTTTTTAACAAAACTTGTTATTAATGAAAATGGGGATAAGGTTAGGATTTGTTAGGTCTGTTGTAAACAAAATTCTGGGTCTATATTAAAACAAGAATTTTATTTTAACAAAACTTGTACTGGTTGGTGGATCTATCACGTGAGCATTAGGTTAGCCCAGATTCGCCCATAAAACCATCATTAAAGCTATAAACCAGGTATAAGCAACCTTAGCTAACGGCGTAATTTCGGGACTTAATCAGGTCGCGGGCCGTAGGTAAGAAGTAAGTAGGTAGTATTGAATAAGAAAACGATAAAATTCATACATTTTTTTATTTATTAATTGTAATAGCAGAATCAAACATATGAAAAACAAATTAACAAACACAGATAGAAAAATCAAGTGAAAATTAATTACTTGAGTTTAAAGCTGAGAAACAAGATGACCAATATAGTGGTCAATATCACTAGTACATAGGCGCAAAGTGTTTCCTAAATTAACATCTGTAAGCCTAGTAAGATGCTTATTTTTATTAATTTTTATGATTGAAAAAAGCTGTTCACATTTATACGTGCTACCGAATATACAAATTATTTTTCTTGCTAAAACTCTCAGCTCTGGATACTTTTCTTTGGAAAGGTATGTTCTGTAAAATTCGTTTAGTTCCATATTATCAAATTTAGACTTCAAATATGAGTCTTCTTGACGCTCGATCAACTCCATTTATAGTTGAAGTGGAGCATCTTCCACTTTACACTTACAAGGATTTCCAAAAATATTCTTAAAATCGGAAAACCGATCAGTAAATTGATCTGACAGTAGTCTCAGTACTTCAGCATAGCGACCGTATTCAATGTTTTCGTGACTGGATAACGTTAAAAAGTGAAAACTGTTTTTACTTCTCATTTGTGTTTCCCACAAGCGAATTTTGTTTTGAAAAGCTTTAAGATGACATGTACAGCTGATTTACCAATTGCCCTTGTTTTTGAAGCTTCAAGTTCAAGTCGTTTAAGTGTCCTGTGATGTCTACCAGGAATGCCAAGTCACAAAACCATGCTGGATCACAAATTTGCGGCAATGTTTTCTCTTTCATGTCCATAAAATCAGCTATTTCTTCTCCAAGGTCGTAAAATCTTTTTAGCATTTTACCCCTTTGCTTAGCCACATTACTTCCGCAATAGTATGTTACATCATCGTGTTCTGAAGAGTGCTCATCCAAAAATGCTTTAAACTGACGATGGTTAAGACCGCGGGATCTAATGAAATTTATGGTACTTACTAAGGCTTATACGAAGTCAATTGAAATTGCTCAAAAATCGGGGTACGATCAATTTACCACAAAACACATTTAAAGAAAATAGCATTATTTTTATTGACAGCTCCTCATATTCGTCCTCCTCGGGTCAAGGTGGACTTGATGTGTGCCTGTCAGCGAATTATTCGACTCGACGCATTCAATTGGTCAATGACAGGCTTTCATTGGTTCCACATTTCTAGGATGCATTTATTTTCTGCGGTATGAGCGATAACTGATAAAATTTAACACGATATTTTCATAGGCGCGTAAATTTTTGTATTCTTAAATTGCAAAAGGGTAAAAAGGATTAAATCTCGCTAATTTATTTCGTTCCATGGTGCCAGTTGTTTATTCGGTATTGGTTAAGAAATGCCATTTGCACGCTCCGGGCGTAGATTTGAAATATTGTCAAAAACTAATTTTGGTTTCATGTTATTGTTTTTATTATCTAGTTACACTAATATATTGACTCACTGATTAAACACGCTCCTGCTCAAAGCGCTTTACATAAGAAGCTGAATTTTGGCACACAGATTGATTTTCCGATGTAGAAGTTCTACAAAAAGATATTTATCAGATCGTATTTTGTTTATTTATTTTATTTTAAGACTTCGAAACTGTTATACAGGGTGTTTTAAAAAACTGGGCCGCTGATTAATCACGATCTTGCTCAAACGCTTGCGGTAAAAAAAGGAACTTTAGTACACGGATCGACTGCAAGGTGTAGAGGTTCGGAAAGAAGGGATTTTTCAAAACAAAACAAAGTTACAAGGAGATGAAACCACCCCTTAAATAATACAATATATTTTATTTAAAAACGGTTAGTTTTTGGAAAAATGCTTGAATAGATATTATTTATTTTTATTTTTTACACATTTAAAGATATTTAAAAAATGAATACAGGGTGTTTAAAAAATTGGGTCACTCATGACATAAAATGCTGAATTTTGATATAGAGGTTGATTGTACGGTGTAAAGGTTTGACAAGACGGGGTTTTTCGAAACTTAAATTTCAAGGGGATGAAACCGCCCCTTGAATATTAAAATCTTTTTTATTTACAAAACGGTTAGTATTTGAAAAAAACGCTTGAATAAGGGCATTTTTGTATACGGGTTGACTACAGAGTGTAGAGGTTCGATAAGGTATGATTTTGTTGAAAGACTTGTAAGGGGATGAAACCGCCCCTTAAGTATTAAATTATTTTCATACTTTACGTATTATAAATTATAAATAAATTGTACAGGGTGGTTCAATATTGGGCCATTGATTAATCACAATCCCACTCAAACCACTTGACGTAAAAAGCTGAATTTTGGCACAGAGGTTGAATGTATGATGTAAAGATTTGATAAAAGGGGATTTTACGAACCTCAAATTTCAAGGGGTAAAACCGCCCGGCCCCTGCAATATTACGCTTCTTATTATTTACAAAACGGTTAGTTTTTCAAAAAAAAAAGCTTTAACAAGTGTATTTTATTTTATTTTTTACATATTTTAATTTTTTTTTAATGTATACAAGATATTACATAAAAACGGATCTTAAGAGGTATTTAAATAAGACGATTTAAGTACCTTTTTCTACCCCTTTCATTGTCGACATACGCGAACGAAGTAGCGGGTACCCGCTAGTAGTTATATATGTAAAATAGTCAATGTACCCTGAATGTCCGTTAAACGTTCTTCAGTAAATCAGAGATATGTACATAATATTATTTATTTTAATACCACGAATTGTTTTTTAAACATTATTTATTTTCCTTTTGCAATATACAAAAATCGATAAAGTGGCTTTACCCGGAACTTTCCGGAACTAAATTGGTAATAAGTTTATAAACGTTATATTATTCTTAATATGTGTCACTTTTCTTGATAAAAATAAGTATGTATACTCATATATGACCCATATATTTACTTTTTGATACAGGATTATTCACGGTGAATGTCCTTTTAAAAGTATTTGGAGAACCAATAAACAGACTATCTTGAACATTTGGCTCTGGCCATAGGTAAACATAAACTCTATTTTTAAAATATTTTTAAATTATACGGTACTGCCGCTTCTAACTGAAACCGATATCAACATCCGTTTTCTAAATAGAAGGCCCTGTATATTATTGCAATTTTGTATTGGCCTGAAAATTCTAAATATTTTTTCTTGATGTTTCCAATACCTAAATTCAAATTTCGAGAAAATGGAGGATGAAAATTGGCATTTTTGACGTTTTAAAGCTCTAGAGTTCCTAAACGACTTAATTTGCAACAAAATGGATTTCAATTTTCGATTTTGCTTTATAGTTGGCTATCTCCTGATACCAATTTTAAAATTGACAGAAGCTGTCAAAATTTGCCATTACCTGCCGAAATTAAAATTGGTATCAGATGATAGGTAACTAAAAACTAAGATAGGAAAGTGAAATCCGTTTTGCTGTAAGTTGAGGCGTTTTGGAGTTACAGAGCTTTAAATAGTAAAACATGTCAATTTTCAGGTGCCATTTTCTCAAAGTCAGTTGAATTTAGGTATAAGAAATACCATGCAAAAGTTTTTAAACATTTCAAGACATTACACAAATGCAATAATATACAGGGCATTTCATTACAAATAGATATTGCCATCGGTTTGGGTCAAAAGCGGCAACACCGCAAAATTTAAAATATTTTAAAAAGAGAGTTTATGTTCTATTATGTGTAGAGGCAAGGTTTGAAAGTACTGTGTTTATTGATTCTCCAGATACTTCTAATTGGACAGTCACTGTGAATAACCCTGTATATATACAATATAACTTTATCGATGAGATATAATATATATATATATATATATATATATATATATACATACATTAATTGACTTACCACCCCTATTTAAATGAAACCACGGCTAGGATAATCCAGTATAACATTTTTTAAATATTGTTTATATTTGCTAAATTATTATATTAAAATATTGTTAAATTTATTTTAATATTTGTATTTTTCAGGTTAATAAAATTACATAAACACAAAACTTTTAAAAGTTCTGTGTTTTTGTAATATTTAAATATTTTCACATATATTTTATTTTGTACTTTCCAGCAATATTTAGGCTTGCCACCATAATATTGCACTGTCACTTGTTTATATAGGTGTACTTTATACAAGACAAGATATTCAACACCATAATATTGTATCGTCATCAAGTTTATGTATATATACCAAATTCCTAAAACGGAAACTTTTTTGAACTTATTAGCAATATTTTGTAAGCATCCTTTATAAGATATTCATGATTGGACAACATGTTGTATTGTCATCTGGTTTATGTATGTATACCAAATTTCAGTCACTTCCGATAAAGGGAACAGCTTCAAAATAAGTTGCAAGATTTGACCCAAATATTTTATGAGGGCGCCGTTTTGTTATGCTATCTTGGGTTGGTACCAAAATGTTACTAGTTCATCCCCATGTCACAGTTAATTTTTCTGCAAAATTTTAGGTAAATTGGATAAGTAATTTTTCAGCAATATTTTTTTAAACATTTAACTAGGCCGCCATTTGGTTCCGCTATATTGGATTTTTTCCAAAATATTACCAGGTCATCTCTATATGACTCTTAATTTTGGACCAAAATTTGAAGTCAATCAGATAAGTAGTTCTTTAGCTATGCCGCAGACAGACACGACCGATTCGAGAAAATATCTTTTTCGGCATTTAAGAACCCTGAAACGTGAATATCTGAATTTCACGATTACATACTTTCCTTTGAGGAAAGTACTACAAATCCCATTAATTTCAAAAACTAATAATGAATGCCTGCACGATATTTTGAAAATGTGTTATCGGTTATTGGCTAAAAACGTATTATTTGTTAAATAAGTATATTTGGCGAGACATACAGTATTTAAGTATTAATAAAAATACCTACTATTCATTAGGAATTACTTAATATTTCTAATATTACATTAAAATTCAAAACACATTTTTACTTTTTTCTGAGATTCTGAGATATTATTGATCATCATTTTACATTTGTATTTCGCAAACCAACTAACCATAATTTTAGAATATATTTTTATTTGTTCAAAAAGAAATATTAGTGGTAATAAATAATGAAGTCGGCGACACCACTGTTCCAAATGTTTTTTTAACGATTTCAATTGAGATCGTATATACTTTACCACATCCATAACGTTCTTCAGTCGAATGGACTTAGAGCACAAGTTTTGTTGGTGACTAATGCAATGCAGAATTATTAAACCACATTCTTGCACATTCATAGCGATTGCTCTTCCCTTCAGAATTCCGATAAAACCTTTTCGTTAACCGACCATTGAAGGTGCACCATCTGTGCACACTCCAACTAATTTACACTACTGCAAACCATATTGCTCAAAAGTACTTTGCACCTCGACAAAAATATTTTTTCCGGTAGTGGTCCCTTGTAGTGGTCGTAAAGCCAGTAATTCCTATGTCACTACAAATTCTTCAGCAACACCTCGTATAAAAATAGCTAACTGGACTGTGTCAGATAAATCGGTACTCTCATTGAAAATGCTTGAAAACCAGCGAATCTATTATCTATATGTTTTTTTGATATCACTAACCAACATATCTATACGTCGAACAACAGTACGTTGCGATAAGCTGAGTTTCTCAAACTCTTTCTTCTTTTCTGGCCACAAAAGTTCTGCAACATCTACTAGGCACTCTTTAACAAACTCTCCCTCAGAAAATGACTTCGAGGTTTTGGCTATTTTGGAATTAACTTTAAAACTAACTTTAATAATACTGCCTAGATTTGATCTTTGTGAATGGAACATTTGTTGCTGTTTACTTAAATCGGTAACGAATTGTTTAATTTTATCCTTTCTTAACTTCATATTGTATTCTTTTTAAACAGAAATTGTTTCACTGCACAACAAACACATAGGTTTACCACTGTGCATGATAAAAAAGTATTCATCAGACCATTTGTTTTGGAATTGACGACATTCCGTGTCCACTTTCCACTTTTTTAAACCAGACTGATAGATTTTTTAAGAAATAAAAAAAAAACAATAAATCCCCCTTATCCTCGTTATGATTTTTTTCCATTGATTAGGAATAGTGAAGTGTGACCCAACTTAGATCAGCACATAGTCATTTAGTAACATATTTAAATATACTGTCTTTTCAAACAATTTTATTGGGGGGCATTTTGTTCCGTCATATTGGATTCTTACCAATATTTTACCAGTTTTTACCTGTACTACACTTGACTCTTGGGCATAATTTAAAATAAATTCAATATGTAGTTTTATCATTGACACATACCGCCATTTTGTTACGTCATGTTGAAGTCGTACAAGTTTATCACATTTTCACATTTATTTTTCTACGAAATTTAAAGTCAATTGAACAATTTTTTAAAACTTTTATTTGGCCGCCATTTTATTTCAGTTCATACCACAACGTACAAATTTATCTGTATATCACACTTAACTCTTGCACAAAAACTGAAATTAATTTAACAAATAATATTTTCAGACTGATTTTTTAAATATTTTATTAGGCCGTTATTTTGTTTTGCTCTCTTGGATTCATATCAAAATGTTACCAGTTCATTCCTATGTAATACTTGGTTTTTGTGTAAAATTTGAGGTAAATTGGATAATTAGTTTTTTAGTAATATTTTTTAAACTTTCTAAATGGTTTTCGTTAACTATCCTCTTGTTTTTGTGTTAGATTGGTGTATTATTTGGGGTTTACTGGATCCTAACCCCAAATAATACACCACTCTAACATAACAACAAGAGGATCGTTAACGAAAACCATTTAGATACTTTACCAACGGAGTAGGTAAAGACTGATAATATGGGTTTCATGTAGGATATAGAATCTATGTATGTGTCCTGAGGATGCAACAAAAAAGTTGCGAAACGTCGACAATAAAAAACAACTTGTTTTTTTTGACTGGATCCTAACCCCAAATAGTACACCACTCTAACAAAATGTGTTTAACATTGTTCCGTCATATTGGATTGCTACCAAAATATTATCAGGTCATCCTCATATGACCCTGAATTTTTGCTCCAAATTTGAAGTCAATTTTAGTCAATCCGCGAACTGAACAACAGTCCAGACAGACCGACAAACGGGCGACGGAATTGACAAAACATACTTTTTGGCATCTAGGGACGTTGAAACCTGAAGATGAATTAGTGCTACAATTTTACTAGTTGACCCCTATACCACAATTAGTTATGGCACACAATTTGAAAACAATCCATTAAGTAGTTTTTCAGGCTGAATTTTTAAATATTTTAATGAGCCGCCATTTTGTTCCGTCATCTTGGATTCATACCAAAACCACCAGTTAATTATAACATAATACTTTGATGTTTATGTAAAATTTGTGGTAATTGGATAAGAAACGTTTTAATAATTTATTTTTACATTTCAGTAGGCCGCCATTTTGTTTCGCCAAACTGGATTTTTACCAAAATATTACCAGGTCATCCTCATATAACATTTGATTCTTGTTAAAAATTTGAAGTCAATCGGTAAAGTAGTCTTTAAGCTATGCCGCGAACTGACAGACAGACAGACCGACAGACGGACTGACAGGATTGATAAAACATATTTTTTGGCATCAAGGGAAGTTTTAAGTAAAACTTGAGAGGGTAATTTTTTCACGATTACCTACACTTTTTTTGGCCGCCATTTTGTTCGGCCACTTTGAATTAGTACCACAATTTTACTAGTTGATCCCTATACCACAATTAGTTATGGCCCACAATTTGAAATCAAACCATTAAGCAGTTTTTACAGGTTGAATTTTTAAATATTTTATGAAGCCGCCATTTTGTTCCGCCATCTTGGATTCACACCAAAATGTTAGTTTTTTAATAATAATTTTTTTTTAACATTTTACTAGGCCGCCATTTTGTTTCACCGTATTGGATTTTTACCAAAATGTTTTCTAGGTCATCTCCATATGACCCTTAATTTTTGATCAAAATTTGAATTTAATCGGGTAAGTAGTTTTTTCGCTATGTCGCGAACAGACAGACAGGCCGACGGAATTGAGAAAACATGAAACGTGCTGAAAAAATCTCGGAGGGTGATTTTTTTCATGATTACAATACTGCCCTTTACGAGGGAAGTAACAATTCATGTATTATAATAATGTTTTTAGTAATGTTTTATCCATTATTTTGTTATAGGGAGTTAAAATATGAGACCGGCGGCGGCGCAAGTTGAAACGTAGGGCCGGTCTCAGCGCATAGCCGTGTGTTTTGTCCCTATTGCCCTCTTCTTAGTAAACATTACTCATAAAAGGTTGCATAACAAATTTAAAATAGATAGTATTAAAAATGTAAGAAATGCAATCAAAAAACACAAACAAATATTAACACAAGGTAAATATTAATATAACTATTTGTTTTAAAATGCAAGAAATTACTGCCTTAAATAGTCAGACGTTGTTTAGAGATCACCCTTTTTACTACAATTAGTATTTGTTGCATGAAACTTATTAGAACATACGGAAATCATTGATTATTACAGGTTAAAAATTATTTGTTAGTGTTGAACTAATATGGGATTAAAAGATATGAATGTATCTCATTTTATTATCAACAGTTTCTAACAATTAACAGTTGTTAAAAATGCTTACCTGCTTTTTGTTAAAGATTTCTCTGATTTGATTACTCATTTCAGTATATTTGGCTTATCTAACAAAGCTAATGTCAATTGATTACACAATGTATTTGCGTGATAATAACTTTATCACTTATGCCTTTTAAATCCGTTAGGCACCACAACTTGTTCACAATTAATAGGGATCAATAAAGACAGTAAAAAAATATTTTTTTACCACACAAATATTCACCATCATGACAAAAAAACTTTATATTCATACTGTTTGAGGAAATTGTTTCATTTTTTTTGGCAGTCGAGCAGATTACATATTAATCCTTATCAAGATTATAACGTTCGATAAGAAAATAATTATAATCCATTGATATTCGCATCCGATAGGTAGAAAGGTTTTTCACACTTGTTTTTACCCGTCTGCACATGCACATGCAAAGGAGAAAGGGTAAGGTGTTTAAGATTTATGTATGGACCTATATATTATTGTTTGTTACCCCCAATAGACTAAATGCTGGACTGATTTTTATTAATGAGGCAGCTAAAGATTCCTGTTCTTAGTCCCGAATATTATATGGTTGCTGTTTTGTTAGGGTGTTTCACGAGTAATATTTTTGGTTGTAATGGGAGACGATTATTATTATTATAATTATACTGTACTGTTTCTCAGGTTTAGCTGGTATTTTTTCTGTTCCGGAGTAGTATCTCCACCAACGGAATAGATTTGGGGGTGTTTAATTTTAATCTGCACTGAGGTATCTGACTATATTATATCTAGACAGTATTACAGCTTTATTTATCAATGTGAGTAGTTGTTTTAGGTTTAATTCATCTAGATGTTTGGTTATTGCGTGTGACGGAAATGATGAGGGGATAATTTTTTTGTTATTTTTACTCTCCACATTGGTTCTATTTCTGCGGCCAGCTCTATGTATTTATTAATTTTTTAATTTTTTTATTGTTTATTGTCAATTGGCATTAATCCTTACGTCTGTTGATATCTCTTGATCTGAATGTAATTTATATTTTTTACTTTCTAGTACTGTCACGGGTTCATATTTATAGTAGAGTTTCTCATTCTTAATAAGTTTCAGATTCTTCGCAAGTTGTTGGTGAATAATTTTGGCCATCATTTTTTTGAGAAGAATTGATGCCTGCTAATGGGTTACATTCGCTGGTCTCATTGGATTTCCCGCATCGTCTACATTTATCAATTATATTTTTGTCATTTAATCATATTTTTGCTAGTTATTTTGTATCTATCCCCCGACCTTATATTTCATTGATAAAGCCAACAGTTTCACTGTAGAAAGACCCAAAGACCCACGTAGGTATAAATTTGAGAATTTGGTGTCAATGCTTTCTTGAAATAGGAAGTACGAGTGGATGCAACAACAAGAATACAAAGACAAAGTGTTTGGACGTGACGTCATCGGTCGTAGGTGAAGGTATGCGCAAACGCGGCATACACTATTATTGTTTTTAAGCAAGATCTGTTCTTTAGAATTGATTTTTGGAAGCAAATAAACAGCGCCGAGCCTATCTGCCGCCCGGGTCCAAGAAGTAAATTTGCCGCCCCTATTAATGTAAAAAAATTAGGTTGTCGTTAGGGAAGGAGTTCATAATTTATCATGCTCAATAAACAGATAACAAATTTAATAGTAAAATAACAAAGTATTTATTAACAAATACATAAAAGAACAAAAAAAAATACATTCAGGAAAAAAAAACAAAAATAATTAAACTTGTTTAAATACTAAAATCTACTTTTCTCGCTTTTTTAGTAGCAAATTTCCTAATCAAGTCGCCTACATCCAAGTTGTTAGAAATATCTTCTTCTATGCTTATAGTTGCTTTTGAAAGCCTGAATTGACTCATGTTGGATCTTAAGTAGGTTTTGATTAGTTTTAATTTCGAAAATGACCGCTCTCCATGGGCAACAGTAACCGGCATTGTTTAAAATATTCTTAAGGCTACAAATAAATTCGAAAAGATGCCTTTTAAATCACTAACTACTAAATAAGTTAATACCTCTTTAGCCGACATATTATCTGTAGTAAGAATATAAATTGACAAAGTATCAATCTCATTGTAAAGGTCAATTGCATGTATGTCCATATTTTTTGTTACCAGGTCAGTTAATTCAGTTTCCAATTTTTTACGATATTGCATTATTTCATCTTTATTAAACGCTCCTAAATTATTTAAAAAACCAAATGTTTTGTTATATTTGTTGAAATGTTGGAACCTTTCGTCTAGTTTTGAAATTGCAATGTCGAGAATGTAAAAATAAAAATTAACTTTGAAATTTCGCTCTGGAGATTGGATAGGCTCATCTTTGTGTTCATAATCAAAAAAAAACCTTTTTTTTTTTTTGGTCTAACTAACTCAACAGCTGGAAAGCAAATTTCGCAGTCTATTTCTTCCGCAATTTTTGTGGCTTCATTACGCTTTTCGGTAAAACCATTTTCAGATCTAAGGTTGGTTAAAAATATTTTAATATCTTTTAACATTCGCACAGCTTCTGGCAAAACAATGGTAAATTTTTGCATTATTTTGCTTACAATATTTTTGTGTCATTATGTCTAGATTCATCGCTATAAAGGGCAAAGAGAGCATCATAAATTTTTTCTAGTTAAAATCTGAGGGTTTTGATAGCATCAATTCGGCTCTCCCAACGGGTATCAGATAGCGGCTTTACTGTTGGATTGGGAAGTTCTTTCATAAGAATACCCCATCGGTAGGTTGAGGCCGAAAAAAACACATATATTTCCTGAATAATGTTAAAAAAGTTTGTTACTTCAAGAGAGCATTTTGCAGCGTCATTTACGACTAAATTAAGTCTATGTGCCACACAAGGTACAAAAAAGGCTCTAGGGTTAATATCCAAGATCTTTTTTGCAGACCATTATGTTTGCCTTTCATATTGGCACCGTTATCATAGCCCTGACCTCTCATATCAGCAATATTGATATCAGCTTCTTCTAAATATTTTAATAAAAAGTCAGTTAAACCCTGGACCAGTAGTATTAGTAACTGGACAAAATCCTAAAAATGCTCCCTGATTTCAACACTTTTTGAATGCTCATCAATAAACACAACCCTAACAATAATAGTTATCTATTCTTGGTGACTAATATCAGGTGTACAATCAAGAATTATAGAAAAATATTTACATAATTTTAAGCTGTCAATAATATTTCTCTTTATTTTTTCTCCTATGAGAAAGATTAATTCATTTTGTACTTTATCACCCAAATAATTGGTCATTTGTTTAGTATTTTTTTGAACCTTATCCATGTGTTCGGCCATTACGTTATCAAATTTGGCAATTGTCTGAATAAGTTTCAAAAAATTACCGTTACCTTTGTCAAAAAGTTTTTGATTGCTGCCCCTAAAAGCTAAATTTTGCTGAGCTAAAAACTGAATTACAGGTACAATTCTTTCTAAAATAGATGTCCACCTTCTTTTTTCCATCTGAATTAAATTTTGATTGACAGAGTCAACCGTAATACCTATTTCAATTGATTTTTTTAACTCAACCCATTTTCTAACAGTTTCAAAATGTCCCTTACTTGTTTCGTGTCTTTCTAAGGTTCGAGACAAATGTCGCCAATCACTATATCCGTTATCATCATTAAAACTATTAACAGATATCCCAAATAATTTACAACAAAAACAGTACACTGAGTTTTTGGATTTTGAATAAACAAGCCAAGTTCTAGGAACTTTTTCATTATTCCTTAAGGTTTTTTCAAAGTAGGTATCGCTAAAAGATCTATTTGAATTATTTACAGGATATGTCATATTTTTTAACTGTACTGGTCCTATTTCAAGAATTGTTATCCTAATATTATCTGTTAATACTTGAGGCCAATAGGCTGGGTCTTTTAAGAGTTCCTCATTCACCTTACCAACAGTTTCGGTTTGTATATTTGCTGGCGTGTTCGTCGTAGCTTTATTCGGCGTGTTTTTTTCCTTTACTTCGGTGTCCGAATCCGATTTACCTTCTTCGTGCAGCTTTTCCAATAGTTCTTCTGCATCCTCACTTGAATCAAAATGCGCAGCATCTAGGTGTTTGCTACTTGAAGGTTGTGGTTCTTTGCTGGTCATAGACATAAACAACTTTTTCAATGACCCAGCTAATCGTTTTTTATCTTCCTCTTTCTCCAACTTTCTTTTTCGGTATTGTGAACCAGAAAGTTTCTTTCGACCATCAGCCATCTAAATCATACAATTAAATTTCAAAATTCAAGTCAAAATTTAAAACATCGTTTTTTTTTAATATCGGGAAGAACTGAATCATATTCTCCGGCATCTCACCTCGTCTTTGTATTACTAAAGTTGAGTTAGGATTTTAATAATTATACTTAGATAAAAATAGTTCAGTGAATAAAATACCTAGCTTTGAAACACAGACGAGATGCAAGACAAAAGACGCTTTATAATAATAATAATAATTTTAGAACTTACAATTCACTATTATTAATCACATAAATCACAATACTCAACACTATATCATAGAATAATAGAAATAAATCAAATAAATACTAATATTCAACAGGCAACTGAGGTGTATTTGTTTTTAGTTTTTAACTTAAACGCATTAAAAAAATTAAAGAAACTAACTTGCCGACCCAAATAATGTTTGCATACTATTTGTCCCACGTAAATACAAAACAAAAAATGGCTGATTTGCTGACGTTCAAATACGCAGCGACAATTCGGAAGAAATTATTATTCCAAGAAAATTGTACCTACCTACTCATTTTTTGTGGTGTTGGCGCGTTCGGATTATGTCTTTTTTATCTTTGCCGCCCGACCGCACGCACAATTTCGGCATTGTTTTTATATGTAGAATTAAAACGATGATTCCTTGAAACGCCGACATCAATAAAACGCAAGTGATTTTAGAAAGTTTTTTGCATTTTGCGAGGTGCCTTTTTTATTCTTGATAATATAAAATTTTTTTGATGTTATTTTGCCGCCCTGTGTTAGTGCCGCCCGGGTGCCATGCACCCCCGGTACGGCTCGGCCCTGCAAATAAAACAGTAATTAAGAGTTAATTCAATTTTCGATACACCAATAAAGGTGTAGAGAGATATTGAGATGAAAAACAGCCATATATAAGAATGTAGATGCATATAAATATTTAATTTATGCTATATTCAAGTAGAAACAGTATAAACTAAAGTTTTAAAACAAGTTCTAAATTTATAGTAACAAAACGTTTATTGTCTAGGTAGCCTACTTATTAAGGTTTAAATATTTTTAGTTCACTCTATACCAAGCGAATTGGTTATAATATAAGTATATAGTACCTCAAAGGCATGGTAAAAATCTTTGTAAAAATACACTGGAATAAATATGTTTTAAGGCATCCTCAGACAGCAAAAGTTAATTAACTCAATAAATTATAATATTGAGAAATATGTTATGCAATTCATCATCAGATTATATATATATATATATATATATATATATATATATATATATATATATTTTTTTTAATATGCATCTATTTATTCATTTATTTTATTTAGCAAACAGTTTGATTGGTGATTGGTGTCTATTCTATAATATAATCTACAAGTATTCTGCCGATGCAAAATATAAAAACATAATTATGTCGTAAGTAATGTAATATTACATGCAAGTAGAAACATAGTTTTGTGTAGTACTTAGGTATTAATTACCGGATCACTTTAAATAAACGTTAAGTTTTCTCTTACCCGAGCGTTTACCCGCCCGATCTTTTTGCTTGCCACAGTAATTTTTTATAAGTGTATTTGAAATACTACTAAGATATTAACAACGGTTTCTACAGAATGCATACTGCACCCTTCAAAATAAATGAAGTGTTCTTGTTTTAAGATATGTTTAAAGATCAAAGTAGATAAAAACAATTTTTGAGAAAGAACATTTAAAATTTTTTTTTAGGTTTTTAAAAACATCGGACATAAACGTCAGTACATTGTTAAGCCTTAAGGCATCCGTGCTATTATTACTGTCACATTCGGGATTTGTATTGTCATGTTCGGGATTTACACTGTCATGATCGGAGTTTAATGAGTGACTTGTCATTGAATTATCAATTGTATCAAGTAAACTTCTTATCTGATCCAGATTACTTGCCAAAAATTGTGTCTTCACTGAATCTACTTCTATGCTTATGGATTTTCTATACAGATATGTCATAGTTTACAAATCGTTATTTATTACAACAGCCCTAGTGATAGAAAGGCCCGGACAATGCTCTAATTTAAATATAGTCATCTTAAGACTGTCATTAATAAAAAACCATCTAATAGTAACCCGAAAACATTGAAATAGTATCTTAAATTCTTCAAACTTTGTGAATTCACTTAGTTTTTTATGCTGAATATGAACGAAATTCATCAAGTTCGTTAGGTTTATCGTCTTTACTTTCTCTGAATGACACCTTTTTTGATAAATATAAATATTTGGGACAGTTTGGAAATGTAGTAGCTACGCTAGTTTCCTTTAACCGTGGCAAACTTAATTCAACTAACGATATCACCATTTTGGAATCCTGTTGTGAAATTCTCCGAATCAAATTCTCAGGTTCGAAATGGCACTCACACACACGATTATTATCAGTTGGAACAAAATTGTCACGGGGGATAGCACTTAACCATTTTCGGCGTAATTCTTCGTCCCGAAGAAACCGAAAAACTCTGGCTTTAGTGTCTTTGGAATAGTTTCCTTTGCAAAAAGGCAGACAACACATATATGGCATAATGCTACATTGTCTATTTACATCACTATTTAAATAAAAACCACTAAAAACACAAATGAAATGTAGAAGTATACATAAATCAACTCGAAAAGCGGGCCGGCACAAAACGAAAACACAAAGACTGGGTTAGGTTGGAGAATTTCTGAGACGGAGTGCGACGTTGACAAACTTCCACCGCTTTTACTTAAAGGAAATAAATGATGTTTAATTATGTAATACGCTGTACTCTTTATTGAAATTTCAAAGATATTTAGAAAAAAAATCGGTAAATTTTCTTTACCTAACTTCCATTATTGTAAACCTTTCCTTTTATTAACTTAATTAAGGCGGAGATATGTAAACATTTTGTTTGGCGTTATTTTGTTCCGTCACTTGAATTTGTGGCAAAATTGTATTCCATTATACCATAATAATTTCTGGCATAAAATTTGAAATTAATCTACCAAATAGTTTTTAGGCTTTATTTTAAAATATTTTATTAGACCGCCATTTTGTTCTACATCTTGAATTTACATAATACCTGATTTGTGTGCAAAATTTGAGATAAATTGGATAGGCAGCTTTTCAGTAATATTTTTTATTCCCTTGGCCACCATATTGTTTCGTCATATTGGATTTCCATCAAAATATTTCGAGTTCAAATTCAAATTACTCTTGTTTTTTTACCAGAATTTTACCAGGGCCTGATTAATTACTTGCGAGGCCTGGGACTAATAAGTGTTATCTAGGCGAGGTTAGCAACTTTTAAATTACATTTTACTAAAAAAAAGCTTTGTAGCTTTGTGCTATAGCCCAAATAGCCCCTCCCCCCTTTAATCCAGGCCTGAGTTCTGAGTTAATCGATAAAGTGATTTTTTAGCTAAGCCGCGAATTGAAAAAACATGTTTTCAGGCATCTTGGAACCCTGAAAAGTATAGTTCGGAAAAATCTCTGATTTTTTCTTGATTGCAATACTTCCCCTTTACGAGGGAAGTAATAAGATTGGTAATATTTTCAAAAAATATCTTTGTTTAAAAACAGATCCTGGTATTAAAAAAACTTGACCAGTCTGGCAACGTTGCTGCGAGAAGACTCGGTCACTTATTAGTCGACGCGGTAGGCAATCAAAAATTCGTTAATCGTTCACTTACGGAACGTGACGTCAGAGCAATTTTAGAAGTAAGCACTTTGTCCTTCTGTTCTAGGAATTGTTGGTGGATGCCATGGAGTCCCTTGCCCTTCCAGGTCTCTATTTTAGTTTGAATGGAGTATGCTTGAATATCCGGGATGTATTGTGTATTGATTCGATGTCGAGGTCCGCTTGACATACTGCCCTAAGAATGAACAACCGCAACAGAAAATCACAATAATCTAGAGAATTTCATTTAGCTTTGTATTACGTCAGATTACGTCTGCAACGATTTACTACTGTGATCTCCTGTTCCCTATTCACGTCAGTAAACTACAGCTGTCCTTGTCTGGCTAAAAGTACCTACTGACCCAGACATATGGCTGCTGCTAAACGGCTAAAGGCAATGTAATTTCTTTTATTTCAAAGCGGCTAGGCAGGACCGGCACTGTTGAGTACAAATCTTCTATTATGACAATTTCTTTGTTTTTTATATCTGAATTGTCAAAACTCAGATTTTAAGTGGATGCAATGGCATGCAAATTTTTAATCAAAATCCAAAATTAAATATTTTCAAAATAAATATTCTATAGGGTGTCCACTTTTCGTTGACATTATTAGCAAATATACGGGGTTGGGGTTAAGCATATTTTTATAGAATTAATTGACATAGTTACCTTTTTACTTCCCTCGTAAAAGGGAAGTATTGTCATCGTGAAAAAATCACTCTCCGAGATCTTTTCAGATCTTCACGTTTCATGGACTCTAGATGACGAAAAACATGTTTTCTCAATTCCGTTCTGTTAGCGTAGCTAAAATACTGCGTACCCGTTTGAGTTCAAATTTTAGTCAATTAAGGGCCATATGGGGATGATCTGGTAAAATTTTAGTAAAATTCCAATATGGCGAAACAAAATGGCGGCCTAATAAAATGTTAAAACATTTATTATTAAAAAACTACTCATCCAATTTATCTCAAATTTTGCAAAAACATCTAGTAGTATGTTGGAATCAACTGGTAACATTTTGGTACGAATCCAAGATGGTGTAAATGTGATGTAAAAATTCAGCCTGAAAAAGTAATGGTTTGATTTCAAATTGTGTGCCGTAACTAACTGAGATAAAGGGATCAACTAGTAAAATAGTGGTACAAATTCAAGATGGCCGAACAAAATATCACCCTCACTCACCCTTTCAGGGTTCATACATCTTTACGTTTTAGCGCCGCTACATGCAAAAAATATGTTTTATCAATCTCGCCGATCCGTCTGTCGGTCTGTCTGTTTGGCTGTCTAACATTTCGCGGAATAGCATAAAGACTATTTACCCTATTGACTTCAAATTTTGGTCAAAAATTAAGGGTTACATGGGGATGACCTGGTAAAATTTTGGTAAAAATCCAATATGGCGAAACCAAATGGCGGCTTAGCGAAATGTTTAAAGAATTATTATTAAAAAACAACTCATCCATGTTGGTACAATTCCAAGACGGCGGAACAAAATGGCAGCTTATTAAAATATTTAAAAATTCAGCCTGAAAAAACTAATTAATGGTTTGATTTTAAATTGTGTGCCATAACTAATTGTGGCATGGGTATCAAATAATAAAATAGTGGTACTAATTCCAGATGGCCGAAGAAAATGGCGGCCAAACAAAATGTTTGTAATCGCGAAAAATCACCCTTTTGGGTGGTTTTACACATGTTTACGTTCTAGCGTCCCTAGATGCCAAAAAATAAGTTTTATCAATTCCGTCCGGCCCTCTATCGGTCTGTCTGTCTGTCTGTCAGTTCGCAGCATAGCTTAAAGACTACTTACCCGATTGACTTCAAATTTTGGTCAAAAATTAAGGGTCATATGGGGATGACCTGGTAACATTTTGATAAAATCCAATATGGCGAAACAAAATGTCGGCCTAGTGAAATGTTAAAAAAATATTAAAAAACTACTCATCCAATTTATCTCAAATTTTGCAAAAAAACATCAAGTATTATGTTGGAACCAACTGGTAATATTTTGATAAAAATCCAAGATGGCGAAACAAAATGGCGGCTTTATAAAATATTTAACAATTCAGCCTGAAAAACTGCTTAATGGTTCGATTTCAAATTGTGTGTCATAACTAATTGTGGTATAGGGATCAACTAGTAAAATTGTAGCCTTAATTCTAGATGGCCGAACAAATTGGCGGCGAAATAAAATGTTTGTAATCAAGAAAAAATCACCTTCTCAGGTTTTACACATCTTTAAGTTTTAGCGTCCCTAGATACCAAAAAATATGTTTTTTTTAATTCCGTCGGTCCGTCTGTCGGTCTGTCTGTCTGTCTGACAATACGCGGCATAGATTAAAGACTACTTACCCGATTGTCTTGAAATTTTGACCAAGAATTAAGAGTCATATAGGGATGATCGGGTAATATTTTGGTAAAAATCCAATGCGGCAAAACAAAATGGCGACCTAGTAAAATGTTAAAAAAATTATTATGAAAAAACTTTATTTAATAGACTTTTGTTTTTTTCACTGGATCCTAACCCCAAATAATACACCACTCTAACAAAACAACAAGAGGATTAGTAACGAAAATCATTTAGGAATTTAATATCGGGGAAATATATGCAGACCAACGGAGTAGGTAAAGACTGATAATATGGGTTTCATGTAGGATATAGGATTTATATATGTGTCCTGACGATGCAACAATTAAGTTGCAAAACGTCGACAATTTGAAAAAAGACACTCTAAAAAAAGTTTTTAATCATTGTTCCGCCATTACTTTAAATTTTGGTCAAAATTTGAAGCCAATCGGATAAATAGTGTTTAAGCTATGTCGCGAACTGACAGACGGATCGACGGAATTGAAAAAACCTGGGACGTTTGTTTTTTGGCACCTAGTGACGCTAAAACGTGAAGATATGTAAAACCAGAGAGGGTGATTTTTCACGATTACAAAAATTTTATTTGGCCGAAATTTTGTTCCGCCATCTTAAATTAGTAACGCAGTTTTACTAGTTGAGCCCTATAACACAAATAGTTATGGCATACAATTTGAAATCAGTGCATTAAGTAGTTTTTTCAGGCTGAATTTTTAAATATTTTATTATACCGCCATTTTGTTCCGTCATCTTTGATTGATATAAAACTTTACCAGTTAATTCCAACATAATGTTTTATGTTTATGCAAAATTTGAATTGAATAAGCAGTTTTTTCATAATAATTCTTTTAGCATTTCATTAGGCCGCCATTTAGTTTTGCCATCTTGGATTTTTACCAAAATATTACCTGGTCATCTCGATACGACCGTTAATTTTTGATAAAAATTTTAAGTCAATCGGGTAAGTAGTCTTTAAGCTATGCCTCGAGCTGACAGACAGACAGACGGAATTGGTGAAACATATTTCTTGGCATCTAGAAACGCTAAAACGTAAAGATGTGTAAAACCTGAGAGGGTGATTTTTTCACGATTATAAACATTTTATTTGGCCGCCATCTTGAATTAGTACCATAATTTAACAAGTTGATTCCTATACAAAACCATTAAGCAGTTTTTCAGGTTGAATTTTTAAATATTTTATTAAACCGCCATTTTGTTCCACCATCTTGGATTCGTACCAAAATATTACAAGTTGATTCAAACATAATACTTGATGTTTTTTGCAAAATTTGAGATAAATTGGATGAGTAGTTTTTTAATAATTTTTTAACAATTCACTAGGTCGCCATTTTGTTTCGCTATATGGGATTTCAACCAAAATGTTACTAAGACATTCCCATATGACCCTTAATTTTTGACCAAGGTTTCAAGTCCATCGGTTAAGTAGTCTTTAAGCTATGCCACGAAGTGACAGACAGACGGACCGACGGAATTGATAAGACATTATTTCTCGCATCTAGGGAAGCTAAAAACGTAAAGATGTGTTAAACCTGAGAGGGTGATTTTTTCAAGATTATAAATATTTTATTTGGCCGCCATTTTGTTTGGCCATCTTGAATTAATACCACTATTTTACTAGTTGTTCTCTATACCACAATTAGTTATGGCACACAATTTGAAGTCAGACCATTAAGCAGTCTATTCAGGCTGAATTATTAAATATTTTATTAAGCCGCTATTTTGTTTCGCCCTCTTGGATTCGTACCAAAATGTTACTTGTTGATTCCAACTTAATACTTGACTTTTTACCAAATTTGAGATAAACTGGATAAGACGTTTTTTAATAATAATTATTTTAACATATCACAAGGCCGCCGTTTTGTTTGCCCGTATTGGATTTTTACCAAAATATTACCAGGTCATCCCCATATGACCCTTAATATTTGACCAAAATTTGAACTAATTCGGGTAAGTAGTGTTTAAGCTATGCCGCGAAATGGCAGACAGACAGACAGACCGACAGACGGAACGATAGAGTTGATAAAACATATTTTTTTGGCCTCTAGAGACCCTAAAACATAAGGATGTGTAAAACTTGAGAGGTTGATTTTTTCACGATTACAAACATTTTATTTGGCCCCCATTTTGATCTTGAATTAATACCACTATTTTAATATTTGATCCCTATACCACATTAGTTATGGAACACCCTTTGAAATCAAACGATTAAACAGTTTGTTCAGGCTGAATTTTTAAATATTTTATTAAGCCGCCATTTTGTTCTGCCATCTTGGATTCGTACCAAAATGTTACCAGTTGATTCCAACATAATACTTGATGATTTTGCAAAATTTGAGATAAATTGGATGAGTAGTTTTCTAATAATAATTTTTTTATCATTTCACTAGGCCGCGATTTTGTTTCGCTATATTGGATTTTTACCAAAATGTTACCAGGTCATCCCCATATTACCCTTAATTTTTTTCTGAAATTTAAAGTCAATCGGGTAAGTAGTTTTTTAGCTACGCCGCGAACAGACAGACAGACAGACCTACGGAATTGAGAAAACATGTTTTTGATCATCTAGGGACCCTGAAATGTGAACATCTGAAAGAATCTCGTAGAGTGATTTTTTCATGATTACAATACTTCCTATTTACGAGGGAAGTAAAAAATACTATATTTTCCTATATTTAAAATATTAATTAATTTTTAAACCAAATACTGTAACTATATAACCTCTAAAATTTGAAAAGAAAAGAACTACTATTTGACTTGCAAAACGTCACCAAATCTTTGAATCCACCCCTGCTCGCAAATGTTTTAACACAAATTCTGTGTACTCCCAATGTCGATATACAATATGGGGATTTCAAGAAACAAGGATAGCAGCACCAAAAGACTGAGATGCGATATTGGCTGTTCAGAAAATAAGATGGAATTATTTCACCTATAGGATCATTTTGTAGAAGAAATCCTGAGTTTATTTTTAAACCAACTAGGAAATGGTTTTGGAAATCACCGAGAAAAATGTTGATTATTGACATGTTGTATATTTATAATTAAATATTAGTCATCTAAGTATTAAAAAAAGTGGACTTCAAATTTTTATGAAATTTTGACGTTCCTTTATTATTTCTAAATACGTTTTTTAAAAAGAAAAAAATATAATAATTGACTAGTTTAGGAACATGCCTATAGACTGGTTTGGGATTTTCTTAGAAAAAAAACATGTGCGGCCAAAATTTGTTTCAGAAAATCGACCAAAATCGTGTTAAATTTCAGCCGTATGTTCACCCTTAAATAATGAGTTTTGTTCATATTTTTTTATAGAAGTACTGTGTGAATTAATTTGTGCTTGGTATAAATGGTTTAAATCTAGTATATCCATACCTCTCATTTCTGTTGATAACGATGTGCGTTCTATGCAGAGCTGTGATAAGTACTTAAAAAATCTACTTGCAATATTCAGTACCAGTATTTTGCAAAAGTACTTAAAATATTCAGAAGTTTACTTAAAAATGAAAATTTAAGTATAACTATTAAGTACATGCTTTATTTAGTTCTAAGTACATTTCCTAAGCACTTAAAATATATCTAAATACATAAGCACTATTAGGTATTCAGTATTTATCAAATACTTAAAATATAACTATAATACTTAAGTACTTACAGAACATCTAAATACTTAAGTATTCAGCCGATTTTTAAGTCCGGCAATCATAATCAAGTTGATTTTTTTAAATTTTATAAATAAATATTGGTAATTCTTATTATGCCATAATTTCTTTTCTAAAACATATAACTATTGCTTATTTTTCAGGTGATTTTTTTGACCATCACTGTAATGTTTTAGTTTTAGCAAAAAAAAAAACATTTTTAAATATAATTGTATAAAAAACTTCATTGCAAATAAAGAAAAAATGCAATATACTAAGCATTATGTATTTAAAATAGATCGTGAATTTTATAATGTTTTTCTGTAAATACCAAATTTTGCATTATCTGCATTTTTAAAGCTGCAATAGCGAAAACATATTGTTCTAGTGTTAAACTGAAGCGTGAAATATAATCAAGAACTTGTACGAATAGGGTCTACGCATGACAAACAACCAACAAAATTAAACAACAGTATGAAATGCAGTAGCAAAAGTACTGATTATTTTACTTTAAGTATATTTTTGTAGTGCGTACCTCAAGCTCTGGTTCTACGGCTGATTTAGGATGACACGTTCGATGATTTCTGAGTATTACCCTGGTTGCTCTGGAGATATTATTATTATTATTACTTCCCTCGAATGAAATGAAAGTATTGTAATCGTGAAACAATCGCTTTCCGAGATTTTTCTGATCTTCACGTTTCATGGTCCCTAGATAACGAAAAACATGTTTTCTCAATTCCGTCGGTCTGTCTGTCTATCTGTTCGCGGCGTAGTTAAAAAACTACTTATCCGAAATTTTTTCAGATCTTTACGTTTCAGGGTCCCTAGATGACGAAAAACATGTTTTCTCAATTCCGTCGGTCTGTCTGTCTATCTGTTCGAGGCGTAGCTAAAAAATACTTATCCGATTGACTTAAAATTTGGTCAAAAATTAAGGGTCATATGGCTTGGTAACATTTTCGTAAAAATCCAAAATGGCGAAACAAAATGACGGTCTAGTGAAGTGTTAAAAAAATTGTTATTAAGAAATTACTCAACCAATTTATCTCAAATTTTGGTACGAATCCAAGATGGTGGAACAAAATGGCGCTATAATAAAATATTTAAAAATTTAGCCTGAAAAAACTACTTAATGGATTGATTTTAAATTGTGTGCCATAACTAATTGTCTTATAGGGCTCAACTAGTAAAACTGTGTTACTAATTCAAGATGGAGGAACAAAATTGAGGCCAAATAAAATTTTTGTAATTGTGAAGAAAATCACCCTCTCAGGACTTACATATCTTCAAGTTTTAGCCTCTCTAGATGCCAAAAAAACATGTTTTATGAATTCCGTTGGTCCGTCTGTCGGTCTGTGTGTCAGTTCGCGATATAGCTTAAATACTACTTACCCGATTGACTTCAAATTTTGACCAAAATTTAAGGGTCATATGGGGATGGCCTAATAATATTTTGGTAAAAATTTAATATGGCGGAACAATGTTAAAAAATGTGTGTTAGAGTGGTGTGTTATTTGAAGTTAAGATCCAGTAAAAAATACAATTATTTTTTTAAATTGCCGACGTTTCGCAACTTAACTGTTGCATCCTCAGGACACATATAGATCTTATATTATCCTAAATGAAACCCACATTATCAGTACTTTTACTCAGTTGTTCCGCATATATTACCCAGATATTGAGTTTCTAAATGGTTTTCGTTAACAATCCTTTTGTTATTATGTTAGAGTAGTGTATTATTTGGGGTTCGGATCCAGTAAAAAAAAACAAAAGAATATTTTTAAATAGTCGACGTTTCGCAACTTTATTGTTGCATCTTCAGGACACATATGTAGATTCTATATCCAGCATGAAACCCATATTTTCAGTCTTCATATATTCCGTTTGTCCGTAGATATTTCCAGATATTAAGTTTCAAAATGGTTTTTGTTAACGATTCACTTATTTTTTATGTTAAAGGGTTTATTATTTGGGGTTAGAGTCCAATAAAAAACAAAAGACTTTTGTTTTTTTTATTGGATTATAGTTATTTTAGCGTCACTAGGTGCCAAAAAACAAACGTCCCAGGTTTTTTCAATTCCGTCGGTCCGTCTGTCAGTTCGCGACATAGCTTAAACACTATTTATCCGATTGGCTTCAAATTTTGACCAAAATTTAAAGTAATGGCGGAACAATGATTAAAAACTTTTTTTAGAGTGTCTTTTTTCAAATTGTCGACGTTTCGAAACTTTATTGTTGCATCCTTAGGACACATATAAATTCTATATCCTGCATGAAACACATATTATCAGTCTATACCTACTACGTTGGACTGCAGATTTTTTCCAGATATTAAGTTTGAAAATGGTTTTCGTTAACGATCCTCTTGTTTTTATATTAGAGTGGTGTATTATTTAGGGTTCGGAGCCAGTATAAAAAACAAATGCCTTTTTTTTAAATTGTCGACGTTTCGCTACTGTATTGTTGCATCCTCATATATATATATATATATATATATATATATATATATATATATATATATATATATATATATATATATATATATATATATATATATATGCAACCCATATTATCAGTCTTTACCTTCTACGTTGGTCCGCAGATATTTCCCAGATATTAGGTTTCTTTATGGTTTTTGTCAAAGATCCTCTTGTTTTTATGTTAGAGTGTTGTATTCCTTGGGGTTAGGATTCAGTGCAAAAAAATAGTTTTTTTTAAATTGTCGATGTTTCGCAACTTTATTGTTGCATCCTCAGGAGACATAAATTTTATATCTTGCATGATACCCATATTATCAAACTTTACGTACTCTGTTGGTGCGCAGATAGTTCCCAGATATTAAATTTCTAAATGGTTTTCGTTAACGATCTTCTTGTTATGTTAGAGTGGTGTATTATTTGGGGTTAGGAAACATCTGCGGACGAATGGAGTAGGTAAAGACTAATATGGGTTTCATGCAGGATATAAAATCTATGTGTCCTGAGGATGCAGCAATAAATTAGTGGAACGACGGCAATTTAAAAAAGGGCCTTTGTTTTTTTTTACTGGATCCTAACCCCAAATAATACACCACTCTAACATAACAATAAAAGGATCGTTAGTGAAAACTATTCCGAAACTTAATATCTAGGATATCTGCGGACCAACGAGGTAGGTAAAGACTGATAATATAGGTTTCAATTTAAGATGGCAAAACAAAATGACGAACAAATAACATTTTTAAAAGATCAACGTAAAAAAATCTTGTTCAATTATTGATTTTAAATTTCACAGAAAACTTATATGTGAATATGGGATTTAAAGTATATCTAAAATTCAAATGTGGCATAGGTACAAAGGAAATGGTAAACATGTTGGTAGGAATCCAATATGATGGAGCAAAATGGCGCCCAATAAAAAATAAGAGACAGTAAATGTAACACATATATATTGTGAATATGTACTGAACTAACTTGGATCACGCTTCACTGTTCCTAATAAAAGTAATAATTCATAACTAGGGAAGTTCCGGGTAGAGGAATTTACCGATTTCTATTATTAATATCATAAACTCATCATTAAATGTTGGTGTACATGTCCCGGATAAGTATCAAAAGGAGTAGATGGGTTAAAAAAACCGAAATCAAGGTCCTTCCTATGAAAATTTTCTGACCAAATGACAAATATCCAAAATGACTGCTTCCTGGAGGGCCATATAGCTGTTTTTGTGGAGTCCTGTTTTCACTTTATATGATTTATCTCTATAGACAGTTCTGCATACTTCGTCTTCTTCTCTTGCTTTTTCTCAACCATGTTGCAATTGCTGGGCGCGGCAATATCAAAATAAAGTACGCAGACTTAACTCTCTTATCCAGTAGCACTTTCGGGACGGTTATTTGCCACCTGTCTATAAGTATGATAATCGCCCGATGGTAGTAGAATCTAAAAGAGTCGCTGTCGAATACCGGAACAGATTGGTATTTGTAATAGAGTACCTATGTGTTTAGAAGCCCAAACTTGTTGGCTTACTTTTGATGTACGATGTTGCATACTTGGTTGTGCCTATGCAAATAATCTATATTTGGCTAAGTAAATGCACCCTTATGTTATATGCTGATGTTATTTTTGACTTTTGGTGGCATTTCCTATTGTAGTTGTTGGTATTTATCACATGATCGTGAATTGCAACCATGAATACTTCAAATATGATAACAGGCATCACTTAAACTGACTTTAGTTGGTATATATCTTTTACCTCGAAGGCCAGGTCTTAGTACTTGTTTACCTTTTGGTTTCTCACATTTCCTACATTTTTGAGCCAGGGTATGCCGATATGGATGGTGCATTTCTTTCTTGTTTAGGACAAAGATGTCCGGTTTGTTATGGTTAACAGGGCGATCCGTGATTATCTGTATGTTCCAGTATATGTTTAGTCCTTCTTTTTCTACCAGGGATGTATTTATAATACTATTGTTGATTGTTAATCAGGTTTTCTTTTTCGCAGATCTCCTGGTGCAAGATTCCAGCTACCCTATTGTGGCGGCCCAAGTAGTCCTGTGGGGCCAGATAAATACATCCCGAAGATAGGTGTTTCTTTTCACACATTCTGCATTTGTCGCTTTCTGTTGTCTGTTCCAGGATGAATTTGCGATAGTTCTTGGTAGGTGCGACCTGATCTTGTATCGCACCTATAAATCCTTTAGTCTCAGGCATCATGATTCAAACTCATTGAGCGATCCATTTCTGTCAGGAATGTGCTCGGCAGATAGGTTTAGTGGAGAGGGATTTTTATCTACTCAGACTACTGCGGAGTGGAGTTCTTCAGTAGTATTTCTTACGTTGTTAGTTTTCTTACCTGGTGTTCATGTAATATCCAAATATTTAGTAGACCTCGCCTCCTCTTTTTTATAGGTAAATACAGCCTAGCAGAAGATGAAATAGGGTGAGTAAACGTTGTTCTTACAAGTATGTCTATTCTCTGCAGGTCTGTTTGCTTCCATGCATTTATCCCGAATGTACAAGTAATCAACGGGATTGCCCACGAGTTTATAGCCACCACAGCTGCGCCGGCATTAAGCTTCGACCTGAGAATTGTTTTTTTTTTAATATTATTTGTTTTTCATAACTTTATTTACACAGTACGAAAGCTTTCTCGGCTGGAGTCAATTAAGAAGTCATGGTTCTTGGGTTTAGATCATGTCAAATTAAAATAACTTTCCGACGTTTCGCCTAAAATTGCACGATGCATCTTTAGGCATCTTTGCATAAGAATAAAGCACTGAATGAGCCCCGATGAGTAGAGTTCAGGTATTTATACCCGACCTGTGTCCACCCAACCTGACTCACTGTGGCGATTGGTTTCCACGCATGATGTTACACGTAGCCCGCGTCTCTATTAAAGTTTTCAGGGTGCTTGACGATTTCAATAGATTCTCTAATGTTTCGTTGCTTAGGTCAATTAGCCACAGACCGGCTAGTTTTGCTTATATTCGCTTTACCACAAGAACAAGGAATGTTATAAACTCCTTCTGATTACATCTTTTGGTGACCTTAAGCATTGCCCATCTTTTTGTATGTATTAAAGATTGTGCGAATATTGAATTTCCGCAGAATTCTTGCAATTTTTTGGATTGTGAAACCAGAGACCAATGTGCTTGTTTACTTAATAATTTTTTTATCCTATATGAATCTCACCCAAAGTAATAGCGTAAGAAGTATTAACAACCGAGTCCTAGATTTAGTGATACATAATAATCCGCAATGTTTGATTAATAGGGCCTTGGTTAGGCTAATACAAGAAGATAACCATCACCCTGCCTTGGAAATATCATTTCAATCCTCTCAATCTGTAAACCGTAAATGTGATTTGGCTTTAAATCTTGAAAACAATTATAATTTTCGCCAAGCAAATTTTCCGGTGATGTATGAAACATTTTATAATATTGATTGGTCATTTCTAGAACGGGCAAATGATGTAGAGAGTGCATGTGCACCATGGTTTACATCTAAAATCATCCAGAATATAAAGCAAAAGGATAAATGTCATAAAAAATACGTAAAATATGGTTGTTTGGAAAGTTTGGAATTGTTTACGAACCTTAGAACAAAAATAAAAACAGACATTAAAGATAGTTATATCTTATATATACAGAGAATCGAGACAGATATTAAGAGTAACCCTAAAACATTTTGGTCATTTATAAAAAGTATAAAAGAAATTTATAGCATGCCTAGCAATATGTTTTATAATAATAATGAATTAAGTGACCCTTTAGATATTCTTAATTCTTTTGCTTCCTATTTTGAACAATCGTTTTCTAATTCGGATACAAATTTTACAGAGGTGAATAATATTTCTTCCAATCTAAATATTGACGTTCCATATTTCTCCGAAGAGGATGTTATAAAAGCCTTAAAAAAAATACGCCCGAAAAACACAACTGAACCGGATTTAATTCCTGCTTTTCTTATTCATGATTGCAAATTAGTCTTGTTAAAGCCCCTTCTGTTTATTTTTAACTTATGCTTACAACAACACACGATACCACAGCTTTGGAAAGTTTCTAGAGTTTGTCCAGTGTACAAAAAAGGTGACAGAAATGAAATCTTAAACTACAGACCGGTGTCCATTATCTGTAATATTTGTAAAGTATTTGAAATCTTGCTGCATGATTCTCTTTTTTCTCTAGTTAAAGAACTCATTCTACCTCAACAGCATGAATAATTTTTAAGGAAAGATCAACAATTACCAATTTGCTTTGTATTTCTCATGATATAGCCGACTCAGGTGATGCAGGCAGTCCAACAGACGTAATATACTTAGATTTTTCAAAAGCGTTTGACCGAATTGATCATAAAATTTTACTTACTAAACTTAAAAATACTGGATTCTCTAATAGATTAATAAAACTCTTCAGTTCGTACTTATCGGGACGTCAACAGTATGTTGCCTTCAATGGACATACTTCTAGCAAATACGTTGCAGTTTCTGGTGTACCTCAAGGGTCTGTACTGGGACCGCTATTTTTTATCCTTTTTATCAACGATATTGCTTGTGACCTAAACGTAAAATTTTTAATGTATGCTGATGATATCAAAATTTATACCAATATCACTGGGATTGCTGATTGCATTGAGCTACAAAAGAGTCTGGATATTATAAATAATTGGTGTTTTACTAACAACTTAATTCTTAATATAGGGAAATGCAATGTAAATAAGACTATTCCGTAGCAGATAAGGCTATTTCTCGGTGTGACTCATTTCGCGATCTCGGAGTTTTATTTGATGGTATGGATTCATTTTACGTTGTACGAAGGACTTTAAAAACATCAGTGTACTAAAGCTATTGTACAACTCTTACGTCCGCTCAAAACTGGAATACGGCTCAATAATTTTGGGACCTGAGTACAATACACACATAGAGAGTCTAGAAAGAATACAACGTGGATTTTTAAAATATGCTTGTTTTTTGAAAGACGGTATATATCACCACCAGGGCTATCCACATGAGCAGCTGCTTAACAACTTAGAATATGATTCCCTAAAAAATCGTCGTGACTACCACCGTTTAATTACATTAGTTAAATTGCTTAATTATAAAATTGATTGTTCATATATACTAGGAAAACTGAATTTTTGTGTACCTCGTTTAAACTCACGACAACATAATTTATTCTGTTTGCCTAAACCGCGCACAAACACTCTAAAATTTTCACCTCTGTATTTAATGTGTGATAAATATAATAAGAGCTATCACTTGGATTTTTCCATAGCTAATGCTTCTGATGTGCGGCGATCGCTATTGCGTTGACAGTATTTCCACATATAGACGCATGTTGTAGTTTTTAGTTTTAGTTTTAACTTAAGTTTTTTCATCTTCTTTGTTTTTCTTGATTATGTTATATAATATTATATTATAATTATAAGTGCTTGCCCTGCTTTGTAATTGGGACTTTGTCCTGTAAAGCAGGTATTTGTAAATAAATAAATAAAGAAATAAATAAATAAATTTTATCTGTGGTACCCTGGATACAAGGTAAAACTGGACTACTTGATGATTGATCTACCTAATCGAACGCCTAATATCTTCAGTGAAATATCCGTTTGATTTTTAAACTTAGTCAGTTTTTCTGTTTCGTTTGGAATTGAATTTGCATCACATATTGACAAAGCTCTAAAGACTAATGAATTGATGACGGATTGTTTTTGAGATGGATGATGGTGAGAACTAAAATTTAAATATATATTTACATGTGTCTGTTTACTGTATTTAACAGTATGACCTAGGCGGCCGTTCTCTTTCTATTATACTAACACAACAACGGCAGCCAGGAACATTTACAGTCGCGCTAGCATGGCTCTTGTAAGGGAGAGGATCAGGGTTACTCACCATGATTTGGCCACACAAGTCCGTAAACCTCTACAGTACACCTAATTAATTACGTTCGACGCTGGAAATCAATTAATTTTCCACATGAACGAAATGACCTTCCAGCAAACAGAAAGGATTTACCAGCAAAAAAACAGAAGGAGTTCGAAACTCTGCGGAGCAAATACCAGCCAGTACAGGTAGAAGATATAATAGCAAATGTAGATGATAGCAATCGAAAACCAGTTGTCAGTTGCAGTAAGAACGGTCATAAAGAGGCTCAATGACAAAGAAGATGTAATAATTCTTAATTCAACGGTGGTCATGAACAAGAACAACTACATAGATTGGTTAGGTCTGTGCAGTGGTGGTTTTCGGCTGCCTTGAAAGCTCGGGTGCCCTTTTGCAGCATAAAATCTTCAATTGGTGTCTACTGAAGATCTTTCTGCAGGTCCTCATTCCTGATAAACCACGGGGCATCTGCCGTCATCCTAATAAGTTTCTTTTCAGTCCTCTTTGGCTTCAAAAGGTAGTGTTTTGAAGCAAAGCCAAAAGTTGGCTCCTTGTTACTATTTTGATTATAAGGGATTCTCTGGAAAAATTCGCCTCATACGTAAATAAAACATCAAGCATAAGAGAAAGTCACTGACAATACCACAAACCACGGGGGTAATCGTCTGGTAATAGCGCCTGTACACGTTGAATATGGAAATTCAACGCTGGTCATGGACAAGAACAATTACATAGAGAAAGTAGACTTTACTTCAGCATGACAGCTATGGGACAATACGGATGGATCCAATTAAGAAAATTAAAAGGAGGATTTGCAGCCTTATTAGTGCCTTGGATTTGCTAGATTTAAAGAAGAAGAAACGGAAGCCAAGCAGTTCGAAGATTCCTCGATTTTACATTAGATCCCAGTGAGTTTTGATGTTGAATCCCTATATACAAAAGTGCCTATTGACAATTCAATTTCTATAGTTTCTGACATATTTCAATATAAAAACCTTAATCCTACCTTAATTAAATTGATAAGAGAATGCTTAACGTCCACATGTTTAATTTTTCAAGGGTCCTTCTATGAGCAAACCTCGGGCGCCGCTATCTCCTGTGGTACTTGACATCTTGATGGAGGCTTTCGAGGAAACTGCTTTAAGCTCTGTTCATTTACAACCTACAAAACATCAAGCGTAATAGAAAGTCACTGAGAATACCACAAACCACGGGGGTAATCATCTGGCAATAGCGCCTGTACACGTTGAATATGGTAAGGATGCAGCAAGTTTTCTTTCAGTATCCTGACAAGAGTCTAAGAGGCAGCATTATTTACTTGGCGAGCAATCTTGCTCGTACTAGTTGTAGGGGATTCTTCAACAATAGTAAGGACTTCTTTAAACTGTACTCTTTTAGCAGTTCCCATGATATCTTCTGATCTGCCAAAAGCACCAGTTTCTTGCAAACGAACATGAATTTGCGTAAATGTTTTGGAACATGCTAAACGATTTTGCGGATGAAGCTCGGCATAAAGGCATCTTGCTTCAAGTGCATTACCATTAGAAAAAATGTATGTTAGCCATTTCAGTATTTGTATTGGGAGTCATTTTTATAAGCTATTATTCACCTTTAAAACTTTTTCTTAACTTTAACTTTTCGGAACTCTACTGACCTGCAAAAATAAAGCGTAATTATGTTACATAAAATGTCATTTTCATGACATTTTTTGTAATAATTAACAATATGTAAAATTAACAAAGCCAGTGGAGTGCTCGCTTATTTCATTTCAGATATTATATTATATTATATTATGCGGAGAAATGTTTTTTATTTTCTTTCGCGAAAACGAACCATTACAAGTGAATGGGAATTATAAAAATAATTTTTGTTACGAAAAAAAAGCAGTGGCGTTACCATATTTTTCTTTAGAAATATTTAGTTCAAATCCCACACGAACGCTACTGGAAGAAATTTATAAAAATTGTTGTACATCAGAAAATGCCTCTTATTGCATAGTACCAAATTTCATTAAAATATCTAAAGTTGTATCATAGATATTATAAAAAAAAGATAATTTTTTGAAAACTTTACCACCCAGTATCTCAAAATTTAAGACATTTAGGACATACGTTCATATGAATTTTTTTTTCATAAAATTAACCCAAGAATCGTCCCCTTAAATATTTTATCATACTTTTAAAACACCCTGTAGGTGCAAGGTATTCCATATAAAGTAAAAAATAAAACTACTTCTGAGTCCCCCGTACAGCATCTACTTTGATGCCATGTTTGACACAACTTACCTGGCTGCATCATTTTTGTCTACAGCCTGTAATTTGGTTGACTTGCTTTTCGCATGACACCATATATTACCAGTTCCTTTTATTTATGAGTGAATTTGTATGTATGTCCAAAAATCGGTAAACTGGCTTTTAACCGGACCCTTGTAACGGATTCCGACACAGATATAACACAGTTTATATATGCATATAATTATTTGCTAATAACTTTATATACACATTATATGAATATTAATACGTGTCACATTTCTTGATAAAGAGAAAGATTTATTACGAGGAAACTTCTGTTAAAAGGACCTATGCACAATAATCATATGCACATATAAACTGTTGGATCTGTGTGGTGGAATTCGTTATGTTAGGGGTAAAAACCAATTTACCACCGTTCTCTTGAATTTTTATTTTGCGCATGCGCTATTACAATTTATGACGATACATTTGTTTCATTGACATATCTAACAATCATTCAAATGGCAACAAATTTATATTCTTCAGATCCACGATTTTGTTTACCAGATCTAATACATACATTCTTACATACATAGGTACATTCAATCACTTACCACATGTGCTTAAATGGAACCACTGCTTCGATACTCCTGTATACCATTTTTTAAATTTTATTTCTATTTCTTGTTATTTTATTTATTTTATTACAATTATTATTTATTTTATATAATTTTATTTACAAAATATATAAAAAATCAGTTATGACATTTATTATTTTCCTTCATAAAAAGAAGTTTTTTTATTCTAGAAAATGGAATTTTATAGTTCATCCCCATAACATATCTAATTTTCTACAAAATTGGGATAAATAAGTAGTTTTTAAGTAATAACAATTATTAGGTCCCCATTTTGTTCCACCAAATTGGATTTTTACCAAAATGTTATCATCGCATCCCCGTACGGCTTTTAATGTTTGCCCAAAATTTAAAATAAATCGGATAAGCTATTTTTGAGCTAATCTGCGAAAAGACAGACAGGCCGGCGAATTTAGAAAACATATTTCGGCATAGGGATCCTGAAATGTAAAGATCTGCAAAATTACAATACTTCCCTCTTACTACGAATACGATGGAAGTAAAATGGGGTAAAATACTGAATATAATTTTCGGGAGAGGCTGATAAAGTAGGCCCTGTTATCTGTTTTTTGGAAATTGCATGCTAAGGGGTTACAGCGATATAAGAAATTTACCTTAAAGAATAGGCGACCATTACATACAGGGTGGGCCAACGAAAACTTTAGACCCCGATTTTCCGGCTTTAAAATATCATAACGAAATGGCATATTGTTAAAATTTCTTAGACATTTAAAGGTCTCTATACAAATTAGACTTCGTTTTTTACGTTTTTGTGAAAAAAATCGAAGAACTCTCGGACACGTCGATTTCTGATTCGAGGGGGAACAACGTATCCGCCTTTTTCATTTCCATAATTTCAACCCCCTAACTGCGGGAAGCACGATGAATTTGAATAAGAGTGAGGGATGTTGCGATACCAGATTTTGAAGAACTCGTCGAATACTATCTGACCCTAAAATTTCGCATCAAACTTTTCATCGATAACAAAATGAAAGCTATAATAGTGAAAGAGGCAAAGTGGAAAAAATGTCTACTGAATAAACAACAAAAAGACTACTTCCCTTGTGATCACTTTATTAAATGCTGAAAATGACCACCATTCACTTCCATGCAGTAAAATAAGTTGTGTTCAAAACGTTTCCATACATTGCGTAACATTTCGGGTATAATTTGATGGTATTTATACGGTTTTGCAAATCAGAGATTTCAGGTGACCCTCTAAGAAAAAAAGTGCATTGGATTCAGATCAAGTAACCTGGGTGGCCACTCACTATGTCACCTTCTTCCAATCCAACTTTGTGGTTAATTGTCATTTAAAAATTGTCGTACAGGTTGTACGAAATGAGGTCTTCTTCATTCTCCAGTACTTGCACGAGGGCTGGATAAATAGCGTTCTCTAATAATTCCAGAAAAATTGAGATTACTGGGTATTAAAAAGGGGTCGTTTATGTCCAATGAAATCATCCTCGTTCATTTCCTGAACCAATCGTGTTTTTAAATATGAGACTTATGTTGTTTAAGGATTCTCCTTATTGTTGTGCGTGATATTTTTTTAACTTTCGAAAGTTATTTTTGGAAATCAGATGAAAGATAATAGACAAAAAAACCCTAAAAAATTTTTATTACGGCTCAAAATATAATGAGCCACCCTGTACATAAGGGGCTGTCAAATATTAATGCCGCATTAAAATATAGAGCAAATATATATTTTTCAGTTGAACATGGTTGGATAAGACATAATAAGAGTTCCTGGAGGGAGGGTCTAGGCCCCCTAAAATACGCCACTAGCCAGACAAAACCAAAACTTACGTTTTTAGTTGTACGGGAGAGATGATGTAGCTGCAGATTTAAAAATCCATCTTCCCACTACAAAATACATATTTCAAAGGTTGTATTATTTTTCCAACATGTATACTATTTATCTTAATTTAGGTTTATAATTACTTTGTTAAAGCTAATTAAGCAAACAGTGTCACGTAATGTATTCACAAATATTAATGTTACTTTTCGCATGTTTAATAGGATAAAAATAATACAAATTCGAAAGAAATACATGGCTTTTTTAACAGCCTTGTATACCAACTGAGTTTACTTAATTTAATTCGTATCAGTATGAAAATGTAACAAGTGGATCGTTGACACGTTATCTTCAATTCGTTCTATGTTCGCAGTGTTTACGTAATATTGTCAAATAAACGGACTTTTATATTTAGTTCATAATTTGAATGTCTTAACGTAATACATTATAAATGAAACAAAAGGCAAAAGAAGTGGAAAACAGAGTTTTTCTACGACTCCTATGATAATGCATGTAATCTGCATAGCATAGCATTCGTTGAACATTATCCATTCTCACCGAGACCGACAATAGAGACAGGCCTTGGCACCGAAATCAAATCGCGCAATGATGTGATCAACTTAGTCCTATTACTTCGCCTAATCACATGGTCCTTATTATTTTGAAAATATGTGCCTCTATTTCAAATGTATATACACTACGCCACAAAAGTATCGCATCACCCAGTATATTCCCATAGGCTTCAATACAAATATGGTCTTATTTAATAAATCAGCTAGAGAAGTGTTTTAAAAAATAAAATGTAAAGGAAGAATGAAGTTACCAGTGTGATGCCACTGAAATATTCTATCGCCATTGGTACATTCTCTACAGTTTGTTAAAACCTTTTGGAGTAAAACCCTAAATTTTGAAACACCCGGTATAAAACAAAAACAAAATTTTTGTGTTTCTGGGTGTTTCAATATTTAGGGTTTTACTCCAAAATATTTTATCAAACAGTAGAATGTACCGATGGTAATAGAATATTGTAGTGGCATAACCTTCGTAGCCTCATTCTTCTTTGATATTTGCTTTTTTTAACCACCTAATTAGCTGCCTTATTAAATAAGATAAGTGGTTTTATAACAGACCATGTTTGTATTGGATCTTATGGGAATATATTGGGTTATGCGGCGTAGTGTATTATATTAATTTAATTGTAGTATAATATAAAATAAATTCAATAAGTAGTTTTTACATTGACACACATCGCCATTAGTTTTTTCAACCTGATTTTTTAAATATTTTATCAGGCCGCCATTCTGTTTTATTATCTTATATTCACTCCAAAACGTTATCAGTTCATTCCTATGTAACACTTGATTGTTGTGCAAAATTTAAAGTAAAATGGATAATTGGTTTTTTTAGTAATTATTTTTTTAATGTTTCAGTTGGCCGCCATCTTGTTCCGGCATATTGGATTTTTACTAAAACATTATCAGGTCATCCCAGTATGACTCTTTTTTATTTGAAATCAATCTGATAAGTAGTTTTTAAGCAATGCTGCGAACTGACAGACAGATTTTTGCATCTAGGGACGCTAGAACTTGAAAATATGTAAAACCTCAAAGGGGTGATTTTTTCACGAATACTTTTGTATTTGGCCGTCATTTTGTTCCGCCATCTTAAATTAGTATCACAGTTTTACTAGTTCATCTCTATACTACAATCAGTTATGGCGCACAATTTGAAATCAGTCCATTAAGTAGTTTTTCAGGCTGAATTTCTATATATTTTATTAAGCTGCCGTTTTGTTCCGCCCGCCATACATAATACTTCATTTTTAGTTTTTTAGTAATAATGTTTTTAACATTTCACTAGACCGCCATTTTGTTTTGCCATATTGTATTTTTACTAAAATGTTCATCTCTACATGACCCATAATTTTTGACCAAAATTTGAAGTCAATGGGGTAAATAGTTTTTTAGCTATGCCGCGAACAGACAGACAGGCAGACAGACTTCCTTTTTACGAGGGAAATAAAAATAAATAGGTGTAGTGAAGGAAACGTTTGTCGAATCGGTAAATTCAATTTTATTGGCTTTTGCAATAAACTAACAAGAAAGTTTTTTTGGTTTATCCAAGATAATATTACGAAAAAAACATCAAGTCTGTCTTCCTTATTGTCTTAGAAGTACCTGGCTCACTCACAGACTCAGCACTCAAATATTTTGGCACGTTCTCAAAAATTGATGGAACAGCCCCTTCTAGTAATTTTGGGATCTTCCTGAGGTATTCTTTATATTCCTCGGCCACCACATATTAGTCTATTTTAATAACATCACTATCACGAAAATGCTTTATGCAAACAACGGGATTTTTTATGCCAGAAAAATTTGTAAAAATTTTGTTTAACCACTTCTCTCTCAAATACGGAGGTAGAGCAAAAGTAATGATGTTTCTCCTTAGCTATTGAAATGGGATTTACATCCAGAAATACTACGATACCTAGGCGTTCTATCTTGGTATATATATTTAACGAAAAAACAAAAAAATACGTAGCTTTTCGGTTTTTATTAATGAAAATAGGTTAGTTAGACATATTATATTGCCATAAATCTTTTTATTTATTTCAGGATGAAGAAATGTTCGGTGTATAATTAGTTTATACACATAATACAAGCGATTGATATTGAGTAAAATTACTTTTATTTAATTTTCAAAAAGTTTCCTCTTCAGTCGTAGAAAAACTGTATTATGAAAAAGACACACTTGTATGAAATTTGTGTGTTTCGGCATTTGTTGCACAGTATAATTTTTCTACTTAATTACAAATATGTAAGGCAAAAAAGAGGCCTTTGACATAAATAGTATGTTATTTATTAAATAAGCTTAAGCAAACTGGGGGGGGAGGGCATAGGGTCCCTTAAACCTAATGCAACCCGCTTTAGGTTTAAATATATATTATAGTAATATTTATTATTTCTATATTTGAAAAGTTACTTATTATAAGGAGTACTTTTAGGGATTTTTTATTTGCAAAATTATGAATGACTTCTTCAAAGTCTATCTTATAAGTACATCACTTTCTATGGACCTCAGGGCAAACTAGACAATCCTGTTTGAAGCCTTTTACCTCTGAGTTTGTTTTTAATTTTAATTTTGAGATTGAACGTTCGCCACTGCAATTAGTTACCATCATACATAGACAGATTCTCGTTACAATTTTTGTATTTGTAAATACTAAGAGTTTCTTCATTTTCACTAGCCTAAACACCTTTCAAATATTATATTAACTGCAGATATCTTGCAAGGCATCTTTAACTCATTTGCACTCATGTCATCATGATAGAAACAAATGTTAGGCAAACATGACAAAGTATACTACATTTGTATCGTCGTTTCCAAGCGCACTTAAAGCCAAGCAGCTTAACAAAACCGACTTAGAACGAGTGAATTAAAGGTGCATTTTTGAGTCGGAAGCCAGCTTGGACACTTATTATTTTTGAGGTTTCCTTGAACCAGACTGCTTCGTTTTGTGACATAAACCTTTTAAACCATTTCAAAATTACCCGATGGCTATTTATAAAGATGCACTCAATGAGATTATTGGTCTTGGAGATGGTCATGCGTTTCTACAGAATTTGTATTTGTAAAGATATCAGATAAGAGTAATAAAATAAAACTTGTTAATAGCATATAGCTAGCATACCTTAAGACACATTGCAGTTATACAAATGAGACAATTTCTTATTTTTGCTTAAATAATAATGTTTATATTATTTATTGAAACATTCATCAACATTATGTTGAACATCCAGTTAAATGAAGTTGTTCATGAGTTAACCATTCGAGAGAGGCTACAGGTATGGTACCAACAGAATTGTGCTTTATGTCACAGTTAAGAGGGGTGTAAAACAATATTAAATGATCTTTTTAACAAACGATTAATTGACAGACATCTGATTCTCTGATTTTTTGGCCTGTAAAGTATCCAGATCCGAGACTTCTACATTATTTTTATATGGCTCCTTAAAGGAAAAAAAATCCCTTCAATAAAAACCTCAGATACAGAAGTTCAAAATATAATGGGACACGATTGCAAGGACCACCTCGGCCTATCCATCGGTTGGGAAATGTAATATTTGAATAACCTCTTACGGGTCTGCTGAAATGAGGAGTTGCACCATCGTGCATCAACCACATATTATTTCGAATATTCAAACGGACCTCTTTTAACAATGTATTAGGATGTTCTCGCAAAAATGTATATATTTATCTCCATTTAAAATGCCATCAATGATGTGTGGTCCAACTAAACAGTCTCCAATTATTCCCATCCATACATTAATGATACATTTTTGTTGATGCTTGGTTTCGACAAAAGGATTTTCATCACTCCAAAAATGCATATTGTGAGAATTAATAATTAATCACAGGTAAAGTCAGCCTCATCACTAAAAAGAACTTCAACTACAAAGCTATAGATGGTTTTTTGCCTTTCCAAAAAAGCTGCGTCTACGTGCAGCCTAGTCAGCTACAGACATAGCGTGAACTTTCTGAATATAGTAGGGGTGAAGCAACTGTTCTTGAAAAACGTCTTGTGCTACCGTTTTGGCAATATTAGATGCTGCTGATAATTTCCGAACACTGGTACCTTGTTCTTCTTCTAATAACTTCAATACCAAATCTTCTGCTTCAGTAGGACCTATGCTTCTTGATCGTCCGACTCCACCACTTTTGGTTTGAAACATCCTGAGAAGAAAAAATCATTGATGCATACCAATCTCCCTCAAATTTCTATCAACCCGTATAAAAGTTCTCCAATGTAGAACTCTTCTATTTGGAAAGCGATATAAATTACAATTTGAGCAGCGTGTCTGATATACAATGTTCCATTTCTAAAGGCGTTTTCAATTTTGAGTATAAAAGTAGTCTGCTTTCTAATTAATTTAAAATCAATGCTTTTCAAGACGGCAATTAATTGGTCTGTGAGGTCTTCAATGAATGGTAGAGAGAAAAATATATTTTTGTGAGGGCTGGGTTCCCTGTTTGTCTTATGAGATAAGTTAATTGAATTTTCAGGTGGTGGTATAGATTCGTGAGGTATATTAAAAGTGTTATGCACCTGAGACTATGTTACTTGAGAGAAACTAGGTATGATGTTCTCCTCTATTGCCTATACTCAGGGTGGGAGAGTTTGACTGTTCTAGTTTTCATTCCTAGTATTGTTGATTTTAGTTCTGGTAGGATGATATGAATAGAAACTAATAAGCCTATTGGAGCAATAAGGCTTACCACTCTATCCCTAGGTATTGAGAGGAAGAGGTCATCAACGTACCTCTTAACAAAAGGGGCATGGAAGGACATATATTCTAGACAATCCATAACCAGATCATCAAGCAAGTAATTGACCAAAATAGATGAAATTTTGGAGCCCATAGGGGTCTGTTTTTGTTTGTTTCAATAAAAACTAATATATTTGAATCAAAAATAAATTGTGTTAAAGTTTGAAAAAGTTCAAAATCTACGTCACAGAATTGCGATATAGTATTTATTATATAGACAAGTTAAAATTACTTGTATTGGAATTTGTAAAAAAGAGACAACGTCAAAACTAACAATGACGTAATTATGAGGTAATTGAAAGTTATTAATGAATTTACTGAATGAGAATGAATCTTTTGCATAAAAATTGTTGTCAGTGTTATAGGCCTTAGTTAAGATATCCGTAAGAAACTTTGCTAGGGAACCATTAGGGCTGTTAATCGAGGAGACAATTAATTTCATTAATAGGGTAGGCTCGTGGATCTTTTGTAGTGCATAAAATATAGATGTCAGAGTATTGTAAGTGTTCATTTTCTTAGTCTTTGCATCATCAATGATACCTCTGTCTTTGAGATTTTTTATTAATTTATTAGCTTTCAGTTGTAGTGTGTACGCAGGGTCTCTATTAAGTTTTTGGCAATATTTAGTATCGTTTAAAAAATTTGGCTTTTATCTATATAGTCCTGCCTACACATTGCCATTGTAACGTTTCCCTTATCGCTAGGTAATATGAAAAATGTTTATTATCATTACCTTTTTTTAAATGATATATTTCATAAAAGCAGGCTCTTCCTAAATGAACATCCAGATAGTCCTGAGGATGAGTAAAATAATATACTCGAAAGCTTGACTATACAAAAAAGGTTTTTCATTTGACCCCAGACCAATTTTTAAAAGGCTGCAACCCTAGTACCAGTTCAAGATATAACAGTTCGACGGGTGAAACAATTTTACAAATTATGAATAGTTTTCAAGTTATTAAATTTATTCCAGTTAAATGTTCCACCTTGTATATTTCCAAGCACTACTACCACTACCTTTGGAGGTGGGAGGGGAGTTCGATCACCAAACTCCATCCGTAGTCGATCTTGGCTATTTGAATACCTCAAAAGATATATATACAGTGTTTCCTTGAATAGATGTTACGAGGGAAGACAAAACAAAACACTTTTTTAACTATGTGGGTACACTACAAGTTATGAAAAATGGAGCAAAGCTACGCCACAAAAATGACTAAGAATTAAAATTTTATTATACACTAGAAATAAATGTTGGAATTTCATTTAATCTGCTAATTAATTGATAACAATATTTGGAATATATCGTTCACGTTAAATCTTTTTTATCTCCACTAAATAGCAATAAACCTGAACGCAGTTTTTTCTCGATTGAAGCGAAATTCTTCCCGAAAACCCTTCTCGTTCGAAAATTATCAATAAAACTCTCCTGTCAATTATACCGGGCTTTTCGCAACTGAAATATTAAATATTTTCACATTTTTTGTATATGTCGTCTGTTTCAAAGTGTTATCTTCTTTGTTTGGCTTATACCTCAAAAGGTTTTTGAGGTTTCGTAAGTAACATTAACATTAAGCAAAATTCGATTTTTTTCTGGAAAGTTTGTATATTGGAAAACGTTATTCTGTTTAAACAAGCTGCGAGTTTTATTACTGCAGTTCAATTACGAAAATCGCAAACAAACTGGTAAGATATTTAAGAATATCATCGATTTAGGCATACAGGGTGCCTCAGAAGCTAGTTAAAGTATAAAATGTTAAAGCAAAAAAGAAAAAAAATAGAAAATTCCAAATTGGGAATTCTATCCGTTTTGCAGCTTACCTTTTCAGCTGAAAACTTGTGATCCGCTGATCGTAAATCATTTTGGTTAGAGTATTTAGGTATACTCTTCGAGAATTTTTGTGAAACAGAAATGCAGAATTGCTGTCTATGAAATTCTCTTTCGACTGATGCAAAGTGCAACAAAATGCGATAAGGCGTTCAAAAGACACAGCCCTTCAAAATATACATGCATACATATATATGGATAAAAAATAGAGCAAGTGTTAGTTAGAGAAAAGTAAGACAGACAAGGTCTAAAATGGGCACCGCATGCAAAACATTTATTGCAAATATCCATTGCTACACAGGCAGTTAAATTCAGAAAACCAAGAATTTTTGAAATGAATATTGTAGGATTTACCAGAATTTTTAATGTCTTTTTTAGCACTAATTGTCAACACACTTGTTTGTCGACCCGTAGTTAAAAGGTCATTTTTGTCATCTTCTTTCCAACGGGAAAATGGAGTTTGTAACAAACTACAAAGAATGTCACTAACGGGCCCAAACGAATTCATTTTCCTCCACACACACACGCCACTACTCCAAACAATAAAATAAAAGACCGCCGATAAAATACTGAATAAAGCGCGATCTACCTTACGCACAATACGAACGGAAGCGTTAAACTGCGGCTCTTCCCTAGAGGCGCGGTCTTCGTACATACGATACTCTCGTTGCCATAGCAACGCACCATTTTCAGGCATTGTTTTCGTTTCTCGCTGGAAGATTTTTACGGAGCTCGCACGTTGCTCTTCCGTTGGTGGATCGACACAAACGAGTTTACTGTCGGTGCGGTGGGCGCACATACGGGTTTGCTTAATAAGCGCAAGTATATCATTTTGTTTTGTGTTTGCCTCTAGGTTTCTGACGAGCGGCCAGCGGCAATACTACAAATGCATTAAATTTAACATTACAATTATTGATAATTTTTAATGAAATGAATTAGATTTAATATTGAATATTAGTATATTGTATTGATTTTTAAAGTGTGTTAAAAATAATTTGCCATTTTTTTTTGGGGAAGAAGCACTTCCCCTACTTCCTCCGAATAGCCACCCCTGACACACGAAAGATTGGGCAATCCTTAAGGACACCGATAGATGTAAATCCTTTGTAATCAGATTGACTTTATAAAATTCCTTGTTCCTACGGTAAAGTGTATATAGGTGAAACTGGACGGTCTGTGTCTACTAAACTTAAGGAAAGTGAAAGATATATAAGTAAGACACAAATTGTTCAAACCGCTTGCGGTGAACACCAGCACTCAGCAGAAGATGATTAATGTAAAAGATACCAAAGTTCTTGCATCAGTCCCGGGTTATTATAAATGAAAAAAGAAATCGAGAATCTATTGAAATTATGAAGCATCCTAAAATAGAGACGCGGGCTATATGCTACATCATGCGTGGAAACCAATCATCACACTGAGTTACGCGTCGGTAGGCACAGATCGGGTATAAATACCTGAACTCTACTCACCGGAGCTCTAGTTCGCTTTTTGCATCGAAACAGTACGGATCGATTCGGTTCACCCGGCTCCGTACAGTGAAAGTGTAAAAGTGGATAATTTTCCTTTACTGGAAATATCACTTGTTAGGTCATTAGTGCAGTGAAAGTGCTAAAACAAGATGAAACCTAGTAAATCATCCAAAATTAGCAAAGTTTCTTCGGAAATAAAATCCGAGAAAATCCTACGACTGAAGAAAGAAAACATTCGCCTAAGCAAAAACCTGAAGACCTTACGCGAAGAAAATCGAAGCCTTACAGACAGGCTCGATAGACTAGAAAATCTTCTTCTTGTTACACAACGAGAAGGTAAGGCGACTCGGCAACCCCCGCAGAGCGAACCACCAACTACAGCCGCCGAAACCAAAATCAAAAGAAAAAGGGTTAAATCCCCCCCAGTGGCGAAAATAGTGAGAACCCCAAAAATAGGCAAAACAGTGAAAATAATAGTGTGCCAATCGAAACAACTGAAGCCGCCAAAAGTGTAGTGTCCCAAGAGCCTACCCCAAAAATCCCCCCCGTAGTAATTGAGAACGACGGGACCTGGACAGAAGTCCGTCGTAACATCAAAGGAGCAAACATAGGCTTCAACAAAGCAAAGGCGCCCGGCTCGAGGCTCCAAAACCGCCAACGACCATAGGGCCCTGACCCACCACCTTAAAGAGGCCAATCGCCCTTATCACACTTATCAATCGGGCACACACAATCGCTATGCACATACCCAGATAAGTGCGTTAAATGTGCAGGACTGCACAGATCGGACGCATGCCGACTCCCGGAAAAGGAGGAAGATGGCTCCAAAAATGCAGTTTGTGCTAACTGCAATCAAAAAGGACACCCGGCCAGTTACAAGGGCTGCCCGAAATATCCTGCCCCTAAAAAGGCACCTGTAGCCCCATGGGCCAACTTCAAAAACTCAGTTAAGCCTGCAGCCACAAATCCTGCAACTAAAACCACCTACACGGAAGTGGCCAAAACTACCACTACTCCCCCAAAGAAAAAGAAGGAGAGCTCCCCTCCTCTTGATCTCCAGGCTGCAATCCTGCAAGCCGTCACCGGCATCATGCCCTCTATTGTGGAAACCATAATTCCCACAATAACAAGAGCTGTGGAGGAACAGCTCCGTAGACTAAAATAAGCGATGCCAGATCAACAAAATGAAACCTTAAAACTCATTTCCTGGAACACCTGCGGTCTAAGGGCCAGGAAAACTGACGTCCTAGAACTCCTGGAAGAACATCGCCCCGATGTTCTAGCAATACAGGAGACTAAACTAACAGCCGAAATAAGAATGACCTTCCCAGGATATCACATCTACAGATACGACTCTCTTGGTCACCGAGCCATGAGAGGAGTCGCGATCCTGGTCAGAAAAGGCGTTCCACATTCCTTCCTGGGGGTTGAGGATGTGGAATTAGACGCCATCTCCATAGAGGTCAACACTCGTAGAGGACCGATCAAAAACACCTCTGCGTATCGCGCCCCAACACAGGAGCTGTTGGATGAGAACATCGAGCATCTAGCAAGAGGACGAAGAGCCAAAATCATCATTGGTGACTTCAACTGCAAATCCGAAGAATGGCATTGCACCCATACCAACGCAAATGGTCGCAAACTATCCAGACTATGCGAGGACCATAGACTCGCCATTATAGGACCAGAACAACCAACACACCTCCCCCGTGCAAACGGGAGGCCAACCGTGTTGGATATTGCACTCCTGAAAAACATCAGGGAAGAGGACATAAACACTCTGAATGAGGGTACATCCGACCACAACCCGGTACTCCTGCAATTAGGAGTAAACCTCAACAGAGTAAATCACAACACCAAGAAGACGACCGACTGGAAGGCCTATCAAAGACATCTGAAAACTGCAATCGAAATCTCTGAGATCCGCGCACCTCAGGGACTAGATGAGGCCGTAAGACGTCTAGAGACAGCCATCCTGAATGCCTTCCATGAAAACACAGTAGTGCAAGACATAAGCAGGCATCGACAAACCGAGGAGCTTCCTGAAAATCTCAGAGATGAGATCAGGACCAACAGACGCCTCGGCAGGATCTACGCCAGATCCCACGAGGAAGAAGACAGGACTGCTCTAAACCGACACTCTCAAAATTTGAAAAACCTGTTACAAGAACACCGAAACAACAAGTGGCACGAAAAGCTGAGATCCCTAGACACGCATCACCAAACAGCCTGGCAGATGCAACGTGCTCTTCGAATGGACAAACGTCCTATCCCTCCACTCCAAGGTGTAAATGGCCCAATCTACACCGACGAGGACAAAGCTGAAGCCTTAGCGGATGCCATAGTCCAACAAGGTCAGCTAAACTAACACCCAGAGGAAGACGAAGAGCTCACCGAAGAGGTCCACGACTCAGTTAGAGACCTGGATGCTTGGATTCTCAACAAAATCTACATCCTGTCTCACCCGGGGAAGTTTGAGACATTATCAGGAAACTGAAGGTCAAGAAAGCCCCTGGAGCCAACGGCATCACCAACAAGATGCTGAGATACTTTCCCAAGAAAGGATACAGTGCGATGGCCAACATCATAAACTCAATCATAAGAACATGCCATTTCCCCAGTACATGGAAAAAGGCAGAGGTCATCGTCATTGAAAAACCAGGAAAAGACAGGACATAACCACACAACTATAGGCCCATCAGTCTACTCCCTGCTTTAAGCAAAGTAGCTGAAAGAGCTATAGCCAGAAGACTAAAAGATGAGTCCCAAGAACTAGATACCATCCCAGATGAACAATTCGGCTTCAGGGCAGGGCACTCATCTGAGCAGCAGGTACTCAGAACCACAGAGTATATCACCAAAGGATTCAACAACAGAGAGGCCACAGGAGCAATTTTCCTGGATATCGAAAGAGCTTGCGACAGAATGTGGTACCAAGGCCTGATCCATGTCGGTGGCTGGATACGAGAGAAGAAACATAAAGCTTATCAGGAGCTACCTAAATGACAGATCATTCACAGTCAAGATGAATGACTCTCATTCAGCTCCAAGAGGACTAGTAGCTTGTAGCGTATCATACCCCTTGTTTTTTTTTACGGTCAGCTTTTCATCTGCAGAGCACTATGGGTTCGGGTGCAAATGAAAAATAATTTTATTTAAATAACTTTGATGTTAGATATTAGAATTTAATTATTAAATTTCTGTGTGTTCTTTTAAAATCAAAAGTAAATCTACGCCACGCTGTTTTTTTTATATATTTAATAAAGGAAAACCGCGAAACCAAAATAAATAAACTTTAGCCTAAGCTAGTTCCTATAGCAAAAAAAAACTGAAATAAAAATTAGGTGAGTGTGGGCAGGATAATTGAAAATATGAGGTAAATTTCCTATACTTACGACGACACAATATATTATATAACAAATGTACAATTTAAATAAGATAATTCTAAAAAGGAATTTAATATGCCAAGATTTTCATAAAGACAATTAAATAACCCCATAGTCCACTATAGTTCACATAACTCATTAATAATTTTAACATCTTTAATTATTGTTACATAAATGAAAGTTAGAAAGAATAATTAACTGGTTCACTTTTAAATAGCATAAATCGTTTAAACTTTAAATCAAATGTAAAAATGTATAATATTAAATAATGCTTGTAGTAAAAAAAAATAAATAAAAATGGATAATTAATAAAATAATTTTATCTGGCCTTTATAAATCCTTCCAGGGATGTCAGGACTTCAAGGGCTGCATCAAAACATCAAAAGAGGATCACTTCAAAATCACAGGAACAGTTACAGTGCCTGGAACTAACAGCCTTCGAACAGAACTGGATCAAATAAAAAGTCTAGGCGGGACAACAGATTACGTTTCTTTTAAGACCATAATTCATAACTCATGGTACGGTACGGTATGCCAAAACTTAGGAGTCGACTCCCATGTGGATTCTAAAAGGAGAGGGAAAACCATGGATGAGTGCTCCAAAAAAAAAAACGAAAACTGGGAAATACATAACATTTTTCAAAACGAAGAAAAAGGTATGTGAAATTATTATAAGCAGCTTACCTTAACTAAATCCCATAGTTACTATACAAAAAAAACTCCAAAACGTTTGATTCCGACATGGCCAAAGATTGCTGGATAAAAATCCAGGTTTTCTCCAAAACACAAACTTTACTTTGGCTCTCAGATAAAGCAGATAGTTAATCCATGCGAAGAAACAAAAATTCAAATCACCACTACTGGGTATATTCGGGATGATTCCCGATTTTTCTTCGGATCAACACATGGAGGTGTTGTAAGTACCGCGACTACCAACCGGAGTGACGATACCAAGGGATGAAGTCCGTTGTCCAACCAAGAAGGTCGAGCACGGAAATAGTCAGTAAAGTGACTCGTGAAAGGAAGCGGCAAATTCAAATTCACCATGAAACTTAAGAAAATTCATTAACTTGATTCGGCAACACTGCAACTGAAAACCAAAAGTAGAAACGCAAGCCGACGTCGACGCCGTGAATCCATGACTTGAAAGTACCAAAAGGATATGTTTATATTAAATATAAAATTCCTTTACCTGCTTTGAATATTGAAATGATTGGCAAATATTGTGATTTTATCTGGATGGCAACGTAAAAATAAATATGAAGTAAAGTACTTGTTTTGATTTATGTACAAATTATAAAGAAAACGACATTCCCACCCTAAAATTAAATATTACGTTATAAATCCCACTTATAGACAACCCAAATTACTTCTAATATATATATCGTCGTGAATTAAACTGTTCACCAAATGAAACAATTTAGCTCATGAAAAATATAATGCTACAAGCTGGAGTACCACAAGGGTCTGTGCTGGGACCCATTTTATACTCCATCTTCTCTCACGATGTCCCAATCGGAGAAGAGGGCTTAATGGCACTTTACGCTGATGACACGGCCATCCTACATCAAAGCAGAAGCACCCGGATAATGTGCAGACGACTGCAAGAGGACATTGATAACCTTCATGACTGGTTTGTCAAATGGAAGGTCAAGATCAACCCCCAGAAGTCCCAAGCAATCCTATTCCAACGTAGGAGACTGGCTCCAAGAGCTAGAATCCGAGTTGGAGATGTCGAGATCCCTTGGTCAAACTAGGCCAAGTACCTAGGGATGACAATGGATAGAAGCTTGACATGGAATAACCATATCAACGCAGCGAATACAAAAACCAGACTAGCAATGGGTAAACTTTATCCACTGCTCTGTCGGAAAAGTGAAATGGGACTGAGGATCAAGCTGCTACTGATCCAAACAGTAGCTAGGAGCCAACTCACATATGGCTCCACATCCTTCGGATATGCTTCTAAATCCCACCTTATGAAGCTAAAGAGGACAGAAAACAAACTCATTAGGATGGCAGCCCCATGGTTTATCAGGAATGAGGACCTTCAGCGTGATCTTAAATGGACACCTATCGAAGACTTCATGCTGCAAAAGGCTACCCGAGCCTTCAGGGCAGCAGAAAATCACCCCAACGAAAACCTACGAGACCTGGTAGACTATGATCCGCTAGCTCCGAGACGCAACAACTGGACAAGGTACAGGAGCCCTAGACACGGGCTCCTGCATTAATATACTCTAGGATGGAAGTGGGCAAATCGAAATTTCTGAGTCTCCGTGCTCCTCAGGAACTAGATCTTGCCCACCGAAACCCTAAGAGTATCAACAAGTGGCCATCAAACTCCAAGAAGAGGATTTCCAGGTACCTCAGCGGCTCCGGCGTGAGTTGCAGCTGAAACTGAGGTAAAAGAAGAGGATCCCATGTACCTCAACTGGCTCCGGCGTGAGCTGCAGTTGAACTTGAGGTAAAAGAACACCCCACCTCAGCCTGAACACTGCCGGATCACGGAACAGCAGTGTCGCTGAGGGCACAGAAGAGGACCAAAAACTCGAAGACCACCAGGCACACTGACGGAAAGACACTGGCAACGGCAGACTGGATCACGGGACAGAAGGACGTAGGCAGCGGCAAACCGGACAGAAGAAAGGAGGACAGCACATAAATATCACACCCTGGTAAGACGACACTTTCCCTATTAATAATATTTTTTATTTCAGATGACTATAAGTATCGAGAGGTGGCAAAAACATCCTGCCAAGTTAGGACCTCCCCCCCCCCCGTACGACAGCGAGGACCATGTCTTTCATAGGAGTTTCTCCCAAAAGGACGGCATCAACCCCATCGAAGGATCCTTGGTTAGCCCATCTGATGGGGGCCTGTTGGAGTTTAGTGTGTATTGTTGACTCCGACAGGTGAAAACCTGACAGAGCAACGAGTCCCACACTGTCTTCCCTTCTACTGGAAAGGAATTTGTGCGTAAAAGCATTCCCCATCGTCACAAAAAAAAACGGAGCTCATTCAGTGTTTTGATTTTGTGCAGTGAAGATCCCTGAAGATGCCTCGTGCAACCGCAGGCGAAATGTCGGAAAGTAATTCCAATTTGACCCAATTTAAACCCAAGAACCATGATTTCTTAATACACTGCATAAATCTTCAAGACATCTCGGAATAATAACTTCGGTCTTACGATTAAATATCTTATATTTAAGTAGGTGTACAAAACGACTTGCGAGGCCGGAAATATGTCTATGCAAAAATTGGTAAATTGGAAATATACAATTCGATTTCTGACTCACCCTCTATTTTGCTTGATATGATGAAATGGCATAAGTCTTCTCAAAGGGACGATATCAACATACTAACATAGGTTTATAAACGACTTCCGAATATTTCGAATATGTTTATACATTGATTGATGTTTCGGAACTATACAACTTTTGGCCCTCGATTTCTGAACCTGTAGTTTGTGAAGTATGGTGCAATAGCAAAAAAGTCTCTTTATAGGGACGATATCAGTATACTTACATTGGTTTACAAATCACTTGAGAGGCAGAAATATGTCTATGCAAAAATTGGTGAATTTTTTGCCTTCGATTTCTTACTCAATCTGTATTTTTTCCCGCTATTTTGCAATGACAAACAAGTCTCCTTATAAGGACGATATCAACATACTGTTTACAAACAACTGTGAGGCCTGAAATATGCAAAAACTGGTAATTTGGAAATATACATCTTTTGGTCCTCGATTTCCTTATCCTTATAGGCACAGCAGGAATACTGAAGTGTTCCCAATTTAGTTCCGCATATAGTCATTTAGTTACACATACATACTCTCATGTTGAATTCGTACCAGTTTATCTCTATATCACCTTTAGTTTTCAAGTCAATTGAAAAAGAAGATTTTTAACGTTAACTTTTTAAAATTTTTTTGACGCTACTTTGTTCTGCCATATTGAATTCATATCACTTAATGCTAAAATAGTATTTTCAGACTGATTTTTTAAATATTTTATTAGACCGCCATTTTGTTTTGCCACCTTAGATTTGTACCATAATGTTACCAGCTTATTTCTATGTAACACGTGATTTTTGTGCAAAACTTGAGGTAAACTGGATAATTAGTTTTTTAACATTTCACCAGGCCGCCATTTCGTTCCGTCTGCCATATTGGATTTGAGAAAACATGTTTTTTTGGCTTGTAGGGATGCTAAAACGTGAAGATGAGTAAAACCTGGAGGCACATGAACACATTTCGAAATCAATCAAATAAGTAGCTTTTTAGGCTGAATTGTTTAAATGTTTTATTATGCCGCCATTTTATTTCACCATCTTGGATACGTACCAAAATTTTACCAGTTGATTCATACACACTAAATGATTTTTGTGCAAAAGTGCTTGAGGTAAAGTGGATAACTGGTTTTTTAGTAAATATTTTTTAACATTTCACTAGGCCGCCATTTTGTTCTGCCATATTGGATTTTTACCAAAATGTTACCACGGACCCGGTAGACCGACGAAATTGAAAAAACACATTTTTCGGCATCTAGAAACCCTGAAACGTGAAGGTCTACAAAAATCAAGGAGGGTGATTTTTTCACGATTACAATACTTCCCTTTTCCGAGGGAAGTAAAATGTATCAAGTGCGGTCGTTTCGACGCCTCGTGCCCGCTTTAAATTCGAATTTTGCTTCTACTAACCTAAAAAAGACCTGAATATTCATTTGTTTTCAACGTATCTCAACGGTAAAGCAGGAAATAATCCTTAAGATGAATAAGATAGCTACATTGTGAAGTGCCTGCCGCCTTTTTTAGCCCAACTACTCGAAGAGTCTTGACGAAATCCGATGGTATTATTGTTCGGACATTGGTTCAGTCGGGATGCAAAAATGAACGCGATGTTTTACAGGGATGATCAGAAGTTTCGTCGGTTTGAATATAGTTCCTATTTTATTAGTTTTGGAATTTTAGTTTCATCGAATTGGGTTAGTTATGATAGGATTATTATTAGAACTTGACTTTGTGTCTATCTAAAATATACCCCCCCCTAATGCGACTAAAAATATTTGCACCGTCAAGTCTTTGGATATGGAGGAAGTTTTTTTATTTTATAATTATCAAATGTTTTTTTAAAACTCTATATCGGATGAACACGCATTAATGTGCGCTCTCCTTTTTCTTTTTAAAATATCATTTTAAAAATTTGTGAACATATGATATGGGACACTATTTACAAAGTTTACAGAACTATTTATTCCCTTTTAACCAACGTTTGACGATTTTGTTTCCTTCAGGTTAAACCGGAAACGGCTCCATCTCTAAATTTTTTTTTGTGAACCCCGAAATTTTTATTTACATTCCGATAAAGATTAAAAGTCATGTCGATCTTTAGATTTTTGAAATCAGATAAAAAGCAGCGGAGCTACAGGCATTTGTTTTATTTGGCTTAATTGGCCATACCACAAAATTCAATCCAATTTTAGATTCCTAATTCAGACTTTATTACTAGCGTAAGGAAGGCAAATTGTATTTAAAACAAAAACTGCCTAAATTTTTCTGTTATAAAATAATTTTTAGAATTATTTATCAAAAAAAAAAATGTTTGAATTTTTTTGATGTTTTGATTAGGGATGTCAATCTCGAAGGATTTTTTATTTTCGAGATTGCTTGCATAATCCCGGAATCCCAGGATTAGACATCGAAAAAAAAGAAACAATAATGACATTTAATAACTTTTTTGTATTAAGTTAAAACTCAAAAATTAACCAAAAATACTTCTAAAAAAATTTAAGCACGTGTGTAAAACACACGTGCTTAACACAAACACATAACCTCGAACGTATTTTGTTACATAAACACCCTGAGAAAAACATCTTTTACGTTCCACCCTTTTGGGCTGAATAGTTAATAAAAATTCGAGGGTTTTTTGAAAATTATAGCCCGACTTCCACCATTTGTGGTAATGTGTTTTGCAATTTAACGCTTAAAGGTTCATTTGCCGCTTCCAGAATTTTTGCAAGGGAAATATCGTCTTCGTCACTGATTTTCATTTCATATTGACTAGTTGATTTTCGTTCTGGTTCAGCAGCGTTGCTTGTTTCTTGTTCTTAATATCTCTTGCAAGTCAGTACTGTCGTGATGTTTTAATTTTGAATAATTCCTTCAACATGAATTTTATATTTGTCCAGAGCCGCAGGCACAAGGGTATGTGGTTAGATCGATACTTATGTTTTTAATTGCTTAAAGAATCGGAAATAATCCGGAGACTAATAATTGGTTTAAGCCCGGTATAAAATTTCCTCCTAAATCCCAGGCGTCCGGAATCCAGGGATTGACATCCCTAGTTTGGACCCGTATACAGTGTGTCTCAGCCAAATGGAATAAATTCGATAATTAATAAATGGGAGCGTGTTCGAAAAAAGACTCGGATACCTCGATTGGTATTATCAGTTTTTATACAGGGTGTGTCATGTAACAGTGGCCAATACCAACTTCCTTAGTTTAAATACAATGTATATTATTCGATTATTTGATTACAGAAATTCGCTACAACACATTCAATCCTTGTTTCCTATTTAGGTCTTGATAATAAGAAAGTAAGCAAAAACCATTTCAGCGTTCCTTTTTCAGCTATGAAAAAATGTTTACTTTTGTTTAAAACGCCTGGCTTTAGCAAATTATTTTCTCACTGCAGGACAGTAGTTGTCATTGTCAGTGTTAAAGTGGTTTGAATTTTGTTAACTGTATATCAGAAAGATGGTTCATTTCACAGGAATGCACAATATAACAATTCTACACATGATTGGTTATGTAGATAACACACGGACACAAATGGAAGTTGCCGCAAGAAGAGAGAGAGAAGTTTCGATTTTAGCCATTTTAACATTAAAAGAAAATAAAACGCGTCCCTTTAAAGTGATACATACTCAGGAGCTCATGGAAGACGATTTTAATAAAGAAAGTATTTTTCTGAATAAATGATGGCAATGTTAGATAATGATGTGATCCAATTAGAACATGTTTTGTTTTCTGATGAGTGCACTTTTACACTTCACAGTCATGTTATCGTCAAAATTGCCGCTATGGGTCTAAGTTATTTTATATCAAATTTAATTACTTTTTGATTCAAATGCAATTTTGCTTAGTTTCGCTACTTACTAAGCCTACAAAAGCCTATATTTGCATTAATGTTGGTGGCATGGCCAACTAAGGAAAATAAACAAATACCGATAGCTCCGTCATTTTCGGTTCCATTTTAAGAATCTAAAAACTGACGTTCATATAATTTAGAGCTTTATCGGAATATATTTAAAAATTCGGTGGTTCTCATTTAAAAATGCATAGATGGCTCCACTTCCGGTTAATCCGGAAGTGAACAGAACTGTCAAACTTTGGTTAAAAGTTGACAAATCGTGTCCCATACAAGGTCATACAATTTCGAATTGAGATTTTGAACAACAGTGATAAAAAGGGGGCGTACATTAGTCCGTGGTCACTTGGTATATAGTTGTTATCGAATTGCGAAGGTCTCTCACTTGTAAATAGATACCTGACACTTTAAAAACAGTCTTAATCCAGAAAAACATCTGATCCAAAACAACCTTCATTATTATCTGAACAGGTAAGCAAGCTAAAAAGTATTAATGTTTCTTTTATAAATTAAATATATGCACTGTGGCAAACAGTTAATCGTTTTGTCACACTGTAAGGTGGTTTTTAACATTAGAAGAACAACATTTCATCTAGAAGTTTATGAATTAAAATTTCTTCTAGAATAGATTTCAATTCTGATTTTTTTTTTAAGTATTATACACTTATCGGGAAACCAGTCCGACCTCTGTCGTTTTTAATAACAGGAACGAATGGGTAATAAAACTTCCAAATGTTTGTAGTAAATAACGTTTACTTAAATACTAGATTAATAACTAAAATTAAAATTATTTTTACAAGATATAAGTATACTAAGCAGCCTCGCTAGAGACATCTCATCTATTTTATATTGCACATTAAATTAAGAGATCAAAATTCGTAGTTTCAAGAAAATTACACGATATTCCATTTGCTTTCACTGGTACTGTTAGACATATCTACAATATTTACTTTACATCATTCAATGTATTCTAGCAAAATATGTTGTTGCGCATTTTTAAACCTATAGCCAATATATAAAGAGATTCAGAAAGGAATAACCAGGTTGTGATTCTTTGACTAAATTTAAATATAAAAGTTCATATATAATTTTGTCCAAACAAGCATTTTTTTGTGGTAAAGTTTTATTTTTTTAATTGATATTCTACATTTTTACATAAATTAATAAAAATTTATAAAAACAGTATCTATAAAACAGTAATACAGACATTTGAAACAGATTTTTGCTAAATAGCTTCCAAATGGTCCCGAATATCTAAAAAGTGCAAAAGACAATAAATAACATTTCTAAATAGAGCAGGAAATGTGACCATGGTAGTAGGTTTTGTCTGTGACACATAAATTTGAGATACTAAACGGGTGACCCCAAAAAATTATCATCCTGTAGATTGTTCCAAATTTTAATGTTACTGTTTTATAGATACTACTAGAAGTAATAATATGTGCCCCAATTTTCATTAAATTCTTTTTAAAATATAGAAAAAAATTAAAAAAACTAAAAAAAAATGTAAAAAAATTATCACTTTGTATGTTGAAAAATATACGTTTTTGTACAAAAGTACAAATGAACTGTTTTACTAAAAATCACACCCTGTGGGTATTTATTTCTTAATGGCGACTACTCTAATATCGTCGTTGACATTACTAGTCAACGTGTCATTCTTATTTTAGTTAACTTATCTAGTTGGTATTTGGTTCGTTCAGGTTCAGATACGACCTATATTTCGCTAGAATCACCTGTGTACTTGAAAATATATCAGATTACACCATGTTTAATGAATGCAACGAACACTACTAGCTTTTTTTTCAAAATATAATTTTTCCCATGTACAAACTCAAAATCAATACTTACTTACTTTAAATTTAAGAAAACTTTACCTCTAAACTAAGTATGTAAACAAATTCTGACATTAAGAGGATTTCGGAGTTTTAAATTTTTAAATTAATGATTCTACTCCTGCACCAGGCACGTGGCTCTCCAAAACTCTAAAAATATTTTGATTTCTTTGCAAAATTTAATCTACCAAAATAGAATTCGAAAGCTGATTAGCAGTTCCGTATTGGCTCTTCTTTCTAGAGTCATTTTTTAACTTAAATCTCATGAAAATTAGCACGCAGGCAGGTCATTTTTTTTAATTGTTGCTTTTTGACAGCTTTTTGCCAATATCTACCAAATATTGCACAGAGTTCGAATATGTAATTGTAAAAAACAAAGGTTAGGATATACTAAAAAATGGGCCTAACGATTTTCTTCCTAAATAAGACTGTTTCTGAGATAAATCGGTTGAAAATTTAATTCATTTTTTCTTCCACTTTCCCCAAGTCGATGATCAATATTACGAATGGGAACAATGCGAATTAACCTTTAATTACATATATAGAACAACACGAAAAAATTAACTCAGAAAAAGTGTTCAAAAGAGAAAGTTCAGTTATCATAATTTAATTTAATTTAATAATAATTATTGGTTGATTACGAGATTTGCGTGAAAATACTAAAAGCTTAATAAATTTATGATAAATTACCACAACCACAGAAACTATTTTCTTAACTTTATTTACAGATCAAAGATACTCTTAGAATCTAAGTTTAGAGGCAACGTTTTGTACAACCTTAAGTTTAGAGACATACACTTCATAGAATCCCATTAAAAATTAAACATTTTATCTGCATGATTCTTGAAGTCATTATGTCAGTTCAGGTGCTAAAAGGATATTTGTGTGCAAAATTATAGTTCCTCAAAACTGATTATTGCGGCATTGTTTCAATTGAAAGTTCACATTTTATTGATTTTGATGTTGTCTGGGCCCTTGTATATATTTAATATTTTTAAGGTTTTGTATCAGTTCTAGACATATTTTATACAACTTTCTCTTTACCTATAATCAATGTTCAATGTATGGTTTTCGAAAAAATTATGTCTGAAAACTGGCATTTCAAATATTAGTAGTTACTATAGCTACCAAAAGCCTAATCATGAAACAAAAGGAAATGCCATACATTCTTATCGTAGGTTTTAAAGACCTTCAAAAGATGTGAATGTTTTGAATATATTTTCATCAGGCAATGGCCTTCATATTGTGGCAAAAGTGAAGTTAAACATAAAAAACCAAACTAAATATGAATCTAAAGACAAAAATCTAAGAAGCGGACCAAGAAGGAAAATACTGATGCATCTAGGAAATCGAGAAGAACCTTCCTTGCTTATAACGAAAATTTGCCAATAGATATGTTTGAATACGTCAACAGTAGAATAGTTAGTGCTGTTAATAAATATTGCCCCACGCAAGGAAGCTGAGAAGACCATAAACTAAATAAATTAAAGAACAACATTTATAGAGCCTTAAACAGAGAAAAGGCTAAGAAAATTAGGAGACACAAAAGACAGATAAATCCGGAAGAAATTAAACGTATCATAAAAAAAAAACGTTTAAAACTACTGATTCGATCAGTTTTACATAATAAACGACTTTTACAAATGACCTTATGGTGTGGAATAATGTGGCAATTGTTACCATGACCCAAATAGAAGACATCTATATTATAAACCAATTCGCATTGCCTAAATTATTATTTATCAAGAATATTAAGCTAAAAAACTGGTATGGTTTAGGTGTTAGACACTTAGGTCAGAAAGTATAAACCATTTAGCTTTCTGATTAGCAGTTTGTCTATAAGAGTACTTAAGTATGTTAGGCATAGATATACAGTGTATGTTAGTTAGATATATAGGAATAACGGAATATTTCAAAACTAAAATAATAACACGTCTTATCCCCAATATCAATAGTTGTTGAAATAAAGACGTTTTAGGATATTAGGACACCAATATGCAATTAAACACCTTAGTTTTGAATCATTACCGTCATTGCTAATGAGACACCTTAACTGAAACACCAGATCAAAACATCATAGCTAATAGTCACAAAAAGTGTCAATCTAGAAATGTCTTTAACCGAAAGGGAAAGAATTACTATTCTTATGAGCGATGGGGTAAAGGTCTTACGATGAAGTTAAAAATGTATTTAATGACTCATTTCCAAACCGAAAACCCTGTTCAAAATCCACCGTATTAAAAACTGTCCGAGGATGTGAAGAGGATATTGTAGAGATAAGCGACGCTCAGGGCGACCTAATGCAGTAACAAATGAAGAGAAAAATTTAGATATTTTACAAAATTTTGTCGAAATCCCCTTCTTCCTCGTTAAGGAAAACTTCTCAAGCAGTTGATGTCTGTTTCAAATCCGTTCATAATGTTTTGCGAAAACATAAATATCATCCTTTCAAAATTCAGTTAGTGCAAATGTTATTGGAAGGCGATTTTGAGCGAAGAATGGAATTTTGCGACATTATGATGTCAAGGTGGGAGCAAAATAACTAAGTGCAAATGTTATTGGAAGGCGATTTTGAGCGAAGAATGGAATTTTGCGACATTATGATGTCAAGGTGGGAGCAAAATAACCAATTTTTCAACTTTATAGTCTTTTCGGATGAAGGACTTATGTTAAACGGTAAAGTCAATAGACAGAAATGCAGATTTTGGACCGATGAAAATCCCCATTGCAGGAGAGAATGTCACACACAGCGTCCTGAAAAACTGAATATATGGGCTGGGCTCGTTGGTATCCACAAGATGGGGCCATTTTTTATTGAAAGAAATTTGACATCACAGCTTTACCTTCAGCTCTTGGAAAATCAAATAGTGCCTGCTATCCTATACAAAACGTAATGGGTCCGAATTATGTAATTACATTCTTCCAACAGGCAAAGGTCCACCGCAATTTGGAGTAAACGTGCGCGAACTTTTAAATAATACATTTGCGGACAGGTAGATTGGAAGTAGAGAGTATCAAGTGGGCGCCTAGGTCCCCTGATTTGGCGCCAAATTACTACTTTAATTTTGAATTCAATTGATAACACCAGAGATGATTTACAATGCAATTCAACGGTTTTATTTTCAGTTAGCTCACTGTCAAGCAGTTCATGGAAAACAATTTGAACCTTTGTTATAATTTGATAATATTTAATGCTTAGCAGTTGATGTCTGCGTGAAATTCGTATATAATATTTTAAGAAAACATAAATATCATCCTTTCAAACTTTATTTTGTGTAAGTGTTATTGGAAGGCGATTTTGAGCGAAGAATGGAATTTTGCGATATTATGATGTTAAAGTGGGACCAAAATAACCAATTTTTGAACTTTATAGACTTTTCGGATGAAGCAATATTTATGTTAAAAGATAAAATAAATAGACACAACTGCAGATTTTGGACCGATGAAAATCTCTTTTGGATGAGAGAATGCCATACACAACGTCGGAAATTTGACATCACAGCTTTACTTCAGCTCTTGGAAAATAAAATAGGGCCTGCTATCCAAGACATAATGGGTCCGAATTATGCAATTACATACTTTCAACAGGCAGGTGGATTGGAAGAAAAGGCCCATCGAGTGGCCACCTAGATCCCCTGATTTAGCGCCAAACGACCACTTTTTATGGCGACACCTAAAGAATAATGTTTATGCTACCAAACCTCAAGATCTGGCTGAATTACAGCGGCGAATACTGGATGAAATGGAATTAATAACGCCAGAGATAATATACAATACAATTCAACGGTTTTATTTTCAAATTTTCAATTAGCTCACTGTCACGCAGTTCAGGGAAAACAATTTGAACATTTATTATAATTTGTTGTTGTTTAATCCATTTTTATTTCAAAAACTCTTGATATTAGGGATAAGACATGTTATACCAAGAGTATTAGAAATTTACTGTAAAATGTAAAAATAAAAAAATATACAGGGTATTTCATTTAAAAAAAAATAAAATTCATTGGATTCTCTGAAAAACTAAACATGTGGCAACAACCCTGATACCATCATTAGGTTCATAATATCCCTTATACTACTGTACCAAATTTGATTTAGATCAACAAATTAGGGAGATTTTAAGCTGCTTCCAGACTTTTTACACATCTTGTATATAGTTTAACATTTAAATTAAACTAGTAAGTTATAATTCTGTTATATCCGGAAGTGATGCCCTTTTAAGATTAGCTTGAAATACTCTGCTTCTAAGGTCATAATTAATGATTCTCTTCCGATTTCGAACCATCAACAATATTGACTTTAATAAAATGTGGGCCTTCAGTTTAAAAAGCGGAATAGTCAGTTTGTGGTACTTTAATTTTGCGTATGAAAATTCACTCAGCATTCTGACATTTATTTAATAATGTTAATCGTATAAAAGAAATTGAAGATTAAATGAAAATATCGAGTGAAAAACAGTAGTAAGTGGTCGTTGTGTAGGTAATTCACTATTATGTTTGAATTAAACAGTATTTTGAAATCTGCTTCATCTGATACGTCATGCAGCAAGGAAGAATAGCTTCAGGAATTTATAAATCATCAAGATTATTGAGTTTATAGTTAATACAAGGGTCACAACAGCTTAGATGTATATACAGGAACTGACATAAAAGGACTGATGAAATGATGAATATCTCTTTCCGTAGAATATACAGTACCAGAAGGTCCAGTTGGCACTACCGAACCGTAATCTGATGGCTCCATACTCGCTCCAGAATTTTCATGAAGTTTCCTCATATGTTTCTTAAGATCAAAGTTTCGACAAAACCCTTTTCCACAAACACGACAGGTAAAAGGCTTTTTGTCGTTATGTGTATGCATATGAAACGTCAGGTTGTATACCTGATGGAATGCTTTGGAGCACACTGTACACTTGTATGCTTTTTCTCCGCTGTGGGTCAACTTGTGGTTCTTATAGTTTCCTTTTTGATGAAACCCTTTTCCACAAAACTCGCATACGAAGGGTTTATAACCCGCATGTATACGCGCATGTGTGTTGAGCGTCGATGATCTGTTGAAAGCTTTCCCACAAGTGTGGCATTTATGTGGTTTCTCCGATGTGTGAATGATTTTATGTCGACATAAAGTGGATGCTTGTCTAAATCCTTTACCGCAAATTTTACAAACGAATGGTCTAGCGCCTGTGTGAACTGGCATGTGCCTCGTCAGGTTGTAATGCGCGTTGAAAACTTTCCCACATTCCCCACATTCGAAGCTCTTCTGTTTTGGAGGAGTCAAAAGGGTGGATGAATTGGAATTAGTATTTGCATTATTATTGTTGTTTGAAGATGTCTTTGGAGGAGTTTTTAGTGAGCAGGATTTATTTGGGCCTAATGATATGGAGGGTGGTATCGATGGACTGTTTCCACTTTGCTCTTGCACTGAAGGTGAATACAAAGATACTGACCCTAACATAAGTTGACTAGGATGATAATAAACTAAAGGATAATTCTGTAAAAGTTCAGGTGAGCGAAGCATGTTAGGCACGTATTTTTTAAACGCTGACTCGAATGCCGGTGAATACGGAAAAGTGAGATTTTTATCCTTTTCGGCTTCTTTTTTCTTTTGCTTGCTGTCTGGTTCCATTATCTTGGCTATAGAAAAGTTGAGTGCCCTTGAAGGAGGTGGAGCGGCCGCTTGGCTTTCGCTGTACAATTTCGTTGACGTCTCGGTTGAAGCCATATTTTCTGTTTTGTAGCACATCTGAAAATAAAATGTCACCGGTGAGAATACATTCGAAATAAAGGAAATTGTTTTGATTAAAATGCGATAAGGGTTTTTACTTTCAAGTGTTTCAAATTATTAATAATAAATATGGCAAGAATAAATAGTGTCACATCGTCATAGTTTTTATTGGAATTTATTTTGCAATGATAAAATCTGACTAATAAATAACAGGTATTTTTAGGTAGTCGTTCAGTGAAATAGCAAACACTTGAATTGCTATTAGCAAATTATCTATGTAATAATCTATTGGGAGATTCGAAAATACTTGGTTATGTGATTTAATGGACACACTTTAATCTCCAATTGAAGCTGCATACCTAAATGTAATTTTTGATGTATCTGTATAGTGCGTTTGGTTTGGTCTGCTGACCCACTGATTTTTAAATTAAATATCTTGTACATGTTGGACATATTCTGGAATCTAGAGAGCATTTTTGAATAAAAACAAAAAACATCGATAACTCGAAAACCGTGCGAAAAAAATCATACAACTTTTACAGATCCACTATCCAATGGTCCGCACGCGAATTATAAGCCAAAACGTGAATTTTAATTTTCGGCTTATAACGCCGAAACGGAAAGGGCCAGATCAGATTGTTTCACTAAAAAATAGGGAGCGATATAAACGTTAAACCAGACGTTTGGGACCTAATTTTTAGTCGATCCCGAACGAACGTACGTCTATGGGGATTTTTCGACGAATCCATTTTAATTTACATAGTTTGAAAAGGGTAGAATAACGGATTTCGAAATATCAACCGTCATCAGACGTCTTTTTCGGCCATTCAAATATACGTGTATTTCGATTTTATACATTTTTCTCTAGACATTTTCTCGAAAAAAAAAACACAAATAGAGCTAGCTGCCGGCGATCAAAAACGACTACTCCACGCCCAAAAACTAATTGATTTTGTTGACAGTGCTATCTAGTGTAATAACTTTAAACACATTCTATAAATATGTTATCTGTGTGTTGGGGAATTCCGTACAAGGAAAGTTGTCTGTAAAGTCGAATGTACCGATCTTTTTTATTTGTCTATATATTATTTTTATATTAATATAGTATTACTTATTTTTAATAACTTTATTTACATAATCTATAAAAAATAAATCACTTTCCTTTATAAAAAGAATGTTTTATTCCAGGAAATGGAGGAAATATTTTATTAGGCCGCCATTTTGTTTTGCCATCTTATATTCGTACTAAAATGTTATCAGTTTATACTCAACCACACTTGATTTTTCTGCAAAATCTAAAGTCCATGCCGTAAGTAGTTTTGGATTTTTACCAAAATGTTTACTATTCGATCCTCATACCACCATGGATTTTTTGAAGCCAATCGGGCAAGTATTTTTTTGGGATCAAAGGACTCTAAATTAAAACCCAAAGATCTGCAAAAATCTCAGAAAATTAATTTTTCACGATTTCGATCCTTCTCTCTCGGGAGAGACATAAAAATACTGTATAAAACCTAAAATTTGAAAATGTGCTTTTAAAATAAAAAATCGGTAAATTTCCTTTACCCGGAACTTCCCTCGTTATGATTTTTTTCTATTTGTTAGGAATAGTGAAGTGTGACCCAGTTTAGTTCAGTACATAGTCACAGTATATATGTGTTACAAATACTGTCTTTTCATACATTTTTATTGGGCGCTATTTTGTTCCATCATATTGGATTCCTAACAATATTTTACCAGTTTCGTTCTACCTATGCCACAATTGAATTTTTTTAACATTTCAATATGTCAATATAAAAACTAGGTTGTTATTTTGTTTCGCCATATTGGATTTTTTTCCAAAATATTACCGGATCATCCCCATATGACTCTTCATTTTTTTATTAAAAGTTCGCGTTTTTCTTCAGCCATCTTGAATTAGTACCACAATTTCAGTAGTTGATCACTATACCACAAATAGTTATAGCACACAATTTGAAATCAATCCATTAAGTAGTTTTTTCAGGCTGAATTTATAAATATTTTATTAAGCCGCCATTTTGTTCCGCCATCTTGGATTCGTACCAAAATTTTACCAGTTGATAACAACATAATACTTGATGTCTGTGCAAAGAGATAAATCGTGTAAGTAGTTTCTTAATAAAAAGTAACATTTCACTAGGCCTCCATTTTGTTTTGGCCATATTGGATTGGACCAAAATGTTGCCAAGCATCCCCATATGACCCTTAATTTTTGACCAAAATGTGAATTCAATAGAGTAAGTAGTCTTTAAGCTAAGCCGCGAACTCATAGATAGACAGACAAACCGACGGAATTGATAAAACACATTTTTTGGCATCTAGGGTCGCTAAAACATGAAGATATGTAAAACCTGAGGGAATAATTTTTTTCACGATTACAAACATTTTATTTGGCCGCCATTTTACAATACAATTTTAAATCACTCCATTGAACAGGCCGCCATTTTGTTTAGCCATATTGGATTGTTACCAGGTCATCCCTATATGACTTTTAATTTTTGAACAAAATTGGAAGTCAGTCGGGTAACTAGTTTTTTAGCTATGCCGTGAACAAATAGACAGACCGACGGAATTGAGAAAACCTGTTTTTTGGCACCTAGGGACCCTGAAACGTGAAGACCTGAAAAAATCTCGGAGGGTGATTTTTTCTCGAGGGAAGTAAAAAGGTTAAATTAGCCGACTTCAAACATACTTATTTGCGACCTGTCACTCATGTTTGTGACACATATTAACAATATTTTAGAAGATAACAATACCTTTCGAATATCACCTACATAAATTGCGTAATTTTTCTCTTTCTCGGACAAAAATATATTTTTTACTAGTAAAATTTTGGCTAAAGGCCATTTACCGATTTTTCTCAAAAATCTTCAATTCCCTTTTATTGCCACTACTTATCCTATTCATAAAAATAACATAAAGCAAGCTAATGATGTCTTATGGCCCCTTTTTATGTCGTATATCTAAATGAATAAATTTACCCCGAACGTCTCAAATCGAATGAAGTTTGAATAATCTTTGCTGTTTGAATAGAAATCTGTGACGGACAGCTGTAAGTCAAGCCGGGAAAACTCCAACACGCCCCATTGGTTTTAGGTGATTGAGATTTTAAATCATCAGATGTAAGACGCGGTATTTTACGCTTTATTTTGCGTCAAATCGCGAGGTAACACGGAATAAGTGCATACGCAATCTACTGAGAACAATAATTTGGGGTAAACCGGGGAAAAAGTGGGTGGAGTTGCAATAATGAAAAGCTTTAGGCATTTGGTGAAGAGCATATTTTTGTGTTGGTTTTACATACACAGCATATCATTTTAGAGGAACTATTTGGCTTTTTAGCAGCGGAAGAAATACATATATATTGCTTTAGAGAAAATTGTGATTTACCTAAACTTGTATAGACTCGTACTAGCGGGTTCAATATTTTCAGTTCAGGTAAATAACAATGTAACTAAGAAATCATGGTTCTTGGGATTAGAACGTGTCAAAATGGAATCACTTTCCGACGTTTCGCCTTCGATTGTACAAGGCATCTTCCGGGATCTTTACTTCACGAAATCGGAATACAGTGTTCCGATCTACGCCGCGAACTGACAAACAGATCAATGGAATTGAGGTAAATATTTTTGGGCATCTAGAGACGCTAAACGCTGAAGATATTACGCGTACAATTAAAAGATATAGTAAACCAACTCCGCCAAAGGAGAATGATAAAAAGCCACCATTAGGTAGTGTTGTTCTTCTCTACATACATGGCACTACTGACAAAATAGGGCGATTACTTCGGCGGTCCAACATACATACAATCTTCAATACACATAAGAAGATTAGACAATGCTAGCGATCCCCGAAAGATCTTGTATCTTTCCAAACAGAAGGAGTATATAAAATTCCTTGTTCCTGTGGAGAAGTGTATGTGGGAGAAACAGGACGCTCAATATCAACTAGACTTAAGGAACATGAACGATGTATTAAAAAGAAACAAATTGTTCAATCTGCTGTAGCTGAACACTAGCATAACACTGGCCATTTCATAAATGTAAAGGAAACCAAGGTTCTAGCATCGATTCCAGGTTTTTATAAACGAAAAGTTAGAGAATCTATTGAAATATTTAAACATACAAAAAATTTCAATAGAGACACGGGTTACGGTCTACATCACACGTGGAAATCGATCTTAACACAGGGTCACGGTTCGGCGAGCACGAGTCGGGTATAAAAGCCCGCCTGAATCTCTTCGAGCTCATTCAGTGTTCAGATCTCGTGGAGCAAAGATCCCTGAAGATGCCTCGTGAAGGCGAAACGTCGGATAGTAATTCCAATTTGACACGGTCTAATCCCAAGAACCATGATTTCTTAATGGTCCAAAGCCGTGAAAGCTTCCATTCTAAATTGCCGACTTTTTGACACTCTCCGTGTCTTCATCAGGGCTAGATTTGTTTTGATTTAGTTTTTTCTCGAAGCACGAGAATTCTGTCAGATAAGGATTAAGACAACCTACATACATCTTATCGCAACTAACAATTGGTACTACTTATCTGACAAAATTCTCGTGCTTCGAGAAAAAAAAACTAAATAAAAACAAATCTAGACCTGATGAAGAAACGTCGGCAATTGATTTAAAATAATAAACAAGCTTTCGTCCAAAAAAGCTGTTGTATTATTTTAAGAGTTAGATACTACGAGGGAAGTAAAAAGATGATATAAGGATTAGGGGTGAATATATAATAGGGTTGTTCAAAATTAGACATACAGCTTCAAAGGGCATATTCTCCTTCTAAAAATAAGAAGACGTAAGATCCCGCATAATTCTTATGAATGAATGAATGTTATGGTTCTTGACCTGAACAAAATCGTATGAGTTCTTTTGTATGCTTAGTGGTGTTAAAAATAGTTAAAATTGTAGTTTTCAGCTTTATACCAGCAGAGTTTTATTAAAACGGTTTTGTTTTAACTCTTTTAAGATGGTTAAAAATATTTGTTTTAATTTGAAATTTACAGGGTGTCCACGGATGGGGTTAACAATATGAATAATAGATCAAAAATTGAATTTTCGAGAAAAAGTTATTTCTTATAAATAATGTTTCTTGATAAAAAATATACTTTTCAAATTGGGAGAACTTAATTCTTATACACTTTAGCCGGTTAAACTTATGTTGTTTACCATTTTAGGAAAAAAAATAGTTTTCAAATGCAGGTCTATTTAGTTATAATTCGTAGATACCTATTCGTTAGTCATTATCGATAAAAAAAAAACTTTAAACAGGAAAGATTCTTATTTACTAAAAGTGCATTTCGTAAAGATATTTTTATTTATGATGGATGTCCAAAAAACACGGTATAAGATACAACTTCCAAAACAATATGTTTATACTTAACTATTAAGCATTTTTACTCTTACGTTTTATATACTTTGTCAGACTGTCAAATCAAACGCATTATTTTGTTTTTTTTTGATAACTTCAACATGATTATATAAAATTCAATACTCTTTAAGTTTAATAGCTCTTAGCCAGCGTCGGCGTCGGTGCAAAATAAACAAACATCCTTAAATATTTTTTGAAATATGTTAGTATATGCATGATTTTTACTAATTTTTCTGCGGATTGCCCGTTTGGACCCCGTTAGGGGGGGGGGGAATGAATTTCTAGTTTTGGGCACCCCCCCCTTCCGAACTGAATTTCTGGCTACGAGCCTGTCGGCAGCTTAACGTTTAACGAAAAAATTTATTATACAGATGGCCATGAGGGGGTTTTGAAATCACTAATACAGTATTTTGACATTTGCCACCTTTCCAGTCCCCGAGGTACCTAAGAAAGAAAGACACCCAACTGTCCAAAAATGTGGACTAAAAAAAAATCGGTAAATTTCCTTTACCCGGAACTTCCCTAGTTATGAATCTTTCCTTTTATTAGGAATAGTGAAGTGTGACACAATAATAATATTATTAACATTATATTACAACAAATAATTTAGTAACACATACCACATGAATTCGTACCAATATTTTACGGCCACACTTGATTTTTGGGCATAATTTAAAATAAATGAATTTTTTACGCTGATCTTTTTAAAACCGCCATTTTGATCCGTAATGTTGAATTCGTACCAGTTTATCCTAACATCACATTTAATTTTTGTGCAAAACTTGAAATTATCTAAATAGTGAAATAACTATTGGGGTTCAACAATAGTTTTGAGACCAATATTTTTCCTGATTTATATATATTATGATCTTGCCTTAGTGGCGAAACAGGCCAAATTTACATTTTTTGCTGATCACACCACTGTTTTCTCCATGCTCCAACCCTTCAATGCGCTATTTCAAACAGATTGGTTCTTAATAGAGATAGACTCAATCTGTTGTTTTTTCCTTGAGAGACAAAAGTGCAGTAAATAATAGAAATAGTGAGGTTAAGTTATTGGATGTACAGCTGGATGAGAAACTTCTATTGGACGGGCATATTGATTCCGTTGCAGTTCCATGTATCTGCTTCGAGCTCTCTCTTCGTGTGTTTCACGGGAAGTTCTGAGGACGGCCTCTTTTAGCGTTTTCCATTTTTGTTTTATGCTATTTTGGCTTGAGGCCACACTACTGCTCACCCCCCTTCTTTGGACTGCAGAGAAGGGCAGTACGTGTGGTGTTTGGTTTGGGATACAGGGGAGAATGTAGCAATGCTTTTCGCGACCTGGGAATATTGACACTACCATCTGTTTTTATACTGGAAAGTTTGTTTCACCTCAGACGGAACATAGAGACGTTCAGGACAAATGCAGATGTTCATGATTATGAGACAAGAGGGAGAAATAACTTGGTTGCTGGATATTGTAGACTGAAAAGGTGTCAGGATGGCCCTAGATATTGGGCAGCTAAATTTTGCAATAGGTTTCCTATGACCTTAAGGGATTTGCCAGCTCGGTAATTTAAGAGTTTTATTAAGGTCATTTTACTTAGAAATGGTTTTTATTGCCTCTCTGAATATTCTAGCTGTGAAGACTTTTTGTAGATATAAATGTTTTAGCTATGGGAGGAAATTTTTCATAATTAATTGTGTGTAGTTTACAGTTGTTTTTTAATTTTTAATTTTGACTGTCTAAAAATTTTATGTTTTAGTCAATTAAGTTTACTATTTTACTAAAATGCCGACGTATGTAAATACTATGTATAAAGCATAAATAAATCTATTGTCTATTGTCTATTCATTTTTTGCAGTAAATCTAGTAATTATATAAGTTCTCGTTTCTATTATTCGAAAATATGACAGAAAATGCGTCACCAGGCTACTGCACGTCGTATTACGGATCAATTGCAAGCCTTCCCCCGCTGGCAGTATTGTGTTAAAATTTACTATGAGAGATATTTATTAGGTTCAATGTGATATTAATAAGGAAATATGTATAGTTAGGTGCAACATTTGTATTTTTTTAAAAAGATCGAATTTCGACTGATAAATTTAAACGAAAAGTTGTCAATTTTCGACCATTTTTTTGATCGAAATGCCGGGGCGTATTTTTGTCCACAAAATGGCACTATACCGCCCTACGTTGATCCTTTGTCTGCATAACTGCAAAATTTGAAATTTTTAATCATACTCATTCTTAAACCCTTTTGAACCCGTTTTAACCGAAATTACTAAAAAACTAGTTAACCGAATTATCCCAAACTTTGCACAAAAATTAAGTGTTACATAGAAATAAACTGGTAACATTTTGGTACTATCCAAATTGGCAGCCTAGTAAAATATTTAAAAAATCAGCATGAAAAAACTACTTATTAGATTAATGTCATATATTGTGCAAGCATTAAGTGTGATATAGAGATAAACTACTAAAATTGTGGTACGAATTCAAAATTGGGGAAACAAAATGGAGGCCAAATAAAATGTATAAAAAAACAACGTAAACATTTTTTTTATTAAAAATTTTGCACAAAAATTAAATGAGATCTTGGAATAAAGTGCTACGATTTTATTATCATAGAAAAAATAGCGGTCTCAAAAAATCAGTGAAAAAACTACTTTTTATTTTAAATTATGCCCAAAAATCAAGTGTGGCGTAGGTAGAAACTGGTAAAATATTGGTACTAATCCAATACAGTGGAACATAATGGCGCCCAATAAAAATGTTTGAAAAGGCAGTATATGCATATTATGTTACTAAATGACTATGTGCAGAACTAAATTGAGTCACATTTCACTATTCCTAATAAAAGGAAGTGGCCTACATACAGCATAATTTTTCGTATATTTCATATATACAACACTTCGAGACCTTTTCGTCTTTGTTTGAACTTGACTGGACTTTCTTGCTAATTTTTCTGCGTGCAGTTCCCCTTAAAAGTCTTGTCAGTTCCCGGCCTATACTAATAATTATCTTTTATCTATTACACTACATGGAAAAAAATTATATACTATGCTTAAGGATATATCTATTATATTTAAAATTTAGTTATAGCCGACATTTTGATCAAAAATTCCTTAAGACTTAACTCGAAAAATATTATATTTAATAGAATCGTTTTTAAATTAATTTTAAGTTAAAAGTAGGCTTCTTTCATTAGAAGTAATATAGTTGATGGAATATAAAAATTATTTTCAATACAAGACCGTGTTGTTTTTATATTACTTATTTGAACACGATTTACAATAAGTACTGGTATTTTTATTTCATTATTCCCTATATTTAAATATAGTCGTTTTTAACCTTAAACAAGAAAAGTATTTACTCCGCTTTAGTATTTTCCTGTCAAATCAATAGAAATTATTTTCCTGGGAGTATTACTATTCTCTAACTAATTTTCTTATTTTTAAATACTTATAACTTAAAAGAAGTGTTCCGGTTCTCAGGGTTGTTTATAGTTTTAATCTCATTTTAGCGATTGTATGCGTTTGTGTATGGTAATTTGTTATTTAAACCCAAAAAATTGATGAACTATTTGCACGTATTGTGTTATTTTATAGTTTTATATTAATCAGAAAATGTTTTTCTAAATGTTGTATTACTATATAGCATTTGTGGGTAGCATTTCAGATAGACTAGTTCTGGACTTCTTGGGCAAATGAATAACTACATTATATATAGTGGCTCTTTTACGCTAATGTGATAAATTATAAAACGAGTTTTCATCGGCTGATTGTAAAAAGAAAACAGATTATTCAATGTGCTTCCTATTGGTTCGGCATTTATTTTTGCGGAGTATAGACAAGGTTTGTTGAATATTCAGCATGAGCTCCGTGGCTCGGTGGTAGGAAACTCGCCTTTGAAAGCAACGCATATGTATTCGAATCCACGTTCAAACGGATAACTTTTTGTAGTTTTTTAATTAACAAAAATGCGTATTAGATTAGATTAGGATTAGTTACGTTAGCTGTAAAAAAAGCGAGCGGAAGCACGCCAATCAAATTCCAAGTCTATATTAAATCAAGGATTTTTTAGATTTGTTAGATGGCCTCTTCTGTTAGCGTTAGGTTAGCTCAGGTTCATCGTCTCTTCAAATCAAAATTAATATTTATTAATATATATATATATATATATATATATATATATATATATATATATATATATATATATATATATATTTATATATGGTTAAAGAAAGAAAAAAATATATATATATATATATATATATATATATATATATATATATATATATATATATATATATATATATATATATATATATATATATATATATATATATATATATATATATATATATATATATATATATATATATATATATATATATATATATATATATATATATATATACAGTGTGTCCGAAATTGGTTATGACAGTATTGGGATCTCGGAAACCGTGATAGTTACAAAAACGTTTAAATGGAGAAAGTTTTAGACAATTATGTTTGTAATTTAACGCCGTTTTGCTCGCGATTCTATCTTTTTTAGTTTTTGAGATATTTTGAAAAAACCAAAAAACTGCATTTTCGAAAAAGTCCTATAATTTATTTATTTATGAAAATTTTCAAAATCTGTAAGAACATTATTAAGGCAACTTTTTACGTAGAGTGCACCTATTAAGTCAGATTTTACATACAACGTTTCGATTTTCTAGAACCATCATCAATTTTGTTTTTTTCTTATGGCCGCTGTGTTCGATTTTAACAGTTTTGAAAAGAGTATTTCTTTAGCTTTTCAACGGTGTATCACACTTTGTAATTAGGTTATTACTAAAGGTGCAAAAAGTGCGTAGAGGAAATATTTAAACGTTGTTTGGAATTATCAAAGTAAAAAGTTAAAAATTAATAGTGTTAAATAGCAATATATTGTAATTTAACATCCAGTTCTACAAAAAATCAGTAAAAACTACTTAATAACATAATTGATTCGTGCACAATGTTCACACATGTTCAAACTACCACCCGCATATAACACTAACATCTTTGCCCAAGTAGGCTTTGCGTTTGAAATAAGACTGTTTAAACATTTTTTCGAATTATCGATATAAATTAAAATTTAATAGTTTCAAATAGCAATATTTTTAAATTGGACATTAGATTCTGCATAAAATCAGTAATTTCTACTCAGTAACATTAATACTATGTGCACTGCACATAATGTACCCCGAAGAACGACTGTCGACAGAACTTCTTTTCAAGCGCTGCACTGATTAGAAATTTTAATGAAAATCTGGTTTTTTCCATAAGACGAATTGAAACAGAACTTCACATTCTGAAGTCAACCGTTCATGGCGATTTAAAAGTACTAACCTTACAAGAATTAACAGAAAATCAGTATGAACTACCTACTCAATAAAATTAATAAAAAAATGCTACATAATACTAGGATTAAAAATGTTGACCGTTTTTTTCTATGCAGTGTCCGCATTTCCTTTCAACTGTTCTGATTACCCGTTGAATGGTATTTCTATTTATATTTTCTAGAATATTTCGGGTTCGCTGCTCAAGAACTTGCCTATTTTCTGGGGGGTCAAATTCGTATATTTCATTTTTCGCACATCCCCATAAATAAAAATCCAACGGCGTGATATCCGGGGATCTAGCTGGCCAGCGGACAGGACCACTGTTGGATATTACGTTTTCACCAAAAGTTGTTGTTAAAAAGGTTTGTACATCCCTGCTGTTATGTGCAGGACAACCGTCTTGCTGAAACCACAAGCTATTAAACTGATCATCTGGCACAGCTTCTCGAATGGCAGGAACTATTTGATTCTGTAACATGGCAAGGTATCTTGGGCCTGTCAGTGTCTGATCAAAAATAAACGGACCAATGAGACGATTTCCTAAAAAGTAATGGAAAATATTGAATTATAAGCAATTCAATTAGACTATGTTTATCTTACCAAGCATCCCGCACCACACATTAAAACCAAATTGCTCTTGCAGCCTGCGTGGATCGCGTAGTTGCGGATTTTCAATAGCCCAATAATGGTGATTTTTTTTATTAAAAATGCCACAGTTTGTAAAATGAGTCTCATCTGACCAAATGACTTTATTGCAAAAAGCGGGATTTTCTCGACATCTATTGATATACCAATTACAAAAAACAATTCTTCTTTCGAAATCACCTGCTTGAAGTCCTTGCACAATTGTTGGCTTGTAAGGACGATATTTAGTTACTTTTAAGACGCCATGAACGATAGATTTTGGAATTTGAAGTTCTGTTTCGCTTCTTCTTGTAGATGAAGTCGGATTTTCATTAAAATATTCTAGGATTTGCCTATTGCGTTGCTCGTTGTCTTTTGCATACTTCTTTGTGCGAATCTTATTAAAACTGCCAAACTCAAGCAAGTTTCTAACCAGCGTTTGAAAATAAGTTCTGCCAGGCTGCCGTCTTTCGGGGTACGTGTCAAAATACACATCCATGGCCCTGTTTGCATTTCTTTCATTTTTAATATCACACACTAACATATCAAACATTTCTTCATTAGAAAAGTTTAACGCCATTGTAATCCTTATTAAAACAGCGATGAATGTTAAATAAAACTTAAACGTTGCATTTTTGACAGATTAAAAGCATTCTATTATTTCAAAACCAAAGCCTACTTGAGCAAAGATGTTAGTGTTATCTGCGGCTGGTCATTTGAACATTTGTGAACATTGTGCAATGTTATTGAGTAGTTTTTACTAATTTTTTGTAGAACTGGATGTTGAATTACATATTGCCTTTTAACACTATTAATTTTTAATTTTTTACTTTGATAATTCCAAAAAACGTTTAAATATTTTTTCTACGCACTTTTTGCACCTTTAGTAATAACCTAATTACAAAGTGTGATACACCGTTGAAAAGCTAAAGAAATACTCTTTTCAAAACTGTTAAAATCGAACACAGCGGCCATAAGAAAAAACGAAATTGATGATGGTTCTAGAAAATCGAAACGTCGTATGTAAAACCTGACTTAAAAGGTGCACTCTACGTAAAAGTTGCCTTAATAATGTTCTTACAGATTTTGAAAATTTTCATAAATAAATAAATTATAGGACTTTTTCGAAAATGCAGTTTTTTGGTTTTTTCAAAATATCTCAAAAACTAAAAAAGATAGAATCGCTAGCAAAACGGCGTTAAATTACAAACATAATTGTCTAAAACTTTCTCCATTTAAACGTTTTTGTAACTATCACGGTTTCCGAGATCCCAATACTGTCATAACCAATTTGGGACACACTGTATATATGTATATATATATATATATATATATATATATATATATATATATATATATATATTATTCAATTTGTTTCTTAAACCCGGTATATATTAATTGGACTTCTTTCTTGGGAATAGGTTTATTTGCAAAATCAAACAATGGGATTAACTTGACGTTTCGCCTATCATAGTAGGCTTTCTCAAAAATAGCTCATTCCTTTATTATTTTTTTTTGGTATATATGGCTTTCCTTACCTATCTACAATTAATTTAAAAAACATTTAGTGTTCTAATTATAAAATGACATTTACAATTTTTCTAAAACTGATTTAAAATTTTATAGTATTGACAATAATTATTACAAAATTAATAAAATAAGGCTACATACCTCGAAAAATACATGCTGATTATTCACTTATGTAAAATAATAAATATATATATATATATATATATATATATATATATATATATATATATATATATATAAATTGGGGATTTTTCTTTAACCATATATTTATCTGTGGAAACCTTATTTCTTTGGTCTAGGTTAATAGTAAAATACAAATTTTTATATCAAGTCAACGTTTCGCTCGTTGTGTTGTGCTTTTTCAAGACTATATTAAATATATGGTTAAAGAAAAAAAATGGCTTGACCTCAAAGAGTATTTTTTTAATTAAAAAAAAAACAGGAAAAATATATACAAAGATGCAAACATTATCATTCATACTGGGAACATTGAAAGGTTTAAAAACTATAAAATTGTCGTATTAATAATATAAATTCTAAAACTTATTTTTTTATATTTAATTAAGGATAAGGATGTGCGTTCTATAAAAAAAATAAAAAATAAAAAAAAGGTTTTGGATTTCATTATTAATATAAGAATTTAATAATTTTTAAACCTCTTAATGTTTCCAGTATCATAAAGTTTGCGTCTTTACATATATCTTTTTTGGGGTTTGTTTAATGAAAAAAATACTTCTTAGAGATCAAGCAAGCCTAAATAAAAAATAAAGTCTAGAAAAAGCTTATCACAATGAGCGAAACGTTGGCTTGATATGAAAAATTGTGTTTTGATATATATATATATATATATATATATATATATATATATATATATATATATATATATGAAATGAAATTCATATTTATGTCAACTAATGCCTTTTTAATACAACTACATATTTATACAAAGAAAGCTAATAATAATTTGTTTTCAAACATAACATATTTTTAAACAAAGACATTTTAATTGTAAAAGGACAATCGTACTGCTAAAATTAAACTTAAATATTTGTAGTAAATTATTATCTTATTCTACTACTAGCTGAAAATGTATTTGAACAAAATATTAATTTCCGTTGCCGATATCGAAAAGAAAATATACAATAACTATATACTTATTTCACTTTATTCTTTTTTATCAATATTCAAATATTTTAGAAATTTAACTCAGATTTATATGTCCCTATTTGCTTGATTTGACAAGATGTACTTGATTCAGTGAATTTGTTTTTTTTTTTCAATGAACATAGGCGTTCTTCATTATTAAATATTCCTCACTGATTCAAGTTAATTTAGAAATGTGAGCAAAGTGTTTTATTACAAAAATAAATTTCCAAACACATTATACAACATACCAATACCTACATAAACTTACTTCCTCCGGGTTTTAATTGACATATATTTTAATTTCTAGAGTCACTTGTCACGGAAATCTGCGTAACTTACTTGTTTCTATTTACCAAGCGGCGGGACAGCGTACGTCACTGGGAATATTGGCTGTCTATAAGGGCGGCCACATTTGGTGGCGGGTTTGTCTCAGGGGGTTAAGTGTACCGCTTCGCATCAATTCAGGCGCAGTTGATCGTTCATGGTTCAGCGGTGGCGAGCCCGCGGCGCAATTCGCGGCGCAAACAAACTGCTCGCATCCTGTTTGCCTCTGCCGCCCCCATGGGGCAGCACTGCAAGCGGATCTTTCCATGCGACCGGATTAACGAGCAACCGACCGCACAAACGCTGCTTTCTCGGATTTCCTCTAATTGACTTTTGTCTCTCTATTACTCCCTATTTACTCTAGCCGTCCGAAAAATACCTGAAAATGTCATTTACGATTTCATTTTTGTGGAACGCGCTCCATCGAATCTGAATTTCGTTTTTCTGTTCTTGTTTGCGCCCACACATTCAGTGTGTCCAATCAAATTCGAATACTTACATGGAAACATTATGCACTTGACAGCTGATGTACGTCCGGACCAAAATAAGCAACTCCTCAGTGAAATATTAACAACACCCAATAAAGGCTTATATAAATTATAAACATTATGAAACAATATTCTAAATGTAGGGAAAACATATTCTAAAATAGTAGTATTTTTTATGTTTTCAAAATACAGAATATTTTGGTAACTATTTAGTTTTTACACCATCGCCGATTTCGATAACTGTTGGTATACATGTACATTTTAACGGCCTGATCAAGAATTCGAAGTATTTTTTTTCAGTCACTTTTCGTTTTTTGAGTTATTTATCTTCAAAGTTCATATAATTTCTAACCCCAATCTTAGTTTTTTATTCCTTCTTTTTTATAAAAATAAACTGGTTTTATTGTGAAAGTTACAGACAATAATAAAACACACGAAAAATACTGTTTCTGTTTTTCTTGCATTACACAGAAAAAAAAATGTACGACTCAAGCAAATTTTGGGTTCACCTAAGTAAAAATATAGTATTGATTCAGTGGTGGCATATAAATAAAATAAAGACGTTTTATTTAATGTTTTTTTTACATAAACTGAAAACGGTAAATAACTACATGCATGTTTGTACATTGTACAACAATATTATGTAAAATAAAAATATACTCAAATCTCGCTTTCATCCGATTTATCTGCATTGCGGTCTTCTTCCTCTTCTCTTATATTTCTTTCCACAGATTGAAAGAAGTTAGTAATTCCGGTCTGGCGACTTGTGCTTTGCTGTTTACCAAAAGCAATTTTCTATAATTTCATCATGATATCCATTAATGGAATATTATTTTCAGATGCCCACTGTAATGCCAGATTTAAGCTTTTGACAGCATCTTCATTTCTAATCCTTGCTGGAGTGACAACTTCCGTTATATCTTAATCTGAGTCAGAATTTTAATCTGGATCGATTAAATTTTCCCTTTCGATCAATTATATATCATCATCAAACCAATCAAGAATTTCACCAGCATTCATTTCAGAATTTCATATGCTCTAAAGCGTTGCAGATACTTCATCTATTTCTTTTGCAGCTTAGCGTTTCTTGTTCTGTATAACACTCAAAGGAATCAAATCTTCAGGGTCATCTTCTCAGGCAGTGTCATTTTTGAGATTCAAAATAGCATTCCAACATTTTCCTAATCAGCTGCTTGGTACCTTTTACCAAGAACTTTGAAGCAAACATATAGCAAATTTTAAATCCAAGCTTTTGATACATTTTGCAAGATCCTTTTCCTTGTTGGTCAAAATCTCAAACAGAAGAGTTTTTCGATAGAAAAATTTTGTTAAGCGAATTTTGGTCAAGTGGCTAAATTATCGCTGTTGTATTGAGAGGCAAACATTTTTCAACAATTTGGCCAGCATCACTAATTACAATGGCTGGGAGCATTGTCAATAAGAAACAGTGCCTTTTCTGGCAAGTTTTCATTTCGGAGAAACCTTGTCAATTGGGCAATAAGAGATTGATCAAACCATCGCTTGAAAACTGTTGAAGTCCTCCAAGCCTTGACAGTAGCTTCATAATCCACAGGAAGTTGTGAAGCCCCAAGTTTTTTTGATTGACCAATAGCTAAAAGCTTAGGTTTATGGCTGCAGTCAGCATTACATGATACTATGAATGTTATCCGTTCCTTACTTGTCATTCTAGGAACGGTTTTTTTTACTAGAGCACTAGAGGTTACGAGCGTGCTCTCCGGAAGCAAGTTCCAAAACAAGACTGGTTCATTAGCATTATAAATTTGAGATGGCATGAAGTCTAGGGATTTTATTGTTTCATTCAACTTATTGATGTATGGTTTAACAGGTGATATGCCACTGGATAATTTTTCCCCACAAACTTTAAGACGCCTGATATCATATCTTTTTCGAAAATTTGCAATCCATCCCCTACTTGCATTAAAATTCTCATCACCATAACAAGTAGCATATAATTGTTTAGCTTTTGTTGCTAAGAAGGATCAACTTTTGTTCACCTAAATTCAGTTATATGGAAACCAACTAGCTCTATATCTTCTAGAAGCTTCTTTTAATAGCGGAAAATAAGACTATGCGGAAATGCATAATTTTCGTTTTTCACACTTTAGTATACCTTCAATCAGTTGCATGAAAACTTCGCTTTGCTTGCCACTCCAAACATTTTTCTGAATATAAAAATGCAAACATATTTCTGCGGAAATTTTGTATTTCAATATTCCGAGGAAATTCTTTACACTTTAGAATACTTGAAATCAGTTACAAACAAAATTGCTTTGATTTGCATTTTGAACATTTTTCTTAACATAAATTTTTCTGCAAAAATTTGTTATTTCCATTTTTCGAGGAAAGTTCTATACTCTGGAACACCTGATATTAATTAAATGGAGATTTTGCTTTGTGTGCCATTCCAAACACTTTTCTAAACATAAAAATGCAAAAATGTTTTTACGGAAATTCCTCATTATTTTGAGGAAATCAGAGACATATAGATATTTTAGTTTTATTCGCAATCTTAACATTTTTCTGGATATAAAAATGAAAATACATCTATATTATTTACGGTTTTATACCATAATAAAAATGCGAACTAGGTTAGGTCAGGATCGCGGAGAACTGCTGTAATGAAAGCGCGCGGTAGCGCGCCTTTAAAATTCGGTGTATGTATTAAAACAAGGATTAGAAAAATCTATACTGTTCGGTGAATCTATCCCGTTAGGTGTTAGGTTAGCCCAGGTTCGTCGATAAAATCATCTTTAAAGCCATAAACCATCATTTAAGTTATAAAATCACATTCAAAAGGCTTTATCGAAGTAAAAAAAATGCGTTGTGATTTTATCAAATTTCTGTGAAGAAAAATGTTAAAAATAAAAAAATAAAGATTGAGAGTTCCTTAGATAATTTTTTTAATTTACGACATTCAGGAGGCTTTATAGAAGCTAAAAAAAATATCTGGTGGATATATGACATTTTAGCTAAAGTTTACAAAATGTCGTCGGAAAATGGAAATGACGTATTTCCACAGGAACATTTTTGCATATTTATGTTCTGAAAAATGTGTCTGCAAAGCAAAACAAAGTTTTCATGTAACAGGTTTTAGCTGTTCTACAGTCTGGAAAATGGAAATGAAATTTCCTCTGAAAGTGGAATTTTTATATTTCAAGAATATTATTTTTACATTTTTATTATTATATTTTTATGTTCAGAAAAATGTTTAGAATGCAAAGCAAAACAAAGTTTTCATGTAACTGGTTTCAGGTATTCTAAAGTGTGGAAACTAGAAATGATGCGTTTCCAGAGGAAAGTTTTTATTTCCTGTTGTTAAAGAGAGCTTCTAGAAGGCAATGAAAGCAGATTTCTTTATTGTGTTTGGAAAAGTATTTGGAATGAGATGCCTAGCAAAAGTTATGTGATTTCAGGTATTCTGAAGAGTGGAAATTGGAAATAATGTTTTTTAGCAGGAAAATTTATATTTCCCGTTGTTAAGGAGGGCTTTTAGAAGGCAATGCATTTTTTTTCAAATAACCCATTTCAGGTGAACGAAAGTTGCCCCGCTAAGAAATCGGATCTTTTTCCAGCTCCAGGAACACATTGTAAAACATACCTGGAAGATAAAAAACACACAAAAAACCACGCACGTTTTCCATTTTCATTTTTTTTACCTAGCCCTTAATTTTGCCTTCATTTTTCTTAATATCGCTGATGTTCCCACTAAGTTCGCTTTGTAACTCGTCAATAATGGTTGATTTATCTTTCAGGGATAAAGTTTTATGGTTGCGTTCCGTAAGTGTCATTTTGCAACATAGTATTGCGGTTCGGTTATAAGTATATATACAATATAAATGATTTTGCAAGAATTCGGAATACCCAATCAAGGAAAATCCGGACTACAGAGTACTTAATTAAAGGTTCATTGCAATCCGGATTACTACTGTATAAGCAAAACACATGTCTAGTTAAATTAATTTTACAATGTGTTTGCAATTAAAATACAACAATGAGCAATTCAAATAGAGATATGTTTAAAAATACCTTTCTTCCTTACTCTGTGAATGTCGTAATATTTTTTTTAAGTTTTGGGTCAAATCTATATTTATATAATTTAATACAAATTGTTGATAAACTTTACTAAATACTGTATATTTGTAATAAACTTAGCATGTGCTTCGATTAAATCTGCCATACTGGAGTAACATTTTCATATGTTTGAATGAAATAAATATTTTGCTGAAATCAATATGCTCTAGTTGTTTTAAAAATAGTTTATTTTAATATATAATCACATATTCTTAAGTAGGGTATATTTAATTCAGACTATGGGCTTTTCAACGAACATTATTATATAATTGAAGGCAATAATATTAAAATATTTAGTGGAATTATTTTAAAATATTAGTTTAAATGTGTAAATATTTTGACTGTCCATTTGTGATTTTCACTCTGATCGAAATATATATTCGTCAGCCAATGAAATACGCCTTAAACGATAACTTGCAGACGAACTATAAATACACTTAAAAAATTACGTCTCTCTTCAGGATTACTTAAAAAAATCTCTAATCTTGTAAGGAATAGCAGTAATAAAAATCATATATTTCTGTATTAAGTGTATTAACAATTTTATTGTAATGGAATAGATATTACGCACATGGAATAAAAAGGCATTAGTATATGAAAATCAATATATTATGTACTTCACGATACAAATATTTTGAACAAATAAACTCAAACAGAAACATTTACTTTACTTTACTTAAGTATCTGGCCCGGCAGACCTACCTTGTTCTGCCTTCTCCGTTAGATGGCGCGAGGACTTTCCAGTGGAATTATAAGAATATGAGACGCATTCACCACATCGTTCAGAAATATTATTGAAGAAAAACATATTGGTTTTATAGAAAAAATACGCAATAAAACAATACAAAAAATAATGTTGGAAGGTTTCGTAACCAGACGATCATTTCAAAAAAAAATCATGTAAATTGGTGCAGTACAACTCTCTCACGAACTTGCTGAAATATCTGGCTTAGTGTTTTAAATATATAGATTATCTACATTGGGTGTAAACTATGACGCACCGGAAACTTTTTGAAATGAAGCAAATTATACAGATGGATTTTGACGGCCTGATCAATAATCCGCTCGTTTTTCGTTTTTGAGTTTTTTGTCCTCAAAGGTCATAGACTTTCTAACCCCAATTTCACTTTTTCTTCTTTCTTTATTATAAAAATTCACTAATTTTCTTATGAAATTTACAAACAATAATCAAAAACACACCAGAAAGATTGAAAAAAAGGAACACTCAAAATAGTCGCTCAAAACAACCATAATTCATACTTTTTGGACCAGTAACTTCCTTAGTTCTCCTGTTGGTATCTTGAAAAAAAATGAATAGCGGCAATTTTAAAAACCAAACGCGACTTTTTCGTTAGCCCAGATTAGGCTTTTTTTAATTTTTTTTAAAAGAGTGTAAATAACTGTCAAAAAACTTGGCCACGTCGCGGAAACTTTTCTTCGATTAACCTTTAAAATTTGAAATTATTGTATATTTGAGTTTACACTGATTTTTTTAAGACCGACATTTTGTTCCATCATATTGAATTTGAACCTGTTTATCTCTATAGCACATTTAATTTTTGTGCACAATTTGACGTCAATTGAACAAGAAGATTTATTTACGTTGATTTTTTAAACATTTTATTTTGCCGTTATTTTATTCCGCCATCTTGAATTCCTACTAGAATTTTACCAACTCATCTCAATATCAAATCTAATAAGTAGTTTTTCAGGCTGACTTTTTAAACACTTTATTAAGCCACCACCTTGGATTCATACCAAAATACTACCAGTTCATTTATATATAACATCTGATTTTATTTTAAAATTTTTAGGTAAAGTGGATAATTAGTTTTTTTAGTATTTTTTTAACCTTTCACCAGGCCGCCATTTTGTTCTGCCATATTGGATTTTTACTAAAATATTACCAGGTCCTGTCCATAGGACCCTTAGCTTTTGACCAAAATTTGAGTTCAATCGGATTAATAGTCTTTTAGCTATGCCGTGAATGACAGGCACACCGATGAAATTGAGAAAATTTGTTTTTTTGGCATCTAGGATTTAAGGACGCTAAAACATGGATATATTTATAATCTGGAAGGGTGATTTTTTTCACGATTACAAACATTTTATTTGGCCACCGTCTTGAATTTATACCACAATTTTACCAGTTCATCTCTATATCGTACTTAATTCTTGCACAAAATTTTAATTCAATCTGATTAGTAAAAAGTGAAAAAATATACTTAATTAAGGAATATTTTTTTTAATGGGATATTATATACTTCATTAAATGCTCCTCTTCTTACCAATTATAAATATACCAGGTTTGATACCTTTATCTTGAAAGGCAACCCAGCAAATCGACAGAAAGCTTTCTCTTTTAACAATTCGTAGCATCACTATAATAACATTATCAGGGTTATTCCAAGCTCCCATGGGCGCCCGCAAAATTCCAGGTAGGGCAACAATATTCAAAAATAACTGATGACTAAAAAAAGGTCCTCCATAATCCACTTGATGATATATAAATGTAACCCCAAGGGCGGCCGGAAGAAGATTTGATTTGGTCCAGGGGGGGAGGACAAAACCAATTTCTACCATAATATATATGTAATATATACAATATTTTCATTTTCATTCCCCCCCTCCGGGCACCCATGCAAGCTCAATTTACTGGTGTTCTAATTTAGCTATTGCTAAAGTACTAAATGGAGCTAATTGGTACTAAATATTCCTTTATCAATATCTTTATCAACGAATACTATTATCAGCTTTATAACTAGGAAAAAGTTAGGGTCTTACACTTGGACAGATTTTGTGCTGTTATCTTTCGTTTTTAAATATTTTTCTAAATTTAATTATTTTCGTAGATGCCTTCTTCTTTAAGTACTATAAACCTGTTCTGTTAGGAGTCCACGAACTCTTCATCCAGATTACTGGATATGCGTCTGTGTCTGCATAAAAGAGGCTGTACTGTACTTCCCTTTTACGAGGGAAGTAGAAAACAGTAAATAGTGATAAGACGTCTATGGGTCTCTAGTCCTAATAAACCTGTGTGAATTGTCACGGAAGACAATGTTAACCAGAATAACTCAAAAACGGGTACTCGAAGCTAGACCCACTAGTCTCTAGTAAAAATATACGGGAGAATAAATATACATTATTAAATACATTACTTAGTACATTATAGCAGTTTGAGCCCTCTAAAATGTATAACAAAGGTGAAAGCGGATTTCAGTTAATTCAAAAAGTTATATAAGAAAAACCAAATTGACACCCTATTCCTTGGATGCTATTTACATTTCCACTATACAAATTAGGTTAGATCGTGGTAGTTTTAGCTTCAGGAACTATTATGTACCTACCCTTTTAGAGTCACCCTGTTTATTTTTAACTTTATAATAACTACTCTTGCTCTGCTGTAATATTGTTTTTAAGGGACTGTAGTTCTAGATTCTAGAATATTATTTTTAATAAAAATTGGGTGGTGTTATTATAAAAAAAAGTATGATTTTACAATTTTTTTTCTTTATTTAACTTTTGCCTTACATATCTTCCATAAAAGGGGAAAATATTTCTCAATTTATCTGGAAGATTCAATCACTTCCCGAAATAGAACCAATCACGACGGCAATTACAGCCATTTACCCATTTCATTTTCGATGTTCCCGGTATACGTACCTAATAAAGGATAATAATTTCCAGTCTGTGCGAACGCGATGATAACCAATTATAAGTGTCAGCAGTTGCTGGCATCTCAATTGGCGATTACAGGGAGCAGAACAGAAAGGATCAAGCCGACTGGGGTTGCTCGGAAGCTCGTTGTTAAGGCGATTGCCAACAAACATGGAAACGATTGTCATTTGTCACTTGCGAAAGTCGGGCCAAAACCAATCTGTGCTTAACACTGACAATGATCGCCTCGATTCGGAACATTTTAAAGGAGGCGCTGAGAAATAAGACTTCGAGTAAAAATGAAAGTGTTCTTTTTAATTGCTATTTTTTTTTTGAATATTTATTTGGGCTAACTTTTCAACAGATTAAAATAGATTTGCAAACAAATGGAACTCTTATGTAATTTCAAATATGAGTTTATGGTCTACCAGTCTAATATCAAACATTTTTTTTAGTAATACTAAGTACAGGGTGTCTCATGAGACCGGGTGACCCTTTATTATGTCCTTACGGTAATACCGATTTGACCGTTATGCGTTACGCAAATCCGCCTTTAATGGCCTTTAACTTTTCAAAATCTTTTGGATGACGTCATAAACTGCAGGTTTAAGCTGAAGTCCCATGCATTCGATTTCCGACGGTACGATCAACCGACTTCTCTCTGATTGGCTAAAATTCTTTATCGTCGATTTGAATCCGAATATTTTTTATGTTTTTCCGATTGTTGGACAAGTTAAAATAAATTTAACTTTTATAGGATATCGTACTTTTTTCGATCTTAATTTTTTTTATTGTTTTTTTCGTAATATATTTAAATTGACAATTTTGCTTTGTGAGTAATATCTCCTGAAAAAACGACTTGGTTTAGCAACTTTAGAGTGGGTAGATTAATTTTTAGAATTTGGTTTTTGTAAAATTAGAAAGATGTTTTTCAATTCCGAACAAGCAGACACCAGAATTTCCATTACCTCTATCGTAATAACAAAAAATAGTTGAAATATGCAATATTTGTCACAATCATGTCATAAAACTTACGGAACATCCCGAAAACGTATGCATGAGAACCCCAAAAATGTCAAATAATTTTAACTAATAAAAATTCGAATTTTCAATCAACAAAGACCTTTTCGGGTTATCTTGTCACGGAAATCGGATGCGAGACTGCCGCTTTAGCAAAAAATGTTAAAATTCGATAGGGATTTTTTGATAGGCACATAGGTACAATTTAGACAAAATTTAGTTATTTTTTGCTTAAAACATTTTTCTATGTTATGTATCGAAACCAATTTTTAATGACCTTTAAAACTAACTCAACAAAAATTTTGTTTTTAGAAATGTTTTGTTTTTGAAATCCACTTTTTCGTATTTTTTGAACATCATGTATATCTGAGCTGAATTTTAAAACTATCAAAACTATTTTTTTTCAAGCACCAACTTTTATGAAGAATACAATTTGCTGAGAAACGAATAAAAAAAAGTTCCCCATTTGTTACATACTCCTTTGGATACATTCTATGTGATTATATAAGCTGGTGCCCGGTTCAGAAAAACGAATCACTCTGTGGATATAAAAATACCAAAAAATAAAAATATATTTTCTATCGTGTAACATTTTCCCATCTACTATTGTTTGGATCGGCATTTGTTGTTCATTTTTAAAATCTTTTAATAAATGTAAAATTTATAGAAATATTTTAGTGTAATACTAACCCTGTTAAACAAAACATTTCCTCTCAATTTAAAAATGAACCATCGTATTTGTTTGACAAATAAAGTAAAATTTTCCTATCGTGAGAAGTACCTCTTAATTCACATGTTACATAATTTATAGGGCTAGTAAATAAAAACAAGTTTGGCAAAAATATTGATAAAATACTGAAATTCTTTTTTTTATATCTTAAATAGATAAGTATCTAAATTACACAATAAATCTCTTTTATGACAACACAGTTAGGGTGATTTTTAAACGTAAGACTTCAAATCGTCATTCCTAAAACAAGATAGATATTTCAGTTGTAAAAGGAGTACAACGTTCTGCTGGATTTTTCAGTAGTAATATAACAAATGTAAACAAAATTTCCGGAAAAAATCACACCATCATCAGCACATGGTCAAATTACAAACATTTTATATGGCCGCCAGTTCATCTCATCATTATCCCTTTTATGAGGGAAGTAATTTTGAATGTGCCCGTCATTTGAAAATCCATCATTGTCAGAGTTTAAAATGGAACACTGGTATTTTAGTTTTGTTATCGATTTTTTTAAAAGATTTTTTTATTCAAGAAATTAGTTTAAAGAACAATTTAAATTATTGTCAAGAAGTAACTGCCACGCAGCCGGATATTGCAGAAGCAACGAAAATTGTCGAGATCAAACTTCTGCTCGCAAAATACAGAAAACCTAAAAAATATATGAAATGTTATCCAAGTTTCATGGATTGACGCCCAAGACATGTATTAGTTCTTCTTCAGAAAACTTCTCGTCTATTTTGGAAAATTCTTTAAAAAGAATCTTTATTATGGGCACATTATTCCATGTTAAAATTAGGTACCTTAGGTTAACATTAGGTTACCTTTTATAATGGTATCGAAATTAAAAAGTTTTGTTTTTTAGCCGCCAAAAAGTACATTAGGTAATTCGCATGTAATAGTTATTACTTCCTCGGATGAATTCCATTTCCCGCTTCTCTCGTGTTGCAATTTTCGTTCTCCTGAGTAATAATCATCATTAACTGCTTGTCGAATTATACAGTGTTTTTTAATTTTCTTGGATAAAAAGTTGGTGATGATGGGAAGTTCGGATAATAAAAACCAATTTACTGATCTTTTGGGTAACTGTTCTGCCGAATTATCTTCTTATGTGATTTTTTTCTCAAAATTCGATATTCAATATTTCTATTATTAATAGACAAAATTGAATGCAGCAAACACTGAAATGATACCTAAACCTTCAAGAATACGCGATCGTTAAAAATATTATTTATCAGTTATACAGGGTGTAATGCAACACGCTTGTTGAATAAAAAAAACAGGTTTTGTTCAAGAACCAAAAAAAATTTAAATGTGTTCCCCAGTGTAATCAGCAAGTTGTAATTCAGTTCTAAAGTTTGGTGATAATGGTACCTTTTTTCAATATCACAAGTGGAAAACCACTAGTTAATTTGTCCGGGCTCAATATATTGGCTAATCGATCCCATGTCTCTTTAATTGCATTAATCATTTGATAAATAGTTAAAAACTCTTCGTCACTTTGCTTTAAGGCAAAATTGAGGCCCTACCAAACATGCTCGATAGGGTTGCAATCTGGGGACTTTGGTAGCCATACACCTCTAGTGATTCCATTTGCTTTCAAAATTTAATTGACCGTTGCAGCTTTATGGGGTCGTACTAAGTGGCTGCATAATTATGGATCGTGAGATAAAAAGTTCATTATTCCCCCCCCCCCTAAATATTGTAACGCCACCACGACCATGACGGAGCGTAGGAATAGAATTAGACAACACAATTAAAAAGCGGCTTTGGAGAGAACAATTTTAAGGTAAGTAAAACGAACACCTAGAGTTTTGAGATTTAGTCATGATATCGATAAGGGACAGCATCAGCAACTTAAAGCAACCAGAGTCTTACAGCAATAGTGATTTCATTTGTTTAAATTTGGATTTTTTCACGATGAGTTTTAGTTGACGATAATGCGTTTTCCCATAGGTTGCAATTGTCAATATAATTTTTGAGGCACATGAAATCACCAGATTATTATAGCCACCGAACTCTCAACATTTAGACTCGTCCTATAAAATAAGTGGAAAAGTGAGTCCGATATTTTTAAATTTTAGAAGCATGTTGAGTTACACCCTGTATAATTGGCAAATTGTTTTTTTAACTATCGCTTCCGTGAGGCGTATTATTGAACGTTTGGAGATCATTTTAATGATTGCCGCATTCAATTTTGTCAAGTAATAGTTGAGATATTGAATATCGAATTTTAACTGAAGCAGATAATTATGAACGCCAGTTTATTTTTTAAGAACGTTAACTATTTACTAAAGAATTTAAATAATTAAGATAAAAGTTTTTAAAAGTACAAATTGAGATAAATTGGCATCTGAAGCGTATGATGTATTGTTGACCTCATTAAATTCTTAAAATAACATTGATAAGAATAATAAATTAATAATCTTTTTACCTAATATTGACATAATAAGTATTATTTGTTTCGATACTCTCACAGATAATTTCGAATCAAATTTTTTAATTTTTTTTTCGAGATTAATGTCAGAAATAATCAAATATAAAGTCAAGTACTGCAGAGAATTGTACGATCTCTTATAGATTTTATTTAAAAAATGAATGTTTTATAAAGCCAGGAAAAGTTTTAGTATGACAAATTTAACAGATACGTAGTTTTTAATTTAAGATCTTGTGATATTAAAACTTGATGATAAAAGCAATATTTGCTAAAGTATTATATATGTACTTTTTTTTTAATTTAATGCTAATTTGCCGGGGTTTAGATGTTATGGAAGACCAGAAAAAAATTATTATGAAATACTAAAAAACTGAAAAGTCGGGTAAATATGCCTCATAATAGCAAATTGTCCCTTTCTTTTTCAAGAGATATTATATTAGCAATTTTAATTCATGCAGGATACATAAAAACTGCTCTATACTATATTGTTTAAATCTCTTTCTGAATTTTAAGAAACCGAGACGAACTGGGCGGTTAAATCTCCAAAATTCCATCTTTACAAAGAGAAATGATTCTGAATCTACTAAGAAAATGACCTGTACTTAAGTGAATAACTTTTTGACGACAGGCAGCTTTAGTAATGAAAATGTGCCGAAATCATCGGTAATGTTATAAATGAAGATGTTAAACACCCTGTAAACCATCAAATTTATTTTACAAATAGTTTTTTTCTAGTATATTTGAGCATCAAGACCGCAAACGTACAATCAAAATTTGTCAAATCTCGATTCAATATTCTACAGTTTTAGTCGGATAAAGGGCTGTGTGTTGTTGATGCTCATAAAAAATGATGGATACGGATAAATCATTTCTTACGTTAACTCGAGCGCTGGGCATTAAAAAAAAGAAGAAGACCATGGTTGAGAGAATGGTTGAAATTAAGAAATAAATATGCCTCTGCAAATTTGCTAAAGGAGATACTATGCACAGAACCAGATGATTATAAGAACTTTCTACGAATGGACAATGAAACTTTCAATAACTTGTTAGAATTAGTACGGCCTAGTATACGAAAATCAGTTCCAGCATCTTAAAGATTATCGATAACTTTGCCATATTTGCCAAGTTTAGTCAATTTTGAAGATTTCAAATTTCAATCCTGCATTACACCCCGTACATTGAGTGTCATTGTTCTAGAGACATGTAAAGCAACTATAAATGGAAAGTTATTGAATATTTAGGTAAATTTTATTGTCGTCTTTTAATTTACAATCAGTTCACCAGCGTTTGCATCTCAAAGGGCACGGAAATATCTTAAAAAAGTTGCTACTATGTTAGCCTGTATTTCCGTAGGTAAATTTGGCACAAAAGGAATATCTTCGCTCAGTCATACTCCATGGAATGGTCTGCATCTGATGACAAATGTTCATGTGCTACGTATTACATGGACGGTGGAGAGTGTTGGATGGGGGAAGGAGTACTATAGGACCAAGTTCAATTAGACGAAGTGGCATTAATTGTTACCGGGTTTCTATGAAGATTACCCATATTTCTTTCAAAGAGTATTGCATTTACGAATTTTTGTGAAAGTCTTCTTTGGTCAACAGACATCCGCTCTAACTTAAAGGCCCAATCCCTTGCCATTACTTGACATTCACTTTCAGATTTTTTAAAATTATCTTTGGCTAATAACAAATAAGTTCTGTTGTATATTGTCTTTTCTTTTCTTCTTTTTAGGTTGGTACTGAACTATGTAATGGTTGTTAAGGTGTAAAAGAAGTAAAGCATACAGTGTATTGGTTCTCTCCTTTTTCATCCTTTAATCCTTCCCCTTGAGGTCGAATAATTTGAACTTTTTGTCATGATATTTTGCTTTTGGGACGTACACAAGTTTTCTAGAGCGGGGTTTGAAAAGCATGAGCAAACCTCACAACAAAAATGTGCTAAATGACAACAGAAGAGTATTCGATTGTTTGTTACGTGCTCGACGAATAAATGAACATGTATTTGGGAATCTTTCATCGAGGTTTAAGATATTTCAAAAACCATAGTCCTAGCGTGCTGTCATTTACACAATTTACTTATGACACAAAAAAAATATTCAACGGGGGTAGACAGGAAAGATTGTTCTTCAGGGACTATAATACCTGGTTCTTCGAGAAATGGACCAAACCAATTATTACAAATTGAGCGATCTCGAGCTGAGAACTCTACAATGCAAACAAAAACAGTTAGAGATTTTTGCGAATATTTTAATACAGTGGGAGCGGTTTTATGGCAAAACAAGTGCTCACAGTAATTTAATTACAGTACGATAGTCGATTTGTAATTATTACAATAAAACATAATATTTACTGTTTACCTGCTGTTGAGTTGTGTTAATTCCTAATTCGTCTTCTGTTTGATCATCCAAAAATTCCAATTACTTGTGGTACCCTTGGTTAGGTACATATAGATCATTAGTGGAAGAACCAGAAACTCTCAATTTATTAACTTTATTACTTTCGCGTTTATGGCTTGTACAGAGAATATTTATTTTCTATTTCACACTTTTTTAGATTATATCTAGATGGCTTATTTTTAATAATTCAGTGATTTTTGTTATCGCCGTAAACGTTCAAACCTTTTAATTCCGCGGGAACTGACGAGGTTTTCCTGGCGATGCTTGAACGGGTTCTGGTGGCTGTTATCCGAGACCAAGAATTTGTGTTCAAGGCATGTCTAGCCCTAAGCTACCCATGAAATGGAGAGAGGTAAGGGTCGCCTTTATACCTAAACTTGGAAAAGACGGCTACACTCACGCAAAATCTTACAGACCTGTCAACTTAATTTCATTTGTTATGAAGACTCTGGAAAAGCTCTGCGACAGACATATTAGGTATGCAAATCTGCCCTTACTGGAATTACACCCTAATCAACCTGCTTACCAACCTGAGAAATCAACAGAAACTGTTTTGCATTGGAGGTTCAAAGAATAGAGAAATCGCTTTTCCAAAGGCAGTCGGCCCTAGGAGCCTTCCTAGATATGGAAGGCGCCTTCAACAAAGGGACCTTTAGAAATGTAGAACTGGTTCTAACCAGGCACAACGTTAATCCAACCATTATTGGCTGGATCAGCTATATGCTGAAGAACAGAACAGGTGAATTAAAAACGGGAGTACCACGATGAAAGCGCTTGTGAGGAGAGGCTGCCCCTAAGGTGGCGTGCCGTCACCGCTTCTCTGGAACATGATAGTCAACAGCCTTATTAAGAATCTTAATGAACATGGATTCTACAAAACTGGCTATGCAGACGATATCATTGTTCTGCTAACAGGAATATTTGTAAATGTCCTATGGGAAACCATGCTGGCCGCTTGAAGACTGATAAGAAGATGGTGCGCAGAAAACGTATTATCTGTGAGTCCTACAAAACCGTGCTGGTACTCTTCACTAGGAAAAGGAGGCTGGTAAACATAAGACCACTGTGCGGCATGCAGCTCGGTCTGTCTAAAGAGGTCAAGTATTTAGGAGTCATCTTGAGCTGGAACAAGCACTTAAGCCAAAAATCAAAACAGGTCCCAGGAGCATTCTGGCAGTGCATTCTGCAGCTATTGGCAAAGTCTGGAGTTTGTCGCCCAAAATTGTCCTCTGGCTCTACAAAACAGTAATCAGACCTATGTTCGTTTACGGAGCCATTCTGTGGTGGATCAAAGCCAAACAAGCAAAACAAAATGCAACAGCTGCAAAAATTAGCGTGCCTGGCGGTTACAGGCGCAATGAGATTCACACCTACGATGGCAATGCAGGTGCTGCTGTGCTTGCGCGTCTTGATGTATTTCTAAGAGGCGTGGTAGTGAGAACGGCAATCAGGCTGCATGCCATTGACCTATGGTGTGAAAAAAAATGGGTCCGGGACATGCCCAAGTGCTCCTGGAAGCTCTAGCACACTAGACAACTTATTGTCTTCATTTTCAATAATAACTTTGAAATTAACATCAGCGGCTCAACAGGTGGGGCTGGCTTAGGTGTGTATATGCCACACTGGAAATTAGTATGGCCCTAGGCAAGGTCTTCCAGGCAAAACTGCTTGGGATTCTGCAAGGTGCCGTACAAGTGCAAAAAGAAAAAATAAAGGGTAAAAAGATTATTATTCTTACAGGCAGCAAACAAGTTTTGAAAATTTTAAAAAATAATAAAGTAACATCCAAACTAATTCTTGAGTGTCCCCAGATACTGGACACGGTTTTCCAAGGGAACACGGTCACAGTGCTCTGGATTAAGGGAAGTAGCGCAATCGAAGGAAATGAAAAAGCAGATAGGTTGGCGCGTAACGGAACAAAGGGCAAACCATGCGGTCCAAAACCCTTCGCGCCTCTATCCTCTAAGGCGACTAATCTTAAGATAAATGAGCAGTCAGGAAAGGTTCTAAGGGAGAGATAGGAGAGATAAAAAGTCAGACTATCAGGTGCCGCTATACGCGTCCTGACCCCGCTCGGACAGAGTAGGTCATCGGGCTCCCTCGAGGTAATCTCAGAAAACTGATAGGAATGCTAACAGGACACTGCAAGCTAAACAAACACCTTCACACCTTGGGCGTCCTCCCAGATTCAACTTGTAGGGGGTGTAATGAGGACGACAAGACTGCTGAACACGTTCATTGCAACTGTCCAGCTCTCGTAAATACCAGAGAATCCATTATGGGGGAAAGATTGCCACAATTGGATGATGCTCGACCGCCACAGTGTTAAACTACATCAATGCTGTTGGCTGACTCGATAAGTAATGGGCCCACCTGGAAGGCCTATGTAATAGGTTGGCGCAAGTCTCAGCTCCATATCTCTATCTAAACGTTCCAACCCGTTTGTGAAGTGCGTCGTCAATCAACATTTCTCTCACCTCCCGCAACATATGTACTTTTTTTTGGAGAATTACATGACGCCAAAAAGGCGAAGCTTTTTCTTTACGAACAATTAAAGCTTCCTTCCTTCATAAATCATGGACCCTCTCCTTACATTTACGATTGCTTGCAAACAGCATTAAAAATGGTCACCTATTATGTAATGTGGATTTGATGAATGTTTTAAGAAGTTGCGCTGCCAGCTGAATTGTACAAATAATTCTCTTTACCTATTTTTATGTTTGGACAGACCACGGAAGCCTGGACCTAAAATGTAATACCATAGGTGCCTCCATGCCCTCTATTACGGACCTATCGTCGACATTCTCCAAATACCCAAAGATGTATTCGTACTTTATATTACCTTTATAGAGAACACCCTTGTAAAAAAATAAAATATACTGCTTCTAGTTTAGCAGTAAAGTGCCTCAGAAATTCAGCTTTTTGCGATGTTTAAGACCCAAAACCTTGTGATGGCAAGAAAAATTTATGAGAATAAAACTTTTAAAAAAATTAGTTGGCGTTTATATTTTTATGTTACTTATTGTATATTCTCTATTTTTAGAATTTTTAAATTTAACTTTACCTATTCTTAAAGATACATAAATTTTGATTTTAACTTTTTTAAGTAAAAAAACAAAAGAATCTTACTTCTGATAATTTTAATGGTTCAACTAAAGGGGAGCTAGTCGGTGCTTTTTTATCTTAAGAACTATTAATGCAAGATATGGGTTATTTAAATATTTCAGATTGTCTTCTGCCTTATCGTGTTGTAATCGTGAAAAAATTGCACTCTAAGGTTGTTGAAGATCTCTACTTTGTAGGGTGTCTAAATCTCGAAAAACATGTTCTTTCATTTTCGTCGGTCTGTCGTTCTGACTGTACGTGGCGTAGCTCAACTACTACTACTACTTATCCGATTGACTTCAAATGTGGGTCAACAGTTTATATAATATACAGGGCATTCTATTAAAAAATGTAAGTTGGGTTCATTTTTTGATCTATTTATAAACTATTTTAAATTTTTATTAATCCGAAAAGATAACAGTAAAATCTGGTACATTCGTATTAATTCACGTCATCTATTAAAAATACTGTGTCCCAAATATACAAGTTAAGTTTCAATTTTCATTTCAGGACATTTGGTGAATTGGATTCTCGAAAACACACATTAATAAAGCCATTTACAAAGTTTGTAGCACGCCCGTAATCGAAAAGGGTGCATATGATAAGTTATCCACTTGAATAGTTTACTGATGGATGAGTTTTAATAGGGAAAGTTATGCTGCAGAAGTACGGAGTATTTATTTGTAACTGTATCCTATACATAAAAATAATAAATCTTAGTTTTACTTCCCTCGTAAGAGGGAGTACTTATCCAATTTACTGGCGGCCTAATAAACTATTTAATAAATCAGGCTGAAAAAACTACTCGATTGATTTCAAATTTTGTGCAACTAATAAGTGCAATATAGAGATGGTAAAAAAATCACCCTCATAGATTTTACATATATTCACTTTTAGCGTCCCTAGATGCCAAAAAACATGTTTTTTCAATTCCGTCGGTCTGTCTGTCAGTTCCCGTCATAGTTAAAAATCTACTTACCCGATTGACTTAAAATTTTGGTGAAGGGTTATATGGTTGGACCTGGCAACATTTTTAAAAATCCAATATGGCGAAATAAAATGGCGGCTTGGTGAAATGTTAAAAAAAAAATTACTAAAAAACTGATTATCTAATTTACCTCAAATTTTGAACAAAAATCAAGTGTTTCATAAAGATGAACTGGTAACATTTTGGTACTAAACCCAGACGGCGGAACAAAATGGCTGCCAAATAAAATGTTTAAAAAAATCTTATTAATTGACTTTATCCCTATATCACATATTTTGCACAAAAATTTGTCTAAATTTTATAACGACAGTTTTTCAACAAACAAAAAGATACATTGTTTTGACCAAAAAAAAAAAGAAAAAAATGTATACAAGCCCAGTCGCATATGTATTGGACCAAGCACGTATTTCAAATAATTTTATTTTTGTCACCTAGTATTTACTGCATGTAACATAGCTTCAACAAATGCAACTACATATACTTGATAGTATGTGGTATTAACAATTAATTAACAATATATATATATATATATATATATATATATATATATATATATATATATATATATATGTTGATTTTTACTCCTTCACGGATGGAAAAATACAATGTGTTTTCATTCCGGGTGTACATACGTTCACTACTGTCGTTCTGAAAAGAACAGTTTTGCTGACGTTTCGCCAAAATCACATTTGGCATTTTCGAAGCTTTCTTTCTCGCGTCCGAATAGAGACTCTATTCGGATCAATCACCAATAAGTCGAACACATGTTGTGCCAATGAAATTAATCCAAATAATGGTATTTTTACAAGATTTTATTTAACTCGCTTTCTCCGTATGTCTGTCTTTTGAGTTCCAAATTTGTAACCCATTTTTCAAGCACTCTCTAAAATTTAACATACCTGTGTAACTTCGGTGACAATGCAATAGTATGGTACCATCGTGACATATATGTATGTAAAGTGGTGACGTGTAGTGTATGTAAATAAACAACTTGGGTAAGTACGCAACAACGTTAAATATAAAACTACCCTTAAAATTTATAAAGCTTAACATTAAAAAAACTTTCCTACAAACTTACTGTGTTTTCCTTACGTTGTGTTCATTACACGGTAAAACAGAAATAAAAAAATTGGCCGCGGCACGGTTTTGAAAAAAAAAATCATAAAAAGAAAAAATATTATATTTTAAGATATTTACATGAAATTGTACATCTGAATATATCTTTTTGTTATAATTTTTCTTTCTATTACAAAGAATAAGGGTACTTTACTCTTAAGTCTTTTTCACACTGTATATATATATATATATATATATATATATATATATATGTGTCGTCTTGTGTTCCAAAGTAGGTCGCATCTAAAGCGATTTAGTTGCACCATAGTACCTACAGATGGCGCCACTGGTTGCCTATTTCCCTCGTCGACTTTCAAAGTCGAATGACATGACACCTTGTTTGTTTCAGGGTTAGGGTATTTCGGTTTTAATACCGATACCCCCTAAGGAAACTGCCTGATGAGCCTTGCCGGGGCAGATAACACGGTAGCAGATGGCACCTTGGCCCTGGAAACAAACATAGCGTCATGTTTTGGTCGATTCTCGACAAAATGGTGAAGGAGTAATCCTTACCGTTACTGGTTTCGTTTTATATATATATATATATATATATATATATATATATATATATATATATATATATATATATATATATATATATATATATATATATATATATATATATATATATATATATATATATATATATATATATATATATATATATATATATATATATATATATATATATATATATATATATATATATATATATATATATATATATATATATATATATATATATATATATATGAAAAAAATACTGACTTTCCGATAATCTTAACAAAAGAACTTACTGGACATTTTTTTTAACATATATGTATACACTCAATATTTATCTAACATATTCACATACTACACTGTATATTAACGTGAATAAAATATCGGTATTTATGTGTATAAATAAAATATAGAAACAATCACACAAACCGCTTTTCAACGTTTTTTATGTTCGGTCCTTTAAACAGCTACAGAACAAAACAATATTCTTTCTTCTTCACTTATCCGATTCCCTTTTATACGTACGTCAATGAGATTTTCCATCTCTTAGGCCCTGGTGTAATTATCTCTGGCAAATATTTGCTCGGCATTTACCTTTTAACTATCCGAGATCGACTTGCATCCGATGGAGAATTTGTGCGTGTGGAGATACGCTTCCACACCCCCAATCCTCGCAGTTTTTAATCTCTTCCTTGAATCCCACTTGCAAAACCATTCGGAACGATTTGGGATAATATTTGTTTCATTCTGTTGCACATTTAAGTGGGATTTTCCATTAAAAATGATGCATATAAAATTTATATTAAAATTTTAAGTGTACTTTTGCCAGATATATAGCATATTTAGCTTCAATATACAGGGAGTACTCAAAATCGAGTTGAGATTCATAGGTCACTATTTAAAATTTGACATTTTACTATTTTTTATATTATTTTAAATGCAGAAAAACTGTTTTATTTGTAAAGTATTTGTACCTTACTTAGGACCCACATGGTGTTTCGTTAAAAGTCCAAACGCAGTTTTTTCTGGGGTTAACGGGGATATCAAAATTTGGAGAAAAACGTTAATTTGAATATGCAAAATGTAGTTATTTACGTCTAAAATAAAAACGATGTCGTCAGTACTATAGGCGTCTCAACGACAAGAAAAACAAAGCAAAAAACCTTATGGGTCACAGATTTAAAATAAACATCTTTTTCCTAGATATTTTTGTTATATGCTTGTTGATTACTCTGCTTACAGGGTATTTCTCTTAAATTCCAAACGTTGATTTCTCGCAAATTAACGAGGATATAAAAATTTTATGAAAAGTAGCTTTTTAGTCGAGTGAATTTTAATTATTAAGAGCTAAAATAAAATCAAAATGGGCATCGCGAAGCAATGAAAAAATAAATAAATAGTAGAAACTTTAGAGTCTAAATTTTGAATGTCTATGTCTAACAGTTTTTTGTTATTTGCACTTAATATTGATTTCTGAGATATAGCGTGTCTTTTAGGGAGTAATATTTCTTTTTAATTATGTGTTTTGAATCACATTTTTTTCAAGTAGTAACAATATTTTTCTGCTTTTAATCTCTTGTCTTAAATCATATCTTAATATAAATCAAAAGAATATACGTTTTTTTAATATGACCCAAAACAATTATTACTTAATTTAAAAAAAAAATATTCTACTAAAACACACGTTAAATCTCAGAAACCAATTTGGTACAAATAATAAAAAAAACATACATAGATTTAAAAATTAGACTTTTAAAGATTTTAAAATTCTTTTGTTTTGTTTTTCCCTTTAACGTCGCAACCCCTATATTGATGACAGCGCGAGTTTACTTGAGCCCTTCATAATTACAATTTACTTTTGACCAAATTTTGATATCCCCGTTAATTTGAGAGAAATTGACCTTAGGAATTTAAGTAAAACACCCTATATATCTCAGTAACCAGTACAGTAAGTTTATGCATATAACAAAAATGCATTTTTGAAATCTGATTTTTTTTAAGTTCTTGCTATTGTTTTGTCGTTTCTTGGTGTCGCGACGCCTCTAAATGGTAATGAAAGAGCCTTTTTTATTTAAGACGTAAATAATTATATCTTATCTACGATCGTGAGATAAGCAGTCATTACCACAATGATTTTAGTTATGTAATATTAGATATTAAAGAAAATACGTTTATTTTTTTTTATAATACAGCATTACAAAATATTTATTGTAAATATTAATTACACAACTATTGCAGTTATTTAAATTAATACTAGATGCACTTGATAGACTTGACTTAACTTGCGATGAACTTACATTAAATATGTTCAGTTTTTATTTCCTTATTTCCGAGTATACTCAAAGCAGTCTTCTTTTTGTTTTCTTCCGAAGCCTCAATGTATCTTTCTGCAACAGTATTTGACCGCCATCCCATATTCCTCTTTCCGGTCAAAATATCCACTCCGGTGTTGGCCGGTATATTGTTCTGGATTGGATAGTTTTAAAAACAAGGCATACCTCCAAAAGTGTTGTACATTTACCGTTCTTATAGCACACGGAGAAACGACCATGATTAACGTGTTTAGAGCGTAACTTGATGTAATTTCGGATAATTTCTACCATATCTAAAGCTTCAATGTCTCCTGATGATTCAAAAAACTCTCGAGCTATTTTCGTCTTCGTGAATGATATTACAAATCGAAAACATGAACTTTCATCTTTCACATTTTCCAAGAGTAAGTTTGTCAGCTCTTCTCTTCTACATGCTCCTTCTAGTACAACAGTAAGTGCTATTTTAGTCATAAAAAACTTGTAATCATCTGCTTCCTGCAGAAAAACCCCAATATCGTTTTTCGTTAATATCTTCGATTTTGTCGGTCTATATCCTTCCGACCTTCTTTTTAAAACCGCAATTAAATGCGAGTATTTATTAATATCCACATTTTTTCTAAGAGACATCATAGTCCGCAACATTGAATAGTATTTCCAAAGAGAGGTTTTTGAATTTTGGATAGATCATTAAAATAGGCTAACAATACCTTCTCACTGGAAATAGTTTTTTATGTTCTTTTTTTCACACCATTTCTGATACCGGGAGTAGGCCAACTCATATTTTGCGTGATTTTTCGAGCAAAAAACTGGAAATTACGCCGGTAGCCACTTTTTCGATGTCGGGTGGAAGATCTGAATCGCTTATGTTGAAAATGTATGAAACTCGTTCAACTTCAGAAAGTAATGCTGTCAAACTTCGTTTGACAGCATTACTTTCTAATGTTTTCTAACAAAAACTTAGTTACTTGGTTGCTATGGTGTAGTAAGTAACAGAGGTAATTTCTTTTTAAATATTTGATAGGTAATCTTTTCAAGAACAATTATATTATAACTCGGATAAGATTTTGAACTATCGTAGATAAAATTTTGTACGATACTCGTATGATACATCGTACAGAATCCAAAAATTGAATAATATACAGGGTGTTGAGTTTAAAATAAGAAAGTTGGTATTGGCCACTGTTACATGACACACGCTGTATAAAAGGTTTTTGTTGAAAAAAAATAAAAATACCAATCGAGGTAGTCCGAGCGTGTATTCGAACATGCCCCCAATTATTTATTATCGAATTTATTCCATTGATACACACTGTAGAAATACGAACTTGTTTTAAATTAGTTTCACTAAAAGTTTAATTAATTTGAATATGATTCTCGGTTAAAACATACTTCAAATAAATTAACTTTTATTTGAGATGCAATTTCTAAATTAAAACAGATATGATAGAGACTGGAAGAATTGTACCGAAATTTCAAGATGTGATCTTTTGACTAATTTCGTGTATAATAATTTATTTAGTCTTTGTCTAAAAAATCTGATTTTTTGGGATGCAGTGTGGCAATTTTTTTTTAAAGATAATTGAATGCAAATTGGAAGATATATTACATCTAGTAGTATCTATAATACAGTACCATTAATATTTGGAACAACCAACAGTGTTTTTTTGGGACTATTGGGCTCTTTTAGCGCCGCAAACTTTTTTATGCAGCGACTGTGTCTCTGTTAGTTAATGGCAAAATGCAGGGAAAGAAGAAAATATCTAGAATTTTAGATTTTCTTCATGTTTAAAGGTTTTTGTATTGAAGGTTCGTATCTATGGAGAATACTTTGGTAAATAACTCCTAAATAAGCCACATATCAAAGATATCCAAGAAGCAAAAAAGTTTCCTAAGAGAATCACATTAAAAAGTTTGGTGCATTAAAATGGGCCATAACATAAAAAAACAACCTGTGGATGGTTCTAAATGCCAATGATACTGCTTTATAGATCCTACAGAAGTCAATACGTATCCCAATATTTCTTTAAAATGTAAAAAAACTTAAGTATATATATATATACATATATATATATATATATATATATATATATATATATATATATATATATATATATATATATATATATATATATATATATATATATATATATATATGTATATATATGTATACATATATATATTTATTATTACAAATGAATTAATTTTTATTTCAGATGCAATTTCTGTAAATTAAAACTCCTATGATAGAGGGTTTAAAACCTGGTAGAAAAACCAAGTAATATCCGCTAAATTATTGCGAGCATTTATACACCCCGAACAATAGAGTGGAACAGAGGGCTGTGGGGGTCCAGGGCCCGTCACATCCGGCACGTGTGCCAAATACTTATTATACAGTTTAACCGCCTTTTGACATTGCACCGGAAAGAGAAAGCCACCAACGAAATTACCCCTAAATTATGCATAAATTGCTTACACTGGTTTGGTCGTAATCGCTTGTTTTAAATTAACCCGCTACTAATTTTCACCAAGCAATGAAACTACCACCCCATGTTTGGACAAGATAATTAGTCATTGTTAAGATCTTACTTTTTATTATTGATTATCTGGAAGAGTTATATAAGTGTTTTTATATATTTTTTTCACTTATAATTCGACCAAACTAACGTATGGTATATGAATTTATAGTACCAACACCTCTTACACTTCTTAAGGAAATGGCTATCGGTAGATTTTTGTAATTGTATTCGTGAAAAAATCACCCTCCGAAAATCTTACAAATCTTTAAGTTTAGGTTCCCTAGATCCCAAAAACCAAAAACTACGTATTCGATCAACTTTAAGTTCTGGTCAAAAATCAAGTGTCATAAGGGAATGGTAATTTATAAAAATCCAAAATGGCAGCCCCATAAAATACTAAAAAAGGTCGTTATTAAGAAATTCTGTATCGAATGAGCACGAAAATCAGGTATGATATAGGGATAAACTGGTAAAATTTGAATACAAGATGGTGGAACAAAATGGCGGTCAAATAAAATATTTAAAAACTTAAAAATACATCTTATTTAATTTGCTTCCAATTTTGCACAAAATTTAAGTGTGATATAGGAATTAACTGGTAAAATTTTTGTGCAAATTCATTATGAAACAAAATGAAATGTTTAAATATTAGGTAAAACCTTCTTTTTTTATGAAGCATAATAATAAATGATGATTTATTTTTTATTTATTATGTACGTAAAGTTATGAAAAATAAGTAATAATTACATATTTTTTTAAGAATCAGAAAATTCGCTTTTAATCACAACTACCCTCGTAATCCATTTAGTTGTTTGGTAATAACTTTAAAGAATTGAATTAACTTACAGTTTATAGGATGTGTATAAAGTTAGTATCAAATAAATATATGCATATATAAATTGTGTTATCTGAATGTACTGGAATTCTGGACGACAGAAGTTCTAGTTCTGGATAAAGGTGAATTTACCGATTTTTTTTATATGCTTCAGTTCTCAATATTAAAAGTTCTTATAGGTACACCCAATCCTATGACTAGTTTTTAAGATACAGGGTGTATGTAAACTTTTTTCAAATTCCGTATAAAATACTTGAATACATGGATGACACAAAAGATGTTTTATCAACATAGCATATAGTACTTTCAAAAAGAAGAAAACAGTTTTATATGAACATAGGTTAGCAAAAGCTTTTATTCTCGATATATAGTATAGGTGGTATATCGTAATTTTGATTCTCCCTGTACTTCGGAAATAAAGCGTCTTCGCACCTTTGTTCACGTAAAACTTTTTCTTATTTTGGAATGTACCATTAATCCATTAAATTCCATTCAGTGATATATTCTGGATTCTGCCCCTAGGTCTCATTGAGCCAGTTTATATCCGTCCCAGTCCTTCCACCCTGCAAACTTTTAACCTATTACCTATATATATGAAGAAAATAGCGCGACAAAGGCAAATAAAATCATGATGAAGTTCAAACGGTTTGATATAGCTAAGGAATAAGTATTATAGCAAAGAGAAACATGAAGACCTTACTAATTCTGTCAAAAACAGAGCTACTCGTCCGAATGATGACCCTAACATCACTAAGAAGCAATCTCAACGGATAATCTGCCAATGGTACGTCCCAGATACTTAGTATGTTTAACTTTTTCCCAACCCGCAATTGTCATACTGTTAAAATCCGGATGATATTACATATTTTAATTTACGGAATAAGCAGTTGCAGAAAGACGCATTTAATCATTGCAAAATGGAGATTCTAATAATAATAATAATAACCAAGTGATTCAAACACCACAAATGGAATTTGACTCTATCACCAAGGAGGAAGTTAGCAGCTTTATTAAGGGACCGAGCAACTGGAGAGTTGACCATATTCACGATTTCCGGTATAAGAATTTTGAGGTCCTCCATGAAACTATGGCCCGTCATTTTACTAAAATAATGCAGAAATCCGGAGACAACTCCCGCATTTCTAATGCTAGGCACTACAACTATGCTACCCAAAAGCAATAGGACAGAAGACACGTCCCAGTACAGGCCCATCACCTGTTTGCCCACCATGTACAAGATGCTAACAGGATGCATTGCAAATCGTATCTATCATCATATTGACAGTCATAACCTATCAGACGAGGATCAGAAGGGAAGGCATTCGAGACCATCATTCGAACAACTTATCATCGACTCTGTGGTACTTAAGTAGGCACAGAAAAAACAACGCAACATACACACTGCTTTTATAGACTATAAAAAGTACTAGGAATATACAAAATTCACCCTATGATCATCAATTTCCTGGCAACTATCAAGCACCAGTGAAGAACAAACCTGATAATCTGTAATGACGATCAATCTCTTAACACAGATGAGATACACATTAATAGGGGAATTTACCAAGGAGACTCGTTAATTCCACTTTGGTTCTGCATAGCGATGAATCCCCTCTCCACATTGCTTAAAAATACAGCACAAGGCTTCAGCATCAAAGCCAATAGAGACGATTCCCGAACCATATCCCACCTTCTGTATATGGATGATATTAAGCTCTATGGTGGAAACCATAACCAACTAAAAATTCTTATTGACGTGATATACACCTTCTCGAAAGACATCCATATGGAATTTGGAATAAAAAAATGTAAAGCCTTAAACATCGAAAAGGCAAAGTCATTAATGGTGATGTAGTACTATGGAGAAATAGTTAAAAGCTAGATTGCTCCAGGATAAGCAAGGTAAGAACAAGATGAAAGATCAGTACGTTCAAAGAGTGCGTGCTCTTCTAAAGACAGAACTTAACGCCGGAAATCAATTTACAGCAATTAACAGCTTTGCTGTGCCCGTGCTGACCTACAGTTTCGGAATCTTGAAATGGACTAACATGAACTAACTAACTAACTAATAAAGATAGCTTATTTGGTAGATGTCGCTGTACCCAACAATAACAACGTGTTAGATAAATATCAAGAGAAAAAGGCCAAATATGCGGAGTTGGCCATCGAGATACAGCAGATGTGGTGACTGAATAAGGTTCATGTGATACCGATCATCGTATCATCAACTGAACTAGTTCCAAAAACACTAGAACAGAATCTGAAAATCATAGGACTGCATGCTAACACCTTCATCGACATCCAGAAGGTAGTCCTGCTCAGTACTTGCCACATAGTGAGAAAATTCTTGCAAGAAAACACATAGAACTAATAGAAGCCAGCCCACTCCTTTTGATGCACGCATCCGGGATGGGCATGGAATCCAACATTTGATGAGAAATTAATTGTGAATTTCGATAATAATAATAATAATAATAATAATAATAATAATTATAATAATATAATAATAACATCATTTACTAAAAATGAAATCAATAAATATTGTTTGATAACTATTGTTTAACAAATCGAAATACCCAGTGGTAACCACGAAGATATTTACGAGGGTGTTTACCATCTATAGTGTTCGATAAACAATTTTTACACATTTTGGAATAAGTTTTATAAATAAACAAAAACGCAGTATTTACTTTCATTAAATGTTCATCGCCTACTGAGCATTTAATATATTTATTGGATTTTTAGCTGCTGAATAAGTGAACGAATGATCAGTGTTGTTAGTGGAATAAGTGGATTTTCACTCTTGGTCAAAGAAACTGATTTATTTCATTATTGAGGAATTTAACTTTTATGGTTGAAACCTGATTTTTTTTCTATAACACTACAGTTTGATCATAAGATAGGGCGTAACAAGATTTTATTTAATAAATAAATATAATTCAAAATCGGAAGAGTTTTCTATCTCGTCTGAAGAACAATCATGCAAGGAACGGTTAGGTGATAAAGAATTAGATAAACTTAAAGAATAGTCAGTTTTTTTCATTTTCCTTTTCTTATCACGTTACATTTTAGCATAGGCGCCGGGTTTTAAAATTCCCATGTATTGCTGACGACGCGACGGCGCTCAGATTTGTAAAAATAAGGAACAATATTAAAATTAATATCCTTGGGTCATGTCATTTTTTCTAGCCTGGCTTATTGGATGATATTTGGTTTATGTAAATTTAGTTGTCTATATCAGATTAAATAGATGTTAGACGTGGGCCAATGGGAATAAAATGCTTGGGACTAAATCGCATAGTTTCTAATACCAACTATTATTATAAATTATATGTTTTTACATGAGGCCACATCGGTACCCACAAATTAGCCCATGAGTTGATTCAGCATCGCAGCAACCCTATACCCGGCGCCTATGCGTTTTAATAATTATTATAAATCATCCCAATCTGCCATTACTTACCTTTCTATCTAATAGTCAAACATGGAACGATTTTTTTTTGATTACCATAGTATTGTAATCAATATCAACTTTTAAATAATTAGAATTTTCTTGTACATTTTTTTTTTGTTTAAGTAGCCTCTTGGTCCTAATTTTTTCGCATTTGACCTTTCTTTGACATTTTTTATTGTCTTCAGTTTTACAGCCGAAGACTTTACATCTTCATTTACATCAAAACTTATCGATGTATTCATATTTTTTCCAGTCTTTATCAGAAGGTTTAATTCTTTGAGCTGTCGAAATTGTGTCAGCTAAAATTTGTACAAAAGCTCTTCAGTATGTAAATTTAGCAACTCCAGTAGTAGGTGATATTATTTTTTTGTTCAGGTTTTCTTCGTCTCGTCAAAAAATAAACATTTTGGAGAGATCAGTGAGAACCGAGTTAAACTTTAGTTTCATCGATTAGGCAACAAACATGCTTAGCAACGGGATTAATATTAATATAGTTCATATATTCTACCCTAAACGGGAAAAATTAATTGATATAGAAGGGACAAAGTATAAGCTACAAGTACAGTACAAAATTCACAAATCCGAAATGGGTAACATTTCGGATTTGTGAATTTTGTACTGTTCGTTTATATTTTGATAATAGTTACTTATATATTAGAAAACCCTATGATAAGTTTAATAATTGGAGGGCTTTATATAAGGTGTTTTAGATTTCGAGTAATAAACTGAAGTTCATTAAAAATAAACAAAAACACAGATATTATTAGTCCATTTTTGACAACTTTTTGATAACCCAAAGTAAATACCTACTTTTTTACTAAATAATTAGGTGCAAATTTAAAAAAAAAACGATTCCTAAAAAAATAGATAAAAATCCTGTAGAATTACGTCGGGTGCTTTAAAAAGGGAAAGGACCTTTTGTGCGTGCAATATGCCCACAAATACATCGTAAAAATCCACTTAGGGCAATATATAGCGAAGAAAAGACGATTAGGCACGGAGGTGGCCAGCTAGTAGCGATGATCGTCTGGAAATAAATAATTCGTTGAGCAGATAGTGACTGTAAGGCTATCGCCGAGGTTATAGCATGCAAAAAGGAAAACCCGACGCTTCAAGATAAAGTATTCCACGTCCGGCGTTGCCCGGGCCCTATTGACCATATCTGTCTGGTTGGAACGACGGTGCGAAGGACAAGGGTAGGTTTACATCATTGTCATATTTTTAAACAATGTCTTTAAGTTTTTTGTGCGAAAAAAACATATTATTAAACCAAATTAAACAACTTAATAACAGTAAAGAATGTATGGTGATGGAAATTTTATATGGTTGCTCCAAGCGCAAGATATTGGCGCCCTTCTTTCGGATCCAACCCTGTTACTGTGGAACCTGACTTACAACCTCTCCTTGTCCGAAAATTAAGCAAGAATCTCGCAAAACACTTGGTTCCGAAGACTCCGAAAACAATCCGTAATCTACCATCTTACCTAAACTAATGAATACTCTATATGAACGATGACAGATACATCACTATTAACCAGGCCGCAAATCAGATTCCACTTTACTGCAAACGGCTCAAAATCTATCGGATGATCAAAAAGATGAATTTAGAATTAGAACTAACATTGCCCTGGAAACACCACTTGAAATTAGACAAAATCTCGCCCCCCACACAACAAAATGCACTGAAAATACTTTACACCAACAAGTACCAAATTATTGTAATGTCATCCGAATTTCAAAGCGCTACACTTGCAAAATTTCAAAACGATACAATTGGAAGTAGGTTAAAAACAACTTCTTAGATTTGTTTACATCCATAGTTAGTTAGTTACATACAAGTGAACCCAACAAAAGCATATTAAAAATAACCTCAGTTATAAAGGAAGACACTTACTCAGAATTAAATAAAGATCCAACAGAACACATATAAATACAAATATACAGTATGCTTAAGAAACATAAACACTAGTTTATAGATATTGAACGCTTTAAATTAATACCACACAACAGTAAAATCCACATTTCTGTTAGATACCAAAAATTCACAAACCAAACATACCATTAAGACTAACTGTAAGTAATGTAAAATTACCGACTCATCCATTAGCCAGGTTTGTTTTAAAAATATTAACACCACTAGTAGGTAACGCAGAGTCATACATAAAAAATTCGCAATACTTCCTGTAGAAATTGTCTAACATTCAAATAAATTAATATACGGCGAGTTTTATATCGTTAGTCTTTTTAGAAATATAACTGTAGATAAAACTTTAAACATAGTAAGAAATAAACTTGAGTGATAACAATCTTGGCGAACGTGTATCATTAAATATTAATACTATTTCAGAATCATTAACTTTTTATTGACCACCTATTTTTAATAGAAAAATGAATATTACCAACAAAATGTTGGCATGGCTATGGGGTCTCCTTTATCTCCTCTATTTATTGATATTTTTATGGAAAAGTTTGAATTAAATTATATCCAAAATTACGATCATAAGCCACTTGTTTTATAGATATATATTGATGACATTTTTTGTATCTATGATTATGACATGATTTTAACATGATTTTTTAAAATCATATTAACACCAAAAAGCCAACAGTTAAATTTGCTATTGAAAAAGAAACAGACCAGCAACATCCATTTTTAGACATTCATAAGTATTGTTATGACTTTGACAATCCAAAAGTCAAACAAAACTATGATAGACCAGTTACAAACCTCTTAGTTCCATATATACCTAACTTATCAGATAAAATAAAACGAATAGGTAAACGTTTTAACGTAAGAACGATCTTTAAAACACAAAATCCGCTTAGAAGCAATTTAACAAAAACAAACCTAACAATGAACAAGAAAATACAAAAAAAACGTTATTTATAAAATTACGTGTCAATGCAGAAAATTTGTCATAGGTTAAACCTCTACGTCATTAAACAAGAGAATTAAATAACCCCAAACTTACATAAAAAATAGAAAATTTCAAAAATCACATATTTGCCACCACTCACTAGACAACAATCATAAAATTAATTGGAATGCTTCAAGTATTTTGTCAAAAAAGAAAATGCTTTAATACTGTTAAATAAAGATAATTATGTTGCATCTTGTGCAGATTTAATAACACATGGTTAAATTTGCTAAATACTGAAGTAAAAAAGGACGCCTCAAAATACAGTAAATTAAAATGGAAGTACGTTAGGTACACATATTTTTTTCACCTTATTTAAACAATAAAAATAACAACTTTAAATGGACATTTAAATTACATTCTGTCAGAGATTTCGGTTGAATTTCTAATATAAAAAATAAAATTTTACTGCCCTTAGTATTTTATTTTGCTGAAAACGGTGGTAGAAATTCCCCGTCCTGAAAACTAAATATTGTCGAGTCTCGTTTATTCGATACCTTTACAATGGACCTAGAACTCAATACTGCGCTGCTCACTGGTAATAGAATAACAAGTCCGGCGAAGATTTTGGATGTGCTCCTGGTAACCACAATTGTTGGGTATGCTACTTTTTGTGACTTTGGTGTTGTGTGTAAAGTATGGCGCTAGTTGTCCTCGTCTCTCAACAAGTTAAAAAGATCTTAAATCAGAAACACATGCCTACGGTTAGCCAAATTTCATTGTGCTTTATCGGTCACCCCAAAAAAATTCCCTTTTCTTTTCCTTCAGTTCGAGTCACATGACAGCTTCAAATAACTGCTCGCTTTAATTTAAAGCTCAACTGTCTAATCCGAAAAGGATCTTTACTCTTAAGTAAAAATAATTTCATCACCAACAAAGACCCCAAGTTCCATTAGGAAACATTTGGGGACCCATATTCATACAGAACTTTTCTCTTATTTTGCCGACAAATCACATCACTTTATAGAATATCAATAGTAATATTAAAAATCTACTTCAATTATATACCAATAAGTCCTAAAGGTCATAAAAAAATGCTAATTATGAAATTTCAAAATAAAATTAACTCAATTCAAACGACAGAATAGTAAACTTGCCCACTCATAACTACCCCATGTGTAAAATAAGCATCCGAAAAAATCAAACGAATAGCAAGAAAGTAAAAGCAAATCGGATAATACAAATGACAGACATAAATGTATCTGTCAAGTAGGTACCTTGTGAGTGTGGTCAATCTTATATTATGAAAACGAAGAGACTTTCTTTATATAAGAATTAAAAACATCGAAAGCATATAGAGAAGGGGCAAACCTAATCGGATATTGCTGAACATTCCTGAAACAAGATAGAATCTAATGGTCAAAAGCTAAAATTATTTACAAGGTACAACATTTGACTAAAAGAAAATTTAAAGAAGTGATATTTATCTAACATAAGAAAAAAGGCTTTAGCAAGCCTAGTATCGATATTTGTGATGTTTGGAGACCCTCACCCGCGCGTACGAACATTCCAGGCTTTGGTGCCTAACTTTCACACGGCTCTACTATATAAGCTCGTAGTTATAGACTTAACTTTAAGTTTACACTAGATAACGATCGGTATTAAAGACAATGTAAGTCTGACAAGTGAATTTTGTTCAAAGTCTGAAGGTGCTGATGTAAACGAACCGAATAATAATAAACCCAGCAGGCAAAATCCGGTGTTCACCTGAACGCCGATTTGTCAAGTTTTAATCACGCAATAAAGACGAAAATTTATCACTGTCACATGAACGACCTTTTCGAAATAGATAATAAAATGCCCAGGACCTATCATAGATAAGAACCTTTAGTGATGGACAATAATAATTACTAACTTCTTGCGTTTCATAAGGGACCATTTCGGGCCTATTTTGCATATTAGGGTGAATTACATTATATTGTAAATGATTTTTTCCGTATAACAGCGAAAGTTCTGAAAGATCGATAAGCTTTATTGCCCTCTTTGTCTTAACAGGTCCGATAATCACAAAAGGAGAACGTGTCATCCTTTTTTAAAGAAAATATTCTTCTTCCGTTTGACATTATTAAGTGGTATTTAAAAAAACAGTTGAAATAACCTCATAGGCAAACTGAACAACATTTTTAGATATTCTACATTGTGAATACATGGGCGCTGCCGCCAGGAAAAAATCCCGATAGGGGCAAGGACCCATGACAAAAAAATCGCCATTGTATTACGGCTAACGGCACAATCAACAACCGATAGATAAAAAAAGTTATCTCCTTTCTGTTAGGGTAACAACTAACCAACTGACTTACACCAGGTATTTATGAATCTTAGTAATGAATGACTTGCCCCAACTCCCCTCCTAGTGGCGCCTATGTTCTACTTTTGTTTCAGAGCCCACTTACGTTTAATTTTTAATTTCGAAGCCTACTTTCTTAAATATAGGTTTACCGGGATAACTTAAGAGCTTTTTTTGCATTATACCTTTTATTATTATTGATACAATAAAAAGTTAAAAAAAAACATTTTGGTAATTTGTAGTATTTTTAATAAATTAAATATGGGATACATTCCTTCTGGAAATTTCGTTTATATATTTGGTTAAAAAAATCGATAAATTGGCTTTTCCCGAAACTTCCCTTGTAATGAATCCTTCCATTTAAGAAGTGAATCAAGGATAACATATTTTGTATATGTACTGTACGTAATAATAATTTACCACGTGCTGAAGAAAGGATTCATGAGGGAAGTTACAGCCAATTTAACGATATTTTTATTATTAATTTTATATTGTTATTATTATTTATTTTTTAAAACTTTATTTACCTAGCCCATGAAAAATAGATTGGTACTTAATGTTTTTCTCCATAAAAGGAAGATTTTAATCCAGGAAATGGAATTTCGCAATTTTGTTTTACGGTATAGGTTTCGCACTAGAATTTATCCCTATATTACACTTAATTTTTGTTGCAACATTCGAGGTCTATTCGATAAGTATATTGTCACTTAATGATTTTTTATTTCCTTCGTAAGGCCACTGGACAAAAAAACTTGTTTTTCTATGTCCGTCAGCTCAAAAACTACTTTTCCGATCAAACTCAAATTTTAGTTAAAGAATTGAGGTTCATATGGGGATAAAATGATTACAGTTTGGTAAAAATCCAGTATGGCGGAGCAAAATGAGGGCTTCACAAAATGTAAAAAATCCGTAAATTTTCTTTAACCGGAACTTCCTTCGTTATGAATCTTTCCTTTTATTAGAAATAGTGAAGTGTGACCCAGTTTAGTTCCGCACATATTTATTTTTTAACATGTATACGGATCAGTGGCGGCTCGTGGATTTAATTAAGAACGGGTGAAGCGCAGCGTAGCTAGTTGCACAGCGCCGAAGCGTTATTTGATACTTAGGGGAAATAATGTGAATTTATAGGATTTTAAATATATTTTTTTGTTCTTAAAAAACAGTTATGTACCTATATCTGAAAGCTAATTTCTATTCGATTCGATCGATGCAAAACTGCTTGCTCCTCCGATGAGCCGAACGCAGTAATTTACATGAATTCTATAACAAGCGAACAAGCGCCTCCAGCCTGCAGCAGCAGTTTTAAATTGCTCCCATCTCTATTTGGCTTACGGATATTCCCCATTGCGTTGCCTTAGCAACTGCCGTAAACAAATCTAAGCTCAAAAGCCGGCGTGCGGGGGGAGTCTGATGCAGAATTTGTTACTGCTGATTGTGATTGCTCAACGGGTCGCTCTTATGAAGAGGTGTTCAACGCGCTACGTTTTTAAGTCATTATTATTTTTTGAGTATTTAACGCACTAGTTTTGATAGAAAATAATGGTATAATTAAGTAAATAATGTGAATTTATATAAAACATACTACATTTTTATAATAAAAATGTAGATTATAAAATGCTTAATATTTTAAAAATATTTTTATTTTTAAGTAAATTGATTGGAAAATGTAGGTGAAGCGGCGCTTCGCCCGCGTCCCCTGGCGAGCCGCCACTGATACACATACTGTTTTTTCAAAATTGTTTATTGGACGCCATTTTGTTCCACCATATTGGATTCGTACATTTTTCAGATATTTTACCAGTTTCAACCTATGCTGCACTTGATTTTTGGGCATAAGTCAATTGAATAAATAATTTTCACACTGATTTTTTTAAGACCGCCGGTTTGTTCCGACATGTTGAATTTGTACCCGTTTTCCCTATATCACATTAATTTGCGGAAATTTTTAAGTCAATTTAATAAGAACATTTTCTTACGTTTCTTTAAATATTTTACTTGGCGGTCATTTGGTTCTTCCATCTTGAATTCGTACTACAATTGTAATAGTTTATCTCTATACTACACTTAACACTTGCACAAAATTTTAAATTATTTTAATAAGTAGTTTTTTCAGCCTGATTTTTTTAAATATTTTATTAGGCCGCCATCTTAGATTCGTACCAAAATATTACCAATTCATGTCTATGTAACACTTGTTTTTTGTGCAAAATTTGAGGGAAATTGGTATTAACTTTTTAGTAATAATTTTTGTAACATTTCACCAAGCCGCCATACTGGTTTTTGACTAAAATTTGAGGTCAATTGGATAAGAAGTTTTTTAAACGTGAGGATGAACTTTTCACGATTACAAATGTATCCCATTAAGCCATCTTGAATTCGCACCACAATTTTACCAGTTCATCTCTATATCACACTTAATTCTTGCACAAAATTTGAAATCAGTCTAGTAAAGAGTGTTTTAGACTGATTTTTTTAACAATTTTATCAAGCCGCGATTTTGTTTCGCCATCTTGTATTCGTAGTAGCATTTTTACCAGTTGATTCCTACGTAATATTTCATTTTGGTGTAAATTTTCAGGAAAACTAGATAAGTCGTTTTTTAGTAACAATTTTTTAACATTTCACTAGGTCACCATTTTGTTTCGTAATATAGGATTTTTACAAAGGTCACCCCTATATGGCCCTTAATTTTTGACCAAAATTTGAAGTCAACTGGGTAAGTAGTCTTTTTAACTAAGCCGCGAAGACAGATCGACCGACGGAATAGAGAAAAATATGTTTTTTGGTATCTAGGGACCCTAAAACGTGAATATTTCTAAAAATGATTTTTCACGATTACAATACTTCTCTTTTACGAGAGAAGTAAGAAATTCATTATTAAGAAACTACTTATCGGACTTCAAGATTTGTGCAAAAATACAGTGTGGTATAGAGATAAACTGGTAAATTTTTTGTATGAACCCATTATGGCGGAACAAAATGGCGGCCTAATGAAATGTTTAAAAATTCTGTACTAATAAAGTACTTGTCCAATTGACTCGAAATTTTGCACAACAATCATGTGTTAAACCTTTTTATGTAGGAAAATAATAAAGTAATAATTTATTTTTTATAGACTGCGTAAATATTGTTATGAAAAATAAATAATAATAATAATAGTAAATGAATTAAACACTAAAAAGAAATTGAAATAATTTACGGTTTATAGGATTTATATAAATTTATTACTGAATAATTATATGGATATATACACAAAATACATTTAAGTTGTGGAATTCTGTACTGTACGAGGGAAGTTGTGGGTAAAGAACATTTTATAAGACCGTCATTTTGTATTGTTACCAAAATATTACCATTCCATCCACTCGGAAATAGGAGAACATGTTTTTTCGGGGTATAGGACTATAAAACACCAAGATTTTTAAAAATTTAGGAGGGTAATTTTTTTACCATTACAACCTCTTACAAGGGAAGTAAAAAAGTATCAGCTTGGATTGTTCACTGACTTGTCGGATTTTTAGTTTTCTTTTAACCTATGTAAAAATATATGTATCATGGAAATTGAAATTTTCGAGGAAAAACACAAAATGTGTTGCTTTTTCAAAAAGGCACTCCCTAACGATTGTGGCACAAACTAGAAAGACATAATTTATTAAGCAAATTACAAAGCAAAAATAGATTTTTTTAACGAGGTTAAATTTGCTAAATTTCATTAATATAAACCGTAATTGTCAATATTTAATTTAAAAATGTGAGTGTTCTACCACCCCTTTATTTTTAGAACTAGAACATTTTTCGTAATCTTTTGTAGATTATATTGCTGATATTTTTTATAGCCTAACTGAACAAATTAGAAGGAACTTTATTTTTATTGTTAGCCATTAGTCTTACGTCCCCTATTGCTCACCCTAGGAACTAGAAAATAATTTCCAGCAATTTCTCTTGGCCGCTTTTAGTAAAAAAAGTTCCCAAAATTATACGATGACGGGTTACTGCGATATAGCCTGCCTCCTTTCTTGGGTTCCTTGCACTTTAATCCGAATAATTCTAAACAGTACATAATTTCATACGAGGTATAAATACACCCTATTATGATAATACTATTAGAAAAGGTGATTCTGCAGATGCAGGAAACGGTAAGACGATCCATGGCCCGCAACGCTTTCTTCGCGTGGCGAGGAAAATCTCAAGGGTTCGAGTCGCGCGTGTTCGCTGTCGAAAGGACAAAAGATTTACCGGAAGAAATACCGGGCCGGAAGGAGGCCCATATGCTTGTTCATTGAATTTAAGATGCAAGATGCCGTTTTATATCGGAGAATCAAGAACTCCTACAATCGAGCAACACGGGCTGCATTGCTCAATTATAAGACGATAATTATATGTTTGTCATTATTCGCGTGCCATGCCACATGGCCTTTTATAGTACAAATCGCACCTGTCCTATTGTGCATGTACAATTGTTTTATTATATTTTGTATTTCTAATTCGAAGTCTGGCCTGATTTATTCTTTACGAAAAAAAAATCACACCGATTACTTACGAATTATGCATCTGTGTATGTCAGATGCACGGAATGATACCTAAAAAGATACGAGGAATTCCATTATATTCTCTAATTGTTATCCACATCCCTTTATACTATTTGTACAATAACTCCTTATGTTTTTCCAAGTACAAAATAACGAGATTTCAAATTACCAAATAACTATAAACAGAACTAAATACAGGGTGTTGCAAATTCGAGGGGATATCATCGGCATCTCGAAATCCGTAAGAGATACGAGGTTAAGGTTAATTAGTTAATCTAATGTCGAATAAAATCCCGTTGATGAAGTTTAAAAATGCCCACTACTTCCGAAGATATCCACAAAAAACCGAAAATCGTCATTTTCCTTTTTATTTTTAATTCCATCGTAAAAGGGAAGTATTGTAATCGTGAAAAAATCACCCAAGATTTTTCATATTTTTCCGTTTCAGGGTCCCTATATGACGAAAAACGTGTTTTTTCGATTCCGTCGGTCTGTATGGCTGTCGGTCTGTCTATTTGCGGCACAGCTTAAAAACTACTTACCCCATTGACTTCAGATTTTGCTCAAAAACTGAGGGTTGTACGGGGATGACCTGGTAGCATTTTGGTAAAAATACAATAAGGCCATACATAAGGACACAAAATGGCGGCCTAGTGAAATGTTAAAAAAATTATTACTAACAAAGTGCTTATCCAATTTATCTCAAATTTTGCACAAAAATCAAGTATTATGTAGGAATTAATTGGTAAAATTTTGGTACGAATCCAACATGGCGGAACAAAATATCGATTTAATAAAATACATAAAAATTAAGCCTGAAAAACTGCTTAATGAACTTATTTCAAATTGTGTGTCATAACTAATTGTAGTATAGAGATGAACTAGTAAAACTGTGGTATTAATTCAAGATGGCGAAATAAAATGGCGGCGAAATAAAATTTTTGTTATCTGAAAAAATCGCCCTCTAAAGTTTTACATATCTTCGTGTTTTAGCGTTTCTAGAGGCCAAAAAAAATATGTTTTTATCAATTGCCTCAGTCCGTCTGTCGGTTTGTCTGTCTGCCTGTCAGTTTGCGGCATAGTTTAAAAACTACTTATCAGATTGACTTTAAATTGTAGTCAAAAATTAAGGGTCATATAGGAATGACCTGGTAATATTTTGGTAAAAATCCAATATGCCGGCCTAGTGAAACGTTAAAAACATTATTACTACAAAAACTAATTATCCAATTTACCTCAAATTTTGCACAAAAATCAAGTGTTACATAAGAATGAACTGGTAACATTTTGGTATGAATATAGGATATGAAAACAAAATAGCGGCCTAATAAAATATTTAAAAAATCAGCCTGAGAAATACTACTTATTAGATTAATTTAAAATTTTGTGTAGGCATTAAGTGTGGTATAGAGATAAACGGGTGAAGTTGTGTTACGAATTCAAGATAGCGAAACAAAATGGCGACCAAATAAAATGTTTTAAAAAATGAACGTAAAAAGTTTTCTTATTCAAATGACTTTAAATTTTGGAGATAAAATTAAATATGATATATAAGGATAAACTGGTACGAATTCAACATGACATAACAAAATCGTGGTGTGCGTCAATGGAAAAGCTACTTATTTTAAATTATGCCCAAAAATCAAATGTGGCATAGGTAGAAATTGGTAAAATGTTGGTAGGAATCCAATATATTGGAACAAAATGGCGTCCAATAAAAATGTTTGAAAAGACAGTATATATGTATTACTAAATACCTATGTACTGAACTAATTTGGGCCAATAAAAGGAAACATTCATAACGAGGGAAGTTCCGGGTAAAAGAAATGTACCGATTTTTTTTTCAAGCTGCAATTGAAGAGATATTACAAAATAAAACTTACATCTTAATAGCCACTTTTTTCCCTCTGCAAGATAATGTACAAAGATTTAAAATCAGACGTTTCGTTTTCGAGGTCTCATTATCAACTTCATTTTCTTTTAATACGATCTCGACTTTTTATATCATTTTTAACAAGTGTACCCCCCAAAAATCAACGATATATCACACTTTATGTCTGAACAGAAGATTTAAGTATTTGAGAGAGACGGAAAATCAAATCTTGCCAAATTCCAATGAAGGATAATTTTATAATTTTTATAGATACTCTAAGGTCAAGGGCTTGTTAAAAATGAAATAAAAATCCACCTTCTTGTTTAAAAAAATTAAGTTGATGATAAGTCCTCGAAGACAAAACGCCAGATTTTAAATCTGAGTACCTCCTCATCTTGTAAAGGAGAGAAAAGTTGTAAAATTAATTTTGGAATATCTCTTCAAATGCAGCCTCAACAAAATTAAAAGGAAAATGATGATTTTTGGTTTTTCACGGATATCTTCAGAAGTAGTCGGCATTTTCCAACTTTATTAACGACTTTATATTATTCGACATTAAATTGCGCAACTTTGCCCTAATTTAACCAACCTTGTATCTCTCATGGTTTTTGAAATGCCAATGCTATCCCATCGAAGCTGTAACACCCTGTATAGAGTTTCCGGGTAAAGCGAATATACGGATTTTTATTTCTCCGTATAACAACCCATAGTCCATATTATATAATACATTATATGGGCTATACAGGGGAAGTATTGTAATCGGCAACATTTTCGAAAAACATAAGTTGGGATTTTTCGACATTTTAGAGTTTTTATATAGAACACGAACACATTTTTTCAGCTTTATTTGAAACCAATATAAAATCCAAGTTAATAAACTGAATTTGAGAATTTAAAATACCAGCGATAGGATTCGGATTCGTAATTGGAATTATTTGGTTCGGATACTTTTTTGTTATCAAAAGGATTCGTGATTCGAACACGGAGGGTTCGAATCTTTTACCAGGATTCGAATTCATGACTCGAATCCTTATTGGGAGGGTTTGTCCCAGCTCTGATCTAGCCAGAGATATTCGTTTTTAAAAATGACAAAAAAAATTCTTAGCAATTGATCAGTAATTCACAAAGCCGTTACATAGATTGCTAATTCTATTTTTCTTTTTAATTAATACTTTATAGTGTTTTGCCACCCACTGAAATTTTGAAATTATACAACATGTTTTGAGTTAAAAGCGCACAAAAGATGAAAACCATAACTAAAAACTCATTCAATTTTTTTATCATCAACATCATTTAATAATATATCGAATTTTAAAAAAATCATTTTAAGAACTAGAAAAAATATAACACATCTAGTATTTAATGGTTTTTTTTGTTAAAAAAAGAAACCCGTTTTATTAAAAAACACCATCATAACAGCTTTTATATTTTTTCCAGATTTCAACAAGTTCCATTTAGCAGAAAAGAGGTAATATTTTTTGCCTGCCCTTCTTCAAGGACGAATGTCTCAGAAGTGTTAAATCAGAAAAGATTTGTTCCGTTGAAAAATGTTTTGGCTAATTTTCATTTTCAGTTGTTCTTTATATCCACTGTATAACAACAAATAAATAAATATAAAAATTTTTATCCGGCGGTAAATATATAAATGGTGTTTCAAAAGTTAACAATTGAACTCTCATCTATATAAACTGGGGGTTAAACGCCCTGCAGGCACGCCTGTGGCGATTAAAAATCCCCGCCGCTTGCAATCGGAGTGATTTTAGTCGGCACCATCTAATTCCGCCTGTATAATTATTCATTGTGAACGTGGATTTGTATAGAGGCAGCCACAGGACCACTCCCCTGTGGTTTTCTTGAATTTTCTAACATATGTTGTAATTACGATTGCTCGAATTCCACCCCAGCTGTTTTTTTATTGTCAAACGAGCTGCGCGATTTCACAATTATTCTACTCCACTTTTAACTCCGTCACGTCGTTACGTTTTGATGTTTTTGTTGTTGACACCACTAGGCCCTTAGTGAATTCATTCAATCTCTACATCGTTTCTTTACTTGGCTTTGTTTTAAACATTTCTGAATCAATAACATTCATAAATAATTTTCTTACGACCACATAACTGACAAAGAAGCACTATTAACTTGGCTAGAAAGTGCTTTATATCACACGCGTGTTGGAAACATTTTTCAACACGTATGTTAAAATAGTATATTAAAACATTAGTTTTGTAAGACATGATTTTATAGCACTATCTTCAAAACAAAATTGCTGTTAAACATTATCAAGTTGGTAACAATGCATGCCAGAAGTGACAATTACAAGCGCGTCATGTTTGTTTTTCAATTTAAAATTCTGACTGGTTTCAAATTCGAGGTGGCCATGACCGAAGAAGATTATACTCTTCCGCGATGCGTATAATCTTCTTTCCATACTCAGCATTGCCAACTTTGTAAAAAAAAAGTAGTGTGGAAAAGAGGACCATTACAAATATTGGCAAAATACTAAAAATACTTTTCACACAGCATTTGAAAGGTGGTGAGTCAAAAGAAAGTTAAAAAAAATTTAACTTATTTTATTTATAGTTAATCAAAACAATTACCCAGTTTTCAATACTAGTTTTGAAAACCATTTTTTTCTACACTAGTGTTAAAAAGTAAATAAAAATAGTTCTACTGAAGATTCTTTCTCCATGGTCATTGGACAAACAGTATACATTACTAGACACTTTTTTCGTTTTGAAAATGTTGAAATGAATTTTTTAAGGTTTTTTTTTACTTTTGCGGCGTTGCCATATCTTCTTTACATTCGGATTTTTGGCTACTTACTTGTGATTTTTTAAACATGACCCTATATATCATTAAGTTTTCAGATTCTGCTTTAAATTCTAAACACATTTTATGTTACTTATCCTAACTCTTAAACCTAAGTTCAACTGTTTTAATACAGTGGTCCGATGCTACTGTACCTAAAGACCAGCAGTGGAGAATAAAGAAATTCAAAGCAGTAGTATTTATTACGTATATAACAAATAGCGGCCAAATAAAATGTTTTACATATCTTTACGTTTTAACGTCCCTAGATGCCAAAAACTATGTTTCATCAATTCCATCGGTCCGTCTGTCGGTTTGCCTATCTGTCTGTCAGTTCACAGCATAGCTTAAAAACTAGTTACCCGATTGATTTTTTGATCAAAAATTAAGGGTCATATGGAGATGACCTAGTAATATTTTAGTAAAAATCCAATGTGATGGAACAAAATGGCGGCCTAGTGAATAATAACTTACTCTTACTCTCTACCAGATTGACTTCAACTTTTAGTCAAAAATTAAGAGCCAGATGGGGATGAACTGGTAATATTTTGGTAAAAATCCAAGATGGCGGAACAATCTTAAAAAAAATATTACTAAAAAAACTAATTATCCAATTGACCACAAATTTTGCACAAAAAGCAAGTGTTACATAGGAATGAACCGGTAAAATTTTGATATGAGTCCAAAATAGCAAAACAAAATTTCGGCCTAATAAAATATTTAAAAAATCAGCCTGGAAATACTAATAATTAATTAATTGTGATATAAAGATAAACTGGTAAAGTTGTGGTGCGAATTTAAGATGGCGAAACAAAATAGAGGACATATATTTTTTTTTAAATCAACGTAAAAAACCTTGTTCAATTGACTTTAAATTTTGCAGAAAAATTAAATGTGAAAATGGGATAAACTGGTACGAATTTAACATGACGTAACAAGATGAAAGAAACTGGTAAAATATCGGTAGGAATACAACGTGATGGAATAAATGGCGCCCAATAAAAAAGACCGTATATGTAACATATATATACTGTGACTATCTCTACTGAACTAAAATGGGTCACACATCACCATCCCTAACAAATGAAAAAAATCATAACGAGGGAAGTTCCAGGTAAAGGAAATTTACCGTTTTTTTTTATTTTTGATTGTTTGAAATACTTCATGGTACATTTGCTTCTTGTTCCAAAAGACATTTTGTTGTTGAAATTCTTTATCGTACCCTTGTCTTTAGATTAGTGCAAGCAAGTTGCGAAAAATAATATATTTAACTAGGGGGCAAATAACAGTTTCGAGGGTTGGGACGTTAACTTGTATTAAGTAGGTAGTGTAGAATTCTAATTTTAGTAAAAATATTCATATACATACATTGTCGCTGTTTTTCATATAACACTTACAAAATGTAGCTCACCTAAAAATGTGTTGTCAATAAACTCACTTAGGAGATGAAAGCCCAAAAGTGTACACTAGTCTGCAAATATACTTTAAAAATCTCAAAAGTACATTTGTTAGTTGAAAAAAGAACAGAGAGGGTACGAAGGGCTCTCAAATAAAAACAAAAGCTTAGTTGGGGCCACATGTTCTTTGATATGCCCAACCCCGTTAGAATAAAGCATATTTCAAGCGGTATACTTTTCGCATTTCAATCAATATTTACATTTTTATACCCTTAAATTGCACTTAAGATATGCTTTGTTCTAGCAGATCGCTTTGTATATTTATCCTCTGCTACTTAAAAGGATTAAAATTATATACCATGCACGCTATTAATATAGCAAGTATTAAAGTTAAGCATAATGTGCATAATTTGAAAAATACTTTTTACTTATTATGAATCATGTATTTTATGTTGGTGAATAGCGAAAAATAACTAAAGAAACTATCATGAATCCTTTCTTTTATAAAGAAAGTGAAAGGTGTAGGAAATTCGTATATTTTAAATAGATGGTTTTAAACAGCAAAGTCAATACCTAAAAAAGCAATACAAAAAATTACTAAAACTATAAAAAAGTTAGTTCGGTTATTATAAACATTAATGGATGTTGAAAATATTAAATAACTTCATGCTTAGCACCAAAAATTTCCTCTGTCAAGAAGGGTGGTGGAGGAGAAGAGGAAAGGGAAAATCTAAAAATATTTTCAAATGATTTCGAAATTAAATTTTACTAATCATTTAAACGTTTGACAATTTGTTATTTACCGTCAACACTTATAATGCATCACTGATTTTTAACGTTAATTTCAAATGCATATATTTATGTTATTATTCAACCGATTTTAACAAAGTTTTTTTTCCTGATAGACCAGTCCTTCTATTTTCTGAACCCTAGGCAGAGTTGAAAATTTTGTTGTATTGCCCCGGGAAAACTTAAAGTTATGTGAGCTTGTAAATAAACCAAAATTTAATATGACTGCCAAAAAGAGACGGGGCATGCAGATTTAATTTTTTCATATGCTACGGATACGTAAAGTTTTACTATACCACATCACCAGTTTGAAACGTTAATTTTTTAATACAGAGTGAATAAAAAGATATACACTATACACTTTAAACCGTAACTTAAAAATATCGTTAATTAAAAATACACTTAGGCATTGAACATAGAAGATGTACTCCTAATTTTAATTTCCTTGAACAGTGTTGCCAAGTTCAATTATTTACAAGATTATTTATTGTTATTATTTTTTATTTTTATGCCTCGGTATACATATCAAGTAAAAAAGAAGTAAAGCTAATTTTAGAGCTACTGTATGCCATCGCAAGGTTTGACACTTGGAGGCTTAATACAGGGTAGATGAAATTCTATAAGGTCCAAATGGTTTATTTTACATTTGACGACACAGTTTCAGATTTTTTTCAGAGATTTTGTCGGTAAAAAAATACTAAAAAATAGTTAATATAAATGAGTTTGGCAATGCCAAAGTGTCTTTTTAATTAAGTATATTTCTAAATGGTTTAAAGTGTATATCTTTTTATTCACCCTGTATTAAAAATTGAAGTTTCAAACCTGGTGATGTGGTACAATAAACCTTTACGTATCCGTAGCATATGAAAAAATAAAATCTGCATGCCCCGTCTCTTTTTGGCAGCCATATTAAATTTTGGTTTATTTACTTGCTCACGTAATTTTTAGTTTTCCGGGTACAATACAACAAAATTTTCCACTCTGTCTAGGGCTTCAGAAAGTACAAGACGATTGGCAAATGGCGTTATGGGACCACTTTAAATTTTTTCTGCAAGGGAACTTTAATTTTCGCGAGAACTTTAATTGTTATGTTACAGAGGATGAAGTGGCAATGTCGAGGGTGGAGAAACACCATCTCCTACTTAAATGTATTATAGAATGTAGTCTAGATCATAACAAGGATTTTAGTGTTTGTAAAAGTAGTGTCCAACCGTTTAATTTTAGAAAGGCAAATTTTTCTTTAATGTATGACAATATTCTTCATGTGGATTGGACTGAATTATACAACTGCTAATATAGACGTAGCTTGTGAGAGTTTAGCGTATTCATCCATTGTGTTCCACATAAAATTAATAGAAGGAGACGGTACCCTTGCTGGTATACCAAAGATATTATCAGTCTTGTTAAAAATATAGAATCGGCTTATTAAAAATACAAATTATTTAAAACTGATTATTATCCTAACATTTTTAAAAACATTCGAGTGAACCCAAAATGTTAATAAAGAATTTAAAATGTGTATTCACTGAGAGTAATATTCTTAATGACAGTCGTGAGTTTTGATCCTGTATTCAAACAAAAAGGTCAGTACAGTCGACAAAGTCTATCGGCAGCTGACACAACAGTTTATAATATAAAGTCTGAAACAATTTCTCAAATATTTAAATTAAAATAGAACAAACTGAAAACTTAAATATAAGATACTTAATAAAGTGTTTGAAATCATCCCCATTATAAATATAGACATTCGTTTAGGCAATTAAACGAAACGGTTGAAAAAATACCCCTAACATGTAAATCGCACGTAATAGGGCTCAAAGTAAATATAACACCGCGTAATAAATAAGTATTTCAAAATTGATGGGTTAATATCGTTACATCCTTTTATGATTTCCCGCCCATCCACTTAATTTTATTGCTTCCAACTCACGAGTATGTTACAAAGTTCGTACCACGGTGTATACTTGTATTCCTTCCCTTCATATCCCCTGCAATTGCGTGATTCCTACTGTATTAACATGCAGTATTGTTTAAGTTATACTTTAAGGTAATTTGAAGCTTAGTTTTGCTATTGAAATTTCCAGAATTTTCACAGATAAACGAGGATAAGTGATTGCTTTCAGTGGCGAATCTATTGGGGGGCTACAGGAGCTAAATATGAGCTAAAATAAGCCTAATCTAAAAAATATTTCCCTATACAATATTAAAAAAAAACAACCTATTCATGGACCAGGGTCTTTTAAAATAGTATAATAATGTTACATCGATTTGCCACTATAATATATGTAATAAACTCCTATACTGTAAATATCATTATCACCGCTCACGCCTAAATGACAGTTACTTGTTAGCTTGTTGGCGGCATTTAAAATTCGAACAAACTGCAGCACCAGTTGAAACTGAAGAAGCAAGAAGCAGATAGTGGCCATGAGAACAAGGCAAAGTCATGAGAAAACAAATTGTAGACGGTGTTTAAAAATTCAAATGATTTTCGATTCTTTGCGATAAAACAGCTGACTATCACTAAAGCACTAAAGAACCTATGATTTTTTTATAATACCTTGATATAGACAGTTGCAATATTAAAGAAGTGTTTGGAGTGCTCTTGACTCAAAAGACAGCACTGGACAAGTCACCAAACAAGCTATACGTGGAATTAAGTAAATAGGCCTTTCTATAAAGTATCTTCGTGGGCACGACCTTAGATTAAATACATAGTGAATTTAATTTAAGGGCGCCACGGTGGAAGCAATATATCGAGAAGATAGCTGCATACAATATATCATAAACAAAGCAATTAAGGTTAAATGTGTTGTGCAAAACTCTTTGGGTAGAGAGACATGAGAGTATTTCCTTCAAATATTTATACGCATCTTAAAAAATCCCTGAGTAAATTGAAAGAAACATCAAATACTTGTGGCTCGACTTCCAGTAAAGCTTGCTATGTTTTGTTCGTTATGTTTAAAAGGAAGCGTTTTTCGCTTCCATCGTTCCATCACCCTCCGAGATTTTTGCAAATGTTCACATTTCAGGGTCCCTAGATACCAGAAAACATGTTTTCTCAATTCCGTCGGTCTGTCGGTCTATCTATGCTAGGCATAGCTAAAAACCTACAAATCCGAATGATTTTAAATTTTGGTGACCTGGTAACATTTTGGTAAAAATTCTATATAGCCTAGTGAAATGTTAAAAAAATGATGGTTAAACAACTACTTATTCATTGTATGAATCCAAGATGGCGAAACAAAATGAAGGCTTAATAAAATATTTAAAAATTCAGCCTGGAAAATGTTGGTATGAATTCAAGAAAGCGGAACAAAATGACAACCCAATAAAATGTTTTTAATCGTGAAAACATCACCATATTTTCACGTTTTAACATCTCTAGATGCAAAAATACATATATTTTTTATCAATTCAGTCGGTCTACCTGTTTGTTTATCGGTCTGTCAGTTCGCGGCAAAGCTTAAAAACTACTTACCCGATTCACATCAAATTTTGGTCAAACATTAAGGGTCATATGGGGTTGACCTGGAAATATTTTGGTAAAAAATCTAGTATGGCGGAAGAAGATAGCGACCTAGTGAAACGATAAAAAAATATTACTAAAAAACTGATTATCCAATTTGTCTCAAATTTTGCACGAAAATCAAGTGTTACATAGGAATGAACTAGTAACATTTTGACATTTTGGTATTAAACCAAGATAGCAAAACAATATGGCGGCTTAATAAAATATTTTAAAAAACAGTCTTATTAGATTATATTCAAATTTTGTGCAAGCATTCAGTGTGATATAGAGTGAGTAGAGTTGTGGTACGAATTCAAGATGGCGAAACAAAATGGAGGCAAAATAAAATGTTTAAAGTATCAACGTAAAATCTTCTTATTAAATTGACTTTTGTAGAAAAATTAAATCTTATATAGGGATAAACTAGCAGGGGCGGCTATTCAGGTAAAGTAGGTGAAGTGCTACTTCAACTACAACGCTCTCGGTGAATTGCTGCGGCAGTATACTACACCCACGTGTTTTTCAGGTTAGGGAGGTTGTTTACTTTTATTTTCGCGGATTTCGCTGCAACCGGTGAGTTCCTTTGCAGTTTGCTTGACTGTTTTGTGTGTTGTTACTTATTTATGGTGTTGTTACACCTTTATTTGGTATCGGGTTTATTAATGTACATTATTAGTTGACTATAATATTTAAGCTTTATAATGAATCCGATCACGGATGTAGGTGGCATTTTGTTGGAAACTCCATTTAATCGATGGAAGGAACAAGATTAGAGGGATGTATTAAATGTAGGGTAGCCCAGGTTTGACTTGACAAATTCCGCAAAAAAAGAAATAAAAAAAGTGGCAGAACATGGAATGTAAGTTTCAAATCATCCTGGTTTTCGGCGTACAAATGGTTATGCAGTAGTCAAATGTTACAAAAATTGTTTTGCTGGCCTTATTTACTACTTTCTAATAAATATTCAGTGTGGAATAAGGAAGGATTTGCAGGTATGTTAAATATATCAAGGTCTTTGCATAAACATGAAGACTCGGCGGAGCATTTAAAATACGAATTAATGCTAAAAACATTTGTAAAAAATCAAAGCACTAAAGCTTACGCTTGAAAAAAAGAAAATGCTAAACTGTATAAAATACATTTTAACGAAAACGTCCGATTAAATAGTCTATTTATGTGCTTGGTAATTGACGCAGTTTTGTACCTTGCAAAACAAGAGTTAGCCTTTCGCGGCCATGATGAGAGCAGCCAGTCAATAAACAGGGAGAATTTTAAACAGCTTTTAGGTTTATTAATATCCTTAGAAATTCCCAAAAACTAAAATATCATCACGAAAACATTAAAAATGTTTTTGCTGGTGACTCGAAAACTATTCAAAACGAAATAATTAAACGCATTTCTGATTATTTAACGGATCATGTAAAAAATTAAATAATGAACACACCGTTTTTTTTCTGTGCAAGTGGATGACACCACTGATATTACGCAAACCTCCCAGTGCTCCATAATTTTAAGATACGTTAATTCAGAAAGTTCAGTAATCGAGAGATTTTAGGATTTCATAATGTCAGCTCCGATAGAACGTCGGAGAATTTATATTCTCTATTGGATCAAATTTTGGACCAATTTGACTATAAACATAAATTAATAGGGCAATGTTACGATGGCGCAAGTGTGATGTCTGGGCATCTAAGTGGCCTTCAAAAAAAATAAAAGAAAAAGACCCGCAGGCTGTATTTGTCCATTGTCTTGCGCATCGTCTTAACCTGATGCAGCAAAGTCTAAAAAATATTTCTATTTTTCTGTTCTAATTTTTTTTGCAAGCCTTAGTGGTATTCCCTCATTTTTTCATCACTGAGCCAAACAAAAGTATGCTCTTACATCTGCATCTACGAGGCGTATACCAACAATTACAGAAACTCGTTGGTCTTCAAATTCAAAGTTAGTAAATGTTTGTTCAAGACTGGAATAAATTAAAAGACGTCTTTGAATTTATTACAAACTGTGACAAATCTGATGAAAAATCAATCCGGCTTGCGAAAGGATTTTTAGGTGAGATGAACGATTTTGAATTCACGTTTCTGGCATTAGTGTTTGATGACAATCACGGACATACTATTTGACGTTCTTCAAAAAAAATCGCTTGACATTCATTTTTGCATATCCAATATAAAACGCTGTCGTGAGGCGCTCTGTAAAAAAAGAAATGAAAATTTTTTAATATCATGTTTGATAAAGCAAATTTTATTACAGAAATAAATCATTACAAACGTGAGCTTGCTAAGCTTTCACCTGAAGAAATTAGGACTAAGTATAGACCCCTTTTTTATGAAATACTGGACCATATTTTAATGGAAATGATCCTAAGATTTCATTTAAATTTTCCGACTGGCCCGTTTGAAAATTTGTTACAGTTATATGGGGAAATATTTTCAAAAAATCAACGACTTAAAAATGAGCTTGGTCTTATGAGAGTAATTGGAATATATTGCTGCAAGAGCAAGTGAAAAAAGTTAATGAAAATAAAGATATTTTTACCGAAGCTTATAAACTGTTTTCCCTTATTTTGACAATACCGTCGAGAAGTGCTTCAGTGGAAAGAAGTTTTTCTTGCCTCAAACGCGCGTGTAAAAACTTATTTAAGAAATACAATATCTCAAGAAAGACTCTTCTCTAGGCAATATTTCAATTCAAAAAGGAATATCTGGAGGAGATTAGGGCAACTCATCCATTTTATGAGGATGTTATAAATAAATTTCCTGCTATGATGGATAGGAGAATTGATTTAGTATACAAAATTTAGATAAGTCGTAAAAAAATATTCTACCTTCTTCACATATAAAAAAATTCTGGAAAAAAATTATTGCACTTCACTTACTTTTTCACCCGCGAGCCACCGCTATAAACTAGTACGGATTTAACATGATAATTTATTTAAAATTATACCCAAAATTTAAATGAGGCTGAGGCATAGGTAGAAACTGGTAAAATATTGGTAGTAATCCAATATGGTGGAAGAAAACGGTGTCTCCTCTAAATGTTTCAAAAGACAGTATATATGTTTTAGTCAATGACTATGTGCCGAACTAAATTTGGCCACACTTCACTATTCCTAATAAAAGGAAAAATTCACAACGAGGAAAGTTCCGGATAAAGGAAATTTTCCGATTTTTTTACTTTCATAGAAATATATTACTACGTAAAATTCCAGAAAGTCCAGAGCAAGACATCTCAAGTGCTTTATCGAATATTAATTAAGTTCGATCAGTTATTCAAAACATAAGGCAATAATGGCAGAAAATATTTCCAATGAATTTACCAGCAAGCCATTAATTTAACTAATAATCTAGAAACGGCGATTTCTATGATTCGAATTTGCAATCGGCAAACTCAAAAGAATAATGCCATTACAAAACACCAAAAAGAATATTATTTCAGGACCACAATATTTATTCCGTTTATATCATTCGTCAGTTTGACTCCCGATTTAATGGAATAGACCTTGACCTTGTAGTAGCCCTTAAAGGTCTAATCCAGAATAAGTCAAATGTTATTAAAGTTTGTGCAATTTATAAGCAATTTGGGTTTAGTTTAAGAATTCTTTTGTAAATTAAAAATTTGAAGAGACAATTGCGTAACGTAATTAGAGAAACTGAAACATGCTATAGAATATTTAGAAGAATGTGCCGCAAAAATTGTGTTCTAATACGAACACTTAGCTTGATACCTTTGCTTGTTTTACCTGTAACGATTAGCTGTGACGACAATCACTGCAGTTTTAAGGAGGTTAAAAACTTATCTTGGAAGCACCATGGAAGGCGAAAAAAATGTTGATACCAATAAAACCAATTACCAATGAATTTTTCGAAATTAAACCGCGCCGAATGAAAATAGGACATTATTATTTAACAAAAAAGGCATTATATTATTTCCATGTTTTTTATCTAACTTAGGTATGGGTAAAAAAACTTTATTTAATTTACTTCAGATTTTTCAAAATCGAGGGTTTATATACAGACAACTTGTAAAATGTTTGTTAAATGTTGCATATGGCGGAACAAAATTGCACTCTAATAAAATGCTCAAAAAATCTATAAAAACCTTCCCCATATCAATATCAAGAAATAGAAAACAAACTATTTAACAAAAATATAAAAAGGAGTAAATCAATAATAATAAAAGAAATAAATAATAGTTAAGTTAAGAAATAGAAAAAAAACAAAAAACTGAGAAGAAATATACTGTATAAAGTAATTAAGCTATCGAAGTGCAGTTCAATTATCGACTCTGCTGCCGCATACACACCGCATAATCCTTTAGTGTGGGCAGGTCTATAAGTGACTCACCCCTATAACTTTTTCTTAGCCAAGATATTAAAATGAAATTTGGTTAGTTAAATAAGACTTAAGTTTACAATGACACCGTTGTCTTATCTTCTATAATTTTTGAATTTCTTTGACTAATTTTTGATTTTTAGATGGAACACCCTTTAGATGTTTACATATTTTAGTTCGAAGATACACACATGCTCAAAATCTAGGGATATTGTAGATATTTTCATCAATCCTATTTATTTTTATTTAAAACTCAATTTGAACAATGTAATAAGTGTTGATATGCGTTAAATACGAAATACATAACATAATATACTGGTAAAGTACGTGATTTACATAAAAGAATAATCATTATTTCAAATATCGGCAAAATCTAATTTTTTTATTAACATTCACTTAAGAAAATTTTAATTAAAGTGATTATGAAAAATGTTTAGAAGTATAGTTAATATGGAATGTGGCCTCCTCGTGCATTTATGACAGCTCGGCAACGCCTTTCCATACTCAGGATCAAGTTATCCAGGTCCTCTTGTGGAATCGCATTCCAGCACTGCTGAAGAGCTTCAAATAACTGGTTTCGGTTCTGCCACTGGTTCTGGTCCCGAAGAACTCTTCGTTGAAGCATATCCCAAGCATGCTCAATGGGATTCAGATCCGGCGACTGAGCGGGCCAGTCTAGAACGCGAATATTTTGCTCTGTGGAGTCATCAACGTGAAATCTGAAATTTCTCGTTATAAAAAACGATCCAGCAAAACGAGCTCGTTACCAATGGATATTCCTGCCCACACCATTATTGTACTGTGTGTGTTGGATGCGAGATGGCATTCTGGATACAAACCAAACCGTGATTCATCGCAAAACATTCCGCCATTGATTTTCAGTCCAGATAACATGTTCTTGAGCCCAGGCTAATCGAGTTGCGCGATTTCCTCGGTTTAGAGGTTGACATCTCCAAGGCCTTCTGCTGACTAGATTAGCTTCTCTTAACCTTCTGTAGATGGTATGTCTGGAAACCCTTACTTGACGAGCTGTGTGCAAGTGATTAATTAATTGAGATGCAGTCACTGTGTCATTTCTTCGGGCTTCTAGCTGTACATACCGATCCATATGAGGCCTAGTTATTCTTGGCCGACCCAAATGCCTCTCCCGTACTGTTCCAGTTTCGCGATAACGATTCCAGAGGCGCGAGATAACACTCTGAGTAGTTTCTATAGCATTTGCTACATGAACTTGAAGAATTCCGGCCTCAAGCATTCCCACAGCTCTCAACATCTCATTTTCACTTAAATGGCGTCTAGGCATATTTAAAAGATTACTAAAACACGTTTGCAGAACAACAATATGCACTACACTGAAGAAATTCCGAATAGTTTCTTATCATTTATTTTGTTATTTTACATACCTTTAAAAAAATTGTTTTTTTTTCTCAAGTGAAAATATTTGTCCATGTATTCTGTTTATTTTTACATCAATACATATTGCGAATATCGTGCTACACTGCCCAAATTAGTTTAAAATAGAAATTGTATTATTAAGAATTAAAATTCGTTAATATCCCTAGATTTTGAGCATGTGTGTATTTTACGTACAATAATATGTCATTTATGTCATTCTATTATAATTAATTTTTATTTGACAGTTTTTTGCTGTGATTTGGCAAAAAAGATAAATTTAATTTAATCTCTTATTCACTAAACATGTTTTATACTCATTTAAATACCACCTAAACGAAGGTTTTAGCAATACACATTTTTTTATAGGGAAGAGGGTCGCTCATAGGGCTAATTGCGAGTAATTTAATGCTACACAACAATTTGCAGTTTCAAAACTCATCTTCGATATGTGAGATAAGTATGGATTGATTTTTTTTTTCATTATCAGTGTGCAAAAACTGTAAGAATATATAAGATCAAGTCCAAGTTCTACAAAATCTTTATGTGAACAACAACGATAATTTTATGTGTATCGCAAAATCTTGGGCGTGAGGTATCATTATCGATCTTCAAACTGGCTGATTTATATCAGTTTGATGCCTTCCGTTGAGACTTGGGGGGTGCGAATCAGACACATAAGTATTGTTCATAAAAGTGTTTTAATATCCTGCTTGATAACGAAAATAAGAAAAAAAAATCGGTAAATTACCCTTTACCCGGAACTTCCATCGTAAAGGATTCCACAACTCAGTTGAATTGTGCATATTTTTATTTGGTAATAACTTTATATTCGTTATATAAATATTAATATTCTACTTTTCTTGATAAACAGAAAATTTAATTATTAGGAAATTTCAGGTAAAATGGTTTTACCTTTTTTTGTACCAGAGTAACCGGAACTTACCTTAAAATAAACCTGTCGTTTTATTACGAAAAGAGAAATATATTACAATGTATACCATATTGCTATATATATATATATATATATATATATATATATATATATATATATATATATATATATATATATATATATATAAATATATACTGTGTTACCTGTGTGTAGTGGAATTTGTTACGAGGGATGTTCCAGGTAAAGGCCCATGTTCAGATTTTTTCCACTTCATTTTGTATATATTTCTATAGTTTTTGCTACATTTTTATTTTGTCTTTGTTATTTTGTGCATGCGCAAACAAAAATGTATGATTATACATCTCTGTTTTATTAACATTTCTTGACATTGACAGAAATATACATTTTTTACCTCGATAACTTTTTTGCCCAGGTCTAACATACATACGTATTACATAAATTCATTCACTTACCATACTTTCTTAAATAAAACCATGATTTTGATTTGTATTTTATTATTTTTTATAATTTTATTAACATAATCTATAAAAAAATCGATTATAACATTTATTATTTTCTTTCATAAAAGTTTTTATTCTAGAAAATTAAATTTTACTGATTTTTTAAACATTTAATTAGGCCACAATTTTGTTTTGCCATATATTGACAGAATTTTACCAGTTCGTCCATGTCTCACTATTGCTTTTGTACATTTCAACTCAATTGGATAAGTAGTCTTTTGAAACTGATTTTTGTGTTTTTAAAACATTTAATTAGACCGCCATTTTTTCATCTTGAATTCTTACCAAAATTTTTACCCTTTCAGCCCTATGCAGCGAACAGTCGAAAATGAAATATTTTTACACTGATTTTTTAAACGTTTTATAAGTCTTACTTTTTAATCAAATTTTGAAGTAAATCGGATAAATATTTTTTGAGCTATGCCGCGAATAAACTGACAGACAGACCGACGGAATCTGAGGACTCTGAAACGTAAAGATTACCATATGCTTTTAGGACAATAAAAAAACTGAATAATTTTTATTATTCCTGCCAGGAACACATAACAAAAGTAAGTTGGCTGTAATTGAGTTTTAATTTTGAATGAAATTAAAATGGTTAAACTGTTTTGGCAGAAAAGTGCAGTGGAATACATACGTGGAGATAAAAATCTAAATCGATTTGTAGTTGTTTTTAATAAACAGGTGAAAAATACATTTACCGAATTACTTTATTTAACCTTTCGTTTATTGAAATTTGTAAATAAATAGGTTTTACCTCTTACGAGGGAAGTATTTTTGCAGAAAATATAAGACGCTATAGTTATATTTTCTTTGGTAATATATACCTTTAATTTGTGCATCGAATCACAAACTTGAATTATGATTTGCCATTTCAAAGCCATTTAGAGAAAAGTGTATAAAACCAACTACCATGTTTAGACCTGTGTAATACATGGTGGACATTTTAAGATATTCACTAAATCAACACGTTAAAACTTGAATATCTAGAAAATTGTTAAGAAAACTGACCTCTACAAATATAAGTATAGGTCATTCTATATAAAATAACAATTGTGTAAAAATAAATTCTGCAACCCCATACTACTTTTGAGCCTCCCTGTATATAGTAAGTGTAATGGATCGTTTATTTTGTAAAACCATATCACTACTTCAGCTTATAAAAAAATGTGTTTTAACAAATGATGTTCTTAAAATATCGCGCTTTAATTAATGCGTTTTCGTTATTTTTATTTCCTTGGTAAAGGAAATATTGTAATCGTGAAAAAATCATCCTCCCAGGTTTCTACAGATCTTCACGTTTTAGGGTGCCTAAAAACTACTTATCCAATTTTCCTCAAACATCAAGTACTACTTAGAAATAAGCTGGTAAAATTTTGATAAGAATCCGAGATGGCAAAACCAAATCGCGGGTCAGTAAAATATTGAAAAAATTACTTATTAGTTGATTTCAGATTTTGTGCAAGAATTAAGTGTGATACCTATAGAGATAAACTGGTAAATTGTGATACGAATTTAAGATACATAGTTCTATATTTAAAAGTAGGTTTAGAAAAAGTATACAATTAGAGGCCTTGGATTATAATAAATCTAAGGAATATGATTCATGAAAACGAGACACCAAAAATTACCTCATAAATAAAAATTATGACACCAGAAATTAATCAACACATACAATTTTGCGTGTGGCGAGGGTTTTAATCATACACAAATTCGCGTTTAATAGAATAATGGACAACAATCTGACTTTAATTAATTTTATCTAACCTGTTAGGTTTTCATGAAAATTAATCGTTTTACTTCATAAATCAGAGAACTGTCAACACTTTACATCGATGCGGCTTTATGCTTTTTGACAGAAACCCGTTATTTAATTACAGTCATTTAAATAATTTTCGAATATTGCTTTGATACTTCCATATCAAATTAAATTATCAGTTTTTAGATATTTTTATTGCACATATATTGTGCAGAATTTATGTTTATACGGGTTCATTCAAAATGTTTTTCAGTTTTTAAATCTAAGCAGTTTCAAATCAGAGTTAATGGGAGGGGGCTACCGCGTATATATATATATATATATATATATATATATATATATATATATATATATACATATACATATGTATATGTATATGTATATGTATATATATATATATATATATATATATATATATATATATATATATATATATATATTGACATGTGATCTCAACGGGGTAACACCAAACGGGTCAAATGTTTCCGGGGAAAGTTATCTCTAAATCTCTCTCAATTTTTACCTTTCATAGTTGACTTTTTGTACGGTAGATTTGTGTAAACACTCCTACCGATGTTTTTCAATTAAAGCAATAAAACCGAATTCGATTTGATATGTGGCAACGTTTAAGGCCTAACTTGGGAGAATAGCAGCGACAAAAAAAAGAATCCTCAAATAATAATAATTAATGTCTTTCATTTGGTTTATGCATATACAATATTCAAAACAATTACATTTTATACATTAAAGACAGGCGCAGTCTAGCTTTATGAGCTACTCTACTGAACCTGTCAGAGACTTTATAAGCAGGTATAATGGTGACATTATAATACTAATAATAGTTAAACTATAATTATAAATTAAATGGAAAGTAAATAAAAAAAAATAAAGTCGACAGTTCTATGTATGTAATATTAGAAAGTGCTCTTTATATTTAATCTTAAAAGAATTTACATTTAAGTTAATGAATACAATTGGTATAGCATTATAAAAATATACTGCATTATACGAAAATCAACGTTGGAACATAGGCATACAAAATTTATCTTTTACTCTAATATTTCTATTATGGACATCACTTCGAAAAATTAATCGTTCTCTGATTGAAGTAGGAGATGTTGGTTCGTTAATTGTCTTAATTAAAAAGTACAGAAATGAAATCGGTAATCCATCTTTAGCCAATTTATTTGTTTGTATAAATGTGAAACATGATCGTATTTCCTAACACCGCAAACAAACCGTAGCGTGTATTTTGATTATTTTCTTAATCTAAGCAAAACCAATATATAAAATCCCAGTAGTTGAAGTTAGCTAAAACCAGGGATTCACAGAGGTTTTTTTAAGATTTTATTAAAAATATCTTTATTACTCTATAAAATTTTGAGCGAGTAAAATGACTTTTGTATATGTTTTTTAATATGTTCTTTAAACCTAAGCTGACCATTAAAAACAATTCCCAGCATAGTAGTCCTGTTTATTATTATATTGAAAATGTTTTTAAGAAAATGTATATAATTTTGATTACCAAAAATTATAAAACAAGGTTTAGAGGGATTTATGTGTAGATTATAGCCTTTAAATTTTCCGTGTATTCTACTCTAATCCTGGTTTATATGAAACTCCGCCTCCATGTGGTCTTCAGAATAAAAGCAACAGTATAATAATATAATTGAGTATCATCTGCAAAAGCTTGCACATTGCAATAGTTTAGTGATTTGAGAATATCAGACGTATAAATTAAAAACAGTGGCGGTCCCAGAATAACAGAGCCCTGGTATATTTGTTTGATCAGAATATTTAGTGTTCGAGGATATGGTTTGATATCTTCTGCTTAAATAGGATTTAATTAGAAGAAACGATTCGTTCGCAAAGGTCATGATTTATTGTATCAAATGCTTTTGAAAAATCTAATAGAATTAACACAGAAATCATTCCCTTATCGCAGGCTCGAAAAATGTCATCAGTAATATTTATTAATTCTACTGTAGTACCAAAACCCTTTCTAAAACCACACTGTGAATTAGGTAAAATATTAATCATGAGACAGTAAGCATACATTTGATTGTAAAGAATTTTCTCGAAATTTTTTGAAAGTATGAGAAGAATGGTTATTAAAACTCACTGGATTTGCATTTTTTGCAAGGGTGTCCCAATAGATATTTTCCACTGATCGGGAAAGTAGTTTACTTCCAAACAACAGTTAATAATATGTGTGATATATTTGTCTATAAAAGGACTGCAGTATTTAAGTATTAAAGGTGAAATACCATCAAAACCAGTAGCATTGGTCTTTATGCTATTTATAGATTTTTTTATGTCTGCTATTTCTCCAACTGAAAAGAATATTTTAATTATTTTAAATGGTTATTAAACACGGTCCTGTCGTAATATTTAATCACAATTTGATATTTCTCGAAAATAAGTTTCAAAATAATTATTTATATCATTGGATTCAGATAATATCTTAGGCACTGTATTATTTTTATTTGAGCATATATTAAAATTTTTCAATTCAAACCACAAGCGACGAGGATTATTCGCATTACACAAATTATCAAAAAATATCAATTCCTTAGATACTTATAATTAATCCAATCCTCGTTCAATTTAGATCTCTTAAACTTTCGCAAAGCACTATGCCTCTCTTTCATATATATCTTTATATTTTCGGTCAATCGAAAAGCTTTTGGATTGGTAATTATGGACTCTCGAACTGGGACGTGATTATCAAATAAGGTTATTAACTATTTAAATTTTATAATCTATAATATTTTCATAGAGAATGTTATCCCGTGGTAAGCTATGCATACGATTTAAAAAGCTATTTAAACTGAAATTTTTGAAGCATCTATACTTGATAAATGTAGGTGAAATTTTTTCTTTGCATGATTTATATCACAAAAAAATCATCAAATAATGGAAAATAATTTTTATGTTTATTCAAAAAGTGAAACATTTCTTTGTTTTAAAAAGAGTGTGCAAGCTTTAGTTTAAGAGTGGTTTTGGGACTTTACCTGAATCAGGATTTTCTATAAAGGAAAGAAATAAGCATCGACTTTGCTATTTTAAATGGAATATCCTGTATATTTTTAGAACAATTTTGAAATTATTTTTTTTCTTCAGCAGTTTTCTCATAAATTGAAGGTTAATCCTGGAAAAATCAGCTCATAATCAATGTCTCATAGTAACATACAGTGGTTTTTAAAAAAATCGCGTCATATGGAATGTTTTTATTAGGTAATTTTGTTAAAATATAGTAGTAGTAATTGAGTAATAACTTGTGCTTCATTGGATGTGAAAAAGTCTTATTTAGAATTAGTCACGTGGCTTGTATT